>CATQJL010000316.1:87769396-88969396 GCA_958299035.1 Cylicocyclus nassatus | reverse complement strand
TTTGAAATCTTTCATTTTGCGACATCTCGAATTGCAGATTTTCGCTCCACGATCGGCGCTTCAAACTTCTGGAAGACGAGGGAAAGCCGAGTTCATTATATTGTGCCAAAAACAGTTACGGTTCGAGATTGGCGATTACCAAGATGTGGATAAAAGTAGTTGACTGTGAAAACAAAAAAAATCATACTTTGAAGTCAAAATGCTCAGACTGTAAACAGCTAATTATTTATTCTAGAATTTTTGCCATCTGTCTGTTGAGTGGTAAAAAAAGCGAAAGTTTGTGATTTCATTTGGAACAGCAATAATTGATGCATACAGGGTGTTCCAAAAGCAACTATACACTTTTTCGTCGTTTTAACTCTATTCTCAACAAGTCTTTTGCCTATCTTCAGGTACCGTTTCGTAGAGCTGGCTCTAAACTAGATTTATAATATGGGGAAATCAACGATCGCTCATTGTTACCGTAGGATTACGGTAGGAACTTCCAGCATACGTCATTGTGCATAGGCAAAAAAACTTCCAAAAAATCTGAAAAGTTGTGTACCAGTGTGCTCAGAGCTGATTTCATTAGACAACTTTTCACGAGTTTACGAAGCGATTAAAATGATTCAGTCACATTTTTGAATAACGCTAAAAAATGATGTCGCAGTTTCTGGCACAACTTATGAAAAAAGTCTTAGATAGAGTGCGAACCTCATGTTCATAGTCAGCCACTCAGTTTTGGCTAATATAAAGCTTTCAGCTTGTTGAATATTGACTCGGGCAAAATGTATCCATTGATGGCTCAAAACCTTTTTCAAAGTTCTTACCGTAGTCTCATAGTACGAAGAGAGATGCGTAATTCGTTCCCTACTGTGTATCTAACAAGTGAGGGAACTTAGATTACCGTTTTGAGATGAGAGATAAATCTGGAATCAGCTTCGAACGCTGATTCCAAAATATGCTGTCCTTAGCTGCGACGCATTATTCTCAGGCGAGTTATGGGCTCTTTTTCTACACGAATTTGGTATGTTATTCAACATGGGAAAGCTGCCTGTAGATGGAAATCTCCCTTAAAACGGTGCTGGGATACTAATAATATCAGATTAAGTCTTTTGTCATAGACAAGAAACTTCGCAGTAAATCAGCACTTAGATGACGATACCGTAATGCCAGTAGGTCAAAGAAAAATATAGAAAAAATATAGAAAAATATGCTATTTTGCATAAAAGAAAATCGAGAACACGCTCTAAAATGTGCCGCAGCTAGGAACAGCATATTTGAAATCAGCTTTCGAAGCTGACTCCAAATATGCTGTTCCTAGCTGATTCGACACATATAATGTCTCATCGCAAAACGCGAATCTAAGTTACCTGACTCCCCTTGTAAGTTGAAGCTTGCACTGAATGGTATTTCAAGCTAACCATAAAACGAAATGCATGCAAGGTACAGACGCAGAGTCGCTGCGGGACCCTACGATTTTGACTGTGTTAGCATGTGTCTGCCGCATAGCAGAGATTGGAACAGTTCGGAGGAGCCCGCCCAAGGCGTAAGTTTCCCCACTTCCCGATCGTCGCGATGCTGTGTCTGTGGGCCACTTTCGCATGGCACTGAAATCCCAAAACCCCTACCTTGCCCGGACACTGCCTTTGAAGATAAACTGTTCGCTTAGGGGTAAACTGTTCACCTAGTTCCCGAACCCATGCGTAATCTCTATAGTCAAGACCTACATGTTGGAGCATGTTTACACAAAAACTGGACTTAGGCGAACCGTCCACCCAAATCGAGCTCAATGAGATCTTGACGTCTTATAATAGTGGAGCCCCTAACTAAGTCATCGCCCGAGTCTCGCTGGAAAAAGATGAAATCTTCGAAGTGAAAACCGCTCCAAAGGAAGAATCACCACGTTGGCTCCCATCAACGTGAGTGGTCTGAATATAAAAAGCCCAAAATAGGGCTATAATGTATCTAGAGTTGTCATAAATCCTCCCATTATGAGTATCAGTTTTTTGTTTCTATCTACCCTGGAGCCCGATTTTGACCTTCTTATCTTCATACCACCAACTTGATGGGCCAGTGTGGCGTTTCTACCTTCTGAAGCGGTCTAGAATACATCTTTTGCAGCGAGACTTGGGCGATGGCAAAATTAGGGCACTATCTATAATATCTCATTATCCTCAATTTGGGTGGATGGTGCTTTCGAAGGAAGCCTTTTCCAGGTCCTTTTCTTGTGACTGATTCCAAATGTGAAGTTGGGAATCCTGGAAAACTCGACAATTCCCGTTCCAGACCCGCGGGGCGGATTCCCGACACAGCGATTGAATGGGCTAGCAATGGGCGAGCATCGCTATAGGGGGTCTTGCCTTAGGTCTTCTGCTCTCTTCGTTCCGAAGCGATTTTCTCGCTTTCGAAGCGACATTTTGCACTGCGATTTGGGCAGTTCTTGATAGGAGGCCCATAACTTAGGGTGGATGTGCCTTCAAAACCTTGCCCTTATCTGTGTTACAAAACTTGCTTCAGGAATTTCGAACACAACACATAAAAATGCACTAAGCCCTTAGACCGTTATTATAAGTCGTAAGAAGTGATTTCTTTGTTAAATCAGGGCCCGGCATGAGGTGGGCAAATGACATCCTGGAAATCGTTTTGTGTAAAAAGAGCAAAGAGGATATCGTTGCTGGGTCCGGGTCGGAGCCCCGGAAAAAGTTGGCAGTTTATGTCTCCGCGTATCTTAGAAGCCGTGTCCAGGCTAAACCTACCCCCTCCGATTAGTGTCGATCCTGAATGTAGGCCCCAAAAAAGGGGCATCTGCGTCCGGTCTTCTAACGTTGTCTCTGAATAGAGATAAGGGGCCTGGAAGTCTCTGGCTGAGGGAGTCTGATATCAGGCTCCGCCCGGCCAGGGACTGCCTTCCGACACGTGTTGACGTGGCAGTGAACAGAAGCTGCGCACTGCTGCAACTGCACCCATGTAGTTGCAGCTCCTCCCCGCTGGCCTGCCGACGGGGACGAGCGATTCGAAACCCGCGCCCTCAAGAGAGGGTCTCCAGGAATCGGTTTTTTTGTGAATTTTGGAGAGTTTGAAGTTCGTATCTTTAATCAGGGTCACGGAAAGGCCCAGAATGACGAAAACATGGGGGGCCAAATTCTGGATGGACGCTGCCTTTAACATGTTATGTGCCCAAGCGCGAGAGGCTAGTGGAAACAAAGTATAAGAAATTATGAAAAACTTACGTGAATGGAAGGAGTAGGCAATAGGCATTTTTTACGAAAATTTCGCATAACTGGTAAGTGAAAGTGTAAGTTCAATTTGCAACGCACATATGACGATATGGTAGAAAACTTGTTACGTACATGAACACGGGCATGCAGGGGTTAACTAAACAGGAAACGATAATTGGTGACCTGGGCCATGTGGAATGCGATGTATACCATAAGATGCATCTCAAAACGCTGATTCTAAATCTGTGCTCGAAATCTGCGATACGATCATTTGAAGACAGTTATGAACCTTTTTTCGTAGAAAATTTGCGTACTTTTAGGTAGTTAAAATCATCCAATTTGATCTATTTTACCGTTTGAATCTATTGAGGAGATCTTGAAAGGTGTAGCGTTGTATTTATACCTATCTAAACAATATTCAGCATTTGAAGAGGAAAGAAGAATTTTTATTAAAGATTTTCACCCTTCGCCGTAGCGCATCATTTTTGAAAAAATAATCATAACTCAATCCAGGTTCTCGTTTCGCAGATATGGAAAAAAGCATGAACCAGCATTAAAAGGCGCATTTTTTGATATACAATTTATTATGAATGGAAGGGGTAACCAAGTATCGTTCCCTGCTAAGAAGTTTCATTGAAAAATTATGTGACTGAGGGCTGTGGCAGGCTTTTTTTTGATAATTTCGCTATTGAAAAATATAGGGTGTCCCAAAAGATGTGAGCACTGTTTGATCGTTGATAGCTCTCCTCCTTTCACGTCTTTTGCCGAGCTTGACGCACCATTCTGTAGAGCGTGTTAAACTTAGATTTTCAATATGGAGCGAATCACCAATCACTCTTCGTTACTGCAGATTTACGGTATGAACTTTCAGCATACAACGCCAGTGTGGAGTAGGCCTTTTGATGAAAAAATTCCAAAAAATTTAGAAATTTGTGCAACAAGGTTTTCAGGCGTGCTAATTTCACTACCCAACTTTTCACCAGTTTTTGAGCTCTTTTAATGGTATAATCACACTTCTGATAGCCATTGGAAGAACGGATGTTACCCCAAACCTGAAATAGAAGCATTTTAGCGACTTCAGTTAGTCTAGTACAAGAGTTTCTGGTTTATTTTGATTTTGCTAGGCAAAGATTGCTTTCATTAATCTGAAATCCTTCTCGAAATCCTACCGTAATCCTACAGTAACGAAGAAAGATCGAAGATTTGCTCTGTACTATAAGTCTAACAAGGGGAGGAAGGTTGAAGTGGCATTTTGAGATGTGATATATACTATCTTGTAGAGCTTGGAACGCTGATTCCAAATCTAGCTTTGCTATCTGCTGCGGGCTTCTGGGCAAGGAGTTATGAAGGTTTATGTGAGTAAAAATCTGAATGCAAGAGTAGATTAAAATCAGTCTTGCCCTTTTCCGGCCCGATTACCAGTTAAGTTACCAGTTGAACCTCGCTCTACAGATTGGTGCCTTAAGCTCTATGATAGACTTTCAAGATAGTTATTGTCGATCAAAAAGTGTGCACATCTTTTTGGGACACCCTGTAGAAAAATGGCTCGTTTGCAACGCAGAGATGACGAAATCGCGCGAGATTGGTGTGAATACGCGCAGTAGGACTAAGGAACAAAGTATGAAAAGTTATGAAAAACTTATGCGAATGAAGAACTTGCCCAACTTTTTTCCAAATTAAGTGGGGAATTGCCCACTTAATGCCCACGTGAGGTAGACAATACTTCCATTTTACATAATTTTATTCATAAATCTGGTCTATCCCTGAAATTTAATATGGTAACATTTTGGTTCCAAAACTCCTGGTCTCTTACTTGTTAAGGCTCGAAATAGTAACGACGTTGGTGCTTTGGAGGAAGAAAGGGCGCTCCAATTGAACAACCTATGCTGCTGGCGGGATCAAGTGGGTATTCGCGAAAATCGATAGCAAGAAGGCGAATTCGTTTCACCGTTGCTCATTTGCCAGCCTCCTGTGCCATGGTTGAAATGTTAGCGGAAGTCAGTGGCGGTGACAAGCAAGTCAAGGTTTCAGTTTATTTGCCTTTGATCTAGTTTATTTACCTTTTTCGTGCAACTTTGTTGAATACAAATATGGCAGTTAATCCCAGTAAGGTTGCCATATTAATCCCGCATGTAATAAAGCACACTTTTTCAATGCGATCCCTAGTTTGAGCCGTTGCTATTGAACAATATGTCTGCATCCCTTGGAAATCAGCGTTTTCCAGTTGCCAAAACAGGACTCCTATTGGAACAAATATCTAAAGCATTCTTCTCATTCTTTTTCGTATCATTGTAACGCTTCTTAGGGAACTTACACAAAAACCTGCAGAAGCATAGCCGAATGTCGGTCCGTAAAGTCCGTAACTGCGATGCTTCCATAGCGCTAGCATTCTTTCTAGTGAGGACATGAGCTGAATGTAGACAACAATTTGCCTAGTAGTTATTTTTGAAGCTGTTCATGAGAAAGCTCGGATGGAGATTGCAATGAACTCACTTGAAAAAGCGAGAATGACATCGTGCATATGTTCGTAGGGGCGCGTAAATAGATACACAAAGATGAAGAAAGCCCTACTTGGCATGGGTCCGATATCACAACATAGCGTATAAGGTGAACTGCCTATATAAGGTGCGAAAGACAATCTTTGTGGATTGTGGACACGTGGTTTAGTGCTCTGCGTGAAAGTCGGTGAGTTCGCGGCCATTGCTCGCTCATTCAGCTTTCTTATTGTTAGATTTCTTTCTCCTGTCAAACGCTCTTCTGCTATCAGATGTCAGCTTTTAACTAGCTGAAGCAATTTTGAAAAGTACGGGGGTTGTTCAACTGGTTTGAGGCCCGACATCTTGCGTGCCCAATGGCCACAATGTCACCGGTCTTCATGATCACGCAGAGCCCTAGAGTCATCCTAAGAATGTCTCAGCTTTGAAAAGGTCTGACTGGATAATCCAGATTTTTGCACTTTCAAATGGACAGCCATTGGCTCTTTCCAGCACTTCCATCATTGGCATACACTTCTCCCTTTCCCGCTACTCAAGGGAGATTTTTGAACAAGAGCCGCGTGCATCAACATCCCCACTGGGGAGTGATTCGCAGCTTAAAAGAAAGCTTCTACTCTGAAGCTTTCGAGTGATTTCATACCGTCTATACACTCTCAAGTGTTCCTACTACCCTTTACTGCTCATGAACGGCAACTAGGAGTTGTCGCGTTTTCCAGCTCTTTGTATTATTATTTGATAATCCCATCGGCCGGCCCTTTTTCGTTCGAAGTCGTTTTTCTTCCTTATAAGTCAATGAAAACATCCCAAAGTGATACCGATTTGTATTTGCTATTGATGCATCACTTGGCTATGAATGCTTTTGAATGTTTCTTCGGCAACCTTGCCAAGAAATCCTATTGCACATAATGCTTCGAATCCTATCTAAGGCCACCATGAGAAAACATATCTGTTCTAGTGCAAGTGCCATTCCACTTATTAAACTTACTTGCAGAGATGCCATGAATACTGAATGGATAATGTAGAGGAACAACATGGCACGTATCAGTATCTGAATCGTAACAGTAAAATACTAAATTGTCACTTTTTTGATATCTAATGTTGTTAAATCTGTATCTTTTATCTTTTATCTTCGCTTAAAGCTGAGGACTGGCTGGTCGCATTTGTTTGGACTTATTTTATCTCGTTTCATTTCTTTTACATTTCTCGTTTCATTTCTTTTACATTCTGGTGCACCTCGAGTGTATTTATAAAATAAAATAAAAAATTCCTTTTTGCGACTACTAGGGCATGTACAGATGTATAATTTCTTGTGGTTTTCTCAAGGTAATATACAGGCACATGTGGGAAAGCACAGATCTGAGTTGGCCATTTCTTGCCCATCATTTTATTCTTAACTATTAAGCATCAAAACAGGCAATATAAATGAATGTCTAATACATTTGATATATGCGCGACCAATGGGAAAATCGTTATGTTGCTTTGGCTAAGCTCCGGTTTCTGAGGTGCAAAGTTTTCTCGATTTAAGCTTTTCTTGCGTAGATAACATTCACCGAATAGTATCACCGTACCCCAATCAATTTGCTTGACGTTCAGCAGCTCGTTTTTATGACACCCTTTATTTCCTTGGCATTGACTCAATCTGCTACTATTGAAGCAGCAAGAAAGAAGCCAAGCTAGGATAAATGTCGTCTCGTAAAGTTTGGCTCAAAAGTTAGACGGCGCCTTATAAACAAGGCACAATTTACCTTGACGTGGGGATTCCTTGAGTAATTGCTGTCTACGCGAGTTCTATCAGGTTGAAACGAAAGTTTTTTCGTATTCCCAACGAAATTCAATAACCTTCCAAATCCTTGACCTAAATTTACTCTTTTACATTCTAGAACAGACAACCGATCCTCAAATGTGACTTACTATGAGCTAGCCACCAAGAACGAAGCTTTCGAAATCGTTGAAAATTTTGCGATTTTAAGTTAGTCAGTAAATTGCAGAGGGCCACTAGCTAGCCCTTAAAAATCTATAAAAATATGTAGCAGCATCTCGTACATCGCTGCAGCAAGCTTCAAACTTATACAAGAAATGCAAGGGCAAGAAATCGCGGAAAATGTCTTTTTACAGGAAAAATCTCCTTATCACTGCACTTTTTCAGTAGAAAATGCGTCTTGCGAACAAAAGCTTCACAGTGTTCGAGGTGCACTAGGTCAAGTTTTTGGCCTGAATCGTGGTTTTGTGGAGAAAGTGGCAGTGATAGGTTTTCTAAAATATTTATTTCAGAAAATATTCCGCCATTATTGTAAAATGACATTTTTCGAAAGAATTTTTTGTTTTTGCATTTCAGCGTCAGGCAAAAGCTTGTGCCTGCCTATGCCCCACAAGAATGAACCTATTCCTAACAATGTGTAAGCAAGCCATAATTTTGAAATGCATGGACATCACACCTTGGATGGAAGGTGTGAAGAAGATTCACTGCTAACATGGTAAAAGCGAAAAGAAAGCAAGTACCCTAAAATCCCGCCAATAAGTCCGGACTTATATGCATTTTTTGACACGAAAAATTGATAAAAAATCGCCCTCTGCGCTGCCAGAAGTCTAGCAGATGAATCCTCCCATCAGACCGCAGCAGATCTGCTAGACTTCTGGCAGCGCAGAGGGCGATTTTTTATCAATTTTTCGTGTCAAAAAATGCGGATAAGTCCGGACTTATTGGCGGGATTTTAGGGGTATTAGGCTAGTATCAGACAGGTATCTCCCATGAATTTACGCGTACGCGAGCGAGATAGCTTCGTTGATAGAAGCTTACTGCTGCATTTGCATCCGCTTCGCAAATCAAACTCCCCGCATCCGTCAGGGATTAGCCTTAATTGGTGATTGGAAAGTAGTAAGACAACCTTTTTTACATTCTTACTTTTTGTTTTGTTCAACATTCCAAGCAGCAACTCAAACGTCACATTTATTGGCGATCTTTGCTCAACATCCTGGCGAAGCGAAGCGCTCCTCTCCCATAACTCTTGGAATGGGGTTCCAAAATGTAACAGAGCTTTGGACATATCTCTCCAAGATGAGTTGCTGCATCGCAAAGTCTGAGCCATTGACATACCCTTCGAAAGAGTTTTTCCACTCCTTCATGTGGTAGAATGTGCGAAGTTTTTGTTCTTCGAGGACAATAAGAGTATGAAATTGTGCTATTTTTAGTGAAGTGCAAGATGGAGGGAAGTTGAAATAAGCTGCACACGAATGGATAGAGCATGAGAAACTCTACCAGATGTTAAGCAGTGCAACATGCAGGAAAATGTACCTAGCATTTTCCACCTGATATTTCACCAGGCTAGATCTCTTTGCCTAAATTTATTATCTAGTTGTCGTGGGTTCAGGCACTCTCCCTCTTCCATTGCAGCTCTAAACTTTGTGTGGCCCTGAGGGTTTTACTCCGAAGGACTCGAAGCTCATAATTATCAGCTTGGCCCTAAGCCTGTTTTCATGCTGTAATAAATGCAGAGAACATCAGTTCGGTATCTGGATACAGAGGAGCCCTATTTAGTGAATAGCGATGAAGATTGTGACGTGCGCTTTGAAAATCTCTCATTAAAAAACCAAATTTCCTCATATCTGCGCTTTTTGCAAAGATTGAGGTTTCTCACTTCTTCGCGGATTTTTTCTTTGGAAGATAAGTTCTACTCAACAAGAATTTATACTCCAATTCCTACTGAAGTGCTCTTTCCAGAGATGCCAAACATTGGACAAAAATTCGTCTGCAGCATTCGTAAGAGCTGCAAAAACCCGAATTTATTGGCCAACCTAATACCTGAGTATTTAGGGTACGGGTCAGGAGTCACGATTCTTCGCTAAGCGACGCAGCAACGCGACGTCAAGCAGTAAAGACTTCATCTCGTCAGTATACCTGCCGCAATGTTACTTATGGCATCGAGTCATGTATCTGCCCCCCCCTACTGTGGCGCCGTGCTACTTTAGCACCGGAGTGTTTCATGAAGCACAAAACTTGGGCGGGCGAGGGGTCGCCGCGCGCGGTGTGACTCCTGACCCGGAGCCGAGTATTTAACGCACAAGGAAAACCCTTCCAGTCGAAATGGCTTCCCCACATGACACCTATATCACTAGAGGCTTCTTTGAACGCTGATTCAAAATTGCTTTTACTTTCTGCAGAACAACTCTTCAGAAGAAGTTATGCTGTAAGTGATACAAAATTAGCGAGAAGTTGTACAAACACCTGAAAGTAAATAATCAATTTCCTGCATAGGTGTTTTTGTACAGCTCTTCGCTAAGTTTATGCCACTTAAAACTTGACAAATTTGGATTCAAACACTCTTAACTATTTTAAGAGAGTTATTTTGTAGAAAAAAAGACGGTTTTGAATCACCGTTCAGTGGTCTACAAAGTGATGTAGATGCCATGTGAGAAGTTCATTTTGACCACTTTCAGGGATGCTACACATGTAAACCATCTTGTTTAGAGGCATCCTTTAGAATCGAAGCGTCTGATAGATTTTCCTTTCAAAAAAAGTTGCATTTATGCTTCGAGTGTCCCATTACTTTCCGATCTTTCTAATGAATTGTCTATATCATACGCTTATTGTGTAAAGTGTTTTAGTAAGATTTTCACACTCATTCATTTTCATCGGTTCTGTACAAAGACATACTTGAAAAGGAAACTCACTTTGCAATTGATGTGAAAATATAGCGTTTTGCTTTGTTTTGTCACAATAACTGAAACAACGATAGACAGAAATCCAGCCACTGCTTGTGAGCTCACAGCTGCTAGGAACCCTTGATTGTTGATGAGCTCCTTTGCTTCGGAGCAAGACATATTCTGTGCGTCAGCGTTTCAACACTTTTTAGTAGCAAGTAACAAAGGAAGGGATTGGTCTAACACGATCAGCCTCCTTATCTGAAAATAAAACCAGCAATGAGTTCCAGTGTATACGGAATGATAATCGCCAGAATATTTTTAACATATGGCGCCAGAATATCTTTAACATGAAAGAGAGTTTGCGTTGAGAACAGTAGGCAGCAAAAGGCAGCAGAAAAGTTAACCATTATTGAAATGAATAAAGGAGTATTTCATACTATATTTTTGTAGCACTGAGTCTAGACAGTATAAACGGGCTCGATATTATTTCGCAGGAAGTTGGCACTTACGCGCTTCCTGTATTTGTTTTTGTTATGGCCATGCATGAGTTGAATTTCCGGATTTATTTTGCAGTTACCATCTGAACTGGATGATTCAATCGGTTGGTCTATTAGTGACTCTGAGATACTCGCCTGAAAGTCATTTTTAGAAGTTTAAACATGTGAGAGAAGTAAATAGCAAAAGACAGTTGCTTAAGTTAACTATTGTGGGAAAAATGAGTAATTTGAAAAAGACTTATACTTGAAAAATCACTGGCTTTCTTCATTTTGTAGCAGTTGCGGGCGCGGAAAAGAATTATTTTGCAAGAAGCTGGCACTTACGTTACTTCCTGTAATTTGTTCTTGTAATGGCGACGTCAAAAGTTTGAATTTGCATTTTTGCAGTTACTATCTGAATTGAATGGTGGTTATGTTTGTTTCTGTGAAAACTCGCCAAGGAGCAGGCTTTGTTAGCGTGTGTGTTTTTCTTTCTGTGTAGTGCTTTTCTGAGTGATCTCGTGCTTTCGAACACATGAAAATGGTGAGAAAACAGGCTCGCGTAGCTTCTCTTACTTTGAGAGCTAAAATTTTGCGAGGAAATGTGGAACTTAGACAGCAGATATCATGTATTAGGTTGATGCAAAAGTAATGGCCAATTTGCGAATTCTCACTTTGACGTGCTATAACTTTCTAAAGTACCCACATTTCTGAATGCGGTAAAGACCATCAGAAGCAGCAAACCTTTCGCAATACAGCGTTACCGGGAAGAGAAGTACGGACTAAAAGACAAAAAAGTTCTTCTGCTAGAATCTTGTTTTTGACAATTCATAACTTCCTTCAAACTTCCTTGGTATGAATGATAAGTAACCTATCTTGTAGCCGCAGGCCAGTAGTACAAAATACTATAAAAAGAATTCGGACAAAAAATTTTGCGAGAAAGAAAAAAATTGAAGTCTAAAATCTCTCAGTTTTTTCGACAATTTTTCAGTGTGCCTCAAAGTCCAGAATATAGAATTTTTTGGTTTTCTACGTACTGAACAGCTGGATGTTTTTGCAAAAACTGGTAATAATGTCCTAGCCCTACGCTTACAGAATTGAGCAAAGCTTCGGCGACTTCCTCAGAAGAAAATTATGGTTTATAAAATGACCGCAACAGTTACCCATGTTTAGGCGCCGATATCTCAGTCTGGATAACTTTAAAGAAGGTAATCAGTATGCATAATGTAGACAATTTCTATTACATACAACAGCTAAATTTTCGAAGAAATCCCATTGATACGCGCTTGAATTCTGGCCGGAAAAGTGAATGCAATGAAATTCTTAATTTGGATCGGTTATTTGAAGCTCAGTAACTTTATAAGAGATAAGGAAGAGAGCCCATTTCAAGCACCGTTAGATAGAGCATGAAAACAGCTTTGCGATGGTATACTACATCTATTGTAAAGAAAAAGTATTAATGGAAAAAGTTGCCCTGGAAAAAGGCTTGGAAAATCGGCCATTACTTTCGCATCATCCTAATATATTTGATGTTTTAAATAGTAAATTAAATGTTTTTCCAACACCCTTATGAGTACGGAAGTTCTAAGCAAAGTGCATCTCACTTACCAAATGTATCTGAGTGGTCTTTGCAAGGCACACTTCACCAAAATGGGCCTTGTAAAAATATTTGTAATTAAACCTAGGCTCATGAATGTATCTGCCGCATTCACTTTAGCGACCCATAGGAACGCTGCAAGAAACTCTTGCTGAAGCCAAATTTGAATATTGTATCCGAAGGTCCCTGGCATGTAGGTTAAAGAGTCATTACCATGTGCATGCTTTTTGAGTGCAGTGCACATTTCGATGTGTCATGGATAAGTGCATGATTAAGAATGTGGGCGAAATCAGAAGAGCTGCTATAGCCGGTCTCATGGATTTTTTTCCGATTCTATGCAAAGGTACATATATATGATTGTGCTAGTCACTGTAAGCATCCAATTGCCTTTTCGACTGCGAAGTAGAGTAGGTTTGGTGCATGCTCGTAAATGGCATAATAGATGCCAAATCGTTTATATCGTTTTTCAACGAGTGCATGTGGGGAGAATAGAAAATGGTAGGTCAATTGCGGAGCTGTCCACGGGTCACCTGATTCGCAACCCTTCAATTATATTTCTCCTTGAAACGCATTTTGAAGCCGTCTCGCGCAGCTGGCATCCAACCACCGACCCGCGCACTTATCATGTATTGAAATAAAGTTGCAAGGATAGGCTGTAGCTTGCAGACCGTAGCTTGGTTACTTATAGGATGTTGTCGTTGGCAACATACTTGTTGGCAAGTAATGTAGCACTGAAAAACAAACATCAATCTTACACCTGTAGCAGATTCTCTTTTCCTGCTTATCTTTTCATATCTCATATTTTAAGGGTAAATATCTCAACGGTAATTTCGTTTTCGATCCATTCTGTTTGAAATTTTGCATATATATGTTTTGGGAATAGCCTTGTCCATATTGGCTTCACAGCATCCGCGATTTCTAAGAAACCACTGGCATCGCATCGCTACCTATTCTTTGAATTCGAAGAATTGAAAGCAGAAGCATTCGTCATCTGTTGCGTTCGAGACGGCGCACGTTTGCAAGAGGTTCTACATCCCCATTTCTTATAAACTCTATTTTCACTCTTGTGAAAAAGCCGCCTTTGCTCAGGAGTGCATTAAACTGCGTCAGATTGAAAGGTCCATTTTTATAAAGTCCTATGCAGGCAAACTAGCTCAAGACCTAGCAAGAGGACGATTCCACATCCGTGTGTACATTCGGAAATATTCATCATTCTGATGTTTCGTTCTTTGCTTTATCCGCTGTATCGCAGCCATTTTCATTTTCAGCATTCGTTCAATGATAAACCATAAAATCAATGGGGAGATCAGTGTGTAGTAAGGTATGACCTGTAACTTGGATAGTATGGATGTGCTTATGAACACATAGAGATGCTACCTACATAAGCTGTAGTCAGGAGGCTTCGAAACAATCCAGCAGATAATCTATCATGAGATGCAGTAATAATTCCATTTGCTAGCGAGAAAAATAAGTAGCAAAGCGTTTGAAAAATTGACAGGGGCAGCGTAACTTGCAGGACCTTAGCATTTTCTCGTAGTTGATAAGAAGTATGTAAATCGAATTTTTTCCTGAAACGTAACACATAACATTTCGAATGTATCGAATCCCACACTTGCATAATAAAATTCCAACATTGTCGCACATATGATTGTCGGGCTAGATAGATGTTCGAACATATTGAAACCTTTAACATTATGAAGCCACTAAAGCAGAGATATCATTTTTGTGCCTGTTCTAGTAGATTATCATGAAACTGAGCCGCTACAGTTTTTTTATTTAGTGGAATGGCATACACAAAGATGGTGCTTTCACACTTCAAGCCCATCTGCTTGAAAATTCTCACCAATATTGAAAGCCGCAACGGGGTACGCCGCTTCCTCGTCGCAGGTGCTTTAATACATATTGGTTCAAATATCGTTTTGGGGGCAGGAGCTATATGTCTCCGATAGGCGCCACCCCGCGCGGACAGCCGTACAAATCCGTTATTCTGTGTGGAGCTGCGTGCTTTTTGCAATGTGCGTGCGTGGCTACCCACTTTCGACGATATATAGTCCTTCACCGCGTTTTGGGTGCAAAAGAGGACCCATCAGTCACCAGGGTCAATTCTCGAACCGACAACCTGTTAGTAAGTTAGTAAGCGATTACCTATTAATAAGCGCAAATACGGTGCTACGGTGTCGTTTTACTGGTTTAGGCTTTGTGGCATCCTGTATGAGCAATGGCCGCAATCTCACCGACTTTCACGATCGCACACAGCCCTATAAAACTTACCGTTTTGTCCAGTGTCTACACATTCATTACCGCCTCCTACTCCCAAAACTTCGTTCTGAAATCTGCATGCTCACCTATCCCAGCACTAACTCTAGGATGGCGAGCAAGAGGAACATAAGTGGCGAGCGCCAATAACCAGCGCATTTCTTACCTTCTTTTCTAAATCCATACCCGAAATTAGGCTGAAGAGCTGAACTAATTTTTTATGTTGAAAATGAAATGAAAGAATATGTTAAAATCAATGGAAAGTGTTCAAAGGTAAAATTTGGGTATCTCAAATTTTTCATAGCATTATCGAATTGCACATCACATTTCAATGGGCTCCGCAAAACTTTTTCAGTACTAGTTAACATACCGGCTCCGCCCGCCCTTTCAGTACAAACGTTACTATATTCGCAATCAGCACTCACTTGTCCCCCCCCCCCCCGCTGTGCCAACTACCAGCCCCGTATCTTGAAATTTGCAAAAAATCGATAAACTCGATATCGATCAATAGCGAAAACTACTACGGCACGCTGTCCGCTAATATAAGTGAGCAAAGTTTGGTCCTGATTGTCTTACTTACTTAGATACTTAGATGGCCCGGCTTCACGTGACGTGCGGGCCCCAGCACAAGATCCACGATCTTCTTGGTTGACGTCGATAGCTGCGTACACGACTTCCAGGTGCGAAAATCGTATCCAGCTGATTTCTCAGCTGGTCCATCCGTTCCACGAACACGTCTGCCCATCTCGTTGGAGGTCTTCCTCGAGGACGTTTGGCTTCGCGAGGAATCCACTCCGATGTTCTTAGTGTCCATCTGTCGTCTGTTCTTCTCATTATGTGACCGGCCCATCGGTGTTTGGCTTTCGCGACGTATTCCGCTGGGTCACGAAGACGGGACATTCTTCTCATATCCGTGCTGCGAAGTCCGACTAGATGTTGCTTGCGTCGGGTCATCTTCAGAAGACTGCGCTCGAGCGCTCTGTGGGTGGTCCGTAAAGCTTTCGACGTGGCTACAGTGTCGGCCCAAGTCTCAGCTGCGTAACAGAGCGCCGGGAGAACGGTTGAGTCGAACAGGTGGGCACGAAGCTCCGGGTCCGTCAGTTAGTCGGTGGCTTCCTTCAGGGGCCCGAAGGCGGCCCAGGCTACTCTTCTTCTCCTGTTAAGTTCTTCCCTCAAGTCGTTCTCCATGTTCATCGAACGTCCGAGATACACGTAGGAAGACGTCTCCATAATCGGGGTGCCTTCCAATTCCATTTCTGCATCTTCGCAAAGGGCGTTCTTCATGAACTGAGTCTTCTTCCGATTTATTCGCAGTCCGATCTTCTTCCCTACTTCGTTTAGTTCCTTCAGCATCGTCTCTGCTTCGGTGATACTGCTCGAGAAGAGAACGATGTCGTCCGCAAAACGAAGGTTGGACAGGAATCTCCCATCAACTCGTATGCCTCTCTCGTCCCAGTCCAGTGACTTCATCACCCACTGCAAGGCCGCGGTGAACAGCTTCGGCGAGATTGTGTCGCCTTGTCGGACCCCCTTCCCGATTGGTATGGTCAGGGGGCGATGGAATAGCTGCATCGTCGTTGTACAGTCCTTGTAGCAGTCGGCTAACGTCCTCACGTAGGCTGGGTCCACTCCTTGATCTACTAGCGCTGACAGGATGGCGTTGGTTTCGACGCTGTCGAAGGCTTTCTCGTAGTCGACGAAGGTTAGGACGAGAGGCAGTCGGTACTCCCGGCAGACTTCTATGACCCCCGAAACGGTCTGGATGTGGTCCATGCAGCTGAATCCTTTGCGAAATCCAGCTAGTTCTTGGGGTTGGGCTTCATCCAGTGTCCTTAATATGCGAGCGAGGATAATCTTCGTGAAAAGCTTGTACAGCACACTCAGCAAGCATATTGGACGATAGTTCCGAAGATCCTCCCGTTCACCCTTCTTGAAGAGAAGGACGGTTCTTGACGTTCTCCACTGGTCGGGAATCTTCTCCTTCTGAAGGTAAGATGTCAAATGCGACGCTAGAATCTCGTGTAGACGGTGTCCTCCGGCTCGCAGAAGTTCGACGGAAAGATGATCTGGTCCTGGAGCCGTGGACGTCTTCATGGTCTGTATCGCGATACGCACTTCAGCAGGTAGAATTCGTGGTGGTACTTCTCCAGTGGGAACAACGGGCATCTGCACGGGTGTTGATGAGCGGAAGAGGTTGGTGTAGAAGTTCTTCGCGATAGATTCCATCTTGTATCGGGAAGAAGTCGGAGTTCCGTCTTCGTTCAGTAGTGCAGCCAGCGGTACGTGATATTCGCAGAGGTCCCTTCGGCACTTCTTGAGACTTCGTCTTCTTTCTGCTGCTTCCAGTATCTTGGCTTGCCTGTACTTCCTGAGATCCTCTTGCAAAGCTGTTCTGCAACTGGTGTTGGCAATCAATCGCTCGAGATGAGTTGCATTCGGATCCTGCCTCAATGATCTTCTTCTTTCGAGCAATTCCTTGGTGGTCTTCGAGATGCGGTCCAAGTTCTTCTCAGAAGTCATTGAGGCGCATTCTCCGCAGGCTCGCAATCCTTTCAGAAGCCGGTCGTAGTCGTACGTTGCGTCATAAACGACTTCCTTCCTTCTCGCGGCACTATGACAGACTTTCTTTTCCAGCCTTCGGCTGAGTCGTATCTTCGCTCGAAGGAGGCGGTGATCGGAGCCACTACAGAAGGATGGAACTACAGAGACATCGAGTAAGCTCCACCTTCGGTTGGTGAGAATGTGGTCGATCTCCGCGTGGGTCGTTCCGTTGGGCGATTCCCATGTCCACCGGCGATGTTCCTTCTTCATAAAGATGGAATTTCCATGGAAAAGTCGTGCGGCGGAGAGAAGCCCAACAAGACGGTTGCCGTTTTCGTTCCGGAGCCCATATCCAAACTTCCCGATCCTATATTACTCTTCTAGTGGCATCCCGATCTTCGCGTTGAAGTCACCCACGACGAACTTATAGAAGGACTTCTCGTTGCGGACGACCTGCTCCACGTCTTCGTAAAAAGCATCTAGTTCTGATTCGTCAGCTGCTGATGTTGGAGAATAGCAGTTGATGATGCTGATGGTCTTCTGATGTGGAGGTCGTAGTCGTAGGATGCCTAGTCGAGGTGATAGGATCTCGTGCGAATCGACAAGATGGACGATAGATGGGTGGACGACAAAGCCGACGCCTCCCACGTTTCGTGATGGAACCTTTTCACCACGAATGATGAGGGTCCCATCACTCATCTGTCGCACGTCCTTCTTCCTGGACTTCGTTTCCTGCAGAGCAATGATGTGGTAGTTGATGTGCTCTGCAGCGTCGAGAAGAGCGTGGAGGTCGGCGTTTGTGGAGACTGTCCTGGCGTTGTAAGTGCGGAGCATGAGGCAGTCTCCATGGCGTGTCGTCCGGGCAGACGTGTCGTTTTTGTCCAATCCGAAAGGCGCCCTGAGTACCCTGACATCGTTCTTGCTACCACCCGGCGCCGTAGGCGGGATCCGATGTACAGGGTCTAAATCTTCTTGCTGTCTGAGTAATAAAATTTGTTCCCCTAGAAGAGGTGGCTTACTAGGCCTACTCTTGATTTTTGATTTCCACGGGGTGATCGCTGACCCCGGGCTTGGAGCGGAGAGGGACCGCCTAGCGACCAGAAGAAGCCAGACGGCGGAGAATCTGGCGCGGCCAGTTCTTAGCTAGGCATCCGGCCGAAACCGGAAACGTCGAACTCCTTCACAGCTTGGGAGGCCCTACCAGAGTATACACTCGGCTGTGCATCGCAGTTCGACACCCAGTGTCACCCCCACGCCACGATGAGGCGACCGACCATTGTGGGGGCCTGATTGTCTAAAAATACGAAATTCCATTTCCCACTAACAGACAAAAAAAGATATTCAGCAGCAGACAGCCTATAGTTTAACTTTACTCATCTCCATCGCGTCTGAAATTCGCGTTTCGTGAAAAAAATACTGCAATGCCATGCGTTGGCAGTAACGGCTGGATTGCTATCGTTCATCTTGCACCACACCCGTAATTCTCAGCTGTTCAGCTCAATGTTGAAAATCAAAGTTAATAGAAGTGATGACAAATGACAAATAATGACAATTAAAAAAATGGTTATTACACTCGCAGTTAGCATGCTCATTTACCGCCCTTACTAATCCCAACTCCTCGGCTAAGCGTTGATTGAACGAGGAAAGCGATTGTAACTTTCTGAACCGCTGCTGTTCGTGATTAGCTCTCACCTTTCTAGCAACTGACGGCGTCCCACCTCAAATTTTGCAAAAAGTCGACAAAGAACAACAGCAAAAGGTAATTTTACAAGCGGTCCCACACTTCCGGATCAGTGTGAGCGCAGCCTAAGCAGCACGCTCAACTAATTATCTGTACCAGGTTCTACTGCCCTAGCTCAAAGCTTGCTGAACCCTTAAATCTAATCGATCGATAACGCAAAGAAACCTGTGGCCGTAGATGCGATAGATGGAGAAATTTCTCTGACCCCCTTCACTTTGGGGCGGCAATCTGGCTGACTCCTTTTACTTGAGGTTGAGAATAGAATCAAGGCAGAATGGCAGAATAAAACAGCTATTACAGTAACACTTTTTGTTTGGAAAGGAAACGCCAGCTGCTCTTCTCCTCGACATCAAGACTGCAAGAGAGCATCGAAGCAACGGCCTTTTTGTTGAAAAACGCATGCTTGACTTCTGTCGCAGTCAAAGTGGCGTTGATAGCGATACATAATCAAAAATCAAAGGATGTCTGATTCTTTGAATAATTAACATCGTATCAATGAATACACATTGTCACAAGAGAAAGTTGAGCAAGAGTAGAAAATCTGGACTGGCCAATGATGGATACATGTTCTCTTACAAGAATCGTACCGTATCTCCTTTTCTAGAGACAATAAGAGCAAATAAAAAAGTAGTTGAATTATTCGTCTTTCAAGCCTTCGAATCATATATAAAGCTTCGAAGAAAACCTTCTTGTTTTCAAAAATAAAGCATAAAATTGCTACCCACAATTAGCTGATATCGTAGCTAGATAAAATTGCTCACTTCTCGCTTCATAGAAAAGCTAGGAAAAAAGATACGGTCCACTTCGACTTCCCGGTTCTTAGCTATCGAATGGTATACAAAGTGTTGGAGCATAAAGCTTTCCCGCCCAAAAAAGTTTTGTTCGGCTTTCCATAAAAGCCAAGCCATTAAGGAAGCGGGTGGAGCAAGCTAATAGTAAATATCTCCACCTCATTTCGGAAATCCACGAGTTTTTCCACTTAACAACTTATGTACCATAAGAAAGCTCACGAAACGGTGACTCGACGCAGGACGTCTCTTCTCCCCTCTACTCAGATATATATGGCATATTTTAGTAGTAAACATGTTTGTTTTTGTCAAGAGGTTCTTGCGTAAAGAATGGATGAAGATGTCTGATTATCCAACTGTATCTCAGATCAATCCTCGCCAGTAAATGTGGACCGTCTCTTTTTTTAAGCTTTCTTCTCCTTTTCAGAAATGAGCGCATACCGATTGCATAAAATCAGTTGACGCTGCAGCTAAGAAAATTTTATACATGAATACACAAGAGAGCTGGGGAAAAAAGACGATCTACATTTATTCTACATGTTTCACGCTTTTTAATGGTATGTCGATTGATGAGATATGAAGCTATTGAATCAAAAAAGTCTCTTCGATAACCTTTCAAAACCAAACCCTTGGGAAATTCAACATATTACCTCTGTACAGCTTTTCTCTCTTTGCACATCCCAGTCCCACTCGGGTGTAAGCTTGCGTTGCATTACCCCTCAAAGCTCATTTACCTCCGTTCACTTTTCTAGAGTGGAAATAACCGGAACTCCTATCACCTGGAGGGGACCCTGCACCCCCTATCGCACCTATGCCTGTGACACCCGCTCGGCCTCGAAGTGTGTGTGTGTGCTGTGTGTGCGTGTGTCCGTTGTGAGGATTACCCTTTTCATCGTTCGCGATCGGCATTGTCGATTCCCGTTTTTTTAGCGAACTTTGAGATGACAGCTGAAAATTGATGCGGGTGTAAGTGAACATGTAAGTCACGATGCCACCTATGTCATAGGTCTCTTCCATTAGAATACTGAGAGGCGATGTATATGTCAGATCTTGAACGCTCAAATCTTCTTTCTTCCTTCTTTTGCTGATGCCTGCACGTAAGGAAAATTTGCGGTTGCTCCGGTTGACCGCATGAGCCATCTTGATACAACGTGAAGGAGGCTAGGAGGAGCAAAAAACCGTGTACCTTCTCACTGCTATTCTATTGAGTGTAGTCAATATCAACAGTCCTGCCAAATTTGCGATACAGATAGCGCTCATTGCAAAGAATATCCGCTGAACTCGCTGTCGGGTACGTGAAGTTGCCGCGGAGCAAAAAGGTTGTTTTTCTTCAAGATCAGCGTTTTCCATCATCCAGAACACCGCGGCCGCTGAAGCAACTAGCTGAAAAAAACCTTGAAGTTCTCTTTTCAATCTGTAAGCAAGAGGAGGAATATCTACACAGAAAGCGCTTGCGACATAACCAAAATGTGGTCCCCATGAGGCATACGATCGATGTTTCCATAATGCCAGTGCTCTTTCCGCAACCACCATGAACTAAATAAAAGTTGCTGGTCTCAATAGCTGTCATAAATCGAGTAAACTAAACAAGCGTTCCACACTCACCTGAAATAGAACGAAGGACACCATGCATGTGTTGGACGGCGCTCTCAAGCAAAAACACAAGAGAGGTGAAATCCCAGCCTGACAATGATCCGACATTGTAAAGTAACGTACAATCTGAAGCGTCTGAAATTGGAAATGAAGTTTTGGTATTCCTCCTATCGAGGAACAAGTCTTCCAAGATCCCATTATCTTCGAGATTATCGTATAAAAACTCCATTGTTACTTTTCCGTTTTCTTTGTTGCAAGTGCATTTCTTAGTGAAATGTGGTTGGTATGTATACCAAGAGACTCCAAAATAACGTAATTACTTTTGGAAGCACTATGTTTCGCAGAGTATTTCTGCAGGAAGTCTTTGCAATATATGGTTAAACTTACTTGAAGAAATCCTAAAATGAGTGAATGTACGATGAAGAGTAGTACCATGGCAAGTACCAGAACCTGAAATAAAAGTTGAGAAATTGTGATCTGATTAAACAAAGAACGAGTGGCTGTGAAGGCGCTTTTGCTGATAAAGCAGAAAGCCCACCAAGGGTTCATCATTTCGTAGACATAAGCCAACAAAATTCTTTTTCTAAACGCCTTACATGTACTTGGCATCGTAGATTGATGACGGTTATATTAGATTGATGCAAAATTAACGCACGTTTTCTTATCTCTTTCAAGCACAGGTTTTTAAGTGAAACCATGTTTCTTGAAAACTTTATAAATATCTTGAAGGGCTTTCTTTTAGTTTCTTGCATGTGCCTTCGATTCCGTAAACGTTTGTCTTTTGTGAAGTTTTATGGTTCCAAATAGAAAAACTGAATCTAATCCATCCTTTTCACCTTCTTTGCTCTACATTTATAAATGACTGCTTGATTTTATCCGAAAAATATGAATAGCATTGCAAGCCTTATCCTGAACGCTGCTTCTCTACACATACTTAACAAGAAATCAAGAGTCGAGATATTACATACTTGCTGTCTTTGTGGCCATCCTGTTATGTTCAAAAATTTTGAGATAAGCGGTTGCAGAATTTTTATACCATACAGCAAACAGAAAACAGAAGAAAACTTGAGAAAACAGTAATTGCAGAACTAACACACTATGCAAGAAGAGTAGGTCTAGTATATTTGGTTGGAGAACGGCAGGGTTCTCCCACTGGCCAAAAGAGAGAAATCAAAAAATCTCATAGAAGGCACTTGCCGTACGCCAAAATGTCAAAAATGTTACTACTTTTGACTTTTTCTCTAATATCCTTTCCCAAAATACCAAAATTCTTTCCCGGACACCATCACTCAACCATCGGCTACACAATTACCACATTATGGCTATCCTATTAGTTATTGTAATCTTCAGATGGTTATGCTCGTCAAAGTAGAGCTGATTGAATTTTCTTTAACAATCTTAAAAGCACCGTCCACCCAAAATTTCCACCGCAAAGTTTTTGCCGTTTCGGGGCCTTCTCGTATCCCTGATTCCGAATATCAAGTCGAGAATCCGCAAAAACCCCGAAAATCCCAGTTTTCAAAACTTGCATGGCGAGTTCTCCGGAACGGTGATGGGTTGCGCACAGATGGGTGGGACGAACGTCACGCCCGCTTGAAGGGGAGAAGCCAACGTGGCGAATCCGTCATCTAGGCGATTTGCGAAGCAATTTTCTTGCTTCGCAAGCAACTTTTAGCAGCGCGAGTTGGGGATGTACACAGTTGGGGCCCCACTACTATCAGTCATCAAAATCTCATCGCCCCCATTTTGGGTGGGCGGTGCCTTTCAGCTAAAAATCTTCTTGTAATGGCTACAATTACGCTAGCATTTTATGCTGTACAGCTAGAGGTTTGCTCTTCGCAATATTTTTTACTGCGCTGAGGAAGGTGGCTTATGTAAAAGATTTATGTTGGCTTAAAGTTGGGTCATAATGAGCATGCATCATTTATGCATCAACCTATCTGTGACATTATTACAGCAGGACACTCGTAAGTTCGTGCACCGCATACCTTTGGTACATAGAGCCACGTAGTCCTGTGACCTTCACTTTAAGCGACATATGAGAACACAACCTTCACCAGACAAAAACAGGAATCATCCGGAGGGAAGCCCCGGATATAAAGATTATAACTGAACTAGCTGGCTTACCCGGCTCCGCCGTATGTTCCGAATAGAAAATTCCATTTCTTAACCGATCTAGACCAAACTTGGCACACATACACTTCGGGCCCCGGCGGGCGCCACAGTCCACTTTTCGTTATCGATCGATGCCGATTTTATCAATTTTTTGCAAAATTTGAGCTAGGGGGCTGAAATTTGGCGGAGGGGTGTAATCGAGCATGCTGATTACCCCCACGGGGGTGATCAGCATGCTCGATTACCCCCCGTGCCAACTCCCAGCCCCGTAGCTCGAATTTTGCAAAAAAAATCGATAAAATCGATATCGATCGATGACGAAAAGTGGCCTATGACACCCGCCGGGGCCCGATGTGTATGTGTGCCAAGTTTGGTCCGGATCGGTTCAGAAATGGACTTTTCTATTCGGAACATACGTACACAGAGACAGACATACAGATATACAGACATACAGACAGACAAACAGACATTCAGCTTTATATATAAGATTGGAATGAATGTAAATGAAACAAGTATAGTGATTGGTATCTGAAAACGAAAAACCGCGCTCAAATGTTCAGCATAAAGTCGCGAAATGCTGGTCTATCTCGTTACGAGTGCCTACAATGCTTGCGACGTTATCAGTGCTCCTGCCATGACGATCAGAATGATATATAATGTTGGGGTTTCGCTGAGCCCTTGCGGAGATCTACAAGCAGAGCCATGTCACCTCTGCTCTGATCTTTCTCCTATGTTCGTCTGTGTCAAATTAAACGTCTACTCCAAACCGGAGCGCAAGGCATTTAGCTCTAGAGCCCTTTTCTTCGTTATTCTGACCCCATTCTAGCAAACTTTATATCAAATTGAAGCTCTCCTGCTCAAGTCTCAAAACCCCATTGTCTAAGTTGAACTAGAACTCTGTAAATCCGTGTTTTTGAAAATCTCCTGTGTTTTCTTCAGTTTAGTTTTTTACATGCGATTTTTTCGTGCAGATCTTGCTTCTGTCTTTAATGTGGACAACATCTCAGAGCTTGGCTCTTCAATTCAGTTGTGATGAGATAATCGATTAAAAAAATTGACTTTTGATTCATAGCTCTTTATTGGAGTTATTAAGCAACAATTTTGGCCAAATTTGGAGGCAACTTTTCCGGAATTATGAGCAGAACAAAGCTGACAACGTCCCACAAAGTAAAATTACGAGAAGGGGGAGAAAATCCAAAGGACGCACCAAAAATTTGACCAGATTGGCTAGATTGGCTAGACATGGATTTCACTCAGTAAAAACAAAACGTTGCATCTAACTAATTCTATCTATCTTCATTTATTAGGTCGTGTAATAAGTTCTGTCCCATTTTTTGTTTTAGTTTTTTCTTGACAACATTAGCTATATTTGAGATAAAGTGTATATGCTTTTGAAAGCTATGAGTCTGCTCTGCAGGCTCATATGCATCGCTTTCCAACATAGCAGGAAATTGAAAAAGATTTTTATCATTGAAACAAAAAATCCAAAGAGTCGAAAAATCAATTTTCGACATCTTTTTCCTTCTAAATTTTTCTCGAATTTTATTGGTAAAACTTACTAAACAAGCTTGACAACAACCAAAACAATCTACTAGACTTGACACTTATTCCAACACTGTTTGTGCTCGTTCCCTTCCTTCCAACGGCTATTTAATGACATTTTTTCAAAAGTCGGCAAGTCAAGGCTTTGTCACGGCGATGTTCGCCGTCTCGCGTACCCAAACTGTGTGCCTCCCAAAATTGGAATTTTGAGTATTTAACCTACGAATTCGATAATTTTGAGCCACAAACCATCCTTTCCGTGTTTTCTGGATGATCCGCCTACTGTCTTCCTTCAGGATGCCTTCAGATGATGCCCAACACCAACGTTGAAAAGGCGTCAGAAAGAAGACTTTTCTAAAGTCTACAGAAATGATTTTTGAAAAGTTTCAGCACTTCTGAAGCGCAATAGAAGCTAGATTGCTTACGTGTAGCAAATTCTTCGAACTTACCTAGGCATTCTACTGATTAGGAGGGCGACGTAATGTAGTTGTCGAAAATGGACTTTTTCCCTGTTTGATTTCTCAGATTTGACGCAGTAAAACTTTTTTAAGTCATCTGATGTAGAAAACCGAGATGAAAGTTTTGGTAGAGAAGGCTTAGAGCTTTCAAATGCTTATAAACTATTTGCAGAATATCGCGCAAAATACTGAGAAAAAATCGAAAGAAAAAATGGGGCAGAACTCATTACACAACCTAATATGTTCCTCTTGAGAAACACCAACTGGAAACACGGTTGTTTTCTAAACAATTACAAAGAGAAACTAGCTTTTCTCGTTTTTTCCTGTTTTGTAGATTGCCTGTCGTGTAGCGAAAAGCTGCGAATCGAATTGCCGCCAAATGAAAGATTTCGAACCTATTGCAACGTTCTTTTAGCCAGTTCTCAAGGGTTTTTTTGCATTTGCTCTTTGTTTTGCATTTTTCTTTTCTTTCAAAACGACCTTCACTTTTTATGTGGGCAGTTATTCAAACAATTCTCACTTTTGAGGCCCTCTTGGACTGTCGAAGTGTGGTCGTAAGAGAGAAGGACACCCTATAAGGTTATGCGTGCAATTCCTTAAATTTCGAATTTTGATAAAACCAATATTCTGCTCTAACTGCGCAACCACATCCTACAAGGTCATACTACAGTACTAGTAGAATTGAACTAATTCCATTCCGTCTTTTTTTAGAGTATATTTCGGTTTATGACCAATGCTTATTCCAGATGATGAATCGCGTGCCGCTCATTATAGTTAACTTACGTTGTCACTAATCTGCAATAAGTGACAGTTTTAGCCAAAAAGAGTTTGTATTATCAATATGAGCAACGAAGGAGTCAATGAGCCCTCACATTTGTTAATGCCATTTGTTTGCCATTTGTACACGCGTTTCGAAATCCCGCACTGCAGTTTCGCGAAAATGACAAGAGCTATTGATTATTGAGCGCAGTTACATTTTGAATTTGACTTAAGTCCCGTTTATCCGCAGGTTCGTTGTAAGGCAACGAACCTTCCAGGGCAGGCAAATCTTTTGTTTTCTATACCCTAGACATAAGTGGGTCTTCCAAACAGGTGTCAAGCGTTTGATCCGACTGTCGCACCGGGGGGGGGGATGTAAAGGAGGCACCTACACTGGGGTGGGGGTCGTAAGAAGGAGGAGGAGTTTGGACAAAAAACCTTAGCTTAGAAGAAGGTTGAATAGCAAATAGTTGTTGTTTTCTACAACAAATTCATAGAATGCTGTGTAGTGTTGCATCAAATGAGAACGTGAGCAACATTTTTGGAAATATTTGCAAATTTAAAAATTCGCTCCATTTGCTGCCGTTTTCGAAGAACTTTTTCAGTCGCAAACATGTTTTGCGAGCCTCACCAAAGTCTCACGCACTCGAAAGCGTATACCTCTGATGACCACCAATAATTTGTAACGTGACCCTCAATAAGTTGGAAGTTGTAAGTTTTTCATATAGCTCTTACAAACTAGCTGTATTTTAGAGATGCACTATATTTGTACGTCTGGTCTTACTGCATAGCCTTTGATTTTCTTACACACTTTATGATGTTAAGAAAAAATGAAAAACGGAGCTCGTCTGGGTCGCCTCTAAATCCCTTCGGAGCTATGAGAGCTTATTTGCTGCATTTTCGCCACGTTACGGCGCCATCCTTCTACTTTCTATGCTGAGAATTTCGGGCTTCTTCTTTGCGTCTTCATTGACTTACAAAATTTTGAGCTTAAATCCCATTTTTAGTTTTCAAAATCGCATATAAATTTTTTGAGTTACTGCTCTGGCTGCAACTTTTTTCTAGGCAGTTACTACTTTACCTGTTCATTATAGCCTCTCAGCCATTTCCTGACTTAGCTACGAATTTTCAAAATGCCGTGCTCATGCACATTTTTCATATCGTCAAAGGCGCTGAAATGGTTTGTAAATTTCGCAAACAATTTTTGCGTTTCAAAAATAACATTGTTTTCCTGCAGAAAATGGTGTCGCAGGAACCCAAGGCTCACAACAGTCTGAAGCGCTCTTATTTCCAGAACCTTGATGGATGTTTTACAGTACATTCACTAAAACATGAATGAGTCATTTCAAACATTCATATACCGAAAAAAATTTTTATCTGTCATTAAAAAGTAAATTATTAGGTCGTTCCGAAAGTTCTTTCCGTTTTTCATCATTTCATAAAAACGCGTGGAACGAAGAAAGAGAAATGCTTCAGGCAATGTCCGACACAGCTTTTCTTCCTCTTTTCAACTGTCGTATTCGTGTGCCGCTCGCTCTTGTGGTCAGTGAGATAATGGCCGAAATTTCGTACCTATGGTTTTTACCATGTCCAACTTTGGCAATTTTTCACTATCTTCTTTTCTGACTTTTGGAAAAGCTTTGATAGCAATCGGATAGAGTAAACAAAGTGCAATGCAATGCAATTTTTTGGCAATTTCAGCTGGCTTCTCATTATTTTTTGAGACAACTTTTCCAGAAGTCTTCACTTTTTCAGAGTCACAAAACACACAAACGCTCTGAACATCAACAAATCTTCGGTTTTCGAAACTTTCAAAAGTCGTTTATGATTGTACACTATTTTTACAAAGTAACTGAGCGTTTACCGCTTCGAAATATAAGATTTCGCATTTCGCGGGCACATCATGAGGTGGGTTCAAAATCAAGATTTATGGAAATTTTATCGCCAAAGATTCAACTAAGAAGAAAAAGCACTCATCAGAAAGACGAGAAAAAGCTGCATCGAATGACACCTTAGTTGTGCGCCGTTTTATGTTCTATGGCTTCTGGCATCCACAGAAGTGGAATTTGATAGCATCAGAAAAATATTTTGAAAAATGTTTTGAGGCTAGCTATAGATGCCGGAAAATTGCATGATATTGCACTTTGTTTACTCTATCCGACTGCTATCAAAGCCTTTCCAAAAGTCAAAAAAGAAGATAGTGAAAAATTGCCAAAGTTGGACATGGTAAAAACCATGAATCCGAAATTTCGGCTATTATCTCACTGACCACAAGGGCGAGCGGCACAAGAATATGACGGTTGAAAAGAGGAAGAAAAGTTGCGTCGGACAGTGCTTGAAGCGTTTCTCTTTCTTCGTTCAACGTGTTTTCATGATATGTTGAAAAAACGGAAAGAACTTTCGGAACGACCTAATATTTATGAGGTATTCAGTTATAGCGAGTGAACTGAAGTGACTAGCTCTGTATTCCAGAATTCTTCCTGGTTTTTATTTTATTTCACTTTTTGCTTACAACATGGCGTCTAACTATAAGCACGTCACATTTTGAGTGACCTTGTCAGACTAAAATTGATGTCTTTCTTCGTAGACCATCCTGTTTTCGTGACCATAGTACAATGCAACCAAATCTTCGTATAGCTTTCCTACCTACTCTACGCAGATTTTTTTGTGAGGTGTTTGAGGAATCTCATTACTTGCATTATTTTCCCTCTTTACAAGTAAATTCCTTTCCCTCTTCCAGATTAAGTTTCATTGACATAGTTTTTAGATCTATTGATCCGACCTTCGCTAAGGCTCCTGCAGTAGCGTGGAGATGGGAGGCGGAAGAGCGGGGGGGGGGGGGGGGCTTAAGAGAGGATCCCGGATCACATCAACACGCTTGACCCCCCTTCCCACAAATTCTGCATCTCTTCTAGATATGAAGCCTTGGAAACGCACTGCGCACGATGGATTCTTCTTTGGAATTTAAAGCTGACGTTTGAGCTTAGAGTATTCAATTAATCCAAACGGGTTTCCATGTAGATTTCATACCTATGCAACTTCCTCACAAAGCGATTTCTGCAGCTTTAGGCCCGTATGCACGTACGTCCCCGCTGGGGAGGGGAGGGGAGCTGGATCCCCAGGGGAACGATCCCCTCCGCCGAACCCCGCCATGACAGAGGGGAGGGGAGCGATCCCCTCCCCTGCACCCAAGCGGGGATGGTGTGAATGATTTCAGAGATATTGATCGAGCGAACCCCAGTGCATACGGGGTTCGAATGGGGGAGGGGATCCCTTCCCTTCCCCCACTCGAACCCCGTATGCGCGAATTCAACTCAATAACGCGGGGGAGGGGATCGACATCCCCTGCAACGAAGTAGGGGTTCGATGGTGTAGATCATGCCAGAGACGCGGATATTCTGGTTCTGCTCAGTCATTACCAAGCATTTCGTTCATTTTGAGGGAGGATTTTCTTTGAAAGCCGGGTTCTTCTCTCAGCGACCTGTGGCTTGCAATTTGTCTTTCTTTTCTATATTCGCCTCTTGAGAAGAAATCCGAGCAACAATAGCTGCCAATTTCGATTATTTGTAGGAGTTCTTGATCATTCAGGAAATTTGCGCATTTTTCATATAACATAATAGTTTAACTATATAGGCTGAATAAACACACTGTAACTTTCATATTTCATGACATGTTGCCATTATCTTGTTTTTTAACATAAGCAGCCTCGAAAAAATCTAGAAAGTAGCATATTTGCCTATTTCTGAGTAGAAATCCCCTGGGGAGTGATCCCCTCCCCAGCGTTCCCCTTGTGCATAGCAGGGATGGCTGCTGGGGATCATTCCCCTGGGATAAACGACGATATGCAGCTGATAGTTACAGCGTTTATGGAGAGCTGGCACAATTTGCAGCTTCTGTTATGTGTTAGAATACTGCTTTGAGCGTCCGCGCGGCACCCCCCCCCCTTTTCGGCAGCTAACGTCTTCTAGCCATTCCCTTGCAGAGACACATTAACTTCTATAGTTCAACATTTTGACGCTGAAATGGAGCAGCATGAACGAAAGTGGGCAGCATCCAAGAAAGCAGTAGCGCCCCGAGCGCAGTCACTGCATACGCACATTCCGCAACCCTAAATTAATTGAAGTGAGGAGATGAAGATGAGTTGCAGTCAAAATATGAAATAAGAAAGAGGTTTTCATAGAAAATTTGAAAGCAAGGTGATTTCCCCGCTTGATCCCCTCTTGTGCATAAGAGGGTTCACTTCCCCTCCCCACAGGGGATCCCTTGTACGATATTGTCTTTGTGCATACGAGGGTTCGCGCGGGGAGGGGAGGGGATCCCCAGCGGGGATCATTTCAATGGTTAAGCGCACATCCCCTCCCCGCGGGGATGTACGTGCATACGGGCCTTAGTGAATCTATAGAAGCCAGGAGATTATCTTTGAGAATTTGTACTCAGCAACCCCTCCAAACTCGAAGTAAACAAGGGGCATATAAGACTACTGTAAAAGCAAGCGTTGCGAATGCTCTGTTAGAAAGAAAGAGAGATGTACAAGTTTCCAAATGTACACTTGTACGGCTCCAAAATCTTGAAATCTATATGGTACAGTGGGAACAGAGTTCTTCTTCAAGTTCCTGCAAATTTGCATTGTTGCTGAAAAAGGAAGGAACTAGTCTCGCCCAGTTAAAGCGTTGCACATATGCTTGTTTTCCTACCAGCGCATGTGCTGCGCTTCTGCTGAGAAAGATATAAGTATTAGGTTGTTGCAGAAATAATGTCCGTTTTGCAAATTTCACTTTGGAAGGCTATAACTTTGTTCATTCTTCATATTTTTGAATGCAGTCAAGACCATCAAAAAACAGCTAACCTTTCGTAATTTAGCGCGCACCCGCCGTATTGATATCGCAAACGGGAAGAAAACCATGCGTCGAGAAACTGAAACTTTTTCTTTTGAAAACCTCGTCCTTAAGAGCTTACAACTCCCTTTAAGTTTTGTTCGTATGGCTGGCAATCAGCTCATTTTGTAGCCGCCGGCCATGAGTTTACGTGTGCATAGAAAAGACTCCAAAGAAGGAGTTCTGCGAAAAGAAAAGATAAAAATTCAAAAATGTTAACTTTTTGGAGCCTATTTGTTGTAGGCTTGTGAGTGCCAAATCATGAAAATTTGGAATTCTTCGCGCACTGAATACCTAAGTCTCTTCAAATATTGTAGTTAAGGTGTGCTTATCTCAAGCTTACAGAAATGGGCGAAGCTTTTTCGATTGCCTTAATTATGAGAAATTTCTGGCCCACAGAATGTCAACAGCGAGTATCTATTTCGAAGCGTCAATTTCTCAGTCGTGATATCTCCAAAAATCTACATAAACACGCAGTAGGTAAACAGTCTTCATCCAATACATCAGCTATGTTTTCAGAAGAATTCGTTTATTTGCTCCTGAATCGTGGTTAAGAAACTGAAAGCTATGAAATTTCGATTTTGAGTGCTGATGTGCAAAATGCTGGTGAAATTCTCACAGATGAGGATAGCAATTCAATTCCACCACTTTAGGAAAGTACATGGTGAGAGCTTCTTAATGATATGCAGATTCTATATCTTCCAACTCCGACTGTTCTTTAATCTTGGCATAGTTATGAACCATAGCAGGATGTTGAGCAACACGACCAAGATGACAATATCTCTTTATTAACTTTGGCCAACGTTTCGGCGCAATCGCCTTCGTCAGAGCCTAGAAAGTCGAATACATAAGGATCTCTTTCCTCAGACGTCAATGAAGAAGCAAGACAATTCAGTTGAAAGCTAGTACGAAGGAAAGAACCAGAGCCACGGCAAAGCAATACTCACCTTAATCGTTGCATAGGGGGTACGAGGGACCACCAACTATGCAATAACTATACCTTTGCCCTATTTATAGTAATGAGGTGACCTGACCTAGCCTCAGAAACCGCAGAGGGCCTGATATGGCGCGAGTTCGTTAGTTATTGCAATACACTCCTCCTTCCGGTTCATTTTTGGATTTTTAGCGCTGATCCAAAACGCTTCCAAAGTCTTGCGCAATAGGACTTCGGGTTCGTAGGACAAGATCGAGGCTCCAATTTGTATTTCAGCATTTTCATGTTGTAGTAAGCGATGACTACCGAGCGGTGTACTGGTCCTTGACTTGTTCAGTCCATCTAGATGTTCCTTTATGCGGCAGCAAAGCGGGCGCCCAGTTTCGCCTATGTACGTGTCGCCACATGATGAACATGTGATGATGTATATCACGCCTGCCACCATACAATCCCCTCTTTACCGAATGGACAAACTACACAGCCTGGAGTCAAGCAACTCCGATCATACGCTCTATTCCTGACCAATTGCCTCTTAAGGTTGGGCGACGGAATATCGACCACCCTAAGCGCGTCTTGCAAACCCGCCTGATATACGCATCGCCGCACCGCGCTGCTTATATAGTCCGAGATGAAAGGCATGCAGAATGAAATCTTATCCGTGGCTTCTTCCAAGCGATTTCTACTGCTTAAAAAAGCGGGCGATCTAGGAGCACAGCTACTTGTTGTGTACCCGTTCGACCTGCCTATTTGTTTGGGTAACGCTAAAGAGTAGGAACGCTCCTGGATACCCGATGAAACTCTAATAGCCGTTCGGCACATGTTTCCAATCACGGACTGCTTGACTTTCTTTGGATGCGCGGATAAGTAATGCACTAAAATGTTCTTGCAGCTGGGTTTCCGATACCACTTTGTTCTATAATCGCCCCTAGATACATGCACTTGCACATTGAGGAACGGTAGCCATTGATCGCAGGGTTTCTCCCGTGTAAACTTGATGCGCGAAAACTGTTGATTGAGCAGATCGAAACAAGCATCCATCTCGTCCTGGGTTGGACAGATGATGAAGCAGTCGTCTATATAGCGGCAATACAACAAAGGCTTTCTTGTAAGCACGGGCGATTCCACTTTAGACATGAAGATAATGGCTAAGGTAGGCGCAAGGCGTTGCCCCATCGCTAGTCCTCTGACCTGTTTGTAATAATGACCTGACCAGCGAAATACGTTACAGTTCAAGCATTCGCTTACGAGGGTCATTATACTTCTGACTGAGAAACCAGGCTGAGAGAGGACTGATGTTCCAGTAGGATTTCGTAAATAGCTTCCAGCGCAGCATCATTCGAAACATTTGTATAGAGTGAAGTGACATCAAATGATTCTGTCACACACTCTGGGCTCAATTGCGTGCTGCGAAGCCGCTCGAGGAGCATGCCGGTGTTTGACAAGTGAGCTGGAACGAATTTCAACAACTGAACAAGTATGATGTTAAGAAACCATGCAATTCTATCAGTAATGCCCGCAACGCCGCTTATTATTGGTCTAACCTTCAAGTCGCACGGATTATTGGAGCTAAGACCTCCCGCGGGGAGTTTGTGCGTTTTTATGAGCGTATAAAGTACGGGACAAGTTGCTAAATCGCTCTTTAGGTGCGAGATAAGACTTTTGGGAAACCCTGAAGAGCGAGCTATATCGGTCCACACTCTATTGAGACGGCGATATTGCCTTCCGAACTCTACTGCGTTAGATGGCTGGTAGACAGTCTCGTCTTGTAGGTGATTCTGCGTTATCGCTATGTCTAGTTCACGTGAAAGAACGACGAACTCACCCCCTTTGTCGCTAACGGAAATCTTGATCTCCCCGGCGCTGCAAAGATTACGGATTTCGCGTAGACCGTGGCGCTGAGCTGGTGTTAAATTACTATTTTGGCGCTTTGTGGCAAATTTGGCGAGGATGGCATATACTGATGTTGCAAACACACGGAACTTTGAATCTACCATGCTATTTGGTTCCTGCGGTTTGAATAACAGCCTAGGAAAGGGTATAGCAGGGAGAGGACTTACAACCGCGTTTCTCCGCTCTCTTTCGCTCTGCTCGCTATTTGCCTTGCTCCGCAGTCCTTTGTGAACAAATTGGAGGCTGCCTACGATTTTGCGTGATACCCTGGGTCCTATTGATTGTGATTGTGTGATTATTGCATAGTTGGTGGTCCCTCGTACCCCCTATGCAACGATTAAGGTGAGTATTGCTTTGCCGTGGCTCTGGTTCTTTCCTTCGTACTAGCTTTCAACTGAATTGTCTTGCTTCTTCATTGACGTCTGAGGAAAGAGATCCATATGTATTCGACTTTCTAGGCTCTGACGAAGGCGATTGCGCCGAAACGTTGGCCGAAGTTAATTAAGAGATATTGCCATCTTGGTCGTGTTGCTCAAGATTCTATATCATACAAGAAAGTTTGATGGAAAAAAGTTGTTTGGAATATAGGCCTGTAAAAACGGACATTATTTTTGCAACAACCAATAGAACTCGTTGAATGAATTGTAAGCACAATCAAGTCAGGTAAATGGTTCGAATATGTTAATAAGACTTACCTTGCAATTGATGTGAAAAAGCAAGTTTCTGCTTCGTCTTGCGACTATAATGCAGACTATAATGGATAGCCAACTTGCTACAGCTTGCATAGCTACAGCTGTCAAAAAACCAGGTCTAGTAGTAACCTCTTCTTCATCTGAGCAATGCATCCTAAACTTTTTCGTTTATTATTCCCGCCATAATATTTTCTTGCAACTCTCATCAGACAAAAAGGTGAATTAAGAAGTTTGTCAAATCTGCTATAAAAAACAATGGTCGAAATGTAGCTGGGACACTCTGCTCTGCTCAGTACTTATCAACTACCCTGATCAACTCATCATTCCATTACATTTGTACGCAAAAATTCCCTGTTCCTGTCCCTCTTCCACATACCACTTCTCCGGCCTCACCGTTTTTTGCAATCAGCATGCTCACCTCCCCCCCTGTGCAAACTTCGAGCATAGGAGACTGCAAAATGAAGTCAACAGAGACTAATAATAATCTCAAAGATGAGTATTGTATTCGCACAATCACTATGCTCGTCTACCCCATTGCGCTAACCCCGGGCATTCCAACTAAGAGCCAGCTTCCACCGCCCTACCAGCTTAGCCAAAGCAATTGATATTTTTGAGGGATGAATATGCACCTATCATTAGCATGCTCACTTATCACCCTATGTCAACCCTCCCGCAGCTCAAAGTTTGCTGAAAAATCAATAAATTGTTATAATCGTTAGTTTAAAGTAGCCTATAGCATGCCCCACCCCGAATATGTATGAGAGGGTGTGCAGAGTTTGCTTAGATGGCTCAAAAACGAATTTATCTATTTGGAACATACCTACAGGCACAAACACTGACAAATAAGAGGCATTTAGCTTTTCGTGTAGGATTGAAATATTAGGTCATTCCGAAAGTAATTTCGCTTTTTTCAAACAGGCGCCACATTTGATGGAACAAAGTTTATGAGAGTTCTTGGTAGCATTCGATGCAGAATTTCATCCTCTTTCTAATGGTTATAAAAACGTTGCGGCGCAGTCAATGAGCTTTCGGAAATAACTAAAATCTACAACCCATGCTTTTTAAGATAGCCAAGTTTCGCAATTTTTTAAAACTCTCATATCAACCCTCAGAAGGAATTCAAGTAACTATTCGATAGAACAAAGCTTATAGAATACAGTGCAACTTTTTTTTCTTTCTCATACTCGCCGTAAATTTTTGAAAGATTTTTTAACAAAGCCATTGGATTTTGGCAGGCCTACATACATCAGCCACAATCGCACCAAACTTCATAATTATTCGAAATTTGAGACTACCAAGATGGGTACTATGAATTAGCACTAATTTTACAAAGCATGTGAGGGTTTACGGATTCGAAATATCAAATTTTTACAAAGCATGTGAGAGTTTACTATGAATTAGCACTAAGTTTACAAAGCATGTGAGGGTTTACGGATTGAAATATTAAATTTCGTGTTTTTCGAGTAAAGGGGCTTGTTAAGAAAAGTTGCCATAATTTTATACCCTAAAACTAAACGAATCGGAAACAAAATAGAAAGAGGAGAAAATGCTGCATCGACTAGTGCCCGAGCTGCTCTTCCTTTGATGTTCTACGAGGATTTAGCTGCCCAAGTATGGAATTCGGTAGCATCAGTTGAAATTCTGTTAAAAATGTATGACAGGCTATGGAAAGAAGAGAAAAGTTGTTTTGCACTCTCTAGGATTTGCTTAAACTACTTGGACTTTCTCGTTACTTGGACTTTTTCGGAGGGTTGATTTAAAAGTTTAAAAAAATTGTGAAACTTGCCCATCTCAAAAAGCATAGGTCGCAGGTTTTGGTTATTTTCCAAAAGCTCATTGAATGCGCTGCAACGGTTCCATTACTATAAGATAGAGGATGAAATACTGCATAGAATGCTATCAAAATCTCTTAGAAACCTTTGTTCCATCAAATGTGGCGCCCATTTGAAAAAAGCGAAATTACTTTTGGAATGACCTAATATTTGACTCAATTGAACCAACCCTTAGTTTGGAAATATACCCATTGCATTCATCCATTTCACAGCTTTATTTTTTGCAAAGTTTGGCCCGAAGAGCTGCGCGTTGGGGGGTGAGGGAGGAAGAGGGTAAGTGAGCATGCCGATTACGAAGATACATTGAAGGCAGGAGAACTAGCATAAATAAGTTGGACAAGGGCAGAAATATGAGGTAGAAGGAAAACGGAGTGGTGAATTCTATCGTGGGTCGACGAAACCGATAAAATTCGAGGTTCAATATGAAAGAAAGTGGCTTTGAAAGAGCGTCGAAACAAGGTGACACAGCGATTTCGCAGGTGCTATGGTCTAAGGCGTCTAGCACTTTATAATTTGAGTAAAAGGTAAGTGCATAAACCATAGTTCAAGCAGGTGAATTCCAGCATGTTGACCTTCTCTTGGCATGAATACTTGGCCAAAGTGACCGTTTCATGTGTGATATACTTCGGAAAACATGCATCACTAATATCCAAATCTTTCGTACTTGCTTTGTAATTCGGCAATGGTTTTTTTTCAGTCTTGTTTTCGAGGAAATTGTATCAATTACTAGAATAGGGGCTACAGTGTTTCGAGCTTGAATAAAGCAGTGCTGAGTATGACTATATTAGCTTGAGTACAGGGTGGCCGAAAGTGTGGGTGTCAAGTTTGTGTTTGCGAAATATTTCTTACAGAACGAACGTTTAAGTAAGTGTTATTGCAAGTCATGTCGGAGATGGAGATAGCTGGACGGTTTAACTTGAAATTGATGCGTCATATGCCAATGTATATGTTTATAGAGGCTCACAAATACGCCCAGGGTGAGTCCGCGCGGTCAATATTGAAAAATGTTTAAATGCAAAACAAATTGTTGTAGGTTTACTGCTTAGCAGCATGAGCTTAGATTGAGAATCGAAGGAAGCACCTTCAATTTCAAGCAGTTTTTGCTAGCCCCGGAATCAAAAGTCAGTGGGTGCTATCTCAGTGTCTGTAGCTTATGTTATTATCAGTTGATGAGGTATAATGTCAACAGCTTAAAGAAGTGTGGGGTGTTCTTACAGCTCTTGTAAGAGCATGACATGTAATAACTCGCAGCGTAGTAGTCAGTGAAATCTTTTGAAAAAAACGTTTACGTATTTATAATCTATAAACGTATATTCCGCTGCAAAAGAAAACAAAAACGAGTACATGTCAATGAAAACAACAAAGATGAAGGCGGTAACGGATAAAATTGAAAAATAGTGATGATAGGAATCGGGAACGCAAGTGGCAGGTATACTTGGGTCCGAATCAAATAGAAATTCCATCATTCCGATAAAACAATCGAATATATTCGTGTTCGAAATTTGATATTTGGAGTTCTTCCATTTTCGAATAATATTCGAAACTCGAATAATCAAAAATAAAAAACGAGGTTTCAAATATTATTCGAAAACTCGAATAATCAAAAAACAAGGTTTCGAATGTTATTCGAAAACTCGAATAATCAAAAAACGGGGTTTCGAATAGATTTTATTCGAATGTTTTATTCGAATGTTTATTCGAATTCGTATTCGAATGAACTCCGTAGTCAGAGCTGAGTATCAAGCTCACTTCGTCCTTTTTTCGCAAAACTCGGTAATGCATCTTTTGCAACCGTTATACCTTTGAACTGTATGGAGAGTCGCATTCTTCCGACTGCTTGCGACAGTAAAAAAATCATATGTGGATTTTAATTGATGTAGAAAGTAAAGCAAGCCCTTTGCTTTTACGTTGTTGATGCTGATAAGAAATAAAGTTAATTCTGGTGTACATCAGTTTCTTTCAGACCATCTGAAGAAGAATCTTTTGGGCACAGCATAAAAATTTATATCGATTTTTAGATCGTCCATAATGGGTAAAATACAGTGCTGGACATAATTATACAGCCACTCTAGAAATCGTCGTAATTTTTGTTCTTGTCAATGAATCTGTCTGAAACTTTGCTGTATTGTGCGCATGTCAACCTGCCATAACCCCTCAAAACGGCTTCCAGTCTTGTTGAGTTTGAACGGAAAAAAACGAAAAAAATCGAAAAAGCCATCTTTGAAAGCTGGACAAAATTATATAGCCACCTGGTTTTTCTAATCACTATAGCCATTACGACGGCCATACAACAGTGAACTCGTGTGCATGACTGGGAAGAAATTTCGGGACTGAGCACACGATTCAGCCGCAGTTGACATTCACTGAATGTTGAGTGGAGCACCCTGTACAATCAAAGCCAACTCAGATTACGAGATTAAACCGGAGACGCTTGAAACTTCAAAATCTTAGCTAATCTCATTCATCGGATGAAATATGACATGAAACACAGACGGAAATAAGGAGATCTAGGGTTATATCGAATCTTCCGCTCGCAGGGAATTTTTGTGGAAAGTATTCCAGGTCTAAATCGCTACCGCATCATTAGGAAAAATCTGAAAGTTGTTGCGAAAGCTGTATCCCCATGTAGACAATGTGATAAATCAAGTTCAGCACTTTGTGGACATTGCAAACTGAGTTTTGTGGTTTAAAAGCGTTCCAACCCTATGGTGAGGTTGGAGTCTGTTCGTCAAAATCAGCGATTACGCAGAGTTTATGAAAGCGTCGAAAGCTCTTCACCTCATCTATCCAGAAGGGTCAGTAGATTCCATGATTATCATTTGGAATGAACAAGAACTTGAAAACTCTTTAAAGCAGTTGTTTGTTGAAGGAGATTGACTTTTAATGCTTTTAAAAGCAAGAAATGCAGCGATTGCTTCTATTTGAGTAGGAAGACAGGCCGTAAGTGTCGCAAATGTTTCATATTTTGTGATGTAATTGTACAAGAAAATTTGAGAGTCAACGAATGCGATAGTGATTAGAAAAACCAGGTGGCTGTATGATTTTGTCCAGCTTTCAAAGAGGGCTTTTTCGATTTGTTTCGTTTTTCTCCGTTCAAACTCAACAATACTGGAAGCCGTTTTGAGGGGTTGTGGTAGGTTGACATGCGCACAATACAGCAAAGTTTCAGACAGATTCATTGACAAGAACAAAAATTACGACGATTTCTAGAGTGGCTGTATAATTATGTCCAGCACTGTATGACTTTTTGCTGATGTATAGACTAGATGCCGACCGACCGACTTTATCGATTTTTGGAGAATTTTGAGCTGCGAGGCTGAGAGTTGGTACAAGGGGGTAAGTGAGGGTGCTGATTATGGATAAAAATTTACTTTATAAATTTTATCGACTTTTCGAAAATCTCGAGCTACGAGCTTGGGAGTTGGTACAGGGGGTAAATGAGGATGCTGATTAAAACCGAAATCTATTTTATTTTGAAAAATTTTGAGCTAGGAGTTGGTATAGGGGATACTAGGGGGCTGATTATGATTGGATCGGCTCTAGCCAGATATGTCTGCAAGTTTGAGATGTGATTGCTTTAGTTATTCGATAAATCATTCGAATATTTATTCGAAATTCGACTTCCAATGTTCGAATATATTCGATATTCATTCATTCGATATTTTTGATTTTCCGAATTTATTCGAAATCCATTCATTCGATATTTTTTATTTTCCGAATTTATTCGATATTCGTTTATTCGAAATTTTTCCTTTACGAATTTATTCGATATTCATTCATTCGATGAAAAATTCTCGAATTACCCAAGTATAGTGGCAGGATAAGACATACAGGATTCATGATATATTGGAAAATTGCTCAATGCTATAAAGGTTGCCCGACTGACAGAGGTTGCATGTTTGGTTTTCTGCTTGGGTTTGTCGGTCAGTCTAGCTGGGCAAAATTACATGACTAGTTTTTAAATAGTTTGTGTAGTTAGATTCCAGGCTGTATAAGGAAAAAAATGATTATACATAATAATAGTGAACAGTCATCATTGATCACCATGCGCTAATTAATGTCGGATGATAGTAAACGCTCTTATAAGGAAAAAACTTCAAAGCTAGACATGGCAGCTAGCATTGAGACAAAGCCTTCAAACGGTCGGATCTCTAAGCGGCAACTTTCACGGTCGCAGCTTGGCTCCACATCTGCGTATACAAATTAAAGTAGGCTTCCTTCTCGTCTTTTACAGCGGTTGTGATCTTCTTCATTCGAATTACTTTCATCTTTTGTAACCGCTTAATGATGAACCACAAAATGGTCGGAGAGATCAAAGTGTAGAAGGGAACGAGCTAGAAAACAAAATGAAATCTATGTTCAGTAACGTCGAATTTTTTACTCACGTAACTCGCAGTGAACAAGGTACGGTAGGCCACTGTAGACAGTTGCTCGTGGAACATAGTGATTATACCGTTCGAAAACGTGAATGCTGTGTAGCAGAGAGCTTCGAATATTGAAAGAGGGAGCATAATGTCTAATACATCGGCATTTTCGCGGAATTGATAAGACGAATGAAGGTCGAATCGCCTTCTGAATGGTTAAATTTACATTTGTTCTATTAATCAATACCAATGATAAGAGCTTTTAGGAGGAGTTAAGAGGAAAATAATAATAATTTTTTCCTAAGCACGACGTCATTTCTGAGCTTCTTTCGATAAAAATGCATTTCGATTTTGCTAGTTGATTATAAGTTCTTCAAATTTCAATACTTATTCAAATTGCATTTCTTTTTTCCTTAAAGTTGTCGGTCATTTTTTGCTACGCAATAGAAAACCTTAGCTATACCTTTTCTTTGCAGATTTGTTGAACATGGTTAGCACTAGCAATCCAACCAATGTAGTGATATTGATGCCACACATCATAAAGCTTATCATTTCAACTCGTTCTTTAGTGTGTGTCGTGGCCGCAGAGCAGAATGCTTGCCTTTCATTGAGATCTCCTTTTTGCAATATCCAGGATGTGGCCACCACGGATATGAATAGCTAAAGATAGCCAATTTTCCAAAAAATCTCTTCTACGAAAAAAATTCTTACGCATAAAAAAGTCGAGATATATCCAATATGTGGCCCGTAAGATCCGTACTGTTGATGTTTCCATACTGCCACAGCTCTTTCGACAATAAGCAGAAACTGGAAGGCATAGCGTTACATAAACATAAACAAATGTGTTCTTGTTCTCAGCCTACTTGAAAAAGCGTAAAGGATATCATGCACACGCTTGCTGGAGTTCGTAAGCACAGGCACACAATAGGTGGAAGTCCAACTTCGCATGGATCCGTTATTATAAAGTAGCGTATTAGCTGTATCGTCTGAAATCTTGGAGGCTTTTTGCAACAATTTTTGTTACAAATTAGTAAGCTGCATTACGAGGGCCACCTTAATTATCCTTCACTGGATATCTCAACAATTCTACCTTTGACTCAACGGAATTGGCGACTGGAAGGCGGGGTGTGAGGCGTAATCAAGGCTAGGGAATGATCAGAGAGAACGCTCGCGAGAGAGACGCAGATGCGTCGCAGCCAGCCGCCAACCCCTTAAACCAAAGGGTGAACCCTTTGAACTTTGAAGAGGTAATAATAAGAAATAATGAAAAATTTTTCATTGGTAGATAATTGACTGTTTCATCTTTGCTTCGACGAAGTAAAAGATTTTACAGACTTCACCCGCAACTCGTCCTTAAGGAACGAAGGTCTGTAAAACTTTTTCTAACAACAAATATAAGGTTGTTTGGAAAATAATGTCATGTTGTTGGTCATCGCGCAATATAGTGGCCGATACAAAAAAGTTGAAGGGGTACTATTCGATAGTGCACAGCAAGCTCTACAAGATGAAGGCCAATATTCGCAACAAATTTGATTTACTTGAGATCAAAGTCAATTTTCAAAAGGCTTTCATTGAAAAGTTTGCCTATCTTTATTTCTCGTTTTCTATCAAAAAAATATCACCTGTACTTTAATGCGTAATGTAAAAAGTACATGCCTGTTCAGATTAAAGAACCTCAAGAATCTTTTGGACGGAGATACGAGTCTTCGAATATTTTCAATATTGTTGCTCTAAACTCCACTCAGACAATCACAGGCTCACAGCCGGCAGCCATAAAGCCACCGCGAAAACCCACCAAAAGCGCGGTGGCTTTGTAGCTGCCGGCTGAGAGCCTGTGATTGTCTGAGCAGGTATAACAAAGTCTCGCGGATGCTTGTATTACTTCTTGTAAAGCTGGATTTCCTCTGTCCAATGGCACCATACACACTTTTTTCCTGACCACCACGCCGCGGTAGGATGCATAGATGCGAGGGTGGAGAAGCTTCTCTGGCCCCCTTCACTTTAGGGCCGGCATCTGGCTGACCCCTTTCACCTGAAGTTGAGATTAAAATCAAGGCATAACGGCAGATGAAATAGCTATTACAATGGCTCTTTTTGTTTGGAAAGGAAACGCCAGCTGCTTCTCTCCCCCAGACATCAAGACTGCAAGAGAGCATCGAAGAACAGTGTTTTATTGAAAGAACGCGAAATGCTTGAGACCTCGCGTCGCACTAAAGTGGCGTTGATAACGCATAGTCAAAAATTGAAAAGATGTTCTTTGAGTAATTAGTATCAATGAATACACATTGTCGCAAGAAAGAATTGGGCAAGAGTAGAATGGACGGGTCAATGACGGATACATGTTTACTGACAAAAATCGTGCTACATCTCCTTTCACCAGAGAGAATGATAACAAACAAAAGAGCATTATTTTAGATTATTCGTTTCTAAAGCTTTCGAATCATAACTAAAACTTCGAAAAAGACGTTCTTGGTTCCTAAAATGAAGCCTGAAATCATCATACAGAATTGGCTGGCATTACAGCTAGATAAAATGCTTATATCTTTTACAGAAAAGCTAGGAAGAAAGAGACGTCTACGTCGTGTCAACGTTTCTAGCTATCGAATGGTATACAAAGAGCTGGAGCATAAAGCTTTTCCAGCCCAAATCTTGCTCCGGCGACCCAAAAAAGCCAGACATTGGTGGAGCGGGGAAACGTGTTTGTTTTCGTCAAAAAATTCCTGCGTAAAGAATAAATGAAAATGCCTGATTGTCTATCTGTATTCCAGAACAAGACTTGTCAGCAAACGTAGACCGTCTTTTCTAGCCTTCCTTTACTTTCAGAAATGGAGCGCAAACTGATCGCATAAAAACAGCTGATGCTGCAGTTAGATAAAGAATTTTATATGTGAATTTATAAGTGGAGAAAAAGAGACGGTCTAAGTTTCTCCTACATGTTTCAAGCTCAATGGTATGTCGATTGATGCGACATAAAGCTATCTTGAGTCAAAAAAGTCTCTGTTCGAAGACCCTATAAAACCAAAGCATTTGGAAATTCTTCATATTACCTCTGTACCAGTGGCGTACAGGATTTCCGCTCGGGGAGGGCGACAAAAATTTTTTTCCTATGAAGGTGCGTGAGTTAGCCACGCACTCCGAAAAATTTTTTGGGATGCTTCCCAAAATTTTTCCGCCCCTGACCCCAAAACGCCCCCGAAAAAAATTTTTTTACAAGGCTAATTTGAATTTTTGAAAATTTTTAAAAAATATTTCAATTATTTACAAGTAAAAACAAGTCCTCTGCACATTTTTATAACGCATTTAAGTAACTTTCAAAATTTCGCGACCCATTCTTGGGAACGTCAGCATTCGCCCCAAGGCTTAGTTACCCCTTCACTTTTTTAGGAAATAGCCGAAATCCTCTTCAACTGAAGTGGACCCTGCTTCCTCTATCGCAGCTATGGTGAGATGTAGTGCGACATTATCTCCCAAACAACCTATAATTAGAAATTTAATTAGCAATAAAAGTGTATAGTCAGTAAATTGTCGAAATTTTTGAGCTTTGTAAAACGAGTAAATAAAAAAACATAGTCAACCTTTCTAACTTAAAGGGAGTGCCTTACCAGATATTATCTTACTTACTTACTTAGATACTTAGATGGCCCGTCTTCACGTGGCGTGCGGGCCCCAGCACAAGATCCACGATCTTCTTGGTTGACGTCGATGGCTGCGTACACGACTTCCAGGTGCGAAAATCGTATCCAGCTGATTTCTCAGCTGGTCCATCCGTTCCACGAACACGTCTGCCCACCTCATCGGTGGTCTTCCTCGGGGACGTTTGGCTTCGCGAGGAATCCACTCAGATGTTCTTAGTGTACATCTGTCGTCTGTTCTTCTCATGATGTGACCGGCCCATCGGTGTTTCGCTTTAGCAATGTATTCCGCTGGGTCACGAAGACGGGACATTCTTCTCATATCCGTGCTGCGAAGTCCGACTAGATGTTGCTTGCGTCGGGTCATCTTCAGAAGACTGCGCTCGAGCGCTCTGTGGGTGGTCCGTAAAGCTTTCGACGTGGCTGCAGTGTCGCCCCAAGTCTCAGCTGCGTAACAGAGCGCCGGGAGAACGGTTGAGTCGGACAAGTGGGCACGAAGCTCCGGATCCGTCAGTTGGTCGGTGGCTTCCATCAGAGGCCCGAAGGCGGCCCAGGCTGCTCTTTTTCTCCTGTTAAGTTCTTCCCTCAAGTCGTTCTCCATGTTCATCGAACGTCCAAGATATACGTAAGAAGACGTCTCCATAATAGGGGTGCCTTTCAGTTCCATTTCTGCATCTTCGCAAAGAGCGTTCTTCATGAACTGAGTCTTCTTCCAATTTATTCGCAATCCGATCTTCTTCCCTACTTCGTTCAGTTCCTTCAGCATCGTCTCTGCTTCAATGATACTGCTCGAGAAGAGAACGATGTCGTCCGCAAAACGAAGGTTGGACAGGAAACTCCCATCAACTCGTATGCCTCTCTCGTCCCAGTCCAGGGACTTCATCACCCACTGCAAGGCCGCGGTGAACAGCTTCGGCGAAATAGTGTCGCCTTGTCGGACACCCTTCCCGATCGGAATGGTCAGGGGGCGATGGAATAGCTGCATCGTTGTTGTACAGTCCTTGTAGCAGTCGGCTAGTGTCCTCACGTAGGCTGGGTCTACTCCTTGATCGACTAGTGTTGACAGAATGGCATTCGTTTCGACGCTGTCGAAGGCTTTCTCATAATCGACGAAGGTTAGGACGAGAGGCAGTCGCCCGGCAAACTTCTATGACTCTTGAAACCGTCTGGATGTGGTCCATGCAGCTGAATCCCTTGCGGAACCCAGCTTGTTCTTGGGGTTGGGCTTCATCCAGTGTCCTAGATATGCGAGCTAGGATAATCTTCGTGAAAAGCTTGTACAGCACACTCAGCAGGCACATTGGACGGTAGTTCCGAAGATCCTCCCGTTCTCCCTTCTTGAAGAGAAGGACGGTTCTTGATGTTCTCCATTGGTCGGGAATCTTCTCCTTCTGAAGGTAAGATGTCAAATGCGACGCTAGAACCTCGTGTAGACGTTGTCCTCCGGCTCGCAGAAATTCGACGGAGAGATGGTCTGGTCCTAGAGCCGTGGATGTCTTCATGGTCTGGATCGCCGTGCGCACTTCAGCTGGTAGAATTCGTGGTGGTACTTCTCCAGGGGGAATAACGGGCATCTGCACGGGTGTTGTTGAGCGGAAGAGGTTGGTGTAAAAGTTCTTCGCGATAGATTCCCTCTTGTATCGAGAAGAAGTCGGAGTCCCGTCTTTGTTCAATAGTGCAGCCAGCGGTACGTGTTATTCGCAGAGGTCCCTACGGCACTTCTTGAGACTTCGTCTTTCTTCGGCTGCTTCCAGTATCTTGGCGCGCCTGTACTTCCTGAGATCCTCCTGCAAAGCTGTTCTGCAACTGGCGTTGGCTATCAGTCGCTCGAGATGGATTGCATTCGGATCCTGCCTCAGAAATCTTCTTCTTTCGAGCAATTCCTTGGTGGACGAAATGCGTTCCAAGTTCTTCTCAGAAGTCACTGAGGCGCACTCTCCGCAGACTCGCAATCCTTTCAGAAGCCGGTCGTAGTCGTACGTTGGGTCCTCCTCGATGGGCCAGTCACAACTTGATATGAGCTCTTCTGACCTGTTACCGTCATAAACGACTTCTTTCCTTCTTTCGGCGCTGTGGCAAACTTTCTTTTCCAGCTTTCGACTGAATCGTATCTTCGCTCGAAGGAGACGGTGATCGGAGCCACTGCAGAAGGATGGAACTACTGAGACATCGAGCAAGCTCCGCCTTCGGTTGGTGAGAATGTGGTCGATCTCCGCGGGCGATTCCCAAGTCCGCCGGCGATGTTCTTTCTTCATGAATATAGAATTTCCATGGAAAAGTCCTGCGGCGGAGAGAAGCCCAACGAGACGGTTGCCGTTTTCGTTCCGAAGCCCATATCCAAACTTCCCGATCCTATATTACTCTTCTAGTGGCATCCCGTTCTTCGCGTTGAAGTCACCCACGACGAACTTATAGAAGGCTTCTCGTTGCGGACGACCTGCTCCACGTCTTCGTAGAAAGCATCTAGTTCTGAGTCGTCAGCTGCTGATGTTGGTGAGTAGCAGTTGATGATGCTGATGGTCTTCTGACGTGGAGGTCGTAATCGTAGGATGGATAGTCGCATGCGAATCGACAAGATGGACGATCGATGGGTGGACGATAAAGCCAACGCCTCCAACGTTTCGTGGTGGAACCTTTTCACCACGAATGACGAGGGTCACATCACTCATCTGTCGCACGTCCTTCTTCCCGGACTTCGTTTCCTGCAGAGCGATGATGTGGTAGTTGATGTGCTCTGCAGCGTCGAGAAGAGCGTGGAGGTCGGCGTTTGTGGAGACTGTCCTGGCGTTGTAAGTGCGGAGCATGAGGCAGTCTCCATGGCGTGTCGTCCGGGCAGACGTGTCGTTTTTGTCCAATCCGAAAGGCGCCCTGAGTACCCTGACATCGTTCTTGCTACCACGCGCCGTAGGCGGGATCCGATGTGCAGGGTTTATTTCTCTTCTCTTTGCTGAACGAATAATAAGAATTTTTCCTCTACAGGAGCAGACTTACTAGGCCAACTCTTGATTTCCACGGGGCGATCGCTGACCTTGATGTGGAGCGGGGAGGGACCACCTAGCGACCTAAGAAAGTCAGACGGCGGAGGATCTGGCCTGGCCGGCTCTTAGCTAGGCATCCGGCCGAAACCGGAAGCGTCGAACTCCTTCACAGCTTGGGAGGCCCTACCAGAGTGTACACTCGGCTGTGCATCGCAGTTCGACACCCAGTGTCACCCCCACGCCACGATGAGGCGGCCGATCATTGTGGGGGTCTGAATTATCACTACACTAAATTCCTCTCGGCATTAGTCATAGTCAATCTTATATCTAAATGTCTGTTTGTATGTGTGTGTCTGTACGTCTGTACGTATGCGAATAGAAATTTTTATCTCTGAGCAGATCCGGACCAGACTTGGACGCATACATTTCGGGGCGGGGCGGGTGTCATAAGCTACTTTTCGTCATTGATCGGTATCGATTTCATCGATTTTATCAATTTTTTTTGTATAGAGTTTGATTTGCGCGGCTGGGGGTCGGCGCAAGGGGGGGGGGGGTAATCGTGCATGCTGATACGAATACAGTATTATTCGTTAGAATCATTCATTGCTTTTATCGATTTTATCGATTATTTTGCAAAGTTTGACTTGCGCGGCTGGGGGTGGGCACAGGGGGGTAAGTGAGCTGATTGCTGGTTACTAACACAGCGGAAATAGGGAAGGCATGTAGAAGTGGGCACAGGGAAAGGTTGTACAGATTAGGGATGGGACCTCTACCATAGTGTTTGTCAGGGCCGGACGGAGCCGGATAGCCAACTAGAGTTTTCTTATTCTCAAGTCTGGATCAGATGTGTATAAACATGTGAAACGCGTCTACTTTTGTGAATATTGAGACACATCGGTGGTGCTGTAGTATGAGGCAGAAACTGGTCCGAGAAACTTTTTTCACACTTTGATAAATTTTTGCAAGGTATTTTCAAGGTTTTGCGAGCCTGTGACCGCGAAATATTAGGTTGTCGGATAATTTTAGTTACACTTTTTTCTAAATTTTCTAAGGTTTTTCAGAAGCTTTCTGAAAACCCCAAATTTGCAACACGCTTAGGACATAGCAGGGTCTACCTACCAGTATGATTGGTGCCGCAAATGCACTAATGACCAACAAGTACAAGGCAGTTTTGTAAAAGCAGTCAAATTTTTCAGTTTTTGTCTGATCTTTTCCCTGCACCTACTTGCGCTTTTCCCCCTTCCAGAATTTTTTCAAACGTACTTCGGCATTCCTTTTTACACGGAGGCATTCCGGTGCCTCTAGCGTTTCAAAAGCGAGGGGTGAAAAATTATTTTAAAAATTCAAAAACCTTCCTAAATTCTTCTTTTTATGTGCATCGTATAGAATTGAACACAGATAACATAAAAAAGATTTTTTGAAATCTTTTGAAGACATTTTCTTCGTTAAAATTCCTGTATGCAAAGATGGCGCACACTGAGATCTGAACCGCTCAGAAAAGCGTGTGCAAACATGTCTGCGTTATCCCCCATATTTGCTAAACGCTACAGACAATGCCCTACCTGATTATCGCATTGTCCGGTCTATCGCTCATCACCTGAGAGAACGCCAGCTCATATACAAAAATGGAAAGAAACGGATTTTCACCACAAAGTGGGTATTTTGCGCACGGATCGCGGGTGCGACGGTACCTTTGAATAGGCCTTTTGACCCTATCCATATGTAGTAAACATGAGATCTTTCTAAAGCTTTTGAGATTTTTGAGAATGGGGCAAAAGGCATGGCATCAATCACGGGCCTTATAAACTGTAGGCCATCAAAAATTTCGCTATCTATGGTGGAGGGAGCGCTGTTAGTTATTTCTAGACTTTGAGAGCCGAAAATGGCGCGATTTCCTCTTCCATTCTGGCGAACCCATCAAAAATGAAGCATACATGTTATAGCATGCTGAGACCTCTCTGCCTAAAATGACTCGAAATCACACACCACAACCACACCACATCAGCGGCGGACCGAGGGTGGGAGGGGGAGCAGCCGGGGGGGGGGGGGGAGAGAAGAATGGGTCGCGAAATTTTGGAATTTACTTACATGAGTTATAAAAGTGTGCAATGACTTGTTTATTCTCGTAAACCAAAATCCCTTTGTGGACCAATAAAACACCCCACAATGACATCGCAAAGTTGATTTACTACAAAGCTTCAAACCACGTGCAAACAGGAGCAGAGCAATCGAAAGAATTCCAAATCAAGGTTGGAGTACACCAAGGTTCAGTGCTCTCTCCTTTACTTTTCATTACATTACTGTGATGATGAACGCCATAATGGAACCGCTCCGTGAAACTCCTTGGACACTTCTCTTCGCAGATGATGTGGTCTTGATAATTAGTACCAGGAGCTATAAGATCAGGTACAAATCTGGAAAAACAGGCTAGATTTGTATAACCTGAAGCTAAAGACCAGGAAGCCACATCTCAGCGGAAAGAGCTTTACATGAGGAAATTGCAGGCAGGATGAACATAGCATGGATGAAATGGAGAGCATCAAGAATTTTACGCGGCAGAAGAATGCCAGTGCAACTCAAGTCCCAATTGTACGGACCGTTGTCCGCAGCACTGTATGGCATTAAGTGCTGGCCGTGTACGCGGAACGAGGAGGCAAGCTCACCGTCATGGAAACAAGGATGCTACGATGGACCTTAGGAATCACGCTGAAGGATCACATCTATAGTGACACCACGAGCGCAATTCAAAGTAGCTCCAGTTGCCCAGAAAATGCAGGAAAAGAGTTTACGATGGTATGTGCGCAGAAGAGATTAAAGCCACATCACAAAGTCAGCCTTGGCTGTGGAGGCACTAGGCAAAAGACTCAGAGGTAGTCTCAAGATGAGGTGGATGGACAGGATCAAGGCCGACCCGCGAGAGCTTGGTATAGACAAAGACCTCCCCTCAGGACGGAGGCACCTGACAAGAAAAGCAGACCCTACATTAGCAGGACATATGCGAGGATAAAAAGATGACATCTAAAGGTTTTCTTTCAGACGTATCGCATAAATTCCTCGCAAAGCTTTTCCATTCGCACAAATTCTTTTGCTAACATACAGCGTATTCGCTCTAAAAGTGACGCAAGCTCCCTCTCAAACTCGAACTTCTACAGGATTGATAGCAACAATCACTCACACACCTTAGCTCTCTTACGCATATCTTCATCCTCCAAATTCATCATAAGAAGAGGCGTTTGATAGGGAAGACTTTTGAACATTACAATCTTCTGCCGTGAATAATTCATTGTGTTCGCCATTTAGTCGATGAATGTGATGGCAGCAGTTCATAAGGACCTCGATTGTTCTCGTAAGCAGCATATTAACCTATCCCAGTAAGCCAGTGGCGTACCGAGGAGGGGGAATGGGGGGGGGGCAGTTTATAAGATTCCTTGTTGACATAGCTTTTGTCGTTTGATCTTATCTACCGGTCGTTACCCAAATTTTCCCCACTTTTATGGATTTGCTGCTATTACATGCATTTTTAGCTCCGTTTGCTTAGATTATTATCACATATTCGGAATCCCTTATTAATCTCTAAACCTATGGGAATCGCGGCTCATGTAATCAAGGTTTCTTAATACGAACAAGTTGAGAAAAGCCAGATCCTTGGCGAAAATCAGGCTCTTAAAGGCAGCGTACACCCAACATTTCACCTTCGATGTTTTTGTCATTCTGGGGCCATTCCGTGCCGCTGATTACAGTTATGACATTGAAATCCTCCATCGAAATGTCCCAAAAACCCCGATTTCCGGGGATCCTCTCTTCAAAGGGAGGACGATTTTCCAACTGCTCGGCCCCGTCGGCATGCCAGCAGCTGCAACAGCATGACAGCCTGTAGTTGCAACCGCAACTGCTGCGTATGATGTCGTGGTTCGTCGTCCGGAGGAGGCGGACTGCAAAAAGCAACTACACCGTTGCAACTGGTGTTGCAGGCAACAGCAGTTGCAACTGGAAGTGCACTGCAGCTTACGCTGTCGTGGATTCGTCCGGAGGAGGCGGAGTGAAAGAAAAGGGGCGGAGTGAAAGAAAATTGAGGGGGGTTTTCTCCGCTCAGAAGCAACATTGGGAGACCGGACCAACGCAGTTGGTCTTCTTCTGGGCCCAGTATATACACGGTATAGAAAGATCTAGAAAATTAGGTAACTTAGATTTTGGGTGTACGCTGCCTTTAACGGCTCCACTCTCCAGCAAAATTATGCTTGCGGCGCTAGCCCTGCCGTAGGAGAGGCTAAGTGTTCTTGTCAAGACCGTGAAAAGTACCTTACGCCGTAAGTTAAAAGTCAATGATTACAAAAAGAGGTTTTTGAGCGTCTGTCTTCTCCTCCCATCCCGCCTATAAAGACTTAAAGTAAATCTTGAAGAGACTCACTTGTAAAGCTGCCATGAAGACGGAGTGTACGATGTACAGTATTAACATAGCGACTATGAGTATCTGAAACATGTCAATGTCAACTCAATCATTTATGTGTCAGAATATTTTGGCCGATTGTCTTTGTCGTTCCGAATGCTTCGAACTCATGATTTAGCAATAATAGCAAAAGAAAAACAAATTATGCGAACAATTATCTTACCTTGCAATTAATGTGGAAATATAGATTCTTACTTTGCCAAGCGACAATACTGCAGACTAAAATAGATAGAAAACTAGCAACGGCTTGAGCACCTACAGCCGCTAGGAACCCTTGGCTGTTTATGAGCATTTGTACATCGGAGCAGGACATTCTGTAACGATGAGTTGTATTTGGTTCGGACGTCTTGTATCGAAATTTTCGGAAAATCCGCAAGTTCTTCCAAATTCAATGAATTCGTTCGATACAGAAAAAATATCATGAGGTTTCTGCTAGTGCTCAGAACAAGATTTGTTCTCAGTATGTAGTGGCGATGGAAGCTGATAAAGACATAAAATCTTTCGATTTTCGATCGTCAAAAATGCTGGAAACCTATTTTTTTATTGGTAAATACACATCGAGATGCATCAAAGAAAAAAAGAAAAAGGTTCAAACAGCGCACGAGACGAAAACAAAGCTAAATGGTAGATAACAAGACACGGAGCTAGCGACCCATCAATAAAATAAGAATAAAAGGAAGGAACGTGTACTATGTCTAGAAACATAATCTAAAATCATAATCCCAAATTCTAGCAATCTCTAATTTCATTTTTAACTTGAGTTAAGGCCTACTTTTTTATTGAAATGATTTTGTGCTGATTGGATCTCTCTCAAAGTTGTGATTTCCAAATTGCACTTTTGGAATTTGGATTTTGTTCAGATCAGAAATGCTAATATGCCCGATAACACTAGATTTATTGTTTACAAAAAAAAAAGAATTTACAAATTGGAATGAATGTTTAAGCATTTAAAAAATCTTTTTTGGAATTTCCAGTGCAGGACTTAGGTTTTCCAACCTAATAATTTTGAACTGCTGAAATTGGGGAATAAGCTGGAAAGGCCATGTCACATACTGTGTAGAACATTAGTCTTTGTTAAAAATAGTAAATGTTACGATGATGAACCGAATAGTCTCAACTAACTTGTTTTCTACGGAAAAGCTTTGTGTTTTATCACATTGTAGCATCACACTACAAAGCTGGCTTTGCTTCCTCTTTCACCAGGATGGAAAATATTGTTTTGGATATCAAGGGAAAGAATGTGAAACCGTTTTAATATGAATCCTGAAAATGGGTAGAATGGGTAGTCCAATTGCAGGAAGCTGGTTTAATGGAAACGATGTTTGACATCAAGTAAAACACCAACCAAAAAACCCTTTAAACTCAATGCAATTTCCTATAGAAAAGCTTTGTCTGATAAGCTTGTTTTCTTCTGAATTCACGTAACAAATTTTTCGTTAGAATTCAAAGTTTGAATCACACCTCAAACAAAAGCCATTTCTGAGAGTTTTCGAATTTCAAAGAAACCATGAAACCTGAAAAATTTGAGTACTTGAAAAAAGAGACAAGATTGCCGATTTAGGATAGCAACACTGTCTGCTGTGCTTTTTCTTTTATTCTCTCAGGAGGTAAGGTCATATGGAGGGCATCGTTAGCGCCTATACACACAAAAAAAGTGGGACGAACTTAAATCAAACAGAATCGTAAAGAGTCAAGCACTAAAAGGCATCTCTCAACCTCACCAACTCAAGTTAAAACTGAATAATCAAGTGCTGTGGCTTTTGAGTTTACTCTGAAGATATGTAAGTCGATCATCGTGACATTCAAGTGTAGTGTTTTGAGCGGCAATAAAAAGTGAACAAAAGGAGTCTTTTTTAACATGTGTACATTATATTCGAGTAAAAAAAGGCGTTAATCCTCAGTGATAAAATAATCGAGTCAAGTTCAAAAATCAAAGGGAAGTGAGGGAAGTGAGTAAGCCTATGTACATAGACGACAACAAATTTACTTTTTGTTTGACTAATTGATCGCTATAGTATTGTGCATATACAAAAATTAATAATTAGTGAACGATTTTGAATCAGAGATTTATGGAAATAATTTTGCCTCCAATTTGACAAAACTCGTAAAAAACATAGTCTGTGGTAACAAAATATATCATGTTGACTAGCAATTAACCAGATCATTCTATTAATAGTCAGCCTAGTATTGTTTGCTTATTCTAGTGCAATGTTGAGGTTTGTAACTGGCAAGAAGTGCAGTATAAAAGCAATTTATCACCTCAACATATCTGTTCTATGACTAAGAAACTCGAAACCGCTTTGCAGACTTTGTCTAAACGAATTTGAACTTGTCCTTTCCTGAATCAGAATAGCACTTCATCACAGATTAGAGGGAATAAATCTCAAATATAAACATGTAAACCACACGATCAAGCTTAGGTACATCAGTGCGTGCAAAGCGGTTTCGAGTCTCTCAGTCACATAACAGAAGATGTTTATCATAGGTTTTGCTGAGATTATTTCCGTTTTTGACGGCTATTGCTAAAAAAAAAGCATCGACGCTGCTTTTCAATTTCCGTTCTAAAAATAAAAACTATTCTTATCGAATTTTACATGTGTGTGCTCTGACTGCATGTCACGGTATGCGGCAAACCATTAGAGAGGCTTGATCGTATGGTTGCAGGGCTCGGCACAGCTGGCGCCGGGTCAAGCTGGATACGTTTTGAGGACAAGAAACAAAGGGGATATCATTTTTGTGACAGAAAGACACAAAAAGTGCGACGTTAGGGTTTTTAACGTTCAGAAGTCAGGCTCAAAGGAGACTTTGTAGAAAATTTTCAAGATTAAAGGGGCTTCGTTTTGAATTTCCCTGGTGCCAGTTCGTGCTGAGCCCTGTATGGTTGACAAGTTTAAACATGTGATCTATCTATTTACCGAGTAATCTTTTGATTTCTTTCAACTTTGACAAAGTAATATTTTTCGGCATTGTGAGTAGTTTTCGGGGTATCATTATTTATGCAAAGCAGGCTCTACAAGAGTGCCCTTTTACACATGAAGTTCGACCCACATGAAGTTTGAAGCCTTTGAAAAGCTTCAAATGCGCGAGACTGAAAAAAATTGCAGAAAATCATATAAATTCTTCATTTAGCAAGCATATGCACTGCGAATTATACGTTCGTAGATACACTTACTGCGTTTTTCTTTTTCGCCCGAAATCGGGTAAAAATGCACAATTTGAACTCTGCATGTAGCGTTTTGTGTCCCTTGCAAACATGTGATTTAAATTCTCATTCTCAAAGCGCAGTAAATTTGGACCCTCGTAGCTTCCTTAGTTCTTGAAAAATGTCAATTTCAAGGTTCAAATATGAGAAAAATTATAAAACAGCTAATATTTAGGTTCATTTGCTGCTCAAAAACAGGAATGGATTAGTTCAACTTGAGCAGACAATGTGTGCAAAGCAGATTCGAGTTTCGTAGTCACAGAATGAAAGATATAGATAGTGAGAATGGAAGTCGAGTGAAAACGAGCATAATAAACATGTTGACACAAGTTTTGCAACTTATTTCGTAACTTTTCTCTTTTTGACTGTGACGCATTCATTTTTGAGCATAATGTAGATTAGATAGTAGCTTTTTAGTAGCGAAAACCAAAAATTAAGCCGTTCTCAGTCTGAATCAAACAAATCAAACCGAAAGTGTACCAGATTGTTGATAGAGGAGACTCTAATCATCTAAAAGTTTCGGCTTGATTTATTTGATTCAGACTGAGAACGGCTTTATTTTTGGTCTTCCGACCCTTAAAATTTCGGATTTGACCAGCTTCAGAAAAATGAGCAAATTTTCTCCATTTCGTTATTAAAAATTAAACTATTAGCGCAGGTTTGTAGTTTGCTATCTAATCTACATTATGCCCAAAAATTGCGTCATACTCAAAAGAAAAGTCACGGAATAAGTTGCAAAACTTATGTGCAGACTTACTTGAGAAGATCGAAGCAAACGTATTTTACTGCTACGTAGTATTGTGAAGAGATTATCAAACTCTGGCTAGACTATCGTTTACGCATTTGAATTCTGTGAGCTGACTAGTGAGGTGAACTGGTGTACATAGAATATAGGCAAGTACGTAGAAGTCTGTTTTTTTTCTCTCGGTAATTGCTTGTGAATTTTCTGTGCAGTAGTCGTCATGAAAAGCAAACATTGCTGTAAAGCTTGATTAGGGCAAACGTACCCAAATGAACATCAAGCTGGATTGTAGATAGATTAAGTAAGTAGTCACTATTTTTGTCCACCCGCTTGCAGAGGCCTGTTATAGACCAATTCAGTCTTCGCTTTAGATGCACACCCTGAGGCAGGAGCTTTAATTGGAATTCCCGAGATCTATTAATGTGCTGCTAGATGCTTCTTGATAGTTGAAAGCTCAGAAGCCGGGCTCGACACAGCTGGCCCGGGTCAAACTGGATATCTTTGGGACAAAAATCAAAGGGGATATGGTTTTTGTGGCCAAAAAGACACAAAAATTGCGACGTTTTTTTGGTCAACGTTTTTTTTACGTGCAGGGTTTAGGGTCAAAGGGGAGTTAGTTTTAAATCTCCCTGGTGCCAGCTCGAGCGGAGTCCTGCTCAGTGAGAGACCGAAAGACCTATGGTCACAACGTCTAGAGTACAAATCTCGGGAATGAAGCAAATTTGAAACTTCAAGTCAAAGTCTAGAAATTGATCTTTGTTGAGGGATAATTTGCTCAACATGACAGACATCAGCAGGACGGGGACAAAGACTCTTCTGGCTTTTGACAAAACAAAATATTTTGCTACAAAACTAAGCGTAAAGGTGACATCATGGATTCTCGAATGGATCTTGAGCGACATCAAAAATGAGATGGCTTATACAAATGATGCTTCACAGCGCTCTCTTTCCCAGCTAAAAAAGTTCTTTATCCAAGAAACGTGCATAACGCCATGCATGGCTAGCTGTCAAGCGGATAACGAAATTTCGCAAAAAATAGTGATGCTATTGAAGATTATTGGTTTCCTCCGCTATACTGCACCATTTTTTGCTTCTAGTCAAGAAGCAGATTTGAAAGCTTTGCATAAGATTAGCATAGGTAGCACATTCGTACGATTTTGAATAACTATGTAGAAGAATAGAATAAATGAACAAATAAAAGAACAAAAAATAGGAATCTGTTCCGTCTCTTTGCTCCGTTCTCAAGTCTCACGCTGAAATGCTTTCTGGATCAAGAACACGAAGCAAAAGGTAAAATCTTGTATATGCTAGGAATTCGAGAACTGGGATTAACAAAGAGGTTTGAATATAGCTAAAGTTTATTAAATTATAGATAACTGAATTTTTGTGTGTCCTAAACTTTCGATTGATTCAATGCAAAACCATTTTATGAAAAGAGACATGAACAAAGAATTAAAGACTAAGCAGAAAGCAGCGCAAAATTCTCTTGTTTATCTCAATAAGCTCGAACTTTCATAAAGAACCAGCCAAGGAAAATAAACATATAGTAGGTTGGTCCAAAAGTTCCGTCGTTTCATTTTCAAACTTGCTGTCTCAACGGATTTGCTCGCTTATAATTTTATTAGAAAGAACAAGTCGTTGTCAAATACTTTAAAAGCTTTTATGGTCTCACTTCCATTTATATCTCTGCCTTCAGTTTGAAACAGAAGCTCCATAAGAAAGTATTTGAAAGCAGAAGACTTGTTCTTTAAAATTATCAGCGAGCAAATTCGTTGAGATAGCGCAAAGTTACAATTCTTTGAAAATGAAACGATAGAATTCTCGGACCGAGCTTATAGACCTAACAGACATAATAATGCGAGACTGCAAGTGCTCACAGCTTTCAAACAGGATGGTTTAAATTAGAACAATGGTTATTGCGAGTGCCGCCCTCTTTATAAAATTTAGGGAGCATAGGAACGAACTTTACTGTGTGTCTTCTGCACTGGCGAGACGCATGTATGTAAGGGAATGTGGGCTACCCTGTAAGCCAAAACTCAGAGGCATCCCTGAAGAAAATTGATACAGAATTTACCGCTCACTTATAGCAAAAATCTCTGCAATAACTTGACATGCAGGGAGTATGAAACGTGCTAATGTAAGCATTTACCATTGAAGTGATTTGCTAATTCTCAAATTTTCTCTTATCAAGGGTCATTACTCTGGCCAAAAAGCTTTGCAGATACGGGATTTAGATATAATTAGCGTTCTATTTCACTTTCGTCCATGTACATCCCATTTCCAATGGCCATTTGGACTAAAAGTGCATTCCTTGTAAGCTTGAGGAGAGCGGCTAAATTTCGAAGAAAGAAGATCATGCATTTGCTAGCAGTGTTCGAAGTATGTAAATCTTGAGTTTTGTCTGCTAATTTTGAGTTTTTACCCGCAAATCTTCAAAAGTCGCTGAAAGTTCGCGATTATGCTCCATAATAAGTATAGGCTAACATCAGTGGCGGACCGAGGGGGGGCAGGGGGACGCCCCCCCCCCCGAGAAAGCGTTGCGAAATTTTTGAAACTTACCTATATGGGTTATAAAAATGTGCAAACGATTTGTCATTTTTGTAAATAAATAAAATAATTTTTTAAATTTTTAAAAAAATCAAATTAGCCTTATAAAAAATTTTTTTTCGGATTTTAAGGGTTGGGGACCCGCAAAAATTTTGAGAAGCACCTCAAAAATTTTTTCGGAGTGCGTGGCTAACGTATATTTCAACAGAAGAACGTGCTGATCGATGTTTTCACGAACACTCTGATTCTAGATTTTACCTCGTAGTTATATTTTGGAGTATGCGGCATGTTCAAATGAAAATAAATAAGTTGGGAACGTTTCTTAACATTTTTGCGCGAATTTTACAATGTAAACCTAAACGGTGGCAGAACTGATTAATGAGATCCTTGAGCATAAATGCGAAAAATGTCACTTTCTTACACTCAACCGGTTTTGGGGCTTAATACTAGACTGAGTAGCTTCCTTGTTGTATCTCTTCGGTAGTTCCCAAGAAAGCTGCAAAAATTGTCGAATTTGGTTTGGTTACAGAGAAAGTTTTTGTGTGCCCTCCATAGAAATTGAAGGACAAAGACAACTTTACAAGTTTTTGGTGCAAGACTTTTTGAACTACTCGTATGAAAGTAAGAGAGAGTAGACTATCTAGTTGACAGGTATTGTCGAGAGTCCATTTCCTCTTATGAAGAAATTTCTAGCCGTTTATCGGCTCACATTTGAAAACATACTGATACTATTGGCTTTTATTGTCATAAAATCTAAACAATCTTTCATGCACTATCATGTTCAAGTGAATTAGAGAAAATTAGTTTGTTTAGCTAGTCAAGCAACAGGAAGCTCATTTCATTTTATCGTGCCTTTATATTTATGATGATTGAGCATAGCGGGAAATTAAGTTGCTAGCAGTTTAAATCATAATCAGCCTTCTGCAAGGTAAACAACTGATAAATCCTAGACACTTTTCCAGTGCAGAGTGATTATGGTAGGTCATGTACGATTTGTCGACGACAAACAAGTGAAAGCTTAGATAAACCTTGCTATATAGATCTACTTTGTGACTTTTTCAAGAGCTGAAGCAGCAGAATTTTCAATTAGACAAATTGAGGAGAGCGGCTGAAGTCCAACATTCTGAGCTTACGACCGCTTAAAAAAAGGCTGTGTTTGACGAGGGACAGTATTTAGAAATAACCTAGAAAGTCTGCGTTTTCGGGGTTTTCTTGCTAGAAGTTATCATAGAAAATTCGAAGGACAGTGTAGGTCCTCTTACAAGCGGCATTACTCAGGCTGAACTAAAGTTTAAGAGAAAAATACTGTTTGAATTCTAGTTTGTATTTGTTATTATAGCGCCATTGAGCGTACTGATTAAGTAGATGAATAAATAAAGCAGTGCGTCACCTCGGCTTTACAGAAGCTCGCACTTTCTACTATTTATATATGCTTTACTCATTATCTCATGATATAGCATCAAATTTCACTGCGCAATGCTAGAAGGCTTGCAATATTTCTCTTGTCTTCCTCGTGCTCACATGATGATTTCTTTGGAACCCACCATGTGATGCTGGCCATCACGAGAGTCAAACAACTACTCATTCCGTGCTCCAATTCATATGAAATCGGTAACTTTGAGAGAAGAAAATTTTACCACAGAAAAAATGCGAATTTGAAGCAGTTACTGAACTTATGATGGCATGAAAGTTGTCACACGGACAATGGTGAACGTGAGCTACATCTCTGAGCAAAAACTTTTTCAAACTTTTCAAGTGAAAACCCGTCAAATAGACTATCTAAGCAAAGTTCCTTTTTGGCGCCGATTCTGCAAAAGTAAAATTATGCTCTTGCTTCAACTTTTCAAGCCATAGTTCAAAGTTTGCACATTTATTTGTTTATCATATCCATAACTTTGCAAAAAGTCGTAGTAGGGATCCATTCTGGCAGGCTAAAGTTCATGTGGATCCGCTTGGCGCGTAGTTTTTGAAGGATCTACACAACAAATCCCTTCGTGCTTCGGTATTCTCCTATATGCTGGTGGCATGTGTTGTACAAAAATTGAGCTCGATTCTCCGGCAGACTCCTTCTGCGAATTTCATGACAGACAGATTTTCACGAAGGCACAACCCGCACATACAAAAAAAAACAGACGGCCTTAGCTCATTATTTATGGTAAGATTATAGAAGAATAACTAACCATTTCTAAGCGCCCAAGTTAAGAGTTCGCGGTTGAAAAATCTGCATGTAGCGCAGAAATAAATAAAAATTTATCTTTTTAAAAACTCTTCCTTTGATCGACGTTTCAATACCTTTAGTAATCTGTTATGTACCGAATGACATATAATATTACATGTTTCGTTGGAATTGCGCGGATATCCGCCGAGCCAAAATCTAGGCTTTGATGTTTTTCCTTTGCAGAAGGTTTAGGCTTCTACCCTTGTTTTTTAAGGCAATCCAAGTCGTCTCTCAACTTTAAGATTTTAGCAAGAGCATAAATTGAGCAGAAAGTGTAGCTGCATGAGCCTCTTTCCAGCAGCTATGTTTCATGTACCTGAAATGTCGGGGTTTCTCCACCCCCTCCCCTCGTTCTCACCTTGTCTTTAACAACTTTTCGGATTTGTTTCAGACCTCTAAAGGGACACATAGAGTATGCGGTGCACACTTTTTCATAAATTCTATTTATTTTATCATTTACAATGGTTCTCCAAAGTCATGAGTTTTACAGAAATTACATAACCCAATTCACACCTAACACTAACAATGCATGGAATTTTGAAGGCTTCGGAGAACCCTGGAATTTACCCGAGAACTCTTTATGATAGATGTTTGACACATAAAAGAATTTCTATTGACTACTATTTCAGTGTCCGTCTACCTTACAGAATCTACGCAAATCGTAGGATGGTGTAAAAATGATACGCACTTTTATAGTTTGAAAACGTTGTCTAACTCAGTAAGTGATACACCGCTCAGCACATCATTTCTCAACACCTCCGCCCATTAATTGCAGCTTATCTAATATACAGGGTGTCCCAAAAAGATGTGCACACTGTTTGATTGTTAATAACTCTCTTGCTTTCATGTCTTTTGCCGAGCTTGAGGTACCATTCTGTAGAGCGAGGAGAAACTTAGATTTACAGTATGGAGGGACTTATCAGCCGCTTTTCATTACTGTAGGATTACGGTAAGAATTTCGAGGAGGATTTTAAGCAGTGGAAAGCTGTATTTTGCCTCAGAAAAAAGCCAAAAAAGCCAGAAACTTTTGAACTGGGTTAATCATAGTCGCTGATTCTAAATATGAAAACTGCACATCACTATACTGTTTCTTTCATGAGTTATTTCAGTTTTAGGGTAACAACTGATTTTCCAATGTTCAGCAGAAATGTGAATACGCCATCAAAAGGGCTCGAAAAGTGATGGAAAGTTATGTAGTGAAATCAGAACGCCTAAAAACCTTGCTACACAATTTTTTAGATTTTCTTGAAATTATTTCATCAAAAGCCTTATTCCATAGTGATGGTATATGTTGAAAGTTCATACCGTAATCCTACAGTAACAAAAAGAGATTGAAGTTTCGCATAATACTGTAAATTTAAGTTTATCCTCGCTCTACAGAATGGTACCTCAAGCTCGGCAAAAGACATGAAAGCAAGAGAGTTATTAAAGATCAAACAGTGTGCACATCTTTTTGGGACACTCTGTATTAGGCCGTTCCGAAAATAATGTCGCTTTTTTCAAATGAACGCCACATTTAGTGGAACCAAGATTCTCAAGAGATCTTGGTAGCATTTGATGCAGCATTTCATCCTCTTTCTAATGGCTGTAATTTCACTGCACAATACTTATTGAGCTTTGAAAAATTACCAAAATCTCCAATCCATGCTTTTTAAGAAGGCCAATTTTCACAATTTTTTAAAATCCTTATTACAACCCTTTGAAGAAGCCCAAGTAGTGGATGGATAGAGCAAACCCTAAGGAAGCAGCACCACTTTTTTCTACTTTCCAGAGCTCGTCATAAATTTTGTACAGATTTTTTGATGGAACCACCGAATTTTAGCAGGCTCGTCTTTGACACAATTGCATCAAACACCAATAAATCTTTGGATTTTGAAACTTACAAAGATGGATTATTGTTGGACACTAATTTTACGAACCAAATGAGCATTCACCGCTTCAGATTAGCAACTTTCGAAAATTCCGAGTGCAGCCTGGAGCGTCCTGGAAAACCTGAAATATGATGAATTTATCCCGGAAAACTCGATGAATTAAAAACAAAAAACAACTAGTAGAAAGAGGAGAAAAAGCTGCGTCGAATGACGCCCGCGCTGCTTGCCGGTTGTTGTTCTATGAGGTTTGAGTTGACCAAATATGAGATTTGATAGCATTGAAAAATTGATTCCAGAAACTCTAAGAAACAAGCGAAGGAAAAGAAAAAATTACTCTATGTCCTAAAGGGTTTGCTCTACCTGTTAGTCACTTAAACTTCTTCGGAGAATAGGAACAAAAATTTAGAAAAATAGCCGAACTTGACCATAACAAAAAGCATGGGTCGAGATTTTGGCACTTTTTTCCAGAGTTCATTGAGTCTTATGCAAACAATATTACAACCATTAGAAAGTGGATGAAATGTTGCATTAAATGCTTCTAAGATCTCTTGAAAATCTTGATTCTGTGGAATGTGGCGTTCATTTGAAAAAAGCGACGTTACCTTCGGAACGACCTAATATAAAGAATCGTATCTAATTTATAAAGAATTGTTAACTCAGTTCAAAAATGTGCTAGCGGGAAACCGCGCGGCGGTCCCGAAGCGATCGCTCTTCCAAATAGCATCTTCAGATTACTGGTCCACTAGTTAGGTAATAATGAAATGAGAAGTCGTGCAGATGAGAGAGCAAGTCGAAACCAAACGAAGAATTTACCTACAAAAAGTGATGACATGCAACTTTTGAGGGAACCGCACAGACCTCATTTCATGCATGATGAACTACATGCTGCTAGCGAATGCTATACAAAAAATTTGCTAAAGAGTTCGGCCAGGTAGGGCACGAGTCGTTAGTCAAAACGACATTAGATAATCACTTCCTACGTCACCTGAGGCTTTTTCTAAACAGAAAAGATAAGTCATTGATTTTAGCGTCTAGAAAATAGAGGCCTTTGTTTGGAAACGAGTCAACGCGCTCTCTGAAGAAGAGCATCCATGATTCACCCAATCAGTAGTCTAAGGTCGTTAGTGCACATGACCAAAATGTCGTTGGGTGACATACTTACGTTGAAAACATAGGTAGAACAAATTAGCTCAACCCGTATCGGCAAACTTCATCAACCTAGATGATTGAATCGTATTCTCACAGCAAGTTCTGCTCATTTTGAAAAGGAAAGATGATATTCTTGCTTTTTTTGTTGAAAGTTTCTTGCTCAAAGACTTGTGACCGGTGAAGCCGTTCTTAACACAAAAATTCAAAATTCATGTGAGCTCACACAAATATAGGCCGGTCCAAAAGTTCTGTCGCACCATTTTCAAGAAACCGTAACCTTTTTCTTTCACAATAATCCTGACGGCAAAAATACATGTGGAAAGAGTAAAGCATACAGTTAGGGCATCTAATTTGCTCCTTAGCAAGTTTTCGTCGCAGAGATAAAAATGGAAAATTAAAATCTTTTGAGGTTCGGCAATTTGAGGTAAAACCTTCTTGCTAGTTGCTTACGCTCAAGCAACTAGCGAGAAGATTACAACTATGCCAAGATTTATGAATAGTCGAACATGGATGCTTAAGGTAAACCCGTTGAAATTTTTGGATCTGTGCAATAAAATCCAAAACAGCCATTGCCACAGCTTTTCTGATCTCCTCTTTCCATATGAGCAGAGTTTATGCTCGAGCTCTTCTTTGAAACGTATGATTTTTGGAAAAAATTGCTAAAAAATCAGTTTTTCTAAAAGATTGATTTTTGGCATTTTTTCGCAATAATAACCTTTAGAAGAGTTCGATCAGCACAAACTTTGCTCACATGGAAAGAGAAAGTCAGAAAATCTATGGCAGTGGCTGTCTTGGATTTTATCGCACACTTTCTTACTTTTTTACGGTTTAACTCAAATCGCCGAACCTTAAAAAATTTTAAGTTTCCATTTTTATCTCTGCGATGAAAGCTCACTGGTAACCAAGATGCCACCATAAAGCGTATTCCTTGCTCTTTCCATATGTATTTTTGCCGTACCGATCATTGTGAAACAAAGAAGTTAGATTTTTAAATATGGTGCGGCAGAACTTTCAGACCAACCTAATACGAAGACTCAGTGTCAAGGTGGCGTCTTGGAGGAGGACCAGTTTGCAAAAGGCGTTGCTCTCCAGTAAGTTTTCACTTAATATATTGTGCTTGCGGTGCTGAAAAATGCGATAAAAATGACGCATAAACATAAGCTTGATTATGAGGCCGGCCATTTGCGTGCGCCAAAATGCCGGCATTTTGGCGCGGCTAGTGGCTGGTCCAGATTGCGCGGCGTACGCAACTTACACAGCTTACGCCCCACGTATTTACACTTTGATTCAACGGAATTGGCGGCTGGAAGGCTACCGCTCGGGCCCGGTGACGCCTTCTGCGTCTCTTTCACGTGTTCTCTGATCAATCTCTAAACTTGATTAGAGATCGAAGCCCCGCATTTCAGTCGCCAATCCCGTTTCAAAGGGTATGCACGTGCGAGAGAGGCGCAGACTGCGCCGCGCAGTCTGGGTCAACCCTGAATGTTCACGCGCAAATTTTACCAAATTTTTTCTGCACCGCAAACACATTGGTCTGAGCGGAAATTCTACTTGACGTACGTCACATAAGTTTTCAATGCTGTATGTGTAAGACATTCGAAGCGTTTTGGATAGCGGCCCGAAATCCAAAAATCAATCGGAAGGACGAGTGGCTAGCATTACTAGCGAGCTGTCACCATATCAGAGCCTCTGTGGCTTTAAATTGCGAGTTCAGGTCAGAACCGGGTCACTAGCTAACTGTAAAAGTAAGGCAGTACAGCTTGCAATATAAGTGGTCTGCAACCCACGAAATTATCACCTGCTAAGGTGAGCACTGGCTTAATCTTGCTTTTGGTTGGGGCTGTTGTTTTTTCCTAGAAGATTGGACTCTCATTTATAGTCCACAAGGTGTTTGATCGGATAGCTTACTTATGTGTCTTCGACTTTTCAAACTCTGAAGAAGGCGAGTTCGTCGAAACGTTAGTCTGTATTCTGTGCTATAAGGTTCTGTACCAATCTTGTACTGGTATGTTTCTGAAGCGTGCGCTCATCTGAGTGTTCGCTTATTTGCATACCATGTTAGGGTACTCCTTCGTTTCTTGCCTCAAAACTCAATCGGCCTTCACTTTCGGGCCCCAAGCTCGGCTGCAATCCGGTCTACAAATTTTATGACAGACAGATTTTCTTAAACAAAAAAAACGATGACTAGCGCCGTACTATCGTAAAATGTATTATATAATATGTTCCTAAATGATGTAAACTTCAATAGGGAAACAATAAGCAACAATAAAGAATTTTTGGAAAGGGATTGTTGAATATGGGGGAAGGTAAAAAAATGCGAAGGTTCGTAATCATGACTCAACGCCATATGAATCACCTGACGTGATCATGGTAGTCAACTACTGAGTCTATCAGAATGTGATAGTCGAGCTATGGCACTGCGTATAGGTGTGAAGCGACCATCATTTTTTCAATCACCTCAAGAGTATAAGCTTATAGAGGACTTTTCTTCAGTCTGCCGTCGTTTTGTCACCAGCTTTGATACAAAAACTGAATTCAAAAAATTTGACTTGTTTCATGACATTCACGCATAGCAAACATTTTGAATGTTTTTCTTTTAAAACCATGATTTAGATCTTATGTAACAATCAGCTCCCCAGATCTGTTGGCATACGACTGATAATTAACTGATGATCAACAAAGAACGCAAAAAAGGAGGTCAGCCTTACCTGTCTTTCAAAGCGCTTAAATACCCACTGTTCAAACTGCAGTTTGGATAGTGTATATGTACAAAGGACAGGTGGGCCTCATCTCAAGACCTCATTTGACATGTCGAAAGAAATTCGTTGAACTATATTTACATAAGAGAAACCTACCAAATGTTCCTTATGTTCGCAGCTTTGTAAACACAGAACAGTTTCACAAATCAGTCACAATTTTCGCTGCAGCACACGACCATATGTCATCTTTTCTCGGACTGTCTATTTCCTTTTTTCAAAGCCAACGCTGTGGTTCCAATAAAGCCATCTAATCAGCTCCTAAACTTTCAAAATCATGACGTCAATGTCGTTTGCAAGAAAGCGGAACAAATGATGACCTGCTGGAACCAAGTGAAATCATATTGGACACACAAGTACCTCACAGTCAAATCTTGCAAGACAGTTTTGACTGCTTTTGCCTTATAGGCTCATGTTTTGTCATGCAGAAAGATTCACTTGACATGTTTGTTGGGCCTTTTGCAGTACGGCTTCTTGAGTGATGCACTGGTCGTTTACAGATTATGTTAGCCTCTGCGTACTTGTCCAGCAGCATCCCCAAAAGTGCCAGGCTTCAGAAAAATGATTTCTCTCTTGTTTAGTGCACCCCTTAGACACTTGGTGCAAGCCAATTTAGTGACTGACATCAACCTGCAACCCCATTTTCAATCGGTAACGATTCGTGCAAAAGCGTGTTTTAATGAGAAGAAATGAGCAGGTGCCACAAATCCTCTTGCCTAAGAATTTTTTTTAAAGAGGTGAGATCGAGGTGGATCAGTCCCACCAATATGAATACGTATCGAAAAGCATGATCAGGCCTACGGTGTACGTATCTTAGACCAAATTTAACCCCCGCAGACGTGGGCGAGAACGCTAACTTATGGAACCCTGATACGTAGTGACTGTATACTAGTAGTTACGTATAATATAGGTACTACAAAGTATCAACGATTGCGAAGTAGTGCATGCTTCTTAACTTCACCTGTTCTTAGTTCCATCGTCTTCGAGTTTGAGCTCCAGCGTGCTTTGCTCCATTCTTTTTCAATAGCTGGCGCTTGCCCTTTCCCTGAGCACACTTCATTTCCTCTGTGTCACTGTTGCGGACGCTGTGCAAGGAGATCGCGCTCCACCACCGTGAGAGAAAATGGTAACGGCATCATCCAAGGCATACGTAGTATATACGCAGCTCTTCTTCTCGAATACCTCGATTCTTTTAGGCTGAGTCCCTTGAAAACTCCTCGGTTAACTAGTACAGTCCCCCTTCATAGCACAAACACATCATAAAGAGGTGAACAGCCTGCTGGTGCTAATTCACATCTTTTATTCTGCATAGGCATAATTAATTGCTTGCCCGATTGGCGGGGTCGCTTTGTGTACTAATAGGAGGAGGAGTAGCGGAAAGATAGGCGGTTAAATTAACATGATGTCATGACGCCATGGTAATTAATAGATTTCAACTAGTTGACAATCCCGGCTCCGCTCGCCCCTATTAGTAATGTATTCGTAATCAGCATGCTCACTTTCCCCGTGTGCCAATTCTGAACCCCGTAGCTTAAAATTTCAAAAAATCGATAAAACCGATATTGATAGATAACGAAATGTAGCCTACGACACTCGCCCAGCCCCGAATTGTATGTGTGCCAACTTTCGTCCGGATTGTAAATTGTGATTACACCATTTGAAAAGCTTCACAAATTCGTAGAAAGTTGAGAAATATGATCAGCCCGTGAAAACCCTGATACACAACTTCTCAGATTTCTCGAAAATCTTTTTTTGAAGCACGGTTAATCCGTAATGACGTTGTAGAATCGAAGTTCCTAATGTAATCTTATGGTTATGAGGAAGATGGTAATTTGCCCCCTACTCAGATAATCGCCGGGAGCATGCGGTCTGCAAACTCGCGCTTTTCTGGAAGCGATTAGCAAAATTTGGGGGGGGGGGGGCCAAACCTTCAGCAGCGTGTTCTGAGCAATGCAAAATTTTCTGCAAGCGTTCGTCAAATATCTCTTTCAGCGAGCTCAGGTCAAACTTCAGCAGGCGCTCGCACTTTTCCTGCACAGTTTCGGGAGAGTACGCCGAGCAAGGGTAACGCTCTACATAGCAGAGGTGCCATCGATGGTTTGATTACCCGAGTTTGGGGTCCTTTCTTCAGCGGAAGGTATTTACGGGCTGTGCGGTCCTCCACAAAGGACCGTGCGGCCCTCAATAATTTTGCATATTCTCGCGGAAACTCCACTAGAATGCGGCTACCGCGCCGCAACCAATCTATAAAAAAAATCGCGATTGTTTTCCGAGCATTCGCTTAAAAATTAGCCAACATTTTTCCAAATTTCTGCAAGCGGACCGCAAGAAATCAGGAGCTATTTTCTCGGTGCCTGCTTGCCCAAAAATCGCACGGCCGCCTGCCCCCGGCGATTATCTAAGTAGTGTAATTCTAAGGTTAAGCCAGCTCTACAATCGGGTGTTGAAAGAAAGGCGATCATACAAGAAAGTTTATAGACTACGTTAGATACATATTTTGGACGCCCTGTACGCCATGCTATCGCAGCGTGCACAAATTTGGCACTTCCTTTTTTTGCAAAACCGATTTGCATTCGCTTATTGATATCAATATAAGCGCTTAGTCAGTTAACGAAGAGTACTTGTCTTCCCTTTGCTTCTGAAGTTCTCCCTTTTCAAATATATGATTACAGACATGTCCGATGCTGCTCTGCTCTGTCTGCGTCGATTACGTGAACCTTTCGAGGAGAAAACGACCCCTTGGCGGATTATATATGGAATAATACTTATAATTATATCTATTACGTCTATCTTTATGAACGTAACTCTCACTTCAATTCTTCTCCGGAATGACACTTTTTTCAAATCCTTGCGTTTATACCTTCTTAGCGCTACCCTAGCAGGACTTATCGGTGTGATACCGATACTAAGTTCGCTAGTACCTACCATACTCTTTCGAGTCGAAATGAGGGATCCAGCAAACCTTATCATCTCTGTGGCTGACACATTGTCGTTCCTCACTTTTATGATTACTACAACAATAATTGCTTTAGATCGGCTAATGTTCTTCATCGTACCAAAGGTTTGCTATTTTTTCTTCTTTCACAATGAAATTTGATTGACAGATAGCTAAATGGGGTTGAACTCGGGCGGGTTTTCTCCAACGATACTCGCTATATGTCCCCCCCCCCCTCCACACGAAACGTGTATTGATGGAGACGCTAAAGAGAGCACGGCGCTAGCTCCTCGCTAGTTCAGGCTAGCACAGCCCAAGTTTTTCTGTCCACCAAATTCCAGCGCCAGGCAGGTCCACTCAGACAGGCATCCCACTAGCCAGTGAGAAAGACTCTCTTTATCAATGTCGAGTTCAGGCACTCGCAAGCGATAAGACACGAACTGAAATTATTTGGGTTTCTAAAACCTTCATAAACTTTTCTGCAAGCCACGTGCTTTTTAACATCTGGATTTCTCGCCTTGGCTTTGAGTCCTTGGTTTACTGATGAGCATACCTTCGATACATAGAGCCACACTGGTAACCTTCACTTTGAGGGCTATGAGGGGACACGACCTTCACCTAAAAAACAGAAGTCATCAGGGACGAAGTTCTGGATGTTAATATCCTAGCTATATCGAAATGAATGTTAATGAAGCAATTATTGGGAATAATATCTCTAGGTTATCTCTGCGAAAACGAGAATTTGCGTTTTCATAGTTTTTTTTACGTTAAAAAGAAGGTTTCTGTAAAATTTGCGCCAGAATTCAGCCAACATTTCTCAGTTAACCACTCATTTGACCAAAATCGAGTTTCAGAGGTTTGGGAAAGCTGTTGGAGTTGAATGAAAACGAAAAACTGCGCTCAAATCTTGCGCAGAGAATCGCGCACGAAAACGCTGGTATATCCTGTTAATGAGTAATTTCCCAAGCTTGAGAAATTATCAGTTCTCTTCGTCGCATCATGACGGTGAGAATGATATATAATGTTGCAGGGTTTCGTTGAGATCCCGCGGAGATCTAAAACCAGGGCCAAATGCCCCATCGGCTCTGGTCTGGCTCCGCTGCTCGTCAGCGTCTCCGTGCGCTGCGCGCTACCTTGCTACCCCAAACGCGGGGCGCGGGGCATTTGGCTCTGGTACCCTTTTCTTCGCTGTTTCGGACCCAGTTTCAGCAAGCTATATATCATTTTGAAGCTCTTGATCTCTATTTTCACGCTGACAATGTCCCAAAACCACATTTTTTGATATGGTCGGATCCGGCAAAAACCTTGTTTTCGAAAATCTTTTGTTTTTCTTCTAGTTTCACTATTTTCATGCGGTTTTTTCGTGCAATCTATAGATCTTGCTTCTGTTCATAATGCAGACAGCCACCCAGCCCTTAACTCTTCGATTATGGTGGAATTTTTTGCGAAAAATCTTAAAAAGTACGGTTTTCTTTAACTTGTTCTGTTTCAGTGCTTTCGCAGCGATTTTTTCCAGCTTGGACGACTGTTGCTCAGAACAATAAGCGCAACAATCCAGACAACGTCCCAGGAAAAGGAACGTCAATGCGGGGGTAAAAATATAAAGGACGCATCAAAAACTAAATTTGGCTTTGACGTGCATTTCGACCTAGAATAAAGAAACTTTGCGTCTTTATCACCACTCTCTTTCTTGTTTATCTTCTTCGTGATAACCACTACTTTCAAACATGGCTTTTTGAAATAATCATAAGAAAAGAAATTAGCATTTCTTCGTTTTCCCCCCGTATTGCGAATTGCCGGTCCTGGAGTGAAATCTGCACCTTAAAGCCGCCAAATGAAAGATTTCATACCTCGTTGCAGCGTTTTTATCCAGTTTTCAGCAGTTTCTTTTGCCTTTTGTATCTGTTTTGCGTCTTTTCTTCTTCTCTGATCCTCCTTCTGGGTTGCGAAGTGAAACTTACCTATATGGGTTATAAAAATGTGCAAACGACTTGTTTGTTTTTGTAAATAATTAGAATAATTATCAAATATTTAAAAATTTCTAAAAATTCAAATTAGCTTTACAAAAAAGTTTTTATCCCCTTTTTTCAGATTTTAGGGGTTAGAGACCCGCAAAAATTTTGAGAAGCACTCTAAAAAATTAAATTTTTTTGTCGCCCCCCCCCCCCGGTCCGAAATCCTGGGGCCACTGGTAGATGCACATATCACTTGCAGGCAATCATACCTTCAAAAAATCCTTGTAGGTGCATGGATTTCTGAACGACAGAAAAACTATCTTACCATGCGTGGCTGCGCTTCCTATTGTTGTATCAATTGCTGCTATAGCTCATATGTTTACTCTTGGATGCTACAAAAGAACGGATCCATATGGACTTGCTTTTACGCACTCTTGCAGGTGAGCATGGTACTTTTAAAGATCAACAAACTCCTCGCTACCACAAGATTGCTAACTGAAAACGGGTGAAGAGAGAGTATGGGTTGCCAGCGGAAAGGCGACCTAAAGTCAGCGTTCCTTTCCCGTCCAGCTAGCATTCGCTGCGCAAAAGCCTTATATGCTAAGCTCTTTGCTTGACTTATGAGACGGATGTGCCAATCAAATAGGGAAACTACGGCTGAAACAGATCAAAGATCGTTACCGACGTGATTGCATGATAACTCTAGCTTCAGCTAAGTAACTAGAACTTAGGTCGCATGCATCATTTACCCGCCTTGTAGGGGTACCTTATCTATTAGAGAATGTTGATGCTATGTATACATCAGTGGCGTACCCAGGATTTCGGCTCGGGGGGGGGGGGGGGGGGCGCGACAAAAATTTTTATCTAAAGAAGGTGCGTGGCTTTAGCCACGCACTCCGAAAAAATTTTTGGGGTGCATCTAAGAACTTTTGCGGGTCCCTGACCCCTAAAATCTGGAAAAAGGGGGCGTGGCGTCAGCCACGCCCCCGAAAAAATTTTTTTTACAAGACTAATTAGAATTTTTTAAATTTTTTAAAAATTATTTTAATTATCTACGAAAATAAACAAGTCACTTACACATTTTTATAACCCATATAAGTAACTTTCAAAAATTTCGCGACCCATTCTCGGGGGGGGGGGGGGCGCGCCCCCCCCCCCCCCCCCCCGCCCCCCCCCCCTCGGTACGCCACTGGTATACATAGACCTTATGCCTCGGGCAGAGTTCATGTAATTTTATCGTGGCGATTCATCGCAACAATAGTAACAATATCATTGCAAGCCGATCTTCTTGCATTTCGGTTGTGATAGTTTTCCAACAGTAATCGTTACTAACTTTCACAACCGAAATGCAAGAAGATCGACATGCAATGTCGTAACACTTGTCTTGTAGCGATTGAATCGCGACGATCAAATCGCGTGAACTCTGCCCGAGGCCTTAGACAGTGATCTTCGCTCTTCCAAATATCAATGCCTGCAGCACTTAGTTTTGTTCGACTTATATTAATAACTAGAAACCATAGCAGTTCTCTTTTATGTGGAAAGCCACTTCTCTTGAGTCAATCTCAAACCAGTGCATCACTTCTGCTTCGCCAATGCTCGCCTGGTTCTACTATCATGCATTATGCATTCTTGCATAAGATGTTATTAAAACTCACCGCGCATTGCTCATTATCACAAACAGATTGTAAACATCAACTCAGTAAGGCAGGCGCTATCTCCTCGAGGAGTATAGCATGGCGACGATCGATATGCATTAAATACGTGTGAAACCGGCAATTTTTGTCGCCGATATTGGAGATCGCCAGTCGCCAGTGTTGGCGACTACACATTAATTGTGTATCGATTGGACGTGTGGTAACTTGTCAGCCATCGATATGCATAGAAGACACACTCGCCAGTATTGGCGACCGGCGATCGCCAGTCGTAGCGGTTGGCGATCGCCCGTCTCCATGCTATACTCCTCAAGAAGTAAGCGCCTGCCTAAGAAAGCTTTCATATGAAAGCGGTGATTACGCATGGATGGAAGTTTTCGCAAAAGAACAAATGCAAAATCAAATCATTCTTGAATTTTGTTATGACTTGGTAGTCGCCATAAAGAAAACAATCTGAGCTACATCACTGTGCAAAAGTCTTCTCAAATGTCCAGATAAGCCTTGGCAAACTCACTATATGCCAATACTTTTTGGCGCCGTTTTCGTGAAGTAATAGACTTCTGGTCACTTTTTTGGGCTAAACTTCAAAGCTTGCATATTCACTTGCCAAACATAACCACGACCTCGCAAAACGTGGTAGTATGAACCCAATTTTGCCCGCCGAAAGTTTAATGGATCCAATTTGGGTGCGATTTTTGACGAGCCTACTCAGTGGTTCTGCTCGTGCTTTTGCATGGTGAATCTAGATGTTGTTAGTATGTGTTGTGCAAAAATCGCGGCTTGAAACCTTGTTTGCGACTCGCTCAGTGAATTTCGTTGCAAACACAAGAACCCGTAAGCATCGTTAGCCCGTTATTAAAGTCATGACACTCTTTTAGCAATTGCAGTGGCAATTATCGACCTCTATTGAGTTACATGGGCATAATCTGTCCTGCTGTAAACTTTGGTATCTATGTTATTGTTTTTTGTCGTATTCTCGCATTTCGAAGAGAGTTTCGTAGCATACGGGGTAGTTCTACCAAGATGGATGATATTTTAGTGGTAAGCTCTTTTTCTGGCCGATTCATTTTTCTGGTTTTAGTGGGACACTACGAATAGGATGAGAATGGCTTTGGCGCTTTCTTTAATTGCATGTTTTCATTTGCTACAATTTTCTCAGAATTAAGGAGTTGACACTTTGTTTCAGTTTTTTATTCTTCGGATGCTAGGTACAAACATTGCTAACCATTGTAGAAAAATTTGAAAACCTTCTTAGCATTTTCTTCGTGAGCAGCCTAAATCTACGTCTTGCCACGAACGGGTCAGCCTATAGTCGTTTAGATGAATAGTTTTCGATCAAGTTCCTTGAGACATGTGGCCGACGATTAGCTGAGAGATTGCTTGCATCACTTATTCATGCTCACCTCCAAAAGGAAAAGAAACCATTTTCACATTTTGCGAAGCAAACAAAACCTTGGATACAGCACAGCACATAAGTTGCAGAAGTTACGTTTTCCGCTGCTTTTAGCACAATGTTTAGATCTTCCAATTCATCCTTATATGTCTGAGCCAATTCGGAAGCGGTGGACTACTTCCTTTGATAACGCCATATATCTATACCATAGCATCGTTTCAAATGTCGGCTATTTTCACTGCAATCAACACCATGATCAATCCTTTGGTGATATTTGTTCTTCAAAAAAGAATGCGACGTAATTGGTTCAGCTTTCTCAAACGAGCGAAGCCAAGCAACAGCAAAGTTTGTGTAACTCCAGCCATAAACAGATAGTGTCACATATTCGTTTATATTTCTATGAAACTGTACAATAAATTACTAACTCATGTGAAATGGTTATTCAATAGAAGAACCTACACTATAAACCCCTCTAAAAGTTTCTGGGGCAATTGAGGCGAAGTTTATCTGTAGGCTGTAGAGAGTCTACAACGCTGTTTAAGGTTGTAGAGATTTTGTCTGTGTGCCGCAAGGTGCTTAGCTGAATTAGGAGAACGCTTGTGTTGATTTCGTGATGATCAATTGATTTTTTCGAAGTTAACATTAGATTTATCCACAAAGACGAAACCGGTACGGGGATCAAATGAGGACATCTTATAGGCAGCGTCCCACCAGACTGGGAGTATCTGGCTCTAGTAGTAATGTAATAGTAGACCTCTCAACTAAGTGACGACAGAATTTTGCGGCGCGAAAGGGGGTCTGCGAAGTCTACAAATTGTCCCTCAATGGCCCGAAGCTTATGTTAGGCTCGGGCGAGTGCGAGATGCATGCAAGATAGAAACGCAGAGTCGTTGCGGGACCCTGCGCTCATGACTGTGTGCGCTATGCGCACTCTGACCTTGCAAATCGATAGTGTGGGCGGGGTACGGGCCTACCGGAAGATTCGGGCCACTTTCGGAGCAAATTTCAGGCTTGGTAGACCCCTCATTCGCTCCGAACTTCAGTCATCGCTTAGGTAGGGGGGTCTGCTTTAACATCTCCACAAGAACCGGGAACCCATCTTTTTGCCTGGACGCTGCTTTAAGGCTGGACTGACCTATGCATGATCATCTGTATGAGTATTGTCTTCGTCCGTGATGGATGTGTGCCACCAGCAGTAAGTATTCTAATATTTTCGATAACCACAAACGGTTAAATTATAGCCTGTAAGAATAATCTTGGGCTTTCTACCGCAAACGGTTAGCACTACAGCCCGCGGGAATGAACGTGATCTCATACTACTGTAGAGTTCTTCAGATTGACGACAGATAATCACTGACAACTTTCGTACATACGGCAAAGCCAAAAAGCATTTGATACATCTCCACATGGATGTTATTTCAAACATGTCACATACTCACTTACTGCCCTATATAGGGATTTCTAAAATTGTGAAGACGGAATCGACTGCAGTCTTAGCGCTTACTCAAGGCTACGGGTGCATATAACATTCTAAAACTTTAGCGCTTAATCGCTTCGAGTGACACTGGTTAGCTGACAGTCACTTGCAAGAAGGGAAAGAGAAAAAAGCGAGGAAATGCGGTTGTCGAAACTATGTTCGCAAAACAGTGGCTTTAGTCTAGCTGTGTCATAAACTTTTAGGAAACGCGATAGGGTTCCATTTATTAGGGTGATCGGTAAAAATGGGGCACTTACGAAATAACTGGAAGTTTCTCAAGAAAGAGAAGTGATTAGACTTTTCGATCTTGGCAGATGTTAGAATATGTTATTCTCTTTCAAACAATACCTATATAAGGTCATTTACATAATTGATAATTTTTATACTTGGTAAAATGCAAAGTTAGTCACTTCTATCATAAATTCTGAACTTTGAGCAGTATCTGCGCAGTGACATGTGAGACCACCCAAAGTACCACTGCTGGAGTGTGCTGTGGAATTGTCATTGAACCCACGACGGTTTGATTGGCCTCAACTTTCAAAGTCAGGAGATATGGCCATCAACAGCTTCGAGAACAAAAATACGCGTTATTCAATTCTTTGCAGGTGAATGCATGTTTTGTAGGCACCATCTGATAGAGCTTTTTACGCTCTATCCATCCATATGCAGGTTACTTCAGATTTTATCTATCTTGGGAAAATATGGGGTAAAACATGGTTTTTTGGTTTTTTATTGCGCCAGAAAATGGCTATTTTTCAAATTTTTCCGCGTTTTTTTTTCTGAAATTAGAAAGAAATTCATGCATTTAACATATGTTTGAAAGAGCATAAAGAGCTCTTTCGAATGGTATGTCACTTGGTTTACGACTTTACGGTATAGCAGCGCAAGATTGAGAATTGTTCCAAAAACACTGTCTGAGTCCTTCACGGCGCCACGCGTACGGTATGAGGGAGGAGCGGCAACGCGTGGCCAGAATAATAGGCGAAGGCCGGTTATGTAAGCGACGTTTGAGTTGCAGCCTGCTAGTTGTTGGTTAGAACAGAAAACCTCAAAATGTAAAAAAAATCAAGCTGCCCCATTTTTTACCGTTCACCCTAATATCTTATGCTTAGCGAAGTGATCACTGGAAAAAAAACTTGACTTTTCGTGCTTGAAACGCACCCGACATAGATCTAACAGCAGCCTGCGAACAGATTTTTGCCTTTAAAATTGGTTTACGCTATTTTTGTAAGTTCAAAATGATGTAAAAGCATTATTCACGTAAAAAGAAGTTGTACGCTGTACTCACGATTGTTTGCGAAATCACATTTTACTTCGTTTTAAAAGCATACATCTCGTGGTTCAATGATAATGTTAGGCAAACTCAAAATACTTAACAAGTGGTACCTTTCCTGAATTTTTGCAAGCATTTAGGTGCTAAATAGTGAAAACACCCTGTTTTGTATGTTGCCTTGTAATTCACATGAGCACTGTGGTGAGAACAAAGTAACTTTAAGGATGGTTCAAATCGTTTTTGCAGGACGAATTCCTCAATTAGCCTGCACGCTAGGATCTGTAGAAATCTGCAACCACTGCATACGGACTCTCATGCATACAAACAATGTCATTATTCCGCCTCATACTCGTGAGAACATTGCAGAAGAAGTATGAAGACATAAATTTGAGAGCAGGCCTGCTGTTAGATCTATGTCGGGGCGCTTTAAATACGAAAACTCAAATTTTTTTCAGTGCTCACTTTAACGAGAAGTGGTTAGAAATTAACCCAGCCATTTCGAACAAGCTGTATATTTTCGGACTTGCCTTGAAAGGCTGATTTCAAATATATGTTTTCTGGTTTTCTGTCTGCCAAGCGAATACCTGGAAGGAGTTATGAGCATTCAAACATAGAAATTTTTGAATTTGACAAATATATTTCTTGAAAGTCGGCCTGATGGCGCGGATTCACAGTGGCTACGGTTATTTCAAACAAAAGAACATTCACCAAAGACCTAAATAAGTGCTCTTGAAACTTATTTCGCGGGACATGCGTCACAGAACATTTGACAAATCGCACATTTAAACGCTCATATTCCTCCGGCATCATATATTTCCAACTGAAATCAATTACGAATTGTAAAAAGGAGAAACAAATTGATTAGTATCCTGTAGGGTTTACTCTTCCAGCCTTAACTTGGACTACGTTTTGTGGTACGAAAAAACGGAACTTGACTGTGGCAAAAACCACGAGTTGCAATATCTGGTATTTCACTAGGAGCTCATTTGTTGAAGTATGACCATAACCATTCTATAGAGTAGTTGAACCAACTACGATCAAATGTTCCGAAAATCTTTGATCTGGGGGATGTGGCGCTTGTTTACAAAAAGCGAGATTACTTTTAGAACGACCTCATGACGATATCATGACGTAAAGCGTCGTTTCATTATCTTGATGGTCGTTTGCTTTCAAATCAGTTATCCGCTACATTTTTTCGTTAGTAACGGTTTGTAACGTCACCCATGTCGTTTTTTGGCATGCTTGAATTTTATGATTTCCACTTCCACAGCGGAAAGAATGCAGTGGGAAACGTTTTCAAGAGGTCCAATGTGTTCCTTAAGTTTCCAATTGAACAACTTGCGGAGAACGCTGCGGCAGCTTTGATAGTGAAGAATTTGCTTACGTTTGAATTTAATGTAGTAATTGAGTGAAGGTCCATGTTTTTTCAATGCAATTTTTCTGCCATTACTCATTCTTGATTGCATACTCTACTTCAAACGCAAAAGTGATAACTGATGACTCAATAATTACCTGACCTCAGTCGAAAGCAGAAAAACCCTAAAAAACTTAGATTAAATTAGCTCACTGTAGCTGATTAAAGCGCTGACGCAAGTAACCTGCAAATTCTAAAGTGAGATAAACAACAAAAAACGGACATGTTCCTCATAGGCGTAATGCATTATTGATATAATAATAAGAAGAAAAGGTTTTCAATCCATAGTGTAAATAACCATAAGGCTCCGTTTCGTTCTTGCCTTACGGAGTAAAAGTATTTGAAGACTTTCCCCGGAACTCCTCAGTAAGAAGGGAAGGTCTGTAAAACTTAATGGTATGATTTCAGCCTTTTTCTGCTAAGGCCAGCAGACTGAGCCAATACTCATTGATAAACATCGACACGAATACTTTTTTGTTTACTAGAAATACTAAGAAAAATTCCACATCTCTTTTGAGTTTTCCTAGAGTTATTGTAATCTACCACATCGATTTTGTCCCTAGAGCTTTTGTTTCAAGTATTTTCATTGTACAATGGTCTCAAACCCACTCTATTTCCTTGCACATAGAATATCATAATTAGTACTTCCAACCAGCGCTTTTTTGTGAACTCTCTGAACTCACAGAAGTGTCGGACAAACAAACATGAGAATTTCTATTCTATAACAAGGCACACAACTTCGGGGCGGAGAACTGTTGTTGTATCTTTCTTTATCGATTCTAACGATTTTCTCGATTTCTAAATTTGCCAATTTTGAGTTCCCGGCCTGGGAGTTGTCACGGGTAAGTGAGCCTGCCAATTGCGACTAAAATATTAGTTTTTAAGATTATTGATTTTCTTTATCATTTCATCGATTCTTCGCAAATTCTGAGCTGCGGGGCAGGGAGTTGGCCTGGGAGAAGGGTGGGGGGGGGGGGGAGTGAGCATGATGATAATGAGATATTATTAAAGTATAGATTTGTATCAAAAATATTCTCTATTCAGCATACTTGGCAGCTAATAGCAGATAAAAGCAACATAGTAATCCCTGTCATTCAGTTATCGGCTAAGACCCCGGACAGACTTCACGCGATTTGATCGTTGCGACTCAATCGCCGACATTTCCATTCATTTTCATTTCACATTCAAAAATTTCGGGCTGGAAAAGTATCACAACCGAAATGCAAATTGATCGGCATGGAATAATGTTGTAACAGTTGTTTCGTCGCGATTCAATCGCGACGATCAAATCGCGTGAAGTCTGTCCGGGGCCTAATAAGCGGCTGACAAATGGGTAAAATGGCTGCTAGGAATCTCATTTTAGTCATCCTTTTGCATTGTATAGCAAAAAATATCACCAATTTTCAAAGTGATTACCGTAATTGAATTTTTCGATTTTTTATTCTACGCACACGCTTATTTGAAAAAAGTTGAATTGGAAGCTGACTTCGGTTTAAAATGGTCATCAATCATCAAATTACAGCTAATACTCTTCCTATAAATTGATGTGTCATAGCTCATTCGTAAGGTCTCTATGCTCAAAGACGAGTTCTCGTGCAAACCCTTCTTTCAACCATCTGCTAAGTCTCATCGTCAAAAATGTAGTGAACTGGGTTTTTTGGACAAAGAAACATTCTGCGCGATTTACAATCCAAGAGCATATTTAGAAATGCTTTGTTATTATGACCATAAAAATCATGATTTATCAGAAGTCTACAAGGTTTAATTTCTCGTGTTCTTCCCGCAGACGTAACCTTTTCTATCACACAAATACAAATTTTATTTGCTTATAAAAAATCTTAAAGCTTTTCTTTATTTGGAAAAACTTGCATTTCTGCAGTTATAAAATTGTTAATAAAAAAAAGCGATGAAAACGACGATGTGCACAAACTTTCATTCGCGACTGTGCTGCAACCTTGTTTTTTTTTTTGTTGATTTGGTGAACCGAAGACTCCAGCGCCTGAAAAAGCTAGAACGAACTGTTTTAGCAGTGAGGACTAGGTATAACGTTCGACTTGCAGCCAAAGCGAAGGGACGTAGCCTAGCGTTTAGCGCATTACCAACTGATAGTTGCAAGACTTCGCACCTCTACTGGATACCTAAGCCAGCCATTCGGTTAATAGAAGCACAGAAAGTCATGTTCAAGTCTTTTCACAGGCTTTTCGCGTATTGTTTTTGGCGCCACAGCCTTCTTCCAGCATTCACCGCTAATTTTGAAAACATTTACCTCATGTCAGAAGGCCACTTTGAGTGAAGAAACCTTTTTCGTAAGTAAATGTCATTGAGTTCAAAAATAAGCATTTCACGTTACCGTGAATTTCTGTTCGGGAGTTACGCCTGGTGACTTGAAAGACTATGGCCCGTAGTAAAGCTCGGTCATGGGAGATTATCTCCCCTGAGACCTTCATGTGAGGTTCTGTCAGTAAAATGACGACCGCCCATTTTCCCATGCTATAGGGATGCAACATCACCTGAGAGGTGAGCCTCAGGTGAAGTTCGGCAGGGAGATGATCTCCCTGCCGGGTCATGGGAGATGATATGAGCGATGATGTCCAGAAATAGTGTGCTAAAGAGGAAACGCAGAGAAAATCTTCGTAAGTTGCTCCTGAGTAACTTACGATACACAGCAATTTGGCTAACACTGCAGACAAAATCGGCGCGAAATTGCACAACCGCGCTCGAAAAGGAGAGGATCGATGAACAGCTGATTTTGGCGAGGAAGACAGAAAAAACAAGTTCTTCTCTTTTTTTGTAAACTTTACTGGTTTTTTTTTGAAGCTGTCCAAAACGAGGCTCATTTGTTCATATCATTGAATTCACGTTGCAACCATTTCGTTTTGTCGCAAAATTTTCGTAACGAAAATCCTTTTTTGTTTTATCTTTGCGTTTGCTAGGCGAAATCCTTGATAGCGGTCATCATCGATTGGATAGTGGCCGCTATCAAAGATTGCCCGGCGATGCAGCAAAAGTTGTGTCGCTAGGCGGAGTCGAACCACGGCCGCGCGCGTGTAATTCCAATGGCTTACCCATTTAACCAAATCGAATCGAGTACCTGTTTTTTCGAGAACGCACTTGATTATAATGCCCAGGAAGCGATCTGCATCCAGATCAATAGCTCGCCGGATGCTGAACTGAGGTGCCAAGATATCAACTCCGGTCCGCCTCAGGGGAGATGCCGTGACGGTAGTTTACTACGGGCCTATGTTTTCGAAGTTATCAGGCCCTTATACACTATCTAGACTGCTTTACAATCCTGTGTAAGATCTGAGGCAAACCTCACGCGATTTCAATCGCTGCTCAGCTTGGCACTGCAGCGACTCTTCATGACTCGTGAAGCGACAACTTACAAAAGCTAGGCGCCTATGCACTTAAGAGCCGTGCACGATATCATATTGACGATGAGCCATTTTTTCAAGTCTGTCCCTGTGTATGAAATGTTTCCGTGACTTTTACGCTTGGCTGTATGTATATATGCATGCATCTATTCGCAAAATATGAGTTAGTGAACGAGTAATTAAAGGTGCATTGCATCCGCACGCTCCGAGACCGCACCGCGGTTTCCCGCTATTGAAAGATTTTTAAAGTAGACTAACGATTCTCTATATATTAGGTACACAAGTGGGCGGGTAGCTCCGCCCCCCTGCGCGCACTCCCCAAAAACGCTGGAAATTGCTTCGTGCAAATTTCGGTATTTTTGAAAAGTGGGCGGAGCCTGTCACTGAGAAAGCGGAGCCTGCCTGACGGGCGGGGCTAAGACTAAAACTGCCTGAGTTTATGAGAGTCATTTCTGACCACTTCTATACACTTTAAGCACAAGAAAGTTCCTTGCGGAATGCAAATGGAGTGAGCGGAGAATGGCTAAGGAGGTGCGGGACCAACATAACATAAAAACATCCGAGCCTAAGTTGATTATATGGACAAAAATCAAAAGGATTGGGCACATAGAATCAAAATTAAGGGTGCCGCGCTCCATTGCGCGGCGTCGTTTACAGGGACAGATTGCCTGCCGCGCACCATCGTGCGACACTGTCAACGTGATAAATTTCTAGACATCTGGTAGATCGCCAAGTTGCGCTGTACCGATTTTGCGGAATCGAGCGAAGTATGCCTTAGGCCCAAAGACATTTGTTAGAACATCGTTTTTTTTAGCTTCACCAAAAAAGTTTGAACGCTCTTCAAAATTGCAGCTTTGTATGATAGTAGAGTTCCTTAACGTAATCCTTCAGTAATGAAGAGCAATTGGTGTTTTGTTAAATACTGTAAATATGATTGAAGCCAGCTCTACAAAATGATATATAGTTCAAAATTGACAGCAGACATCAATGCAAAAAAGATAGTGGGCCGTAGTAAGCTCGGTCAGATCATATGGTCTGAAATGACGGCTTCAGATAAGGTTTCATAGATGGACTGATCAGCGACTACTTCCGCTGCTATATAAATGCGACCTGACCTGACGGTGAGCGTCTGTACATGTGCCGCGATGATCTCATCTGACTTCTAAAAGGGCAGCGTCGATTTCGAGATAATCTTAAGAAAATAATGTGCAAAGGATAAGGCGCAGAAAATCCCGTAAGCTGCTCGTAAGTAAGTTGCGGAATACGTAATGTGAAATATTATTGCGGGTCAAAGTGCATGAAACTGCACGTTTTCGAAGGCTTACGGACTAAAAGAGTCGATGAACAGCTGATTGTATGTAGATATGGTGGAAGACTAGTTTTTTTTGCATGCTTTGCCTAATTTTCCTTAAATAAACAGCTTTGACTGAGATTTTTGTTTATTTCATTGTCTTTCTGTTCAGATATTACGGTTTTTCATGAGAATCCATGCTAAAAAATCATGTGTTTTGTTTACTCATTTGTTAGGTGAACTTTTTGATTGCGATCATCATAAATTTATTTGTCACTGGCCGCTATCAATGATTACGTGCCGATGTCGCAAAAAATAATCCCGCTAGCCGATCTCGAGCCACTGCCTGCCTCGCAATCAGTTATCCATTTATGTCCGAACAAGCAGTGTTGCTTGTTTCTTTTTTGAGAACGCGCGTTTTTGTCATTTCTATAAAACGGTCAACATCCAGAACAACAGCCCTCTGGATGCTGGATTGAGGCGCCTTCGATTAATTCAGGTCAGCCCCAAGGGAGACGCCATGACGGGGGGGGGGGTTACTACGGGCCAGTGTAAACAATGCATACACACTTTTAGAACACTTTGTATTGATGTTGATAATCTTTATTTGAGTTTCACCTCACCTGCGTTTGGCAAAATGTACATAATTTGAAAGCACCAAGTCTGTTCTACAATTACGTTATGCATCATTTCTTCAGGTTAACGGTAAACTTGAGATGGTTTTCAACTCCAAAGCGAAAAATCTGAACAATAACTTCAACCCATCCTTTTTCTCTGTATATTTTCATTTTTCAAGGTAAGATGTACTCAACAAATCTGACCATTTAACAGGCTCACCATTACTGCAAGTCACTCTCACTGTTTATGCTTTTCCCTTCCTTTCACCGATGTTATCTGAAAAAGTTTTTTGACTTAGCGAAGCAAAAGCAGTCGCAACGCAAACTTTTAAATTCTTTACAAAAATCAATGAACTCATAATTCTATCGATGTTGTGACCACAGGCCATCCTTTCAGTCAATTTGTGATTCTTCGTCAACCATTTTCTCTCAGCATTCCCTTCAGACGATAAATTTTCGGGGCTTCTTAGCATTGAGCGCAAGATCTTAGCAGTGAGGTTGTGCGGGAGATACATTTCTTCCACGCCACAGTCCTAGCTGTTTTCTCAATATTTTGAATTATCTGAAAGGCAATAAAGTTGGCGAAATGAATTTTTTTGTTCTTTTGCTTGACATCTCTCGATTTTGCGCGGTTTTGAAAATTGATGCAAGTATTTTTTTAGAGCAGAAAAGCTATCTAAAGCATACACTCCTCACTAATTGTTGAGAAAAATTGAATAGAAGTTGCGAACGAACTAACGAACTCGATCTTATAAGGGAAGGACGCCTGGTGACCGTGGCCATTCGTGATGATTTGTATATCAAAAAATGCGCCTTTCAATGCTGGTTCGAATATGTTTTCCTTATCTGCGAAACGATAACCTGAATGGGGTTATGATTATTTTTCCATAAATAAATTACGCTACTACTGAGGGTCAGAATCATCATTTATTTTCTTTCTTATTCAAGTGCTGAATATGATTGACATAGATATGATACAACAATATTCCATTTACAATTCTCTTCAGTAGCTTCAGACGGTAACCTAGATCAAATTTGGTGATTTTAACTACCCAATTACGCAGTTTTTTTTAAAAAAAAGTTCACAACTTCCTTCAGAAGATCGTTTCGCAGATATCGAGCACAGATTTGGAATCAGCGCTTCGAGATGCATCTTAAAGTGTGTATCGCATTGCAAACGGTTACGGTCACCGAGTATCCTTTGCTTGTTAGACATAACTCAATATAAAATATTTCATGCTTTAACTATGTCAAATTACAACAGTCATATGACTCTTAAAATCAATCGAAATCTGTAATTTTGTATTGTTCGCTTTTTCTTTTAACAACTCTATCGTTTAAAACTCCATGATTGTACAAAACACAGAAGATCACGCTTTTACGCACTGCCCCTGTAGGACAGACTGATTACACCATTATCACCACTATTTATGCCTCACAATTGGAGCATATGCATTTAGCGCAGCAAACATAAATCGTCGCTATTAGTTTTTTCAGATCTACTAACGAGCTTTCCTTAGCGTTTTTGCTAAACGACATTGCTTTGAAAATCCACATAGTTTAGCGTAATTGCCTTTGAAGAATTTTTCTTTGCTGTTTTTATGTGTATGTCGGTTCTAATGCATTTCTTGATGGATTGGTTAAAAGGTTGGATTACTTTGGTTAGAAGCATAGTACGTGTCCATCATCCTACCATTTTCTCGAGCCTCTTAGGAAGCGCTTTGGATACGAAGTAAATTCATGATTTCCAAGTGCGCCAATAAATGCTCTACCCGAAAGTCCTATTTCGAGAGTTGAAGGTCGAAGTGTTCCATAAAATCCCCTTTATTACTAAAATGACCTTCTTTTTGCTTAACACATTGATGACAACGCTCATTTTCAATTGTCTGCCGCGTGGGACAATGCATTCCACGAATAAGCTGAAAAGTTTTGACTAAAGTACGCAGATCGTCATTCACAGTATTACAGTAATTCTAATAAAAGCTGCCAATAAACGTGAAAGCTATTTCTACTATTAGAGCGGAGAAGAACCTCTGAAACAAATGTATTCTAAAATAATAATTATCTAACAAAATTAACCCATGACCCACCATGTGGGTCACATTGTCCCACGTGGCAGTCATTGCATGACCCACCATGCGGGTCACATTGTCGTCAATGTGTTAAAAGCAGGGCAGTGTCTTGGCAGGTTTTTCATTTCGACTTTTCCGCACATTTTGGGCCTTCTCATGTAGAACTCGAACTGAGCCTCAAATCGGGTGAAATGACCGTTATCGAGGCGTTTACACATTTTCTGAAAAGGAAGCTTGGACGAGAGTTTACTTGAAAAGTCCGTATGTAATACTTGCACTGAATGCCATTATTTAACAAAATTAAATTCAAATGCCATTATTTAACAAAATTAATTAGGAGAATTAATTATTTAAGATACAAAATACATTCATACAAAATACATAATACAAAATAATAATACAAAATAATAAATAATACATTAATAATACATACATTAATATAAATTTAATATTACATACATTAATACAAAATTAATTAGAAGAATTAATTAATTAAAAATTCGCGTAGGGCGCGAACGTGAACGAAATCATCCGAGTGCATCGGTTGGGGTGAGCGCTCATTCGAGGGCAGTTTTCTAGGAAGGTAACGTCGTGCAGTCGGTTGGGGCCCCAAGGTTAATGGGGTGACCGGAAAACGCGCGAAAGCACAACGTGCCTTGAGATACGAAAGTCACGCTCGAATTAAAATCATTGCACGATGACCTATCAATTGAATGTTATGGTTATTGCCTCGTAGCAAGGCACATAGATTTATGGCATAGTGCAGTTGCGAGTTTGAGGATATATCTTTGCATAGTTAACACTGACATGCCAATGTCCTCGCCTTCGTTTCTGCACTTGCTGGTTTGCTCGCAGTTGCTTTTCTCAATATTTTTGCATTCATCCTCCTATCACCGTTCTCTCTCTTCGCAATCACCGGCTTCAGATTCAACATTGCAGATATGTCAGACGCTGCTCTGCGTTGTCTGCGTCAATTACGTGAACCCTTCGAAGAGAGGATGACCCCATGGCGTATCACATATGGGATAATACTAACGATTTTGTCTATTGTTTCTATCTTTATGAACGTGAATCTTACGATTGTCGTGCTTCGAAATGATACATTTAACAAGTCATTACGTCTATATCTTCTCAGTGCAACTCTAGCAGGACTTGTCGGTGTAATACCTTTATTGCTCTCACTCATACCATCTATATTCTTTCGAGTTGAATTGAGGGATCCAGAAAATCTGATTATTTCCGTCGCTGATGCATTGTCGTTCCTCATCTTCATGTTGACAACAACAATAATTGCTCTAGATCGACTGCTCTTCTTCATTTTACCACAGGTTCGGTTTCCTTTGATTCCTCGTTTGCGCGATAGCGCTTTAGCGAGCAATGAAAATAGCCCTCAAACTTTTTTGCTCAAAAGCTGTTTTCGCCAAAATTTGAACTACTCAAACATTTGGGGACCTGCTTTCATAGAGTCTTAGCAGTATTACGCGTCATATTGCAAGATCATTTGCAAAGGCAGTGTCGAGCAAGGTGTTAAAGTTCGTGGGATTTCAATCCCGTATCAATGAGCCATCGAACTGCAAAGTCATAAGTTGAACCCAGGAACGAGAAATTCGCTTGAAAAGTTGGAAGAGTTACGTCTTAGAGGGAGCACCCACCTGTGGATTTTGAAAGAGGAACGAGTACTTCAATAAGGCGGCGCCTTCGTGAACTGCTTCCTTCCCCTCTTCTATTGTGTATCATGTGAGGACCAGTGGTCCGTGGAGGCGGCGCCTCATTGAGATAATCGTTTCTCTAATCGTTGATCTCTGCTCTGCACAGCGATTCTGCGTCTTAGCTTTGGCGGAAATTGTTTCACTCTTTACAAACTGAAAACGTAAACCTTGAAAAGAATTGTTCTCGATTTTCGCACTCTACGAGAAAAACTTTCGAATTCGGAGTGGCGGATAGGCCAAGGTAAGTGAAAAATCAGACGAGTTTATGCCAACTGCCTTCTATAAGTTCAATGAGAAACCTTCCTCATTGCTGTTCAATAAGAATTCCCGTTATTATAACTAAAATATAATCCTTTATGAGTCAGTATGCCGAACCCAGGTTAGTACGGTGGTATCTTTTATTCGACCTTACGTTTCGACACAGTCGTCGTCTTCGGAGGTCTGAAGTAGATTGCAGTCGAATCTTTGAAACAAGACCGCCAAACGCCATTGCCAAACATCAGTGAGCCTAGACTTCGTCCCGCGCGCAACGTACTGAGGCACACGCCAATGAAGAAACTGACCTTTGATCCACCGCGGTGTTAGTGAGAAGTCAGTTGCCGCACAAATGACACGGACGACACTGAGAGCTGCTCAGTGGATCATTCTTTATATATGTGCAGGCTGTAACTCACACATCGACAGATATGGCAAGAGTTCGGTCGCTATTGATAAGCATTCATTTCTGTCATTCATGCTTGGATTTCTGACGGAAATCCATGCTGCTTCCATACTTTTTCGTCCTACAATTTCTGCCTCGTATGACAGGATTGTGCATTTCACATCAAATTCACCGCCATCGTGTGCTTCTATTTTATGTTTTCCCAACGGTGATAATGCATTAGCTCGCCTTTTATTCGATAAGTGCTCCTTAATTCTTACCCGCAACATTCTACCCGTTTCTCCAATATATAAGGCCCCACAGCTCAGACACTCCAGTTGGTACACAACCCCTATTTTCGCGCAATCGCCTATCTTACCGTACGGGCAAACTACGAAGCAGCATGGATTTCCGTCAGAAATCCAAGCATGAATGACAGAAATGAATGCTTATCAATAGCGACCGAACTCTTGCCATATCTGTCGATATGTGAGTTACAGCCTGCACATATATAAAGAATGATCCACTGAGCAGCTCTCAGTGTCGTCCGTGTCATTTGTGCGGCAACTGACTTCTCACTAACACCGCGGTGGATCAAAGGTCAGTTTCTTCATCGGCGTGTGCCTCAGTACGTTGCGCGCGGGACGAAGTCTAGGCTCACTGATGTTTGGCAATGGCGTTTGGCGGTCTTGTTTCAAAGATTCAACCGCAATCTACTTCAGACCTCCGAAGACGACGACTGTGTCGAAACGTAAGGTCGAATAAAAGATACCACCGTACTACCCTGGGTTCGGCATACTGACTCATAAAACTACTACATCAGAATGCCCAGGTTCAGAGAAGAGAGAACTTGGAACTTATAATCCTTTAATTCGGTTTTTCTCTTATACAGAATATTCATATTCTCCTCCGTCATCTGTAACCAACCCAACTGAAAAGATTTCTAGGTACATGGATGTTTGAACAGCAGAAAAAACATTCTGTCGTGCTTGGCTGCACTTCCTGTAGCCATATCAGTTGCTGCTATAATTCATATGTTTACTCTTGGATGCTACAAAAGAACGGATCCCTATGCTCTTGCTTTTACGCACTCTTGCAGGTAAGATTAGACAGGTGACTACCAAACATTTTACAAATGATCGTCACAGTCTAGAAATGGAAAGCGCTTGATTCCATTGATCTAGCATGAGACTCATACTAACAAAGTATTAGGCTGTTGCAAAATTAATGCTTGTTCCTTACGCTGAATCGGCAGGGAAATCATAGAAATGTATAAAACATATCGTTCGATAGAGCAAAGCAAGCGTTAAAGATGGTGCTTACAATGTTTGAGTGTGGAAAGCTGAGAATTATAGCAACAAATTTCTTTCCCTTAAAGCGTTTTTTTCAAGAAAACTTACGAAAAAAGCCCGAAAAATTCGAAAAAGGCGACTTTTTCGAATTTCCTAGCTCTTTTGACTTTCAATTTTAGCCACGAAAAAATACGGCAAGTGCGCATATGAATGTTTGAGGTGCAGAGTATGCGCACCAAGTTGGAAGTTTGCAGTATCTTTTTAGACAAAAATCTCAAGCTTGGATATCTATAAATTTCTAGAATTTCTCCCCAAGCTTCACGTACTTTTGCAATTGTTTATATTCTGTCTTGTAGAGCTTGGTTTGCTTTGTTGTTCATACGCTTTTATATCGTATTTGCAGCTCAAAGTTGAGGAACATGTATTGATTTTGCATCAACATGATAAAAGCGCCACATTTCTTTGCAAGCTTTTTAATTGGGTTATACGGGCCATTTTGCTTTTATTTGCAACTCAACAAGTGCTGTTCAGTAAGTGCAGTGGTAATTATCGTCCTATTTTGAGCTACATGGGCATAATTTGTCCTGCAGTGAATTTCGGTATCTATGTTATAGTTTTCCTTCGAATTCTTGCAATTCGGAAAGAATTTCGTACCCGTCTTAGAGGTGCTGGTTCTACCAAAATGGATGACATATTATTGGTAAGCTTTCTTAAGCAATCCGCTTTTTCAGTTTGATTAGGTTGGTAAGGAAAGGCTAAGGGTGATGAAGCAATGACAACGGCTACATTTGAGTGCAACTTTATGGTATTAGGTTGGTGCAAAAATAATGAGCGTTTTTATTTGCTTGCTTTAACAAAGCAACCAGTCTCAAGCCAACAAAGGGTAAGGGGTACTGTTCGATAGAGCAAAGCAAGCTCTACAAGATGGCACTCATGTCTTTGCGCCATGCTCGATCCACGGAGAGTTCGAACTCAAAATCTAAAGATTTCCAAATGCCCAAAAAATCGAAAAAAATCAGATCTTTGTCCAAATAATTTCTACGGACCTCCCACTCGCTCACATCAATACTATCGATACCTGATATCATATGTGCGATTGCCGTATTTTTTCCTTGACTAGAAACTGAGAAAACGAAAATTTCCCTGATTTTCTCAAAGCAATGCTGAGCCGTTTTTGCACATGTAGTTCTATACTGCAAGCCTAGGTGAGCGTAACTGTAGGTTTTCAGCCTCTTTCGAGCGGTACTTTTCGAGAAATGTCGATTTTAGCACTGAAACTGAAACGAGCAAAGCTGATTTCGATATTTCTCGAAAACTACTGCTCGGAATGGGCTGAAAATCTACAGTTATACTTACCTAGGCTTGTAGTATAGAATCACATATGCAAGAACGGCTCAGCATTGCTTTTAGAAAAACACGAAAATCTTCGTTTTCTCATTTTCTAGTTAAGAAAAAAATACAGCAACTGCACATATGGATATCACATATCGGAAGTATTGACGTGTGTGAGTTGGAGGTCCGTAGAAATTATTTGGACGAAGATCTGATCTTTTTCGATTGGGAGGCGTGCAAGTGGTACCCAGGCAGCCGACTGTTGCCGCAGCCAGCCGCCAGAGCTGCCGGCAAAGTCGCTGCAGATGGTACAGTAATTATGCTCGTCGTCTAAAACTCTTGCCGAGGTTTTCTCGCACCTAGTCGCTCTGAGGTGCGAAGTCAGCCTCAGGGAAGCGTGATATCCTCGATATCTATATCATTTTGAACAGCAATAACTTCATGTTTTTTGAGAAACATGCAAATGAACAAAGGTAATCAGAGGAGGGGTTTTCTAGAAGAAAGTGATCGCAAAATCAAATCACTTCAAAGACTCAAAGGAAGCAGAAGCTGAAAAAATTAGGAATTCTCAAACTTCTAGAGATTTCTTCTCGCTTTTACGTCGAAGAATGGGCGAGAACAATTAAGAAAAATGTCATGGATGTAGCGGCAAGAAAACACAATATCGATATCATTTTGAACAGTAGAGAAAAGCCATATTTCATTGACAGACAGTCGAGTACAAAACTACACCGGAAAATTTCCAAAAATAGGAATTCAAACGTTTTTTCTGTTACAAATATTGAAATCGAAGTAGTATACAGGGTGTCCCAAAAAATGTTAACACTGTTTGATCGTTAATAACTCTCTTGATTTCACGTCTTTCGGCGAGCCTGAGGCACAGTTCTCTAGAGCGAGGTTCAACTTAGATTTGCAGTATGGAGCGAATCACCGTTCGCTCTTCGTTACTGTAGGATTACGGTAAGAAATTCCATCATGTGGATTCGTCGTGACATATGCCCTCTGACAAAAATTTTTTCAAAAAATCTGGAAAGTCGTGTACTAGGGTTTTCGCGCAAGCTGATTTTACTATACAACTTTTTACGAGTGTTTTTAGCTTTTTTGACGGTGTAATCACATTTTTGACACATGCTGGGAAGCCCGTTATTACACTTTGCCTAGGATAACTTTGAAAAGAAGTATTGTAATAAAATGGAAATTTCATATTCGAAATCAGCGGCTTTCTTTACCATAGTACAAGAGATTTTGGCTTGTTTGGCTCTGTTTCGAAGTAGAAAATGGCCTTTAATGGCCTAATATCCTTGTCAAATTTCCTACCGTAATTCTACAGTAACGAAAAGCGTTAGATGATTCGCTCCATACTGTAAATCTAAGTTTATCCTAGCTCTACAAAAGGGTACCTGAAGCTCGGCGAAAGACTTGACAGCGAGGGAGTTATTAACGATCAAACAGTGTTAACATTTTTTGGGACACCCTGTACAATAAATATCAGTTGACGCTGTAGTCTTGAGGATCCTTGATTTTCCAATGAAGAATTCTTGAAAATCAAATTCACGTTTCCATGAACACTTCAGAATTCGAAATGCGGTCTTTTTGAAGGGTTATTAGAGGTGATTTTTTTTCTTCTCACAACACCTGGAGAAGTAAACTGTGTAGAATGAAATAGTACATGCTTCTTGGTAATATTCCCTTTCATGCCAGCAGATGTGGCATATTTCCATCTTTTATCATTGACCTACTCAACTCGATTGACCTGATTGGCCTTATTTAGCGCTTACCACTATGTATGAAATAATCATTTTGACAGAAGTTTCTTACTTTTATATCCATGGCATTTTCCTGTAATTGTTCCCTTCCGTTCTTCGACTTAAAAGCGAGAAAAAATTTAGGAATTTGAGAAATTTCTGAACTTTTCAGCTTCTGCTACCTTTAAGTTATTGAAGTGATGTGAATTTGTCATCATATTCCTTTAAAAAGTCTCTCCCCTGTTTACCTTTGTTTATTTGCATGTTTCTTAAAAAACATGAATTTTCTGGCGTTCAAAATAATATAGATATCGAGAACATCAGGCTTTCCCGAGGCTAATTTCGCGCCTCAGAGCGACGAGGCGCGAGAAAAGCTTTCGGCAAGAGTTCTAGACGACGAGCGTAGTTACTGTACCATCTGCAGCGGCTTTGCTGGCAGCTCTGGCGGCTGGCTGCGGCAGCAGTCGGCTGTCTGGGTACCACTTGCTACGCACCCTTTTCGATTTTTTGGTCATTTGGAAATCTTCAGATTTTGAGTTCGAACTCTCAGTGGATCGAGCATGGCGCAAAGGCATGAGTGCCATCTTGTAGAGCTTGCTTTGCTCTATCGAACAGTACCCCTTACCCTTTGTTGGGTTGAGACTGGTTGCTTTGTTAAAGCAAGCAAATAAAAACGCTCATTATTTTTGCACCAACCTAATAGAAATTGCTCAATATATATATATATTTAGATAATCCAGTTTATTCTTATATGTTTGAGTCAATTTGGTAGCAGTGGACTACTTCCTTTGCTGACGCCATATATCTATACCATCACGTCATTCCAAATGTCAACAATATTTACCGCAATTAACACGATGATCAATCCTATAGTGATATTTGCCCTTCAGAAAAGAATGCGACGCACTTGCTTCCGTTTTCTCAAACTGTCAAGATCGACGAACAGTACTGTGGTACTTCCTGCTACAAATCCTAGCCCCCATAATACTAATTCTACTAATCCGGGTGCTCCTTAATGATGTTCTGTTTACATTGCTGAAATGACTTCCTACACTGTTCTCTTTAGTGTTCGCTGGACGCTAATGGGCATGAGTCTAATTCTGATCAATTAAGAGTATTCCAAAGGGTTGATGTAAACCGTGTGAAGCGTAGGCAGTCGCATCTTTCTGATCAACACCTTTCTTGGTCGAGGGCAGGTGTTGGAAGATTTTGCAAGTTAAAATATCGAACTGACCTTGCACCTTATCTGAGCATAGTGTAGTGTTAGCCGCAATCATTGAGATACTATCCTACCTTTCGTGTTTATGTTTAACCAGTGCGTCACCTCTGCTTCGCAGAGGCTCGCACTGGCTCTACTATCTAGGTCCCGCTCATTCTCGCATAGTGATGGCATTGAAACTTACCGAGCAATGCCGACTATCACGAACAAAATGTAAACAACTACTCATTCCGAAAGCTTTTTAATGTGAAATCGGTGATTTCGCGTGGGTGAGACATTTTGCAGGAGAACAAACGCAGACTTTTATGGGTTTTTGATTTTCCTATGGTCTTAACAGTTACGATAAGAACAGCAGTTACCGTGAGCTAGATCCTTGTGCAAAAATCTCGTCAAATGCTCTGGTAAAACCTTGGCAAATTGACCATTTACGCAACCAATACTTTTTGGCGCCGTTTTTGTAAAGTAATGAACTTTTGATCACTTTTTTGAGCCTAAGTTCATGGCTTGCACATTTACTTGGCATAAACATCCGCGACTCTGCAGAAAGTGGAATTACGGACCCAATTTTGAGGACCAAATGCAACGTGGATCCTTTTGACGCGCAGTTTCTGAGGGATCCACCCAACGAATCTGCTCGTGCTTCTGTGTGTTGGACTTTCATGTGGGTAGCATGCGTTGTACAAAATTTCAGCTCAGGAGGTTGGCTGGAACACGCTCTACGAATTTCGTAACAGACACACTCTCACACAGACAGACACACAAAGTCACGTAAACATCCTTAGCCCGTTATTATAAGTAATGATAGCATTCCTTTCATGCCCACATTATGAATAAAAGGTGTACAAAGATAGTAAAGAGTGTGCACTGTTTTGACTATGATTATTTGTCTGCGCATGCTACTGATGTTAAAAAAGAAAATAAACAAAAGATGTATCACATCTCACATTATTCTCTGATTGTCTATGAATATGCATATACAACTTTTCAAGAATTTGCAGGCCTCAGCCGAGGTTGGTATATGCTTTATCTAGTTGGCTGACTTTGAACACTGTCACCTTCTTCAAAGCTTGAGAGGATTGACTTTTGTGGCCTTCTCTCTCAGTACACTTATGTATCCACACAGCTCCTATTTAAAAGCATAACTTAGCACAAATTAGTCATGAGTGATGACAAAGAGAGCAAGACGAGCCAATGCTTACCCTGATATTGTTCACAGTTAGAAGGCACAAACCTGTGATTAGCCTTCTACTTCATGCCTCTTTCTGCTCTGCTGACTTGAATGCGTAGATTGAAACCCACACAGCGTCTGAAAAGGCCAAAGGCCACCTTTTCCGTGCCTCTGCTTTTATTTATGGTAGGCGCCAAACTTACCAATTAGCTGCCAGTGGGACGCTGCGCAACTGAAAAAAATGTCATTTGCTTTACCTTGCATAGGAATCGAAGTGGCGTCTGCGATGTTTCCAACGACGGTAGTGTTGAGGAGACGATAAAAAGGCCTCACAGACTAAGGGAAATAGTAAAAAGGTATTACCAACGAAAATTTTGTTGTGGCTAATCGCGAACGCCGATTTGATTTTTTTTCAGCGTAACACCAAATGGCAGTGACGGTGCCGCATCCTACTGAAGCAGCGGAACGGCTTAGTTTGGTGCCTATCTATGCCTGCTGTTCTATAGTTCATGGATTGAGACTAAAATTATGACATTGCAACAAGTGAATAATTTAGCAAATTTATGCCTCGTATCAAACTGATGTTGAATGAACAAAGTTCGTCAAGTCAAAGCACCCATATACGGGATTATTTTTGCTTTTCTTTCAGTAACTTTCAATCATGAACTTTACGAGTTGAGTAGAGAGTTATTGAGCTTTTTGTCAATTATCAAGAGCGCGAAGGTGTGCTCCTTGGCTATTTTCTACGCGCAGCGAGTGGAAAGTGCAAGTGCACTAAGTGAAAAAGAGCATAATATCTTATATAATTCGGAGGTGACGCACTGGTCTTATATATAAAGCTGAATGTCTGTTCGTTTGCCTGTCTGTATGTCTTCTGTATGTGTGTACACATGTGCGAAATAGAAAATTTTTATTTCTGAACTAATTTGGACCAAACTTTGCACACGTATACTCCACACATAATACTATATATAACGGAAAGAACTTTCGGAACGACCTAATATATGCTTTAGAATCATTCATAAATAAAATTTTGGGTTGCATAACTCCACTAGCATATGAGCTACACACTTAGGTGGCATCATTAGTCGTGATATTGCAAGTTCGACAACCTCGAGAGACTAATGGTTGTGTACTGAAGCAGATAACTTCCGGCCATCTGCTTCAGTACACAACCATAACACGAACAACTGCTGCTTTTCATAATGTGCAGATCATCTGACTTGCGAATCCATTCTCATTTTATTGTCCTATTGCAGGAGCTCGTTACAATAGCACAGTTAGCATTTTAGGTAAAAAAAAATCCCCAATCAAGTGAGGAAAAATGCACTACCAAAAGTTGTCGCTGTGTTAAAGTCCTGCTAAATCAAGTTGAAAGCCCAGTTCTCCGTGCGAATATTTACCTAGTTTCTTCACTACAAAACTCACCTTTTTCCTGTCCTCAAACAAACAGCTCGGCCGCTTCGCCGTGCTTCGCCAAGCCGCACTGTTCTTTTGGGTAGTGAGGGTCATTCAGAGCCCAAGATTAAACGTTGAGAACCCCGCATGTGTTCAGCTACTGCTAACGAATTTGCAATGGAAGGTACATAGGTCGCAAATTTTTTCATTGTCGATTTCAGAAAAAAGTCAGGCGTTCTCGTGCTCGTGAAATTACAGTCCTTTCAGGCTTGAAAAAGCGACACGTAGCAAATCTTCCCTCAGCTTCGATGAACTAAGATGTCCACCTCAGTTCACTGTGAATTGAGCTTAGAACCACTACCCTCCAAAGCCACTACTGACTGTTAGGCGTCCGGTCTAATGCCGCTTCATTTTAATTGGGCTGTCGTACAATCTTTTCTCAACTTCAAAGGTCCACGGTGATGAAGGACGGAATGACAAAGACCCTACCCTTTGATTCAACGAGGTTGGCGGCTGGAAGCGACTGCTCGCGCGCGCGATGCAGTCTGCTTTTCTCTTGCGAAAGTGATCTTTGATAAAGAATTAATTAGGTAATTAATTAATTAATTAGATCAATTAATCTCTAATTAGGTCACAAAGCCCCGCCATCCAGCCGCCAGCCCAGTTGAATCAAAGAGTTATTGCAGCTTAGAAAATGGGAGCACAGATTCTACCTTTTTTTGCAAACGATGCTTTGATACTTGAGGCAGGTGCTAGACTTATCCGCTCGCTTCATCCGCGCTCCCTTATTGCTAACTAGTGCTTCACCTCTGCTTTGCAGAAGTTTGCACTGGTCACATAAAAGCTATTGAACAAACTTATGTAATGGCCTTCCTATCATTCTTCAAGCGAAAGACCGCTAAGTGATCACATATATGAACCTTACTCGTTATGCAGCGCTCACATGCATTGAAGCAATGTGAATCATTCCTCACTGTAATTTCGCAACGCTCCAACTTACAGACTGACAGATCAAGGGCTTATTATGGTCCCCTAGCCTTCAAATCATCGAATTGGCCAATGGCCATGGGTGAATTGAACAAACCGATTGCTCTGACATTCAATGCGTGTGGTGCTTGCTTGCCAATGGCCACCAGTGCGGCCTGCACCTATTCGTGGGTGTGGTCTTGATTTAGCGTACGTCTCGCGTTCTTTATGTTCTAACAGTGCGCCTGCGCGCCTGCAATTCACACACTCTATAAACGCAGTATACCCGCGTGAGGTACGTCGCTGTGATCAGGCTGCTCCATCGCTTGTGGATCTAGCTTATCATTTCTTGACATTTGGGTAGTCGGATGAAAGTTTTCTGCTTCTATGAAGAGTTAATCTTCGATGGCGTTTCGAGTGGGTGCTGGATCCTTGCATTTTATGAATTCAGTTTCAAATCGACTCTTTAAAATTCGATTTTAATTTTTGGCATATAAAGCTGACACCACCTAGGCCACAACGAAAAACAAAAAAAAAAGCTTCACTTGACGGTACAAAACGTCACACGGGGAGTGGGTGCGTCGCGCGCGCCGAATGTAACAGTGAACCGGATAAGTCTGGCGCCAACCTAAGAAACTGTAAAGAGTAAGATTTTACCTTTGCTATAAATTTTCCAACGATTACATTTTTTATAGAAATTTATGTTAGGCCAATGTGTTTTTGCCTTCGTTTTTTTCGTTCGCTAAGTGAAGCTTCTTTGAGCGCTCATCATCGATGCAAGTGCAAGTGTTTTCTCGATTCCTTGCCGGACGATTCGCAATGCATTCATTCGTTCCACTAAGGTTGCACGAATCAAGTTCCTTGTTTGAAAGCGCACATGGCTACAAAGCACACATCCAGTTCAACGCTCGCTTGCTGCTCGTGGTGCTGCAAGGCGAGCTTAGCCGGCCTAGCTAGAGTTGGAATCAAGGTGATTATCTTGGACCGATTACTAAAAGGTAACGTTTTCAAGACCAGGGCCACCACAAATCGCCATCTTGCCTTTTCTGAAAAGTCTTATTACTTTTGTAAGCTTTACAAATGTTTTCTTTCGCAATCTTACATACATTTCTAAGTCGTTTTCAATCATTATAACCATTTTTGACACCATTAGGATTAGAGCATCTAGAGTATTGCAAAAATTGGAAACATAGATAGAGAAGAAACGATCGAAGAAGTCAAATTGTAATGTAAATTAGTACATATCAGCATACGATGCTTGAATATCACGCATACAGTCGCATCTCAACTTAGCGTTATGTGGCATCAGAGTGCAACAAGCAAACCAGATTTAGTGCTTAAAAGAAGATACCGCGCACGAGTGCATTATGAAAAATCTGAAATATTATGTGAACTCGCAAACCTCAATGTATGCCCCATGACTGCTTAGTCATCATGGTGGCTTCCTGAAAGACCACTAATCTGAAAAGGTTGTTAAGTAAATTTTTTTTATTTTTTATAATATTATTGAAAGTAATATCGCTTACGTTACGTTCAAGATACAGCCGACATCTCTCTTGTGTTAAAAGGTCACTCCGACTTCTACTTCACATGTAACTGTCCACAAATGCACTTCAGTTGCAACGAATTTTTATTGATAGCGTTGTTAGAAATGTATTGCATGCGTTCAACTTAGATATGCAACTGTAGTAAAGCATTATCTCCTAGATTGAATCTACTTGTTTCAATGTGCTAATTTGAATGTTACTGCACTCTCTACAGTCGATGTCAATTACGTACTCCCTAGTACTCTGCGTTGATACCACTGCTTAAGAGCCCGCGCGCGGGCCACCAATCGATGAGGCTAATTTGAGTGCCCGAGCCAGCGCGCGAACGCGGCCGAAGCTCTTGCGCTTGCGGGGAAGGGAACAGGTAATTAACATGGACTGTACGTCATCGTTTCAGATAGCGATTTATTGGTTTTTCATTTATCTTATGTTATGTCTCATCTTATAACTCTGCCCAGTCGGCTTGTCCTTTTTTCATTTTTTGTAATTTCATTCAAGAGTTTTTTTTCATCGCAACTTCTCTAGTCGTAAGGCCACATCAGAGCTTTCAAAAGATTTTTTTGAAAATTTTCTTTAAAGTGTGTGACTGCTATTCAGATATGTCAGACGCTCTCCACTGCCTTCGTGAGTTACGAGAACCCTACGAAGAGAAGTTGACCGTATGGCGAATAATATACGGACTATTGTTGACAGTCATATCTATTATCCATATTTATGAACTTGAATCTGACAGTCGTCGTTCTTCGAAATGATACTATTCACAGATCGCTGCGTCTATATTTTCTAAGCGCGAGTATAGCAGGGATTATCGGTGTGGTACCTATATTGTTTTCGCTGATACCAACCATATTTTTTCGACTCGAAATTAGTGATCCATTGAATTTGATCATCTCTGTGACCGACTTTATATCATTCATCACTTTCATGATGACCACAACTGCAATTGCTTTAGATCAACTTCTATTTTTCGTACTACCAAAGGTTTGTCTTAGCTTTATTGATTCATCCTCAATATCCCACGTAGGATACACATTAGAGCATAATCAGCTTAAGATGTTAATTAAAAGGTTTTTTTTACTCTTCGGAAAATTTCCTTACTAATACTAAACCATTCAAAGATGTGCGCACCGTGTGTCTCAGTTGACAGTGTTTATTAATTCTCAACTGCAGTGTAAAAGTTAAGCTTATTTTCAGGAACACTTAACATTTGACCCTAGCTTCAAACTGATGTTCAGTCGATCAAGTAGAACATTATGCTTAGTTGTAGATAAAAACCTGATTACTCTATAGATGCATGGGATTTTGAACAACGGCAGTATCATCCTACCATGCCTGGCCGCTATTCCAACTACTACGTCAATTATCGTTATAGCTCATATGTTCATCCTTGGTTGCTATAGAAGAACAGACCCGTATGCGCTTGCTTTCACAAGCGATTGCAGGTAAGATTGCCTTGCTATCCTCTTAACACGTTTCGGACCGCGAAATCGCGCGCGGCGAAAAAGAGTGTACATTCGGCCGCTAGCCAATAAAGAGACCTTATTTCATAGACTGTATGCTACATCTGTAATCAGCATGTCAGATAAGCTCCATACCCAAAGTTCTGAGTGAATTCGAAGTGTTTGAATTTTGTCGTCTGAGAAGGACTTCTGGGCTTTCTTGAAGGATAGGAACAAGAACTCAGTTTCTAATTGTATCCAAAAATATCTATGTTGCACGATACACATCGTTGTTGAAACTACGGTTTTTCTCTTTGCATTCAAAGCAAAGAAAAGCTGCGACGTCGCACGCGTCGTTCGCGTTGCCGCACCTCGTTGCAACCGTTGTTCGATTTGTCCTCATATCTTCTAAACAAATATTAGGTTGGAAACTAATTTTTGCAACTCAAGCAATAACTTTCCTCTCACTCAACATGGCGCACTCAAATTTTGCCATAGCGTTGACTATAACGTAAGCTGCAAGCACAGCTGCTGTTCTACCAAATTCTGACGTCGCAGTGAGGATTACGGTAGGTGCATTCTATGAAGGAGAAAAATTCAAAGTTTGACGGATTTGGCTGAAACTTGGCATAGGGGTGCTATCCAACATGCTGATCACGAAAACGATAGTGAAATTGCGTAATAAGGGCATTTTTGTAGGATTAGTGTAGGTGTACGATATATGTACGATATAGGGTCTCACCCTAAACGAGGAAAAAGGCGTTGATCCAACAAATGAATGTGATATTCGCGTTCCTCAGATAACCTTCAAATAACCTTACTATTTGAAGTCTCGGCGGAATTTGAGCTTCGGACTCTTTAGTTATTGACGGTCGTCCCCAGCAGCTCTTGTGTACATCGACTCGTTCGACTTTATGAGGACGCCAAATCTCGAAATGCCCCTAAATTTTGTTTCCTTCTTAATAGGCCAAAGGATTCAACCTCCAGCAATAATTTATAGACGAATCCGGATCACTGCGCATGGTCTAGGCTGCCAAAGGCTTCATTTTAGCTTGAAACCCCAAAAATTCTCAAATTCCTTTAGTTTTCGAAAAACGCCTGAAACTTCTATTTTATGTTCAAAATTTAGACAATTTGTGCTCACTTGTAGCTCACACTGCCTTCTACACAATGCCAAATTTGAGTGCGCCATATCCAAAGAGAGTGAGTTTATGAAACAAGTTGCAAAACTTAATTTCCAGCCTAGTATCTGCGGCACAGCTCTACAGAGTCATTTGAAAAGAAGGGGCTTAGGCCTTTGACTTGATAACCTTGGAAAAAAAGAAAACCTCCTGTAAACGTTAAAAAGAGACTTTAAAGCCGCGTGCTGCACCATGTGCAGCACCGGTCCGAAACATGTTAAGTAAGAACATCCCGGTAATCGTAGGTGCCATAAGGTGAGAAGGACCCCTCCATGGTGAAGCGGGTCACAGCGGTCGCAGCTTCACCGAGTAAAGGGTGCTTCACTTGGTAGAGAGATTATATAATGTCGACCGGGGGGGGGGGGGGACATGGCGTTCTCTCATCATTCTTCCTAATCAAAGTTTACAATTTCCAATTTCTTGCCATCACTGATTGTCTTTTTTCTGAAATGTGAACCGATGTGCTGCTGGATCATCGCATAATAATGTTTCTGACCAGCACATTTTGGAAAGAGTTAGACAATTTTTGAGCATTTGCGAATTTTCTAAAAGAAAAAATTCGTAATTTCTGCGAAAACAGCAACGTCAGCAAGGAAGTTGTTGTTGAAACATCTTGTCTTCCGCTTTCAGAGAATATATAGTTTGCCTCGAGTCTGTTGAAAAAAAATGCCTGGTGAAGGGTGTGGGTAGTGATTTTTGGATATTTATGAGCTTTCAAGATCAAAAAATCCGTAACTTCTGTACATGAATAGATAGTACATGGAAATGGTCACCATTGGAAGCGTCTCCTCCTCCGCTTTCAGAAAATATACTTTGCCTGGGATCCGTTAAAAAAAGTGCCGGGTGAAGGGTGGGTGAGACTTCTATAATGGGAGTTCTCAAGTAAACGTCTTTTTACAATAGTAAAAAAAGCCGCCACATGAGAACTTGCATCATAAGAGTCTCACCCATCCTTCACCCGGCACTTTTTCTAATGGACCCAGGCAATGTTTACATTTTCTGAAGGCGGAGGACGAGAGCATGCAATTCGTTATGGTTGTATTGGTCCAAGATTATGTAATGAAAATTTCTGATTGCGCCATTGAAACATTGTACTTTTTCATGATGCTTAACGTAAATGAGCGAACGTGCGTTTGATGCAGCTTGCGTCTTCATAAACACTCTTCATTGTCTGCTGATGAACCTTGTGCAGTGGTTTTCGTCAATTCAGTGATTGCCTAACCATTTACACCATTTCGATACACTGATTAGCCAGGAAGATTTTCTTCGCTGCTTTCGGCCGGCATTAGCGAATGCAATAAAGTTCATGGAGCGGCATTATCGTCATTGGACAACCGATGCTTTCTGTAAGGCTGTTCCTTGTCTACCGCCTTGGGAGACTGTTTGTATTCTAATATCTCTCTATCTCTCTATCGCCACTCTTAACTTCATTTAACCTTATTAGCTTTGAGTGGATGCTTTGAAGGGAACCGTCCGCGTTGTTGTGCTGATTTGGTTAAATACCGACGCAGGCTTGACGAAAGTGCCTTTGGTAAACGCGATCCCTTTTGACACGTTGTAATCTCAATAATTTAACTTTTGTGCATTGAGTGTGCAGGCTTCGTGGCAAATGTGCGTTTATTCTTTAGACCCTGCCTTCTATTGCCAGTGGGGCAAAGAGAAATAGCAGAGAAGCAGTGAATAGTATGAAAAGGATTAATCTAGAACTTGTGAGAAATTATACAAAATAGAAGTTTTGCGTCTTTGAGAGTAGCACATTTTATCCGAAAAATAGATTTATTAAAAAATTTCGAAAAATTATGTGAAGAAGATGGAGTACAGTTGAGTAGATTTTCCGCTCAATATGGTGTGCTTACTTTGTAAAATGCGGTAAAATTTGCGCATAAACCAATAGATATGCTTGCCCGTGCAATTGCGCGCGCAGAATGCCGGCATTACTGCCGGCTTAATATAGTGCAAGCGCACTATATTAAGCGGAAAATCTACTCGACTTTATGGCTTTGTTAACACATTGACGACCGCTTGACACACATGGCGTGTCAAGGCTTTACACACCATGACTCTCATTGAAATGGCTACTAATTTGTGTCAAACCAACTCCGGGAGTTTTCTTTTATGCTGGATTTAGATGCAACCTCTACTGTTTTTGCCAGCATTCCAGCGCTACTGTAGGTGTACTGCAGATGGAATTGTGCGTGCTTTTATTTGAAAAATGTTCGCTGGTCCGAAAAAAGCTATGGTCGTTAATGTGTTAAACCCCGCGCAACCTTAGGGGGGGGGGGCTTCCAAGTTGAGCGGCAGCAACCTAAATTTGGAAAAAACAGCTTCTTTCATTTAGTACATAGTCTTTCCATAATTTATCGTACTCTCCTTTTCAACGTCTTCGCGAAGATACTCCCGAAATCTGGTGGCTCAATATCGCTCATCGTTGTAAACAAACTGATTATTCACTTTCTTGTGCGTAAAAATTGTGTTTTAACCCGTTGAAATCTGTATCTAGGTCTGCGTACCAAACCTGTTCGTAACATTTTAGTTTACCTGGATGGTGAAATGACGTTAGAGCCTTAAAGGGCTTACTAAAGGTGGAGTTGCCCTTGATAATATACTGTATTTTCCCGGAAACATCTGCAAATTTACGACTTCATTTTTGCTTTTCCTTTGAAATAAAAAAGACTTCCAGCGTGTGAAAGCGCCAATGTGCTGAGCGCTGCCGCCACATCCTTAATCATATGATAATTTGAACAAATCACTTACTTACTTCTTAGCACAGAACATTTTCTTTTAAGAGTCGCGCTTTTAGCAAGATAGTGGCACCTCAGTTGTGGGAAAATTGTAGAGTTATTGTAACCTTAGTTGTACATCAAGTTTTTCTTACATTCTGAATTCACCTTACGTACTCAGGTAAGATTACTTAGCAACTCTTGAGCTCCCCATCGTATCTGCGTAAATTTTTAGTTTTTTATTAGCTTCTTCCGTATAATGTAGAGCAAGTAGCAGCATTCATGTGTTTCGTTCGCTCATATATTCGTGCATCTGCGTGTGCGGTCGCTTCCAGTAACCAGCGAGTGATTCTACCTCAAAATATGTGGTTATAATTCAGATATGTCGGATGCACTGCAGTGTCTTCGTGCCTTGCGTATACCTTTCGAAGAAAGGACAACCATATGGCGAATTCTATATGGATTGATACTGTCATTTCTATCTATGACATCGATTTTCATGAACGTAGCTCTTACAATTGTTGTTATTCGGAATGATACGTTTCACAAGTCGCTGCGCCTATATCTTTTTATCGCAACTGTAGCAGGACTTATCGGTGTAGTACCCTTGCTATTTTCACTGATACCGTCCATATTTTTTCGAGTCGAGATGAAAGATCCAGCAAATCTGATAATTTCCGTGGCTGATAACATGTCTTTCCTTACTTTCATGATGACTACGACTGCAATCGCATTAGATCGATTGCTATTTTTTCTTTTGCCAAAGGTTTGCTCATTTCTATGTTTGTGCTATTTTATTCAAAGTACAGCAGCCAACTGACTGAGACATTATTCAATTGAAGAGTCTAAATCTAATAATAATCTTCTACATGAAACTCCTTCGTAAACCTTAGTATCAGATACCTAAAATATCTGATACTAAGGTCAAGATATTAAGATGCGGATTAGAAAGAATACCTCTGTTTGATCCAAAAATTTGAAAAATTTGGTCTCGAGTGGTCTTAAAGTTTCTCTTGAATTTAACTAGCTGTTTATTTCGTCACCTCCCTGCGCAATCCGCCTTTTGCCCAGCTTTTGATGACTAGAATGTTACAATGTCAGAAAATAACATTTATAGGTGCATGGTTGTCTGAACAGCAGCAAGATCCTCCTACCATGTTTGGCAGCCCTTCCCTTGGTCATATCAGCTTTTGCTATAGCTCACATGTTCACTTTCGGGTGCTATAAGAGAACAGATCCATATGCACTTGCTTTCACGCACGACTGCAGGTAAGCAAAGCAATTTTATCATAGAGGGAAGTGATGACGAAAGATTGGAGTGAACTACAATACAGAGTGTCCCAAAAAAATGTATCGAACGTTTAATTGTTAATATCTCTCTTCCCAAGAAGTCTTTTGCTTTGCTTCAGGTACCGTTTTGTAGAGCTGGCTTCAACTTAGATTTGCATTATAGAACGAATCACCCATCTTTCATCATTACTGTAGGATTACGGTAGAAACTTGAAACATATGGTGTCAATGTGGAAAAAGCTGCCGTTTCAAAATTTTTCAAAAAATTGTGAAAACTTGTGTAATAGGGTTTTTATGGACACTCAGTTTAATACTCAACTATTCACGAGATCAGAAGCCTTCTAAACGGTGTAACCGCACTTTTTAGGAACATTGAAAAAATGGCCGCTACCTCCTACCTGGCATAACTCTTCAATGAAGCATCATAATAAGTTGGGAACTTTACAGTTATAATCAGCAACTATAAAAGTTTTGAGGCTGTTTTCCTTTCTGAGGCAAAATATGGCCTTTCACTGCTTGAAACCCTCTTCGAAATTTCTACCGTAATCCCACAGTAATGAAGAAAGATGAGTGTTTCGTTCTATAATGAAAATCTAAGTTGAAGCCAGCTCTACAAAACGGTACCTGAAGCAAAGCAAAAGACTTCTTGGGAAGAGAGATGTTAACGATCAAACGTTCGATACATTTTTTTGGGACACCCTGTATAAATAACACACAGTCAAGCCATGTAACCGAAGTACCAAAAGCGTAAGAAACTGTATGGAGCTATAATTGCGCGAGAAAGCGCCTTTTGAGAAAATGTAAAAAGCCTGAAATGCTAGCGAGGTGCATAGAAGAGGAAAACAATGGCGATAAGGATGAATATGGGCGCACATTTGATGTTACCCGTACGCAGCATCATGATGTGCTTTCATGCCTTCGAATAATAAATTTTTACTTACATTTGAAAGTCTCTGTTTTAGTAACTGCAGAGGCAATTATCGAGCTGTGTTGAGTTATGTGGGGTTATTCTGTCCTGTGGCGATTCTCGTCATTTATATTATTGTTTTCTGCCGCATATTAGCAATTCGAATACAGTTTGGTGCTCGTCAAACTTCTTGCAAAACGGACACACTATTGGTAAGCATCCGTTCCTTTCCTTATTTATATTTGAAGTATCAAAAAAATAGTCGGAAATTATATTATTCGTGTATTTAACTTCTTATTTACACAAGCATGCGAAGGAGTGCTGAAGTAGGGGTGTATGTCAAGAGGCGCGATTTTGATTGCCAGATGGTCACCATAGCATTTTCAGTTTTCAATAACGTACTTGAAGCCTTTCAAATTCCTGAGAAAATAAAAACCTTATTACCTTATCATTTTGAAATGCATTCGAAACATAAACGTAGGAGGTCAAAAATCCGTGAAAACACCACAATAGCGATATTGTGAATAATACCAATTTTTCACGGAAGTTGTCAAACTTAGCGAGCGGTAACTTCAGATATCTAGTACGTTGAAGTTGCTTGTCTGTTTCTTGGAGGACTTGTATAGCCTTAGGTTGGGCTGTTGGTTTTTTCGAAAAAACGCGCCCCTTGACCGTCTTTTCTGGAGTAGACGTTGACTTTTTTGTCTGCTTCAATCTACATCAAAGGTTTTGTTATCAAAAGAGCTTTTTAGATTCTCCAGTTCTCGCTTATATGTCTGAGTCAGTTCGGCAGCAGTGGGCTACTACCCTTGCTAACGCCTTATATCTATAAAATAACATCATTTCAAATGGTAACTATTCTCTCCACAATCAACACTATGATCAATCCGCTAGTGATATTCTCTCTCCAAAAAGCAATGCGACGTACTTGCTTCAGCTTCCTCAAGCTATCCAGGTCAACTAATAGTACTCTAGTACTTCCTGCTACGACTCACAGTGCACATGTCTCGAACACGGCCCCTCCACAATGATAAATATATTTAATATATTCGCGGCTATCTGTCACCGTCTTCACGCACCCCTCTCTGTTCCGCATTTATAGGCGGGTACAAAAACAAATAGACCTTAGTTTTGGTTCTTCTCAAGTCATCGGTCAAACATAAATGTAAGATATATGCATGAATTGCTACAACATATTGGGAGAGAAAGAATAATTTCAGAACCACATAAAAAGAATCTACCGTTAACATACCGTATCTATGTCATATTTTGAACAAAATTGAATTTTACAAGCCATGTAACAACTGAGATGAAGATGATGGCAAGAACAGTTCAGTACCCAGGATGAATATGAAGTGTCTGGCATTGAGTTGTCCATGCGCTACAGTTTAAGACAATCAGTGGGCGATTATGTTTGATTATGACAACCACTTCTCAAGGGCTTAACTACTTCATCGTGAATGTCATAGGACAACAAAAATATGATTGTGAAGTCTAACTAATAAGAACAAGGATGTTTGCATAGTAATCTGAATTTATACAGAGCAAACGGAACTTACCATTGATATTGCAAAAAGCTTAGTACTTTCATAAATAAATCTAGCTTCCCTTTCAAAGCACGAGAGTAATATGAGCGTACACATTGAGAAGGAAGTCAATTCAGAGTTCCTCTAACCGTACGATCCAAAACGGGAATACGATAATTAAGTGCATTAATTCTCAGTAAGCTACAAAGATATTTTTATCACAACTCCAGAAGACAACCACTTGGAGGCAGCGTCCAGGCAAGTCTGGACACATGGGGCTCTCACGTGGATAGTAATTTTGGGGGCCCAACTAAGCCACTGCCCAACCGGCAGCTCAGGTATTGCTCTAACTGAGATATTCCCCATAAAACTGACCCTGGAATAGTATTTCGCATGGATTCATGGCGCAAAGCGTGGGTCCTCACGCAAACTGCCGTGAATCCATGCGAATTCGATCGCGGGGTCCAGTTTCGAGGGGAATCTCTCAGCCTTCAGAGCATCACCTGCGCTGCCGCTTGTACAGTGCCTTAGTTAGGGCCCAAAATTACTTTCCACGTAAAATCGGCATAGGTCCAGATCTGCCTGGACGCTGAATTTGAAGGCAATGCTCGGTAGATTCAGCATTTCGAGTCTTCTGCATATTTTGGGCCTTCTCGTCGTTTAGAATGTAAATCCGAGCTTCAAATCGGGTGAAACGACCGTTAACAGGGCGTTTACATACTTCACGAAAAGGAAGCTTGCACGACAGTTTACGTGGAAAGTCGAGAGGTCCCGGCATGAAAATCTGCCGCCTGTAAATCTTGCACTGGAAAGCATGCACAGAGCGACCGTGGTGGTCCCGCAAGGAATAGGTAAACGGATTCTTCAAGCGCGCGAACGAATGGTTTTTGTCGGGGCAGAGGTAACATCATGCAGCGGGATATGGCCGGTAGGTTGGTCGAGATGACCAACCACCATACCTATATTCCGCCAGACTCGATTTTGCCGAGACACTGCCTTTGGGTCGAAGTTGCTAAAAATTTTACTTACAAATGATGAGAAGAATCAGGGCGGTTGGCTACGAATGCCACTTCCGTATCCACTATTTTTGAAAATGATTCATGAAATGCCTTTCAGGAAAGTGATCTATATTGTCTTGAGAAGCATAAAAGCTTACTGCAAGTTGGCTTTTCATTAGCGGAAGATCGGGCTGGTTATCTGTATTTGTTGAAGCAGAGACTGCGTGGCTAAATAAAAACGGTATTTCTAGCGCTCAGATGGAGCACGGATTGGGGAAATATCAAAGATACGAGTATTCATACAGGGTGCTCTAAAGATTACCACTGCTTCATCAGAAAGCTCAGCGAAATGATGACTAGCTTTATTCTTTGAGTCCTCTCCTCGTCTTAAATGCTTTGCTGATAAGAATGGCAGATTTGAAAGCGTTTCAGGCTTTCCAAAAAGTGAACGTAGCGCTGGAAGCGGCTTACTCAGTGGTAGAGACACGGTGGTATAGCATCATTTATCATAAGAACGAGCAATACTGTAACATGTAATGGTTTATTGGCGGGAAAATATGAGAGGATCACAGAGGTCTGACGAAGTCGAACAGGGAAGGCAGGTGGTTCGGGTGAAGGCGGCATCAGCCGCTTGGTAGCTGACAGCAGCGGCTTGGGACTGTAATTCCTCATTATGATCACCGTGGTGGCTTACTTATGTATCATACTGCAGAATGCGTGTCATCCTCATATCTGCAACAATTGATCTTATTCACATAACATACTTATCCTTTATCTGTGCCTTATATCTTGTTCTCACAACACAGCTTTATCGTTTGCATTCCTATGCACGTACGCTTACAAAAACAAATTACCTCCCACCTTCAGAGCCGCCTCGACAAAATTGTTAAACACGAATTCTGAGTTCTTGTAAGTCTGTAGAAAAGTGTATTGTAAATAGTTTCCAAAATATACGACATTCTAATTATGCACAAAAAAATTACCTATGTTAAATTACGTTTATGTCTTTGACTAACTGTAGCCAATCCTGGTCGCACATCAAGGCATTTTTATCGAATATGAAATATTTCTGGGCCACAGTAGCAGCCAATTGGTGAAGAAATTGGCAGCATGTGATGGCAGCTTAGAAAGTTGGCGTTACTCGTATACACATAAAGTGGTCGATGGGCACTTTTTGCAACCTTTGGATAATAAAATCCACGTTAGCTAAGAGATACACATTCATGATCATTAAACAATGCCGTTGTTTTACATAACTTTGAGCACAAATGACATGCTGCATGTCTCTAACGATGCATCACAGTTTGAATGAAATTTACAAGAATGCTTTTATGACTAGAATTAGCCAGAGTAACGTTATCCTTTCAAAAATTTCCCTCTCAAAAAAGCTGTCTGCGGCAACAACTTCAAATTGAAAAAATAGAATTACGCGGGAGGGACGGCTGCTGTACGATACTCCTCCTTATCGCGATAAATGTTCGTTATTCTGAAGCAAACGTTGAGTTTAGGGGAGGATGGTATAGGGGACGTACTAAGTGAGCATGTCGATTACGCAAAGGTTATCGCTTTTCTCATCACTTTCGATTTTCAAAGAATTTGACCTATGATTCGGACTCTGCAAGGGGAAGGATGCTAATTAGAATAAAGCCGTTCTGAGAATTATTGAATCTCAATCCTAACGATATTTTGGCAAAGCTTGATCTGAAATGGAAGTTGGCAGCGAAGGTAAGTAAGCAACTGATTTCTGAAGTAATAATCTGGAGAAAACCATTGCATCAATCATTTTGCAAGCCTCGATCTGAAGAGCTGGGATTTGGCACAAAGGGAAGTGTGCATGCCGATGATCGTAGTAAGTGTTTGAGCTTGCTAAGCAACCAAGATATAGCATCGACCAAGATATTAGCCACACTTTATTCACGGCCAACGTTTCGGCGGGATCGCCTCCAGAATAAAGTGAATAAAGTGTGGCTAATATCTTATTCGACGCTCAACAAGCTCAAACCATTATCAACTATCGATGTCAAGATTAATAAACAACCGAAGTTGGACAAGATCGTAGTGAGGGCAGGGAAATGGCATATAACTGGAACAGCAAAAGCTTATAGAATTGGATAAGTGCGACTTTTATTATTCTAAAGGACAGGGATCGAGAAGGTGGGTAACCAAGCTTATTCACAATAACTCATTGCAACTCATTGCACTCACCGTTTTGTCCAGAATTCATGCGAGAATGAGGGGATTCATTCATTCTGGTACTGCATCTGGTAAAAACTTAACCATATTTTCTGATATCGTTTAAGCTGAGATATCGACATCTCGACATGGGTAGTCACCTTGGATTTCTGTTGAAGAAAGCAATGCCAAACTTCGCTTATTTCTGTAAGAGTAAGGGTGGGGCCCTCTTTTTACAGTTATTTGCAAGAATGTTCAACTGTTCAGTACATTAGTACGGAAATCCATAAAATTCCATAATTTGAGACTTTATGGCTTAAGGAAAATTGTTGGAAAAAGGTGACAATTTTGCTTTTCAATTTTTTCCGTTTTGCAAGTCTTTTTCGTCCAAGCCCTTTCCATCTTTTTCGTACTATTGGCTTGCGGCTACGATATAGGCTATTCATTCATACTGACAAGCTTTGAAGGGACTTACTTATGATTGGTCAGGAGAGGTTTTGAAAAACTATTTTTTCAATCCAAATTTTTCTAAACGCTTATGATATTAGTGCAGGCGAATGCGCTATTTTGCAAAAGGTTTGCTGCTTTTAGCGATCTTTTATGCATTAAGAAACGTAGATTTTTTAAAAGTTATAGTACGTCAAAGCGAGAACTCGCAAAACGAACATTATACTTGCACCAACCTATAACTTTCTTGCTTTAATCTCTCGCCGATCTTTGGGCACCGTTCAGTAGAGCTTGCTTTATATAAGAATCACAAGGAGCGCGTCATCGATCGATACCCGTTACCGTACGATTACGGTAGTGTGTTCCAGCATGCAGAACCATCGTAAAATAGGCTATATGACATTTTTTCCCCGGTTTCCGGCGGGCTGATTTCACTACACAACATTTGCGAGTTTTTTGAGTTTTTCAATGGTGTAATCACGTTTTTGAGCATTGGAAAAACAGTTGTTGCGGTATAGCTGGGAACTTATGGAAGAAGGCATAACAGTAATGTGATTATTTTACATTTAGGATTAGCAACTTTGATTTCCAATGTGAAAACTTTGATTTGTTTGATTCCCTTCCCCCGGCAAAACATAGCTTTCAATGGCTGAATCTTCCGCGAAGTTTCTACCGTAATTTACAGTAATGAATAGCGATCGAGGATTTAATTTATGCTGTAATCTAAGTTTGATCTCGCTTTACAGAGTGGTACCTAAAGCTTGGCGGAAAACATTGAAAAAAGAGAGTTATTAACGATCAAACAATTGGCACTTTTTAGGATACCCCAGATTTGCCTGGACACTGCTTAGAGGCAGTGTCCAGGCAAATCTGGGCATATGGGGTTTTTTGGAAACTGATGAGGATGTTCTAGCTAAGGCACCGCCCAAGCCCCAGCGCAAATGATTCATTGGCTGAGAAATCCATCCGAAACACTCCGCGGCTGCGCCGTGACCGTAGCACTTAGGATGGGTCCCAGCGCGAACGTAGCGTTAGAGTGAGCGAAGTCGTCTTCGGGTTATGGTCATGGCGCAGTCGCGGGGTTTCGGGGACGGATTTCTCAGCCATGAATGAACAATTTGCGCGGCTCCTTGGGCAGTACCATACTTAGGACCCCTCATCAGTTTCTAGGCGAAAAAGCGCCATGCGCCCAGATTTGCCTGGACACTGCTTTTAATTCTGAAGCTGGTCAACTCAGAACTCATCCTCTCTATTAGTACCAACCTTACTTTGAGGTTGCAGATATGTTCATTTCTGGAGTTTCTAACCTAAAAATGTCTGTTACATGTCATTTTGAAACGAGCACTTTCCTTATCCTCCAGTGACTTTACTGAGAGTTCTATGCTGAGTAATCTTCAAAGACATCATACGTCACCATATATCGAACCTTGATTAATGTGCCTATTGATAGACGGTAGCGGTGGTGTTTGACCATCGACCTTGGTTCTTTCTTTCGCAACATGTCATCACTAATCTCAATACATTTTTAAGGTTACTTAGCAGCCGATAGTTATTCTCAGCGAGCAGAATTTTGGTTCCTCTCTTAATTCTCTTCAATTTTTTGATACTGTTTATTTCACATGATGCTGATTCTCGCTTCCTATTGACCAAAGAAGAACTCGTACACACAATTCACATAAATCGTTTGCAGAAGTGAATATTCTTGAAATGTCCTTTATTTTGCACAAATCGTTGCATCAAATATCTTACCACGTTGTAATAAGTATACAACTTGTGAGCTATTCGCTTAGTATAAATAGTAGAAGATGTGACAAAAGCTTGCCTGTTATGCTCTCCGTGCATCCACAATCTCTGCATCTCATTTTCTTACCACTCCTTAATCTTGTTGGATCAGTTTCTATAAGGTTGGCTAGAAACTGATTTCGTTATGCAAATTTCAACAAAACTTTTCCTTGTTTACCAATATTTTTAGGAGAAGTAGTTCCAAGCTTCTACTATACATATTAACTGCTCAAAGTTTTTCACACTGTAGAGGACAAATTGAGTAAAGGACAGCTTATTGCAAAATAATTACATTTCCAAAAGCTCAGTTCTTTGATATTTTAAGCTTCGTATTCATGCTGTGATAAATGTGAAGATGAGTTCCTTTTTTTTATTTGGATAGGCACAAATTTTCCCTAGCGCATAAAAATAGAAGGTTTGACCCGTCCTCTTGAAATTCTTTGATCAAAAAAGCGAAATTTCCTCACATTTGCACACAATAAAAATATGATAGTCCAGTTCTTTGAGAGTTTTTCTTCATAGGAAAATAGGCTTCAAAAATTATTTAGCAGCCAATCTAATGCATTTGGGCATTGATAGAATTATAATTGTAAGTCTTGCTACATTCACTTTGGTAAGTTCTGCGTTTTTCTCTCTCACTGATCATATCAAATGATGTTCAGCGAACACCATATGACCTAATTACACACTAGTAACTATCTTAGTAAATTGTTTATTGATGACTATCTGTTCGTTGTAATCTTAATATGGCTGCATCTGTCATTTCGCTTTCAATAGTTTACTTTTTCAAGACAATCTTCTCATACTATTGGATTACCCATGAGAATAATGTTAGCGATTGTGGCCTTCGTAATTTTCTGCACATGTTTGATCGAAGGTAAACACATCTTGCTAAATGTATCAATAGACAGCCTCCCATTTAGCTAAAAAACCATGGGAGCATTCGCGTTTTTCGAGCGTAGAGAAGGGTGATTTCTTTCACGGTAAGTTTTCTTTATTACTCAAAAGTGAAAGCCTGGACATGATATTCTTTGTTGTTTTAGGTATTCCACACAATGTTTTAGCTGTACGTGAGGGTAGACATCACCGAAGTCATGCAGGTAAGTTCAGAGTCAAAATAATTTATGTTTCGGAGAAGCACGGAAAAGTTGAACCTTGAAGTATTGGAAGTACCAATAGACCATAATAATTCAAGAAATACGTAATTAATAGTTTTGCAAATAATTTTTTTAGCTGACTGGTGCTCCCTCTTTCGTGTGCCGTTTCCCATTTCCGATAAAATTCTTCTTTTCCTTTTTTCCTGCCGCTTTTATCAAATAAAATCTGTACTATCACAAATGTAATCCTAGCAAAAAACCTTATTCCTTTACAATTATGAACAGGTCCATTAATAACTATCACGTTTTAGACCACGATTTTCAAGCAAGGCGGCGACCAGAACCTTGGCAGCGTTCCAGGGGACACCGTTGAAGACGACAATGACGTAATCTGTTCAGATATCCAAAAGAACTACTACAATAGAATCCAATGCTGGAAGATACCGATGTCTCAGTAACATAATTATATACAACTAGCTGGCAAACCCGGCTCCGTCCGGTTCTGTCAATAATATTTTCGTTAATCAGCATGCTTGATTATCCCCCTATGCCAACTCCCAGGCACAAAGCTCACACTCTGCAAAAAAACCGGTAAAATCGATATCGATCGATGACGAAAAGTAATCTACGACGCCCGTCCGAAGTGTATGTGTGCCAGCTTTGGTCCGGATCGGTTCAGAAATAAAATCCCTGTTTGGAACATAGCACAGACATACAGACATACAGATAGACTTACAAACAGGCATTCAGCTTTATATATAAGATAAGATTGGTTCGTTGCATTCCGAATAGAGCTAAAATCAAGTATTTTGGATTACTCTTAATACATTATCGAAATAGAACCACCCTCTAGCGAGTTTCGAACCTCTATCTACTTTTTCATATCTTATGACCCAAGAAAGTTTCGCTGTGACTGCGGATTCTGCACAATACGCTCATGATTTGTTACAAAGGTCAGTCCACTGAAGTTCACCGAAATCCGCGTCGCATCGCCGTACTAGGTTCAAGGTAGGAAGTCTGAAACCTGGGGCACGTTCGAGTCAGCTCAGGCGCATCTTCTGATATGTGGAAGTGGCCGTACGAAAACGATAACTGCGTTGCTAGTTTAGATTTTTGCCTACTGTAGGTTATCTAGTGTGCTTAATCAGTGCATATTGAGTAACCTACAGGAGATAAAAATCCCAAGTGAGCTCGTCTTATCATATCGCCTCGCCGGGCTGAGCCGAAAAGTGCAATTGGATTCAGAATTCTCTGTGAACCGAGATATATATGACGAGGCGACGCAGATGGTAAACTTCGTAATTTCGGTACCTTTTTGACAATCTATGAGCGTATTGTATTGTCTGCGTACAGCCTACCATTTGTGAGTTGTATCCAGTGACACAAGCATCTACGGGAGTCGTCGTCTTCATGATGTATTTATTTATATTTGTTTTCAATTTTTTGATTCATTTGCATGCTATTTACTTATTATTGTCTTGTACAACATGTATAATTATTGCGATTGTGAACATCAAGTTCAATAAATTCATCTCTAGCTTTGAGCAATTCTTGACGTCAACAATCTAACGCCTACGTTCTATAGTCATTCTAGATTTCTCCACTCCTCCTTGCGCGTTTTTCGCTTCCTCACCTCTACATTAGGTAACGCTCAAAGATTCTGCATGGAAACAAAAAATGTGCATTTTCAATGTTCTCAATCTGGCCGTTCAAAAAATCAGCTTTTCTATTCTCGGAATGTGTTGTTCTATAAAAGTTCCTGCTCAAAGTCTTTTTTACCGCACCTCAAGACGTTTAGTATGCAAGGTTACATTAGATTCAAAATTTGGCTTAAAAAAGTTACTTCCTGTCAATGCGGAAGTTCTCTTATCAGCAAAGTGCAGTGCGAGTGATCTTTTTGAACTAGCGCACGATTTCTAGACGATGTCCTTCTTACACAATTTGTCCTCGAAAACAAAACATAGAAAAGGAAAGGTCAAGCCATGTCGGAACTATTGCTACTGGTCCTCTAGCTCTACCATGAAAATGCTTATTTTACTAGTGACTTTGTTGGGTTCAGGTAAGTCATGATAAGTCATGCCTCTGTGTATAAGTTCGACTAAATTAACTATCGAATATTTGTAGCTTCCTCTATCAAAATGAGATGTTTTTGGGCGGTCGAAAAAGGAAACTGCCAAGAAGCACTGCTCAGGTTTGTTTGTTTCCCACTTTGAATTACTAAACAAAACCGAATATTCTTTTCTTAACTTTCTACATCGGGCATATTGATTTGTTGACCAGCAATATTTTTTTGAACAAAATCATCGTTTTTCTTTCCATCTTCGCTCTCAATTCAGAGTTTATGGTATCATTCTATCTTGCAAATTGAAATATGTTTTTTGAGATATACGTTCGACCGAGCTACACAGCAATGTGTACCGTTCATCTTCACCGGTTGTAATGGCAATGCTAATAGGTACCCAACCTTGCAACGCTGCCAAAGAACATGTATGAAAAACATGGAAACCATTTATCCAAAACAGCTGAACGGCCTTTCATGACGGAAAGAAGAATCATTTGTTGGTTTTAAGAGTCTGTAAAAATGTGTAAATGACGTTAGTTTTATATATGATTTAGTAAAGAAGCATACAAGACTTTAAGTAGTAAGATAGGATGCTGTCGTCCCTAAGAAGTGCACTGTATTAAAACATTCAGAAATAGATACAGCCTTTTACGGAAGAATTTATGTTCATTTACTTTTGATACTGATCTCTTGTACAATGATAAGAGTATTAGTGGACAATAAGGTAACTACATTAAATCTGTGAGTATCTAAGCTGTTTGGAGCCGTCATGTCTTTAACCGCACCTGTACATAGTTTCTTCTTCTTGTAACAACATCAACATACACATGGTTCTCCTGCAATCTTCTTTTAGACATCTAAGTCAATAAAATTTTCGTTAAAAATCTTGGTAGTCATCCCTATCGTACTTATATGTAGGGGTACTATGTACTTATATGTGGGGTGGAGTTGGAGCGGTGCAATGTCACTAAGGACCTAGGCATTTTCGTTGACGAGAAACTAGAACTTTTTCTTCACTATGAGTCAATTTCCAGAAAAACGCTGTCTGTCCCTTACGTGATTTTTCGAAGTATTCGCTGTAATGACGCTTTGCTTCTAGTAAGGTTATACAAAACTTATGTTTTACCGCTGTTAGAATATGTTTCACCAGTGTGGAATCAAAAACGAACATTGCAAGCTTAGAGAAGGTGCAAAAAAATTTTACCAGAGTTGTTTTCTACAGATGTTATCCCAAACCCGATTATCCTGACTCGTTACCATCCTATCAATTTTGAGGCTATCGGCTTAGGGTTACGTAGCCCAAAATATAGAAGGATATGCAACGACTTGGTTTGTTTCAAAATTCTACTATTGGAAACAAGGTTGAGACCTAGTAATTGCTGGATCTTCAGGCCTTGTCGCAGTCGAACCGCAGGGTTTTCTCTGGGATACCATAGTTTGAGAAAAACAAGTATATTCGTTGCTTTTAATTCTTTCGTATGCCGTACGGCTCGATGGTTGAGTCTTCTACCAACAGAAGTAACTTCCTGCGCTAATTCTGCTCAATTTTGCAGGAAGCTGGCCTCTATAGACGTTTTGCAAGTTTTAAGAATGATGATGTCTCTTGAATAGCTCATCCTATGTCCATTAATTTTTCTCTACACGTCAACTGGATAATTTGACGAACTTTTGGCACACTTTTGCGTTTTTTTTTGAATTGAGTTTTGTTCAATTTCGCGTTTATGTAAACAGCCTGCACCTATTTTGAGTAAAGCAAACTGCTCTCTTCGCATGGAAAGCCGTTCGAGGAACACGAAAGTTGGCAAGTCGTCTGTTTTGAGGTCCTCCCTTTCTGCTCGCCCGGGGTCCCTAGCGGATTCGTCCGCCCTGGGTTAAGCTGATCAGCCGAGCCCCGGTAATAATTACCACTACAACGCCTGCGTCCAGGTAAGGAAACAGGATCTCGACAGGAAACGCACGCCTTCTGAGGAAGGAGAACGACATTTTCAATCCAGAAAGGGAACAGCCGCATCGTTATCTTGTGTTATACTTTTTTGTTTTGGTGCACTCTATGTGGATTCTATAAATAAATAAATAAATGAAAAACAGTGATTAGATCGCAAATGGGAAGAGGAATAAATACTGCATCGATCGTGTCATGAACTTTGTAATCCGTTGCTTCTACTACATACTCTGGATGACCGTAATCAATCGTGGAGTGACTATCTTATATATAAAGCTGAATGTCTGTTTGTCTGTATGTATGTCTGTATGTATGTCTGTATGTCTGTATGTATGTACGTATGTTCCGAATAGAAAATTTTATTTCTTAACCGATCCGGACCAAACTTGGCACACATACCCTTCGGGGCCGGGCGGGTGTCATAGGCTACTTTTCGTTATCGATCGATATCGATTTTATCGATTTTTATCGATTTTTTTGCTGAGTTCACCTACGGGGCTGGGAGTTGGCACAGGGGGGTAATCGAGCATGGGGATTCCGAATACAATATTGGTTTTCAGGATTATCGATTACTTTTATCGATTTTATCGATTTTTTTGCAAAGTTTGAGCTACGGGGCTGGGAGTTCGCACAGGGGGGTAATCGAGCATGGGGATTCCGAATACAATATTGGTTTTCGGGATTATCGATTACTTTTATCGATTTTATCGATTTTTTTGCAAAGTTTGAGCTACGGGGCTGGGAGTTCGCACAGGGGGGTAATCGAGCATGGGAATTCCGAATACAATATTGGTTTTCGGGATTATCGATTACTTTTATCGATTTTATCGATTTTTTTGCAAAGTTTGAGCTAGGAGGCTGGGAGTTGGCACAGGGGGGTAATCGAGCATGCTGATCATCCCCAAGGGGGGTGATCAGCATGCTCGATTACACCCCTGTGCCAAATTCCAGCCCCTAGCTCAAATTTTCAAAAAATCGATAAAATCGATAAAAGTAATGGACGATCTTGAAAACTAATATTGTGTTCGTAATCAGCATGCTCGATTACCCCCTGTGCAAACTCCCAGCCCCGCAGGTCAAACTTTACAAAAAAATCGATAAAATCGATAAAAGTAATGGACGATCCTGAAAACTAATATTGTGTTCGTAATCAGCATGCTCGATTACCCCCTGTGCAAAATCCCAGCCTCGCATGTCAAAATTTACAAAAAATCGATAAAACCAATAAAAGTAATCGATAATTCTGAAAACTAATATTGTATTCGGAATCCCCATGCTCACTTCCCCCCCTGTGCCAACTCCTAGCCCTGTAGGTGAACTCTGCAAAAAAGTCGATAAAAATCGGTAAAATCGACATCGATCGATAACGGAAAGTGGACTGTGACACCCGCCGGGGCCCGAAGTGTATGTGTGCCAAGTTTGGTCCGGATACGGCGGAGCCGGGTAAGCCAGCTAGTTCTAGATAATTGCGAATCCCTTCAGAAGACTACCACCGTGATTGAAGCGAAAACTTTCATACTAATGTCCACCCAACTTTATTGCCTCTTTGTGAGAAGAATGCATTGAATGAAACTCTTTTCTTTAGTCGAAATTGCTGTGGTCATAAAGCCTATCGTTTCATCTTACTATTCCTGCACAATGTTTGTTTCCAAATTAACATCGTTGTAGAGCCCATTGCAAAATCAAATGGGGTAGAGCGCTGTATTGCTCGAAGATTTTGTTACAGGGAGCCATTTGAGATTTTATGTGCCAAATAAGCCTCCTAGAAACAAACTGTTTTGCCGTAGCTTTCGGTAACCATGGTGTCACGACATATTAGGTCGTGTAATAAGTTCTCTCCTATTTTTTGTTTTAGTTTTTTCTTGATAACATTGCCTATATTTGAGATAAAGTGTATATGCTTTTTAAAGCTCTAAGTCTGCTCTGCAGGCTCATATCCATCACTCCCCAACATAGAAGGAAAATGAAAAAGACTTTTATCTTCGAAATAAAAAATCCAAACAGCTGAAAAATCAATTTTCGACATCTTTTTTCCTCCAAATTTTTCTGGATTTTCAATGGTAAAAACTTACTGAAATAGCTTGACAACAACCAAAACAATCTGTTAGACTTTTATATAATTATTCTATCACTGTTTGCGCATGTTCCCATCCTTCCACCGGCTATTTAATGACATTTTTTCAAAAGTCGGAAAGGAAAGACTTTGTCACGGCGATGTTTGCCGTCTCGCATGCCCAAGCTGTGCGGCTCCCAAAATTCGAATTTTTAGTATTCAACCTATGAATTCGATAATTTTGAACCCACAAACCATCCCTTCTGTCTCTTCTGGATGATCCGCCTACCGCCTTCCCTCAGGGTGCCTTCAGATGATGCCCAACACCAACGTTGAAAAGGCGTTAGAAAGAAGACTTTTCTAAAGTCTACAAAAATGTTTTTTCAAAAGATTCAGCACTCCTGAAGCGCAATAGAAGCTAGAGCATTCTTTGCTTACATGTAGCAAATTCTTCGAGCTTATTCGTATAATCTTATATATAAAGCTGAATGTCTGTCTGTATGTCTGTATGTCTGTACGTATGTGCGGAAAAGAAATTTTTATTTCTGAACCGATTTGGACCAGACTTGGCACACATATCATATACTTCGGGGCAGGGAGCGTGTCATAGGCTACTTTTCGTTATTGATCGATATCGATTTTATCGATTTTTTGCAAAATTTGAGCTACAGGGCTGGGAGTTGGCACAGGGGGGGGGGGGGGGTAATCGAGCATGCTGATTACAAATATATTATTGACAGGCTCGGGCAGAGCCGGGTTTGCCAACTAGTTCTGATTAATTAGGAAGGCGACGTAACGTAGTTTTTGAAAATGGACTTTTCCTTGTTTGATTTTCCAAATTTGAAGCTGTTAAACTTTTGCAAGTCATCTGATGTAGAAAACCGAAATGAAAGTTTTAGTGAAGAAGACTTAGAGCTTTCAAATGCATATAAACAATTTACAGAACATCGCGCAAAGTATTGAGAAAAAATCGAAAGAAAAAATGGGACAGAACTTATTACACAACCTAATATAATGAAGCACTAAAGGTCTTCAGATCTAGAGTCCGATCTTCTACGGCATGATCTGGCTGGTCCTCTCTCTACTTTTCCTACAAATAGAGTTTTTATCTTCCTATGCCTGATGAAGAACTCAGACTAGACTTAGTCTTTCAGGCAAAATTATTTTCAACGTGCGTTTTTGACAGAGTGGATATAATCCATGGCGATAGATATCGTACAGAGTCCATTAAAGATGAGAATGAATGCTTTGGCAAGTGCTATGAGTATAAGAACTGCACTGCACTTGCGTACATGAAAGCGGATCAAACGGTAGGGCTCAACCGCATTTCCACCATTTATCGTGAACAGAGGCAAAGCCAGAAAAGTCAGAATTATCAAAGAGTTATCTGTTGCAATCGCAACTTCACGCGTAGTCGTTCATTGCATTACATATGTATCATTTATGCAACAAATTCCTTAAATAATTTAGAGGATCTACCTGGGAGCTTGGCACAATATAATTTCGCATGGGTTCCCCAAAGAATTTAAAGCCAAACTGCAGCGCCTGCTCATTCATATCGGCCACACCAAAGCTCAAATTCACATCGATGAAGTTCAAGGGCTAGCACCACGTCTAATTTACATTAAAATTTGAAGCCAAATCTTAAAGGCACTGCTCGAAACATCAAAAATTTGTATTACCGCTTAGAGATCTCCGACAGGATCGCGCATACACTTTCAGAAATTTATGGTTATTCTGCGACTAGAGATTGCGAAACGAAATTGGACCTGCTTCTGCTAAAATAATGCTGAGCTTTTCCCAAGTAGGTGATTCTATCCTAGAATTTAGAAGTACAACCATTTTTTAAGCATTCATGGACGCTAGTTTTTGAGAACTACCAAATTTAGCACTGAAATCCAATGTGATTTTCCGAGCAACCTAATAGCAATGGCGCAGATCGCGTCCCTGAGTGATTTGCGGTAAATCATGAAGCGCTTGCCCCCAAAATCGGAGTTACAGTGCTTGCAGAAAGTGCATTTGTACTTCTTTCCGTCGTGCCTTACAGAGGAAAAAATAAGCCATAACTTCCTTTAACAAAGCTGATTTGATAGCAAATTCGGCTTGGACTCCCGAACTGTAATGATTCCACCAAAGTGTCAGTATACCGAACTTACGACACACGTACATTTCAGGTGTGCTATTTGTATGGCGCCGCTGGCGTACAAACGAAAGACTGCATCAATCAACTATTCTGGAAAGTGCCACAGCCTTCAACGTGATGAAGTGGATCCCATGTGCAAAATTTTCGTGAATGTCTGATCGGACGAACCCAAATTTGAGTCATTTCCACTCTTGATTTGCTAAAGTTCATAAATCTTTATGTGTTTACTTCCGCAAAATCAGAGTGATAAATGAGTTAAAGATACCAAGCAAGTTGCCAGAAAAATACCACACTCAAAAAGTCTTCTGCTCATCTTTGCTGCCATCAGTAAATGATACAACGATGGAAATATTGCATCAGTAGTTTGTGATCTAGTGTTAAACAGGAATTTTGTTGTACAGTAGCATGAACACTATCAAACAACCGCGAACATTTTTGAGAGATCATTACTTGCAAAAGTGTGATATGAAGAATATGAAATGCATAGAAGTCCGCTCTCCTTTTATGTGAATTGTGATCGGATAACTCAGCGAAACGGGTTCTGTGCTCACATCTTTCTCTTCGTCCGACAATCACCCATAATTGATTTCCAATATCGTTGGTTTGTGCCCTAAAAAGACTACATAAAATAAGTTGTCCCCCCCCCCACACGTATTATGGTCCTGAAAAAGGATTTACTACTCTAAAAAGGTAATAGAATCGCTACTTTCAATACCCTCAGTATGCGCCGAACATTCTACTTCATAGTCGAAAAGGCTAATAAATACGTGCAAACACTTTATTCCCAATCACTCTGGTACCAAGTTTCCTCCTCGGTGAGTAAAGAGTTTGACTGGCCCTGGCGGGGATCGAACTCTAGCCTGAAGTGGACGTAGTGGCACCTTATACCACTGCGCCACTCTGCAGCACTGCAGGTAACACCATGCAGAGGACGAGTCGATGCAACACAATTCCTTCAAATAATCGGGTGTGAAACAGATCCACGCGACTCAGCAGAACTGGTCGGTACTTAGCCTTTGTGTAAGATTAGGAACTCGTTTGGCACTAGTCAATACAGATCAAAATACTATTTTTCAGCGAATTCGGCGCTAAAAAAATGCTTGCATAGATGGTTGATTTGTCAACTGCATAAGAATTTGAATAAAGTGTCACTTAGTCAATCGATAAGTCATGAGCAGTCTAAACCAATGATTAGAATCACCATACCAAAGCATACAGATTACATCAAAATCTTTATTCTCAATATTATGTAATCAGTGCAAATATTGAAGACTCGTCGTTTAATGACATTAAAAAGCGAAAGAAAACATTGAAGCGCTTAAATGTTTCTTGGTTACCATATGAACTCTTTGTACTAGACTCTAATTGGCTAGTAAACACTTTTAATCTTCTTCTAAAATCCTTTTGTTGCCTTATAGTAATCCCTGGTAAAGTTATCCAGGTATGCCGTGACACTATCATCTAGGTATTTATGCGTCCTTAGATACAGTAATAGAACTTGATGAATGTATAGATACTGATGTTCTGTCTGAAAAAAATGACTAAGTGTTGGTGGTGATGTGGCCCTTTTGCATCTATGCGGTAGGCTACCGTAACCTTGCGCAATGTGGGTAAGAGTAGGACGGTGATGCATTATCCTGCTCTCCTGCTTCGCTCCTTGAATCATGTTGTTTGCTTTCTTGATGTACCTGCTCATGCCAAACGACGGACGCAGTTACGGTAGCATACGGTAAGGGTGCAAAATCATCTACACATGTGAGAAACTCACTTGTATACTATTATTTCGTTGTTTACGCAGTTCTATCAAATATGTACATATCTCCAATAATGGTTGATTCCGTTGCAACAGTTCAAGTGCATGTTGTATAAGCACTATGGATCCTGTTCTTCCAATCCCGGCCGAACAATGAACTATTATTGGAGTGCTGAAATGCCTCAGTCACATAGATTTATACTCTATCTCAACTGAGCTGTCCCTTTTGCACGCGGCTATGCATCCGCAGCGCGCGATCGTGCGCCGAACTGGGATCGATAAGGCCTACTTGACTGCACAAATCAGACACCTGCCACCGCCACTCGACGCGCTTCCCTTGGAAGGGGACAACACGATTGAGACAGGCTGTAAGTGCTTTAACTGTAGGTTCGAACTCACACAGTATCTTGAACCTTATTGAGTAGGAAAATCGGTGCCAAATCAGCCTCAGGAACTCCTCGATCTGGCCAATCCAACCAATGATAATGTGAGCAAGTGTGAATCGGTTGACCAGGGACGCTTACGTCCAGACGGGTAACGCGTACTCGTACCTTGGTTTCGAAGGGGAAGGTGAGCTGTAACAGAGTGTTTGCAGGCAGCTCGTACACTTTAGTCTGCCTCCAGAGTTTCTCGTGCCAGCGCTGTTCCGAAATGTCCATAGATTAATGCAGGGCGTGCCCATTCGGGTCCCGACACGATGTAGGCACGGCCCTGGCACAGTGCAGACACGGCGCTGGCACACATGCAACTCCGGACGCTGTCTTACCATTTCTTGATCTCTGTAGACAACATGCACATCACCATCAAACGACAATGGTTGTCCTGGTTGAACCGGAAAGTATTCCGCACATTTCTTTGCGTTCTAAATGACGAATTTTTTCCGGGATGTAAATTCACTCGCGAATTACCTGTTCGATGAAGTTACACAACATTATAATAGCAGTGCTCTTCTCTTGCACAACCATATTCCAAAAATCGGGACATGTCTTGGGTAATGGTGCCTAAAAACTGTATAGCATCAACAAGACCATTAGGTCCTGACTGGATATACCTGAGTACAGATAAATCGTCTAGGACTCGCCGGTGTGGAAACATAGTTTGCATGGATGTATGGCACCTCACCTATTCTAAGGACCACCCGACAATTGTCTAAGCAGCCAACATCCTGCAATGCTTCGATTTTAGTCGCCTTTACTTCGTAGTCCAGTATGATCAAGAGGTCAGGTAAAACGACAATTTTACATTGCTGCAGTGAGCGTAGGTGGTTGCAGTTGAAGCGGGATGCGATGCATAGTCTATTTCATTCGCAGTGTCCCTGTTGCGTGCCGCTGCGCAGTGCAGCGCGAGAATCTCGCTTGCTTCTTTCTAATCGATGAGCCTACTCGACTGCTTAGCGAAGCTCCGCGAGTGTAGAGCAAAAAACTTTCGGCACTATGTTGAGGAAGCAACATGTAGAGAGGCTTTTTGCACCGCTTACGGTTCAGTGATCAATGAACATGTACAACAATTGCGACTTGCAGCTGATCATAGCCTTGAAAAGAGATAGAGAAACGCTCACCTTGTACCTATTCCGACCTAGCGGATTCTGCGATACAAATGCCGTCATCACTGTAAAATCGTTCACTCGCCGCATCCCTTTAAATTCTGCTACTAGCCCTTGTACTCCTTTCCTCAAAGTCTCTTCTACGAATACTTTAACCTAAAAGAAATAGTGCCCTTATTTTTATCAAAATATTAAAGGCACCGTCCACCCAAAGCGAGGTTGATGAGATTTCGGTGGCATACTACTGTGGGCCCCCACACTAGGCAAACCCCCAAGTAGCGAGGCAAAATACTCCTTCCGAAGCGAGAAATCCGCTCCGGAAGGGACGTAACCGGAGGTGGTCACTCCGCCCACTTTGCAGGCGCACCGTTGGAGAGACTACACGCACAGCGCAGTACGCTGCCTCGTCGTAAGCGACTAATCGGAGTTTTCTAGTGTTATTTCGTGTACTTATTTTATTCATTTTATTTTATCTCTGCATACAATGATGCGCCAAACGAACGTGATAGTTCAATAAGTTTGTCTCGCTTTAAAATAAATGATGAGAAATAAAGAGCTAATTTCTCGAAAGATCAAACTATATAGTAAAAAGAAAATTTGTAGCCTACACTCAATAGGATTATAGATGTAAGTATGATGAGGAAGGATGGTTGTCATGCTGCAGCCATGGTGTGAATAACCTTTGAGTTATCACTCTCAAGCGAAAAAAGAGAAAGACACCTGAGCGAATGGGCTAATCCATGCGTGCCCAGGCGGGTTAACCTCTTTGAGCTTTCTCTTACATCGCTCCCATGGATAGAAAGGCAGCAAAGTATAAAAGCGTTTGTACGATAGGCCTATGAGTGAGGCTAAATAAAGTTAAGGAGAGAATCAAAGTGGTTTGATTTCTGGGGAAGCTAGCTCTTGCACATATATTAGTAAACACAAAACACTCAAAACAAAATCCAAATCAACTATAACAGAGGAAATTAAGTGATCTCAGAATATTTTACTTGCATTAAATTAAGTGCATTAATTCTGCGTTTAAAAGCAGCTACAGTGGGAGCTTGCAGCGGGGTACACGGTAATGCACGAAGCCAGCGAAAATTCTATAAAAAAACTGTTGAACACAAAGCGAAAACGTTTTCTTAAAATACGTGAATAATAAATGCTAAACCCACCATTTCTACTAGTTGGTCTGAAAATCCAGTGCTTACTCGCACTGAGTCTAAGCTCTTTGCGAATGAGTCGAAAAGCAAAGACAAGATCTAGATATACACGTCTATGTTCTAAACTCTTCATTGCCAAGGACCTGAGTCGAGTCTCGTAAGTGGGCATTTCAACAAAGTTGAACTTTCGTCGGCACCTCATATATAGTATTCGAGTAAACGTTTGTTGAACTTTCTCTAGTTTTCGTATGTCTTTCTTGAGAAAAGGACTCCAAACAACTGAGCAGTATTCTAGATGAGGTAATACGTAAGCATTATAAAGCCGTTTGAGAATCAGAGGATTTTCAATATGGACATTTCGAAAAATAGCAAACAACACTGAAAATGCTTTGTTGACTGCATGTTCAATATGATTAGTAAATTTTAATTCGGAATCTACAAAAACACCCAAGTCCTTGGCAATGGAGCAGTTTTTCAATTTGATTCCATTTATCTCATAAATTGGCAAGTCTTCATCTCCAAAATGCATTACAAAACTTTTTTCCAGGTTCACAGGTATACCAGAGAGAGCAGCCCAGTTCATCATTTTCCCAACAGACGCTCGTATTGCTGAACGAACCTGTAGTTTATTTTCATTACTATAACTTCCATATATCTTTACATCATCGGCATACATCTGAATTGTCAGATGTATGGATGTGCTCAAGATAGATGGAAGTTCAGCAGTGTATAGTAGAAAGAGTAATGGAGAAAGGACTGCTCCTTGTGGAACACCACTTGTGCAGGGTTGTCGATCACAAAAGTGGTGTTCAACCTTGACGCTCATGCCTCTGTTGTGCAAATATGGCTTTAACCAATTCAATATGTTTCCTTTTAGACCAATTTGTTCCAGCCTGTTCAAAAGCTTTCCATGATGAACTCTATCAAATGCCTTGGAAAGATCAACGTAGATCACATCAATGGAATTACCAATATTAACTGCAAAATTCCAATCAAAAACTGAGTCTACAAGATTAGTGGCGGTAGATGACCCTTCCATAAAACCGTGTTGATTCATAGGGATCACGTTAATTTTTCCAAGCCATGAGAGTAATCTGTTACGCAAAACTTTCTCCATTACTTTTACGGCTGTGGGAGTCAGACTGATGGGCCGAAAATATCTTGTATCCTCAACCGTTCGTTTTTTATTCAGTCATGACCAAATCTACGACAAAGTTGTTTTTTCGATTATAGCCATCATCAGCATCCGGCATAGCTGTTTTTCTTGATATGAACACGATCTTTCGTTATAGGTGACGCTTGTGCTCAATAAAACGAGATGAACATGCGACGTGAGTTTTTTCATTGCAATGTACATCAAATTGAAATACTATTTGTAGTCAAAATAATCGTTGACGCCGTCTACATGACTAATGGATCATCGCAATAAACTATCACGCATTTCTGTGTGCTAAAACATTTGCTTTCACTGCTTTCTGTGTGAATGTGCTAAATACGCGGAACCTGGATCAAGACTGGGGCAGATATTTCCCAATACTCCTAATCGATTGCACAATTGCCTATGACTAGTTTGCTAATGACGCCCTGCGTATATCAGCGCGCCCGCAAAGTGGGCGGAGTGACCACCTCCGGTTACGTCCCTTCCGGAGCGGATTTCTCGCTTCGGAAAGAGTATTTTGCGGCGCTACTTGGGGGTTTGCCTAGTGTGGGGGCCCACACTAGTATGCCACCGAAATCTCATCAACTTCGCTTTGGGTGGACGGTGCCTTTAAGCATTATAGTTGTCTTATCTACGATCAAGTCAAGCGGTACCTGCAATTTCTTCTGATCTGATTTTCCGAGACTAGCATCTACATCTATTGTACGCTCCCTCCTACAAATTCGCGATTTACGAAGTAGAACAGACTATAGCTCGATACTGTAGGTGATGATATGATAGTGGGAAAGGTCTGATATCCCTGTTTTTGAGGTACGAAAAAACGTCGGGCTATTTGTGCTGCCCACGAAGACCATGTGCCCTTGGCAACAATAAATTTTCACAAATATTTATCCATCTTTTCAGAAAAGAACGACTTGTTATGAAGAGTGCCTGATGTTGTGCACCTACAACGCCAGGAAAGTCTCCACAGACGCCAATTTCCACGCTCTTCTCGATGCTGCAGCATAAACACCGCGTCATCGCTATGAAATCAGGAACGAAGTATGACCAAGAAATGGAACCCTCATAACCGGAGAACGTCCCACCACGAAACTTGGAGTTGAAGGAGTTGGCCTTTGGTCCACTCATCTATCGTCCATCTTGTCTATTCGCATGAAATCTTATCTGTGATCACTTACCACTCTTATGGTAAAGTCTAACTGTAAGATGTGGTGGCTGACCAGTCTCATGGAAAGCCGGTAGTTGGAGCATGGTGGCTTCTACGTGTTACAGTACACATAAGCTTATAAGCTTTGTTGAACATCAACATACCCTCATGCGGCTAGCGGTAGAATGCTGCCCCTAATAGGCGGAGCAAAGTAAGGTAATGCATATCGATAGGAGAATATGACTCGAGGTCGCGAGTTGCTGAACTCAAGGCTACAAAGGAGTAGTGAGGAGGGATTGATAAGATTGGAAGAGGGTGCCGAATACATCGGCACATTATTACCTCAAAGGCAGCGTTTAGGCAAATCTGCGAACATGGGGTTGTCGATTGGAAACTGATTAGGGAGTCCTAACTAACGCATTGCTCAAGCGGCAGCGCAAACGATTTATTTGAGGCTTATCCGTCCCCAAGCCCCTTGGGCCTGTGCCGTGACCGTAACCCGGATTTGACTTCGCCCACTTTAAGACTATGTTCGCGGTGGGTCCCGTCTCAAAACACTCGCGAGTGATGGTCACACATTGCGGTATGAAAACACAAGTTTGAAAAGGACTTCTAGTTGCTCTGTTCACATCGCTGGCGGACATGGAATTGCCCAACGGAGCGACTTACGTGAAGATTGTTCAAATCCTCACAAAACAAAGATGGAGGTTACTCTACTCATATCATTAGTTGTCTGTTTCAGGAGTTGCATCCTTCTGCAGTGCTCCAATCATCGCCTTCTTCAAGCGGGGTTACATTTGAAAGCTGGAAAAGATGATCTGCCAGTGCGAAGAAAGGAACTCTTTTGTGACGGTCACAAGCTGGAGGAGCTCAAAGCAAGTTGTGAGAAGTCCATCAGAGATCCAGCTTTTGACTACGCCACTCCGGAAAATGGGTGCCTGCTGAGAGTGCATTACGATGACTTCCATCTTTTGGACCACCGAATATTGCTCAAAAGAATAACAGCATTGAGAAATGCAGGTGCAACTCATCTCGAGCGACTTGTAGCAAACGCCAGCTGCAAAACAGTCCTGCAGCCTGGACTCGAACTACAGACAAGCTAAGATATAAGAAACAGCCGATAGAAGACGAAATAGGAGTGCCGAAAAACCTTTCAAGCATGGCTACTGCGCGGATCACTACTGGACGAAGACAGGAAACCTACTACTTCCCGTCATAAGATGGAATCCATTTCAAAGACTTCTACACCATTCTTTCCGCTCTAACGCCGATCCCAATTCTGCTGCTTCATCATGGAATGTATATCACAGATTCCCTTGTTAAGGTACGCAGCGCAATTCACTATGAAGACATTCATCGTCCCGAGGATCAAATCACCTTTTGTGGAGCTTTCGCAGCCGAGAAGTACCATATATACGAGATTTTCGCAGGGCAGCTAACATTTTACTTTCAAGGGAACCCCAGACCGAAAGCAAACCTCAGAATCCATCCCCCTCTGGAAGGGCGAACGGGAGGATCTTCGGAACTACTCTGAATATGCATGTTATGTGCGCGCTACGATTTTGAGAATTATTTCGCTTACACACCATAAAACTAGATAAAGCCTAGTCCCAACAATCTGGATCTCGCGATGCATTCAGCTGCATGGATCTTCCTAACATTAGTCGACTATGAGGACCCTTGACAGCATCGTATTAACGACCTCCTGTTAGCCCTATTCAACATGGAGTGGGTCTCTTGAGGGAGAACATTAGCCGACTGCTACAAGGACTGCACAACAACGATGCAGCTATTTCATCGTCCTACAAATTGAAAAGGGGGTCCGCAAGGCCGCCACAGAAAGAGATTTTTGCAGACCATATCGTTCTACAGAGGCCAGATATAGTTGGCTGCACGGAATCGATTAGGTTGGACGCTCGCAAGCGCGTTTCATGCGGGCTATCGTTGGCATTCGCGCGCTTGAGTCATCATAGCGTCCGTACTCGGCAGCCGCGTTGCAGACACACCTGCGTGCGTTCAGCCTACACTGACCCGGGCGATTTCGTGCAGTCGACTATATATACCACGCGATTTCATCGCCTTGCGATTCACCCAACCAGACAAATGTTTCAAGTTCATTATTGCAAAGTAACAGTCAGACGATCGGCGCGAATTTTTCGCAAAGCGATGCCGCGATGCGAACCACGGTGCGTGTTCCAAGACTCCATTTACAGTGTCACATATGCCCTCGGGTATAACTCATGCGATTTCAGTCGCAATCCGGCACTGCTTCAAATGTCTGTGACTTGTTGTAAGCGCATTCTAAATGTACAAAAGATGGAGCAAATTATCGGTCTAAGATCGCGGACAGACTTCACGCGATTTGATCGTCGCGACTGAATACGAGACAACTGTTACAACATCATTCCATGCGGATCAACTTGCATTTCGGTTGTGATACTTTTCCAGCCCGAAATTTTTGAATGTGAAATGAAAATGAATGGAAATGTTGGCGATTGAGTCGCGACGATCAAATCGCGTGAAGTCTATCCGGGGCCTAAAGTTACACACACTATGTAATTGTAGTGTGCCAGTGTAAAATTCTGTGCTTCGTCTTAAACTTGCAGTAACTTACCGATCTTGCCTTGTTCTTGTTTTTTTGCCGCTTTTCTTCGGTGTTGGTGTTTCTGGCTCTTCAATCGTTACTCTTCCTTTGCCTCTCCTCTTCCTCCTCTTGCTGAAGAGAATGGCTTCAACCGAATGTCCAAGAAGCAGTCTTCGAAAGCTGTTGCTCACTCTGGACTAGCGGCCTTCCTCCTTGGAGCGAACATCCAGCATACGTGTGATGATAAAGATCAAATGAATCTTACACAGTTATGAATGAGGTTTTTATTTCCACCATGCAGATGGTGATAAAGGAGAAGCATTTTCCTGCAGCGAGATAAACAAGATCGGGCTATGTTACTCATGAGCTAAATGCAGATTTGATCACGGTGGGTATGCACTGTTCACTTTACGAACGCAGCAACGCCCAAAACTGCGAACGGTGCAGCGGTGGGTCGCAACGCAACCCGTTTCTACTAAATAAACTCGACTAAAATGTGAAAACAGGAACTTGGCTTTGAATAACGAATGCAGTGGGTTTCATTGGAGCGTAAAAGATGCAAAAACGGCGGTAGAGCACCATCGGTGAAGCGCAAGGCCGACTGCCGCTCGCGCGCCGCATTCGCATGAGCTTACCTCATGCATCCGCCTTCATCCGGAACTAGCCTTTATACGTGACACAAATCTTAGTCATAATGATCTTCTCAAGGAATTCTTGACAAAACGAACAGGAACTTCCCAAACTAGCAAAAAAATTTTGCGACGAGATTCATCACAGATCAACAACAGAATCTAGGCTCATTCGAAAACAAATAACATGCAAAAAATTGGCATGTACAAAATAGGATAAGAACAAATAAAAAAAATTAAGAAAATATCCGTACGGAAGAGAGACTTCGAAGCTTGGTCTCCTAAACAAGCTCTGACCACAAATAGTAATTACAAAAAGAAATATTTTAGAGTCGAGAATTATGCCGACACGGTGTCGCATACGCGACTTCGTACGGATAGCCAGACAAGATCATAAAGAACGAAAACTATATTGAGATTGCAAAATAAATATCAAACAACTCTCAGATTCTACAAATAAGTTAATGCTCATGTAATGGTACTCCAATCAAATTCGTCCTCAGACTCTTCTTCCAGCTCGGGATTTAGTGTAGCCATTGTCTGATACCCGTGGTTTACATCATGTGCACGAAATGACGTGCAGTAGGGGAACATAGTGGTCATGTAGTCTGCAAAAATATAATTATCGATTAAATGTACGTATGTCATATAGTGTGTAGTGAGTAAAAGGCTAGATCAAGGTAGATACTTTAGCCCGAGAAAGAAGTCCTATTTCACGCTACATCATAACGCGTGTTTTTACTGTAAAGAAAAAGAGAGAAGAAACTTCTATTTCGCGACCAGGGAAACGACACCCAACTTCCACTAGAAATGCGACATCTTGCAAGATTTTTTTAAGCGATAAAGTACATATTCATAACCCGCCCTTTCACCTTTATACTTCGGAAGCAGTCAGCAAAAGTTCTAACAATTCCTTTAAGGATGAAGCTTGATAACATTCCGGCTCGATTTTGACTTGTACGAAGGGGCTGAAATGACTTACCATTAAATTTGTCCGTATCCATATTACGTATGTCTTCTTCACTAGTGTAATCTATCCCAGCAGTTTCCATGCCAATCTTCAGCCAGTCTATTTGTTCCTCCTGCAAAAAACAGAAGATATTACTAAAATCAGCTCAGAACATGCTCAGGCTGTGTCCAGAGTTCCCGTGCCAACGCCGTGCTAGCGCCGTGTCGACTGATCAATACTAGGTGCCTCTACGTGAGTTTCGGCACGGCGCTGAACGCTGGCACAGGGGCACATAGGCGACTCTGAACGCTGCCTTACCAAAAAGCAAAAAAGGACAGGACATACTGCCCAAAAAGTTGTAAAAAAACTTGCTCACGGTTCTGTTCCTATCACATCCCCCATCATTCTGGAATATCTGATCATAAACTGCTTTAAAAGAGGCTGAAAGATCTTGCGAGGCAAACAACGACAATTCCGACAAGTCTTCGTCAGCCTATAATCGCATATCAATGAAAACCAGACTTTGCCTCCAAAAAGTACAAACCTCCAGATGCGCATCTTCAGTCATAGATATACGTTCTTGCTTGTTATTATTTTCCAGCCCACACTGCGATTCATTAACAGATTTACTGGCTACAGGTTTGCTCGATGGAACTATTGCTATGTCAGCTAGCCGGCCTGAAACAACACTTTTACCGTATCACGGCATGCTTGATTGGACGAGCATCGATCAATAATACCATACCGGCGCGTTTGTAATTGGTTGGGGCTTTTGAATAGAAAATTTTGTTTTTACATTTATCATTTACGAGATAACAATTACTTCTGAAAACTGCTTCCAGTACCTTCCATATACAGTCGCTCTATTGCAGGATTTATTCTAGGAGGTGAACCTTCCAGTGAACGTGGTCGTTTCTCAGGTGCATCGACGCAAACCCATAATGAACCTACAATTCCATAATAGTTACTAAAAGTTGATAAATGAAAGCTCCAAACCTTTCTCGCCTTCTTTTCTATCCAATCGTCGAAACTGCTTGTTCAATGATAAATTATGTCGCACCGAGTTCTAAAGAAGAAAAGTTCGCTGTGCGGAGCAAAATAATTTTTCCGCCTTGTGTTCACCAACTGACGTCAACGTTCGTTTATAGCTACGTTCCCTTATTTCACAACAACAGAATCTTCATTACGAAATAGAGCATGCTAAGTTACACGACGCTCTAGCGACCACAGTCAAAATGGCCGCCACTTATTTGGTCACTTCGAGTGCTTTCACAGCAGCAGTTCCCACATCTCCATCTTTACCCCCGCATACGGTTTCTGTGCCTTTTGCACTATGAGTTAGAATTTTTAGTTTAGAGCATTTGGTTTGTGGTATGACAACGTATCTATTCATCTATTCTATGACTAGAAGACGTGAGACCGCATTGCGGACATTGTGATTAGACTTATTTAGACAATGTGCGCAATGCGGTCTCGCGTCTAATAGTCATAGAATGAATGATAGATGATCATGTACAAACGAGATTTTCCCGAGTGAGATTTTTTCATCTCTTCAGGTCAGTGGCATACCCAAAATTTCGGCTCGGGGGGGGGGGGGGCGCGACAAAAAAAAATATTCTGATGAAGGTGCGTGGCGTTAGCCACTCACCCAAAAAAAATTTTTGATACGCTTCTCGAAATTTTCGCGGGCCCATAAGCCCCCGAAAAAAATTTTTTATAAAGCTAAATTGAATTTTTAAGAAATTTAGAAAATTATTTTAGTTACTAAAAGTATAAATAAGTCTTTTGCACATTTTTATGACTTATATAAGTAACTTCCAAAAATTTCGCGACGTCTCGGGGGGGGGGGGGGGGCGGCGCTGCCTCAGGTGTATCCTCTCATGGGGAACTCTTTTGTTAGGCTAACTCCCTCTTCTGCAATATTTTTCCTCCTCAAATCGTTTAGATCTTTCTCCTTTGTCGAAATAAGTACAAAAACATCTTTTGCATATTTTCTGAAAAAAAGATGTAGTAAAATTGTTGCCTGCCTTCATACCAAACATATTTAGAAATGCACTTTCAATGTGATTTTATTGGCGTTCAAAATAACATTCCTGTTTCCTCTTCACAGTATGTATTGCAATTCTTTATCCTCTTCTGCAAAGATTAATCTTGAAAAGCAATGAGTTTCGACTGCTGAGTGATGACTGTATGAAAGAGCGAATTCCAAAAAAGGGATCACTGATTTCCTTCTCATAACAGCCTTGGAAGTGAAGCATTTCAACTTCCTAGCTAAGCTAAAAGAGCATTCATAATGTTCCATTCTGGGAATCTGACATGCACTTTTGTAGGAACTTCTTCGCAATGACTGTCACTGAGAGTAGCCTGTTACCAGTTGAGTCAGTACTTCACTTCTTCCAAACTCTGAAACTTACTGCCCTGTAGGGGTAAAGATTTCGACTGGTTTGAGGCAGGGACCGAATCTTTGATTCCACGGGTGGCAGCTACGCTTTATAAAACTGTCACTTGTTCCTAACATCCTCCCCCACCCCCTCTTCCCTAATCAACAGACGATCATCTCGTTCACATTTGTGAGCCGTTTTCATTCTGTTAGGATGATAATGATTTTGAAAAAGCTAATCTCTGCTTGGGATTTTCGTTCATAGACTGGAAATCAATGTGTTAACTTGACATCAACTAAGTTTACCAGCTTGCTTTCCAAAGCGGATTCACGTATGTATATAGGGAAATTTATTACTCTTGTTATAGGTTGACGCGGGATGACGAGTGGTTTGTTTTCAAAAAGATCACATTTAAGATTGAACTGCGTTTACAGTTTGGCTCGCACTCAATAACGCTTGAAAATGTGTACTCGCATGAAAGTTCATATAATAACGGGCTAAGGGTTGTTTGCATGTGTTTGTGTGTAAGTCTGTCTGTCTGTCACGAAATTCGTGGAACGGTTGCCAGCCAACATCTTGAGCCCAATTTTTGCACAACACCTGTATCCAGCATGTAGGTCCAATATAACAAAGCATGAGCGGATACGTCCAGCGGATCTTTCGAAAATCACACGTCAAACGGATCCACTTGGATTCTGGACCGCAAAACTTGGTCGTAATTCCCCTTTTTGCATAATCGGGATGTGCATCCGATTACCAATTTGGGCAAAAAAGGAGAAGACTTGAGTGGCCTGGAGGGAAGCGTTTCGGTTAATTTGAACGAAGTATAAGCCGGAATTGTGGAAAATCATAACATTTGATACCATTTCAAATACAACAAAAACATATAAGCAGTACCTGACGATGAGATAAATAAAAATAATAGAAATGAAAAATGTGCATAGGGATTCAAAGGTTTTGGCTTGTTATGCCTCCTTTTTATCAGCTTCCAACTACCGTATAGCTCAACATTTTCGCTTTCCGTTTCTACTTCTTTTGTTTATTTATTCTGTACGCATGAGCTGTTTTGATTTCAAAGTATAGCTAAGCATGCTGCTACAAGTGATCCTGAAAGAAGCCAAACCGCAGTTTTTTTTTTTGTAATGCAACTGTATATGATTGGCCTCTAGCGCTTTTTTAACTTCCAAAAAGAGCCTGTAAAGACAATTTTTAGAGTACAAAATTTCACATCGTCTTTCTCTCTTTGAAGTTGAGATTACAGTACTACGATTGCTCTAGCCTTACGGTAGTCTGTCCAAAATAATTTTAAAAAAGAAAAAAAATACCTTCCAGCTTGGATTTCGATTTTCTCTGAAGTACTTGAAATTATCTGCTATATAAGAGTATATCCCACTCAATGAGCACCTAAATGCACATTATTTTTACATCGTACCTTATGCACTAACATTTTCCATTCTTTACCTTTGACCCGGTGAGTTCTCAATGGCCATTCGGATAAGTTGCGTATACGAGAACGGAGGCTTGTCATCGTCACGGACCCGTGGTGAGTTTTTGGCGGCTGGTTTGGCAGGAATCGGCTAAAAAATTTGCTACTTCGATGAATTGAATAGATTCAGTTATAATTCCCTTGTCGAAAATCGAAATATTTCTACACATCCTTCTCTTCCGCCTCCTCCTTTACGATGAACTTTACTCACCTCATTGATACCTTCTCCTCCTTTTGCGATGAGCCAGTTTAGTTGACGTAGGCTCGAGTCTAATTCACCCATGTCTGTAAAAAGTACGGTTATATATTTTACCGAGAAATCTCCAACATTCAAAGATCAAAATCGACAAAGATTCACAGAACATTCCAATAAACGCCACGAAGATTCCATTGACGACCCTACAGTAAAGAGAATTGCTATGATCGTAACCATGACAACAAGCTATGATGGACCAAATAACAGCTGTGATAATTCTACAGCTGAGGGCTTCTTTTTTTCTCAAAATTCTCCCTCAATACCTTGATTTGAAGAGCATGCAAACCAGAGACATGATGATGATCTGCTTGGTCCCATCTTCAGATAAATGACTCGATATTTACGAGGAACCATCAAAAATCTTCTTGCCTTATGATTTATAGCGCCAATAAAGCTTATCTCCTAAATCTGAAAGCGTACGAATTTGAGCAGAATGCTTTTTTATAGTCTTCTGCACATTTGACAGCAAAAGAAATTAGCAATTTATTATTCACCAAATCTGATGAGGATGCAAATATATGAGAGATTCCGTGCTTGCATGATAGGCTTTGATTTATTGGAGCGTTGGCACTAAGAGGAAATCGTATTTTGAGAGAGACATAATCTTCTCATCAAATACCTTTCAAGCGTCATTTAATCTCTGTTGCTCTAGATGACTTAATATTTTTATGCCTGTGCGTCTGTACTACCCAAAAACGCGAATGCTTTAAGGAGTTAGAGATTTACTTGAGATCTATGTATAAAAACTGTGTTTATGACAGGAAATATAGAAGAGTTTCAGATCAGCTCTATCCCAGTGTCTTCTGTTTTCAGTGGGACTTCTTGTACATTTCCAAAAAAGTCATTATGGTTTCTAACATAAGAAATCTATGAAAACAGCTTTGAGATCTGCATAAAAGCAGCTGGAAAGCCCCGCTGATCTCAGAACTGAAAAACTAACGTCCTTCTGAAGTGCTTTTATTGTGAAGTTGTACGAATGCATTAGAATGCACAGGTAAAGGAAATTCTAGATCATGTGAAGCAAATCTGATCTCTCAACTCGTCAGCTTTCTTCTATACCAGCGCAGTTTTATATGCATAGGTTCCATCAAAATACAGATATTTTAGTCGTTTGCCTTTTCTCAGATGGGTAAAGAATTATATAAGAAAGGTGAAATTGCGTTTTGTTTATTAGAAGATAATTTCGGAGATAAAAAATGAAACGGTAGAAATTTGAGTTTTCCATTCTTGTTCATGAAAAAAGTGTAAAAGAATAGCCTTTTCTCACAAAAATGGGCAGGAGACTATATGTTGCCCAAACTGGGAGGTCCCGCCTGACATCTGCAGCAAATACATACTCAGTATATACTTGCACAAGCTGAGTATCTCCTGCAGTGTCGGCGCGGGACTCTCACAATTTCGGCGACATATAGTCATCTACCCATAGATATTCATAGAATACGAGGTAGGCATTAAGAATAAAAATAGCATTCTTGAAAATGGCATAATTGTAAGGAACATGATATGCGTGCTCTTCAATATATACCATTTTGAATTACAAACACATGATCACAATCCACTGTGTTTGACTTACAATAGTCAAAGTTCCGTTAAAAAAACTTTTCCTTGGATGCAAGAGCAAATTCTTGAAAAAACCTGACAATGCCCTCCATGTTTGGACTTTTTATACTGAATGGGATTCTGTTGATACAAAGGCTTGTTGGCAGAAGACGAAAATTGGTCCCCGAAATTTGGTTAAGTGAAATTTGTGGAGGACTACTTAGTACTGCTACGAATACTTACTTGTCTTAAGCACATTTAAAAAGATTTGTACTTCTTTTTCATTACATTTTTTGCGGAGAATTCAACAAAATAACGCAGATAAAAATCACTTTTCCAGACACTGAACAAGATGGACTTTCGAAGGTCCTACTAGAGAGTATTCTCAAAATTATTGAGTTGATGTTTAAAAATTCTGAGACTAAAACATCTGAGATAACATATCAATAGAAGCCAACTATTCAGAAAGACCAACTCTGCAAAGCTGTTGAAGAGCAGTACTGAACCCTTACGCCTGGGTGAAGGCAAAGATTATCCTCCACCACCACCACCCCCACTTCGAGCTGAGTCATATTTCCTGAGCAATTGGCTGTCTCGTATGGTTGTTATGCTGTGCACACTTCCGATTATATTCTTTCATGTGACAAGTTCGCGCAAAGAACCTCCGAACGCATGAAAAAAGTGCATGCAAAGATTGGAAATCACAAGGGGCTGCAGACAGCGCTTACCGTAATCGCATTGAGCAAAGTACAAGATAAAAACTCGGCTTGTGTGAAGGTGGAAAGCACGGAAAACGTTCTGACAGCTTAATTATGAGGAAGTTGAGTGATTGCTCCTCGGATAACACGAGATGAATGGGAGAATGAATGGACAATAGAGATAATTCCGCTACTTGAGAATTAGCACAGAAAAGTCAAGTAAAAATTCGCAAATCTAGACTTACCAATGAGTCTTCCCTCAAAGTCTGCAGACCCTTACGTACTTTATCGACGACTCAAATGGGGCGAACCAACTGTCAATGCCATAGGCTTACTTGGAAGTTTCCAGGAAGATCTATCGCCACTGACATCAAAGTTTCTCCAAAAAAGACTTCAAAAAATTAAACTTTGTAAATATTCCATTCACAGCTGCTAAAATCAAATGTGAAAGAAGTCAAGAATATGACTTGATTCCTTTTTGGAAATGACGCCGAGTATATTGGAACGGTGGTTTCACAATTTTGCTGGTCCACCAAGACACCTCAAAAAGTAGAAACTTACTTTTGAAATCAGTGTAGAGACATGGAGATTAGTTCACAAGTTCTCAGGTTTTTCGGATTTTTCAAGTGACAGTTCCTACAATAACGATGCAATGCTGTTCTTACCGTAATCCTACAGTAATGAAGAATGGTGGCTTTTTTTGTGTAATGAAGCTTAATTGACGCCGTCCCTTTGATACGGCTTGCATACCGTGGTAGACATTGAGATAGCAAAGGTGTATAAGCTCAATCATATACGCTTTCACCTCGTACATAATCAGAAATTGATTGAGACCCGTATTGATGAAAGGAAAAGTCTTTGATATGTACCTACAACTACATTAGACGACGAAAGGAACACAGAACCTTACGCTTGTCATGAAGGTTATCAAACACATGATTTACTATTTGTTTACGTACGAAGAGACTGAAAAATGAGCACCCGTTTTTATATGACTGAACGGAAAGCACCTATGATCTTCACCAGAAAATCAAGTTGTGAGCAAGATGCGCGTACAACATTATACCCAGATTTCCTAAGTAACAGAATGAGAAAAAAATCATCGTTCAAATAATGGAGATTGTTGGACATAATTCCACTGTGCACTCAAAAATCATCAGATAGCAGGAAACTGAGCGGGTCCCGAAGCAAACGCGTCTGCAACTAGCTCGATTACTGGTTCACTAGTCAGCCCAATACTGCTGATTAGTCCCAATTCGCTCTGGATGGACTAAACTATACGAATATTTTCCGAGCAAAAGCTGTAGGATCTTCCTAAAACTGATGAAATCTGGTGAAAATCTGAGTTTTTTCCAAAGTTGTCTTTAGCTTTGGCCTATGAAATAATCCATTGAGAATGAAAAGGCCATACAAAGCAAGTGCATGTTCCTGGGAAACGCGTAGAAGCGCCATGTCACCGACGGGATTCCGCCGAGTGGACATCCGCCACAAACCATGCATCTCAACACATTAGGACCCAAAGCAGTTGTGTACGCGGAGGACCTACAGTCGACAGGACACTCTCATTTGGGGAAAGAACAGTGTTTTATGTAAATGTGCTCATTTTTCGTTTTATCCAAGAAAGGAAATCGAGGCCAAAGGATTCATATGTACAAGATGTTTAGACACAAAGCTGGGATAGCCCTAACACAATCCGAGAGGAAAATTGAACTACTCTATTGCGTGTTTGAAGAAGAGAATTTTTGATGAGTCGTTGAAAAATTGGAGAGCCGTAAAAGCGGAATAGCGAAGCATTTAATCCCTGTTCCTTACTCCCGCACCTCCATATCGATTCAGGTGTGCCGTTACCGAGCCGTAGGCGCCAACGTGGCATGCCTACGTCTGCCTCGGGGCAAGGTGTGAATTTAATGATTTCCTGGGCTTCATTCACATACCCGACATGAAAGAACGATGACTAGCGACTTCGCACTCGGCGCAGGTGATTCACATGCTGTTAACCGAGGAATGAACTCTGGGTGCGCTTGGTCTCGGTACTTATTGCGAAATCCATGCTTAACAACATTCTCGTGGATAATCACTTGATAGGATATCTGTAAGCAGCTTGAAGCGATTATCATAGGAGGAAGAGGGATGGAAAAGGTTTTCGCAAGAATCAGAGCTCTCTGAATCATTTGCTCGCGACGCTCCCCTGCCGCTTGCTGCTTTGCACGAAAGGGACAAGTTATCATACAGCCAACCGAGAAACACTATAGTTTGAGGCGTGTGATCTTTCTTTTACCAACATTTGTCATCATGTTTTGCATGGTAGATGCACAAAGTGAAAGAGCACATCCGTTTTCAGGTTAATGGCATGTGAATCAGAGAGCGAACAACGCGCCCGATTGCCCATACACCCTCCTGCTCAAAGCTTGGCCAATCGTAGCCGACATGCTGACCAATCAGAGGCGGTCGCTGTGGTGAATGAAGGTGGTTCCCCAAAAGTCTGTATAACTTCGCTGTCTATCCTCTCATTCATGGAGTTCATTAAAGAACCTAAAGGTTGAGTTATCTGTGAAGCAGTGGCGGTCCCAGGATTTCGAAAAAAAATTTTACAAGCCTAATTTGAACTTTTAGAAAATTTTAAAAATTATTTCAATTGTTTACAGGTATAAACAAGTCACTTGGACAATTTTATAACCCTTATAAGTAACTAAGTAACTTTCAAAAATTTCGCGACCCATTCTCGGGGAGGGGGCGCGCCTCCCCTCCCCCTCCTCCCGCCTCCTCCCCTCGGACCGCCACTGCTGTGATGTTATGGAAAACTGTTTCCTATGCAGAGATAACAAGATTTGGAAAATCACAGCTATAGACGAAACGCAGTGGGAAAATCAGAGAAATGGGATTGTTCATGAAAATCGTCCCAAAGATTGCATAAAGTAGACGCAAAGCCTTCCACTTTATCTTTCTTTCCGCTTCGCGAGTTTGCCCGATACTTTAAGCTCAAAGGCAGCGTCCACCCAAAATTTTGGCCTCCCGTATTTTTGCCATTCTGGGGCCTTGATTAAAGTTATGAAGTTCAAATTGTTCAAAACCTCCAAAAAACCTCCAATTCCTGAGGACCCTGTCTGAGACGCGCATGGCACCTGTACATGGGTGGGCGGAGCTTGATAGGATCTGGGCGGGGCTTGACAGCACTTTGGATGTTCCAGGCGCATTATCTCCATTCAGAAACAACATTAGAGAACCGGACCAACGCAGATGCCCCTCTCCTGGGGTCTACACTCGAGACCGGCATCAAGCAAAGGGAGTTAGATTTAGCATAGACATTGCGTTCAAAGGTAGCGTCTGGGCAAATACGAAAATGTAGAGCACAGGGACGCCCGTCCTGGTAAGGTTCTTGCCCAACTGGCAATACACCAATTTGCTTCTGAAGCGAGAAATCACCTTCAGATGTGGCAACCGGACAAGCCCCGGCGACCGGGACGAGTTAGTTCGATAAGCCAGAGTGCGCAAACTGCACACTGTCAAGACGTAGGTCCCACAAAGACTCTGCGTCTTAACTTTGGCGACAGGCGACAAAATTCAGATCAAGAGCTTCTGGAAAAGCCCGTTTTCGGCGTTTTCGTGCCCTTCAAGCTGCATTTCCAGAATCAGCGGGAGGAATGAACCTAGGGAAGCGAAAAAAATCCGTTCGAAGTTTTGTCCGGACGCTGCCTTTAAGCGCACCGTTTGAAATCCCTTCTACTCGCTCGCTCATAAATATTCCATTTCAGCTTCCTTAGCATTTTAATGAGTATCGAATGTAAATTAGGTTATCTACGACTGCCATCTTGACGTAGATAGCCAACAAGCCGGATGAGAATCCGACATAGCATGAGCGCATCTTTCCAACACTCTAAAACCGGACGCAAAGGTGCTAAAGCTTCGTGCTTCAATTATGATTTAGTCGCTAAACACCTTCGCTGGACAAGGCTGATATTTATGCTCTCGAGTAACCATTCTCCTGCTTTTGGTTTCAGCACTACAGGAAATGAAACCCTTTTGTTTTTGTTTTCTTTATGCCTAAATTCTGGATGTTTGCGCTCTTTTTGTGATAGTAGGGGATGTATAGGTCAAAGATAATCGAATACAATTTTTTCTTTACTAACTGTAACCTTCATTGAAGCGGACAGCTGCGTTTGTCTCAAAAAAAAATGAACTCTTTGTAAACCCATTGAAACGACGGCAGTTTATTAGTTGATGCATAATTCTTCCACCAAAAAATAGAAAAAATCACTCTAAAAATGCTCAAAGAACTAATCAACTTACACAATATGCCCTTTGTTATGTATATCAAAAGCAGCATTTTATAGTAATTTATAAAATCAATATCAAACAAAATCAACAAGTTGATTTTGAAAGTTCGAAATTCATAACTATTCCTAGAGACATCCAACTTGTCCTAGTCAAAAAGAGTAGGTTATGAAACCAAGACCAAAAATAAATTTGAATTTTAGTAGACGTTTTAGCAATTTTAGCAACCATAAATCGGAAATTTTAATTTTTTTTTTGGTATTTGCACTTCTATTATCAAGCAAGTCAAAAGATTTCATTGATGCTGGAGCAAGTAACAAATTTTAAAAAATTTTGGTGCAAAAAACTAGGCATCAACCTAATAGTATTCATTCTATCACTTTTTACTCATTTTTTTATGATTACAATATCTTCAATCGTTACTTGTTATCCGCCTTTTACTAAAAACTTATTCATCACTCCTTCGTACCGTAACCATTCCCCACAATCCTAAGGCACAGCTTACCTCTGCTAAAACCGCTTCGTCTAAGATTTCTGGTTTCCATAAATGCGATAAGATCATCGACGAATATGTAGATAACAACGATTTGGGCTTAATAGAGTAGCTTTCATCTACTTCTCTCATAAGGCAGAAAAAATTTGGACGCAGGACTATTTTTTTTTACATTGTCTCTATAATTGATTAGATATTTTGGAATTTAAAAAAATGGTTCCTTGTTTCTTATGCTTTAGCCTTATTTTTTACGATTTGGATTCATTTTTAAGATTTTGAATAATCTCGTCATCTTTCATATAGATGCTGAACAATCCAAGATTTTCACAATTCAGCCTGCGTGTTGTGATGTACTCTAAAATTGTATTTTTCTCTTCTTCTCTCTGTAAACTTCTTAAACCTTGGGTCTTCTTATCTTGTTTTTTTTTCTTTTGAAAAGCGCGAAATTCATAAGCATTTCATGAAATTAACGTGGTAATTTTGAATTTTTGAGAGCTTCTGATCTAGCAATGACTACGAGATGTCTGCGAACCTAGAGATGAAGTGAAAAGTGGAGAAAAGACTCCAGCTTTTCAAAAAAAACATATATTAGGTGGGTGCAAAAGTTCTGTCGTTTCATTTTCAAAAATTTGTAACTTCGCCAGATTTCGACGAATTTACTTGCTTGTAATTTTATTTGAAAGAATAGGTCTTCCGCTTTTAAGCTCTGTTTTGCGGAGCTTCTGTTTCACACTCAGTGCCGAGATAAAAATGGAAAACTAAGAACATTTAAACTTTGAACATTTTAAGTTAGGTCACCAAAAATCTGGAATGCTGCAGAAAAATCTGAAATCGTCAGTACATATGTTCTTTGGCCTACTCTTTGCAATTGTGAAGAGCTTGTGCTGTTTGGACGTCTCTGTGAGAAGTTATGATTTTCGCGAAAATTCACAAATCAATTGATTTTGGCGTTTCCCGTGGTAAACTCGATATTCATAACTTCTCACGGAGACGTTCAAACAGCACAAACTCTTCACAATTGCAAAGAGTAGACCAAAAAACATATGTACTGACGATTTCAGGTTTTTCTGCAGCATTCCAGATTTTTGGTAACCTACCTTAAAATGCTCAAAGTTTACATGGTCTTAGTTTTCCATTTTTATCTCGGCACTGAGTGTGAAACAGAAGCTCCGCAAAACAGAGCTTAAAAGCGGAAGACCTATTCTTTCAAATAAAATTACAAGCAAGCAAATCCATTGAAATCTGGCGAAGTTACAAATTTTAGAAAATAAAACGACAGAACTTTTGCACCCACCTAATAATTGTACTAAAATTAAGCTTATTCGTGTAAAATTTTAACCGTCTCAATCCTAAAATTTCCTAACTTCTTAGAAGGACTGCACAAGTCAAAGAGCGTCCATTGCCCTTCACACAAAGAAAAAAACCCTAGCTTTTTGCTTGCCAAATGATTTCCTCTTCAACTAAAGTTTCTTCCATGGAAACTTTTCTAAGATGCCATCTCCTTTTGCGATATCAAAGCGAAAGGATGAATATTATCATTTAACAAAATGAGATAATCACTGATAATTACTCTGGAAATAGTCAAAAGGAAACTATTTTGTGAAACTTTGGTCTATTTCTAATTTATTATTTTTGTCCTAATTTTGTATTCGATAAGGCTTCATTTAACTTGCTCTGAAATGAAGAGTTCATACAATTTATTGTCATCTAAATCTTCAATTGAACAATATTCTTCATGTTAAATCTTCAACTAAACTCCAATAATAGTCTTTCATGAATATCCTGAGTCTCGCAAAACACATTCTTTCGACATAAACTTTAGATACTTCAAACAAGATTACCACCAGATGTGAATACATGATTTCTGCAGCTGTCAAAATTAACGTGAATGACGATTTCTTTGGAAAAGAAAAGAATGCGAGTCATTAGAAAAAAAAAGGAGAAAGATTGATGACGTCGACAACCCCGTATCGAACTCAAATTGCAGAAATTTGTGTCATCAAATGACCCCTTTCGACAACACGGTTTTTGATTCAATGAAAGGAATTTCTGCAGGCATTCATTATCGAAATAAAAACTGTAAAAAAACTTTTCACTTTTATGAGATGAAAGAGAGAGCGTTCGCTATACAGAGTTTCCATATACGGTGTTCAGGTCTCGACGTCTCAATTTTTTGGATTTTTCTTAGGTTCCTCGAGGAAGTTGCGTATTTCTCACATCTTTAGATCAACAGTATGAAACAAATCGGCGAACGCTGTTATACTCGTGGCAAATTCCAAGCAAGTTTTACGTTACCAAGAACCAAATTGCTTTGAAAAAAAAATTCAAAAATCAAGACCCTTCTGTGACTCATTTTCTATCAGCTTCTTAATCATTCATCAATTTGAAAATAAATAACAGACTTTAGATTTTCGAAGCTATTTTTAAGATAACATCCGGTTCCTAAGAGCCTAAACTGTGGAATCTAGCATATTGAAAAATTTCTTTTTTTTTCGAAACGTTCGACATGACCTTTGCTGCATCATAAATCTTTCTGCGCCCTGATTTTTTCACGTTTACATGCGTTTTGCGTAATCAGATCCGTCGTTTAATCTCGATTGTTGGCGAGTCCGCAATTGCGGAAATACTTATTTTCTATGAAGTCCAATCCATTACAGCATGCCCCTAACTGCCGACGAACTTGCCGCCATTGAACGGGTACGTACGGCAGCTGGGGGTAGCGATCATCCATACTGTAAGCATAATTATAATGTACATCGTTGGATAACCGCCTATGGAGGAGATGAAGAGGAAGCCGCTAAGGTGGGAATCAAGAAATCAATATATCGATTTGATCGGTATAACTTATGTTTGAGGTCCTCCAACGTCATTTGAACATTCGAGAAATAATGTCACTTACATCGTTGCCTTACACAAAAAGTGAAGAAATTGACAATGAAGCTGAGAAATACGCTCCACTGACGATTCTTGGACGAAATCGAGTTGACGACAACAAGGTAAGATAATGCTACTTCTGCGTCCAGAGTTGCTGTGCCAGCGCTGTGCTGCGCAATGTTAGAATGCAGTCCGATCGATACGTGGCGCGTCTACATATCGATCGATCACATGGGTTCCGGCACGGGGATAGCACAGCGCTGGAACGGCCCTGGCACAGCGTTGGCGCAGGGACAACACTGAACGCTGCCTAATTGATAGTAAAATCAAATACTTACAGGTGTTATTATTCGAACACAGCGGACAAATCGATCTCAACGGTGTCGTCGATAATATCCGAGTAAGTTGTTTACCAACTTATGTTTACCATTTTTGCTAGAGAACTCTTTGGTTGCCCCAATTCAGGTCACTAAAATATTAACATGAAAGCAATAACTATAAAAGCGGAGTAAAGAGGAACAAGATACTACAAATAATCTACAAAATCCTCAATAGAAATTTTGATGAGTTTTTGTTTGAAAAAAAAAACCATATTGCGTGTGCATCGTAGCGTGAATGACAAAAACTGCCCGTTTTCGTGCCTAATTTGTGGACCAATTAACGACTTGCGATAATATACCACCCTCGAAATATTAGAGAAAAACGTGAAAGACTAATGCAAAGAGATGTCGTTCGCGGATAACAAATCGAATTTCGTAACGAGAAAAAACTCTGTAAATTGATCTTTTTAATAAATTCTAATTCTAATTCATTGGCGAGACAAACTCAAAAGGCGGGAGACCTAGGATCATGATTCGGTCCATAGTTCCTTTCACGATTAAAAATTTAGTGTAAAATATTAATAGAACCTTAGACATGACCCTTTGAAAATACTGTGGTTTTATGGTACATTAATTGATTGGAACTGAATGATGTCAACCACAAAGCAGCAGCAGTATTTGAGGAGGGGAGGGGAGGGGGAGCGATGAAAATTCTACATGGTAATATATTAGGTTAATGCACAATTCTTGCACCAAATAGTAGAAAAACATGTTTTAAAAACCTTTAAACAGACCAATCAATTCAGAGAATATGCTTATTGTTATGCATATCAAACGTAGTATTTCATAGTACATTTTTATAAAACCAGTGTAAAACAAATCGATTAATCAATTTAAAAAATCGAAATTTGTAGCTATTCTCAGAGACATCCGATTACCACCAGCTTCTCCTAGTTGAAAGGAGTATGTCATAAAACTAAAATCAAAAATAAGTTTAAATTTTACTAGAAGTTTTAGCAATCTTAGTGACCAAAAAAAGAAAAATCACTTTTTAGGTGTTCCTCTCGACCACTTCATATCGTTGCCATATGCCCTCGAGGAATTTTAACTCGAGCACCCTAGCGCAAAATTTTCTCTCTCTATTTTCCTTCAAACTAGAATTCATTAAGTAAATAAATAAACTAAATGAACACAGAATTCCAAAAATCATGGTGCAAAAATTGAACAGTGTCCACATGCACTGAAAGGTTTCTTGGAACAGTTGAAAGTGGCGTATTCGAAGCTGATAATCTTTCTGAGATTGAAGTTTCGTAAGTAATACTTTAAAAGACAGATTTTTCGCAATATTCAATATCCAAGATTTCTCTGGAACTTCTTGTATGACCAAACAACAACTGTTCCAAGGGTGATTAAGGACTTTCTCTCACTTCGCTTGTCTGATAGCCTAGTAAAAATTGGAAAATGCAGCTTTTTTTCCTATCATATTTCATCTTATTGTTAACAGAGGAGGTCTCAAAATACGGCCTAAGTCATTGCAAAAAATGGAGCAAAATCATGTCAATATGTAATTGTTTTCTTTAGCCGAGATCAAAATTGTTAGAACCTTTTACTAGTCAAGCTAGGGCAAAAGAAAACAACCACAATTTACGAAATTAACCAAGATTCATAAGCAATCGAACATGGAGTCATGGAAATATGCCTATTTTCAACAGTCAATAGTTGTCCATTATAGATTACGCGTTTCTTACGGATGAAATTTCGTACAATGGAACGTCTACAACAACGAGTCGAGGAGGAAGAACGACGGATGGACAAGCAGAGCGGTGGTGTGCTGATCATGGATTTGGAAGGACTTTGTTTCAGTACCACTCTGCTGTCCGTCCTTGCGGGTCAGAGGAGTATAAGCTTCCAACCCAGAATTTGCCCAAACATCTTGCTTAGGTCCCTACCGGATACTTTGGGGCACCCTATTCGAGCAGTATCCACAACTCATCCAACAAATTATCATTGTCAATGCTCCCAAATTCGTAAACCTTCTCTATCAGACGTGTGTCCCATTCATACCCAGCGACTACAAGGTAACAAATGTTCGCAATCAAAAATCGATACATTGATTTTTTGTTCTTCAGTCAAAAATCATAATCTGTTCTGGAGATTCAAAGGACACTTTATTAGAGCATATAGATGAATGCTGCTTGCCTATTGAACTCGGTGGAGCCGGATCATTTGAAATGACAACTTCGGGTGAATTTGAGATTTTCTCACCTATCCAGGTAGGGTTACGGTATCTCGCAAATAAGGTATCATTCCATTCTATAACTTTGCATGTTTAGCGTCCCTTACATCCTTACCCCAAAGCAGCACCGTTGGAAGTCCCATTGGAACAACTGACTATTCCAGCAGGTAAGATTGTGCACTCACTACCATGCACGTGCGAAACTGGGGCAAGACGCTCTGATTGGTCAGTAAGCGCAAAAATGGGCGGGGCGGGATGCTCTGATTGGTCGATTGCACACGAGGTCACCATATGAAATTAGTAACTAGATACTTTATAGGCGCCTTCACTACTCAACAGTATAAATGGAATGCTGGTTGCCGACTGGAGTTCTACATGCAACACGACCAAGAATTCACACTTTTCTTCTTCCACGCTAACGATGATACGGTAATCTTCGCATTCCACAGTACAAGTACAGTAAATCACACCTTACAGAAGGACCCAAGTGCTTGGCGAGAAATTTACGCAGGTTGTGAGCGCCCCGCCTTACCGCAAGTGGACACCTGGAGATGGACTGTACCTCAGGATGGGTGAGAATCACCCTCAATAAAAATCTCAAATCAAATATAATTCAATTTAGTTATTACTATATTCGATATGGTAACGAAAAAGCATGGCTATTCTCAGTTACCGTACGACATTTGATCTATCAATATGTGTCGGATACGGAAAAGACTATAGTGACGCCCATCTCAACGTTCGTCTCATGATATCATGATGATTGATAGGCAATTTCTGTGCATTTGCGATCATTGTTTGGAATTTCTTTTTAGGAATTTGAAGGTCTCTCTCATTTCCAATCATCATTACAATTGATCAGTGAATAAACTTACCTAAATGTAGTCGCTGCATCCAGCGGATATGCCGCAACGCGACTGCGCTCGTGTCCGAAACAGCTAACCTCTTCACATGCAAATTTTGCTTCAATATGTTAAGCAGCATGAGCTTTCCTCAGTCTTTACAGTCGAGTAGATTTTCTGCTCAATATATTGTGTTTGCACTGCAGGTGGAATGTGGTAAATTTTGGGCGTGAACAAACAGCCACATTAGTAATGCCGGCAATTTGCGCGCGCACTTGGTCGGCGTCACAGGCGCAGCTATTTTTCACGCGCAATTTACCGCATTTTACCTGTAGTGCAAGCACACTTACATTGAGCGGAAAATCCACTCGACTATATGTTCAAAAGAAAATACTAATGGTCTATGAAAAGCCACTACTTTATACATGAAAATATAGAAGAATTTACTTGCGAAAAATAATATATGATCATAAAACTCATTATGTAATTCTCTAAAAGAACAACCTCTATAAAGGAAAACACTAATAATTTGCACATACATACAATCCTTAAAACGGCGAACATCTAAAATCCCCTACATTAGGACATCAATCATTCGAAATTATTTACATGTAAGTAAAAAGAGTGATGACAAGAGATTTATCACAGCGTACACGTACTGAGTGACAGTCCTCTGCAGAGCAGTGCTTAGAGGTCTTTTTTTGACTCTTTTGCAGTCTCTCCACCTGCACAGCAAGCTGCTGAAGCATCTCCTGGAAAAAAAAAGGCTCTCACAACCTGGAACTGAAAAGCAACGATGTGAGAATAAAGTGTATCAGCGTAAGGCCTCGAGCATCCTTCATGCGATTTCAGTCGCGACGCGATTGTGCAATTTGCCAGATGTCTTCAAATCCAACACAGGCAGGATACCGATGCATAGCGCATATAACCTACACAAGTCGAAAGTATGCCCTGTACTCGTACATTCAGAATGCGCTTACGAAGACTTATAAACATATGAAGCGCTGCCAAATCGCGTGAATATGCCCGAGGCCTAAAGCAGCGAGGAATGAAACATTTAGGGCCGGACATAATCACGCGATTTCTTTGTCTCGCGATACTCTCAACAAGACAACTGCTACGAGTCCACTGCATGCCGACCATCTTCATTTCGGTTGTGAGAGTTTTCCGATAAGACTGAGCGTGACTAGCTATCACAACCGAAATGCAAGATGGTCGGCATGCAATGGACTCGTAACAGTTGTCTTGTTGGGAAAATTGCGAGATGATAAAATCGCATGGTTATGCTCTGCCCTTTACAAACAAAGCAACTTAGCTATACATTTGAACAAAATCTTACCCGTCTCATTCTCCTTCGAAACTGTTGGTGGAGGCTTTGCAGGGCATGTTGGGTACAAATAGGGATCCAAGAATGTTACCCATTTCTCAGGAAGTATTCTGGAACCAAGGTCAGAAAAAAAATGATTGAAGTGCAAAAAAATATCGCTATTTAAATATGACAACTTTTTCTGAAAAAGCCTATGGAACATTTTCAACACAGCTCGAGATTTCTGTTCTATTCTGCACTGCATTTTTGGAGTTAGAGGTGTACACAGCTTGAAATTTACGGATATGTATTGTTAACAAGTATCTATATTGAGTAAGTATGAAACTAATCAGCACTAGAAACTTCCAAAGTCTGACACAAATTTTTAGCCAGGCCATCCTCCTGTCGTCCCAAATAGGCGCTACCTTATAGAATAAACACCAACAATAGATCCATACCTCAACATCGCCGCAGCTTTTTGCAGTTTTCGAAGAGAGTGATCAGAAATGGTATTGTGAATAACTTTAGTGAAAACTATTCACCTATATATATGCACATACGAGAAATAAATCAAACCACGACCTTGAAAAGAGAACGCCAGTTTACGGCAGCATATGGTTGTGCGTTCGTCCACAAATCTAACAGGTTATCAAATATTGGACATTTATAAAACAGCATACACTACTCTAACAGGTAAAACAGACTACAGACAGATACTAATGTCAGAAAAGAATACCTGTTAAGCTTTCAAAACAATCATATTCAAAACGAAAAGGAAGTCGCAATAAAAATCCGAACTAGGGTAAAATAACTAGATCTTCACCTTAACACAAACGGCTGGATGAACTTGAGGTAGATGGCAAGCAAAATCGGGAGAAATATGCATGGAACACACACCATAGCAGCCGTTACAGTGAAGAAAAACGAGAGAATGGCGTGTATTGATTAAAGGACGATGGAACGGCGCGGAATGTTATGACTGGAGCATGGCAATCGGCGCCATGTCGCGCGGCGCTCCTGAAAACGCAAGGGCTAGAGGCGCATTGATGTGGGAGGAGTAAGAATCATTGAATGGCCAGCATATGAACAGTGCTTAGAAGAGATTTCAAGGTATATTAAAGTCAAACTTTGGATCTCGCATTTTACCCGGGATCTGACAAGCCTTACAGCCTTTCATGTCTAAGATATGTTTGAAATCCCATCGAGAACTTTGTAATCTTCTCCCATGGTAACGCCTTTATGGGAAGTTGTGGTAACATTTGAGTAGGCAAGTGCCATCCTTCATCTATTTGTTCCACTTCGCCGTCGGTCAAAACAATGGACTGAACAATAGCGAAGCGGCGGTCAACTTGATTCACTTCATCCGCTTTGCTATTGGTCAGTTCGGTGATTTGACCAATAGCGAAGTAAATGACATGGATCAAACGGATCAAGTGAATCATGTATGGCTTGTGCCTATGGGTCAAAATTACCATCTCCATTGAACATTGGATGCGAGGGAGGAGGAAGGTTGATAAACATGTTTTGAAGAATGGGTCTGCACGATGGATTTTTGCAAATTTAAGCTTACTGTGGAGATACGGTAGATTACTTAGCTGAAGCACTGACGAGACAGAACTCATGTGAAAAAATTTCGACATTCGTGAACGCCATATTAGTGTTCGTCCCCCCCCCCCCCTAATTTTCTCCTTTATTCCTTCTTAATCCGCAGTCTTTACCTACCCTCAAATCCTGTAAAACACTGTTACGCAAAACGGGATTCGATCTTTGACAGCAGATAACTGCTGAAAAGACCAAATTTCTAAGATCAAAAATCAGAAATCGAATCCTGTTTGAAAAAACCCATGCTTGAAACTTGGTTGACTGATAGTTGCAACTTCTTGAAATTGATTTGTTTCCGTTTCTCAGAATTCGAAATCTCCAAATTTTTATGGTAACGTATTAACGGACTCCAAGAAACTTCATTCATCTATGCTTTTTTGGAGTTTGCTAAAATGGCATCAAAATGACATGTAATAACGGTATCTATTACGTTATATCATTCATTCTATGACTAGGAGGCGCAAGACGGCAATGCACACGTCTAAACAAGCTTAATTGTGTACTCAGCAGGTTTATACTTCTCATTTATCTCGTCCAGGTTTATTCACTCTTTGTAAACAGGGAAGAACAAACTCAAACATGTTAAGACAATGTCCGCAATGCGGTCACGCGTCTCCTAGTCATAGAATAGATGATAGCACAATGGAGCGCGCGAATGAGAAAACACAACATTTCAAAAATTGTTTGATGGGAATTAAGTCAAGGGATTACTTCGAGAAATTTCCTCCAAATGTTGGATTTCGGATGAATTCAAGGAAAAAACGACATTTCGCCGTTTACTACCTCAAAGTCCAACCATCTCATCCAGCTGTGATCGCCATCCGGCATTACACAGTCTATGAAGAGAGTGAGAGACAGACGCTGACCACGCCAACCCACTCGATGTCATCAATATGACAGCGAACACTTCCTAAATGTACTTGTCGAATAATTCACTATTTTATTAGAATTATTCATGGTTTTTCAGAGGCCGGAATGCTCAATAATTTGTGCACAAATTTTATATGTATCGATCTGCTTTTCATCTTGAAAGCAATTTGTTTTCCATTCGGACATACTTGTCACCATGGCTGCTAAATTACAATTCGTATAGAAAATGATGTGTCAATCAGGCAAATATTCACACGCTTGTTGGTCATTTACGTCTAATTTCACCCACTGTATAGTTTTGTATGATCTTTGGTATGTCTTGTTTACTTGTTTATCGCTATAGGAATTGTTGTTAAACATTGAACAAATTTTTATCTGATAGAAAAACTACCAAATTTTGAGTTTGTCCTAAAAGAAAGTCGACAAAAAATCTTGGATTCTGATTCATTTTGTCACCTGCACCGCTCTCCGTCTTCATTATTTTCAACTATCTTAGAAAACCCTTGGGAACTTCCGCAGAAAGATTTGCAGGCGTTCCGTAGGATTTTTTTCACTATCACAGAAGTTTAAGCGTCGAAAATAGGTAGTTCCGCAGAAATTTGATCCAGATTGATCGAAATGGAAACTTCCGCAGAACTTTCTACAAAGGGCTGCGGAAGTTCCGTTCCCTAGATTTGCAGCGGAAGTTCAGGGCATTTGTCTCAAAACTGCCCATCTGATACCGCCACCCCCCTCCCCCCCCCCCCCCACATCTCCGCAGTTTTATTCACCGTACTAAAAGAATGCATATTACATGCCTCCGCATTGCTTTTCTCAAATAACTCTGTGAATCACCGGTCGAGCAAAAGTTCAACCACGCCATCGCCATTGGCTCTCTACGCCGTTGGCGATTGACGTTAGTGTACATCTGCCAGTCTCTGGGAACAGAACACTTCCGGTGTTCGCGATTGCCTTCGTTGCTATTTTCGTTGCTCTTTCATATCATCTGTTGCTTTCCACATGTGAAACATGACTGTGATAAACCCCCTCGAAAATATTACAAAAAATGTAAAAAAGCACACAGTCTTATTGCAAGCACACTGAACTGCATGCAATTCCATAACAAAAGAAGGTCACAATGAATTTGATGTAAAAGTAAGGCTTCCAGAGTTATCCGTGTGCCAGCTCTGTGATAGCGCTGTGCTAGCACCTTGCTGGACACGTGCGCACGTCATTTTATCGATCGTAGTTCCGGCATGGCGCTAGCACGGCGCTGACACAGATCTGGCACGGAGACAGCTCTGGACTTACTTTTACATGCCTTTTCTGCAACTTTGAACGTAGCTCAGTGTGCTGGAGATTTCCAGAAATTTGAGTATCAGAGTAGTTCATATTTGGAATTAAGGTTGTTTATGCCAGTCTGGTCTGGTAGTCTGCAAAGCAAAAATCTGCATTCTCAGGAGACAGGATGTTTGGAGTATTGTATACATAGAAGTTTGAATTGGTACTCCGTATTGAATCATTTTCATCTTCCTTTATTACTCATAAACGCTTTTGATTACGTTTTTTTATTTCTCAGATTATTCCATAAGGGGACGAGTGGCGTAGTGGTATGAGGGGCCGCTATGACCAGATCGGACACAGGTTCGATCCCCGCCCCTGGGCCAACCAAGCCCTCTACCCTTCGGGGCCGGCAAATTGGTACCAGAGTAATCTGGGAGGATAAAAGCTCTGAATTGGAAACGGCTGGCCCCCGCAAGTTACTGCAATAGGTTCGCACGCATACAACTGCCTCTTCGACCATGCAGTTAGTGTGTGCGTTCGGCGCATGCCCTCAGAGGGCATTGAAGACGCTGAATCCTTTATCCTTTATCCTTTTTATTCCATATTTCGTGAATGTGCCATAGCTATCCCACAATTTTTGGTCTGGATAAGAAAAAGCAAATTCTGAAATGAGCCAGTCTTAGAACCTGTGCTTAATTTAGCTTTTAAACCCGAGATATTAGATTATATTTCAAGGCAGGTGTTTGAGGAAAGCAAGAGGTGTACATGACACCTCAACTTCTTGTATACTCCACTTTCATTCAGAGATGATGTGATATTCTCCCGCATCCCTTCAATATGCGATTTTTTTTGTTTTCGAAAAGATCCCCTTTTTACGTACATCAGGTTTCATTCTACCACAATTTTTCACTGTGTAAAGATAAAAGTTTCTAGTTTGTAGAATCTGTGGATGGATTTTCCCAGAGAACAAATATCTCAAACCGTCCAATAAAATTCTTTTGTGTTGCTACTCTTGCAATTTTTTTTACAGCGTGCGTGACACAGCCGCATTCTTTCGTCATTAGAAAGTTGAAGGTTGCAAAAATTTATAGTGCGTATCCTACATATCCGCAAAAAAAAAACCATTATGAAGTTGAAGGCATTTTATATTTTATTCAAGCTTTGATTCATTGATGTCATGCCAAACAGGTCATAGAAGGCAACGAATAAAAAGGAGAAAACGTGCTTGCTTTCTATTCAGATTCCTTACGATTTTCTCTGAAAAACAACCATAAATTATGACTATAGTGCTAGAACTGATAACGATCAGAAAATTCCAGAAATGAACTATAGATAAAAATCTGTACAGTGATGATTTACAAAATCCGTGAATTTCCTATACATAACCAGTACTGCCAGTGGTTCTTTACGTATTTGCATAGAAGTTGATTATCATGTAAAAACGATTGAAGATCAATTTGAATGTAGTAGAGAAATTTTCAGAGAAATATTTTATAGATCCACTTAAGTAGAAGAATACAAAAAAACTAGTCACGCTTTAGAACAGAAGACATTTCTACTAGATTAAAAATAGAAAATTCAAAAAAATCTCCTAGCTGCTTTTGGGTATTTTGTTAATTTTTAGGTTTCTACACAAGTCCCAAACCCACTGCTACGTGGTGGCTTCCAGACTCATACCTCATTCAAGCTAGTGTAACTCTTTCAACGAGACTACGGAACTAAACCCCCTTTTACTACGTGCTTTACCCTCTCTACATTTTTTTGGCAAAAACTGGAGCTCGGCTGTTGTGTTGTGTAAAGTGCTAGTTAGAGATCCGTCGTTGCTTCCGTCAATGCGTCCAGTTCTGTAAGTCTTTCATTCTCTTCATTCTTTTCACTTTCACACTTTGTGTAATGGCTAGTACAGTTCAATTCTATTGCGTTTCAGAGCTAGGCCAAATTGCAAAAGAAAAAATAATTCAAACGCTATACCCATACTTATTATGACATTTTCAACTATATTGTGCAAAAAAAAATCCAAAAAAATTTGCAAAATTCTGTTCCGCCAACACACAAAATAAAACCAAAAAATAGTCTAAGTATTGAAAGAATTTCCAACATTTGCCTCCGTTCCTAATCATGATCAGTCACAGAACGCTATATTCTCCGCAAAACGTTCCATCATTCCAATCATTCTTGGACAGAGAAACATCGTGCTGCAAGCTTTTCTCTCATTTCTCTTTCTCCAACAGATTCATGACGATTATTTTCTCTAGTTCTCGAAGAAATAAAGTCATTCCACTATTGTACTTACTACTTCTTTGATAGTTACTGGACTAATCACTTCTTTATGTAAAAGCATAAATAAATCACAGAGAAGCTAGAATTTCAAAGTGATATTTTACTAAAATAAAGGTCGTCATTCACTACTTCTATGCAATATTTGAATTTCTGTTAGATTGGCGGGTTTTCTCTGTTGCATTTTTTCTTCTAAAAATCTAAAAAAAATATTTCCATGTTATGTCTGACTACTGCACGGTGCACATGAGTACACGAATCTTTGAAATTCTACAAGAATTCTGATATTTTCACCCACATTTTTGAAATTAGAGACATCAGATTGCTTCCGTAGGATGAGTCAAGACATATAAAAAATCAAAGAAAAATAAGAGCCCAAACAGACACAGAAAAAAATCAGATGAAAAAAATGAAAATGTGTGTTTGCAAGAGTGTCGTAAACTTTTTGTTCATTTGTGCATTTGCGCCAATCAGTCACGATGATTGGTAGACTCTGTTATGCCCTAGGTGAATGACAAATATGAAAATCTCAGTAAGCTTTGGAATTTTTTCAGAATAAAAAGAAAAAGTGTAACAGAAAATATCCGTTGACCTAATATGCGCCAGTTCTCTGTTTAGCTTTGACTACTGTAATCCTTACTCATTTCAAACGGTATTTGAAGCATATTCCCATATTATCTGAAGTCAAAAATTATTCAAAAAAGAATGTAAGTATGAGCAATCGCGTTTATAATGAGGAACTGCTTCGAACTTTGGAAGAGTGTACGATAATTAAATTATCCGATAAATTCAAGCGCTGTCTGCTTGACATTTTTTGTGTAACAACTCATCTCGAATAGCTGTCATTTCTAAAACATTTATTACTACGGGAAAACATTGATTCAAGCGATCGCAGATCAACGCCGAGTTCCATCTTCGAAGAAGACACCGCCGTCGTTGGCGCAGTATTTGGGGCAGATTCCGCGCTCTCCAGGTCTGGCTCCAGGTCCAGGGGCTCCAGGTCGGCCAGCATTTCCTGGGCTTCCAGGTTGTCCATCGCCTCCAGGTGGTCCCTTGGGTCCGGGTTGCCCTAAGAATTATTCAATGTCTCAAAGTGAACGAGATGCCCAAGTTAGAATAACATACCAGCTCCTCCTGCATTTCCAGGCTGTCCATCTTGTCCGGGAGGTCCAGGAGGTCCTGGGGGTCCTGGTGGTCCAGGCTGTCCTGGGGTTGGTGGACTTGAAGCAGCATTGTCTCCTGGCTGTCCTGGTGGTCCTGGCTGTCCGGGGCTTCCAGCTGGTCCTGGAGGTCCCTTGGGTCCTGGTTGTCCCAGTCCTCCTGGGTTTCCGGGCTGTCCTGGGTTTCCGTTGCTTCCAGGTGGTCCTGCTTCTCCTGGTTGTCCTGGTGGTCCAGGTGGTCCAGCTGGGCATGGATTGCATGGAGGAGGAGTTGCAATGGGACAAGGTTGGGTTGATGGACGTCCGGGCTGTCCGGGTGCTCCTGGTGCTCCTGGGTTTCCAGGTCTTCCTGGCTGTCCTGGCTGTCCAGGAGCTCCAGCACCTCCTCCGGTACAGCAGCGGGTACAGTCATTGGTTTGACGAGCTGTACGGTTTGAGGGGGCCTTCATGCCACCGACTTCGGACCAGATCTCACGAGCGGAGGTCTAAAAATGCATAGCTGATCATCAGAGAAAAGGAAATGGACTACTTACCCTGCAGAAGCTGAGTTCGGTCTGCATGGTGCGTCGAACATGGTGCACATAGTTGTACACCATCGGCAGGGTGGTGGCAGCGCCAAGGATGGCGATGATCGAGAAAGTGACGGCCGAATAGGCCACAAAGCGGTAAGCTTGGCAACGATTAGACCACTCGCCCTGCATGTCGATGATGTTCAGTATGGTCACTTTGCCGTTTATATACAGGTGCCGCAGTAACTCTAACCTTGAAATGATAACTGCTTGACCCCGTATCGCAGTTCATTTCAAATCCTATGCAAGTTATTGAACTTAAATTCTTTTCAATCATCTACGTAATCGCTCGCAAAACTGATACCAACTCTTGCTTTTTGTAAACTCAGCAAATCCAAATTTTGAAGATATGGCCAGTGGATGACAGCAAAATGCTCTGGAACGGGTAAATACCGGATTTACTGTAGGTAGACCTCAAGTCCAAATTCGTTGCAAGTACTAGATTGACGCAAAATTAGTGCATATTCCTTGTTCTGAAGCGGCAGAGAAGAAAAATTCTAAAATGAATCATTCGATACAGCAAAGTAAGCTCTACAAGACGGTGTCCGAACAATCGCAAAAGGCTAGATCTGCGTGAAGTTCGTGGAAAAAATTTGGGAAATTTTATATGCACAAAATTGGTCTACAAAGTTCCTGCGAACTCTCAACTTCATCAAGCATATGCTACTCACTTGAGAGATACGTGTGTATGCTTGCGTAAATTTTTCGTAACTGAAAACCGAAAAATAAAAGCCAAAATTTCGAAAATGTTGCCTTTTTCGGGTTTCTCATGTTAAATTTGCTATTTCCCAACGACCAACGCGTCGAGAAGGCTGAATATTTATTCCTATACTTCCAAAGGCTTGTAGTACGAATTATCAATGTTGGGACAACACAGCGTTGATTTTTCTAAAATATGCCGATTTTTATTATCTCGAGTTTTAGCCATGGAAAGAATTCAGCAAGTGTATGCATGCATAGCTGATGCGATAACTAATTGCGATAGCAGCTATTATTTCGTGAGCAAGTTAGAGGTGTGTAGGATTTTTCTGAACAAAGAACCGAGTTTTGGGCATTTGAAAATTTAGATTTTTCCTCCTTACTTTTCGTGTATCAATTTAAGATTATTTGTACACTATCTTGTAGGGCTTGCTTTGCTCTATCGAACGATATTTATAAGTTTTTATACCTTTTCTGCCGCTCACGATTGAGTAAAATGCTGACTATGCATCAGGCTAATATAAAGAAAAGTTACAATTGCTGTTTTCAGTTCAAAATGATAATTGAAAGACCCGAAAGGTTTGTTGAGAGCTCTTTTTGTAGTGTTCATTACTTCTGCTGTTCAGATATTTACGAATCATTTTTCCTTTCAACACATTCACGACCATGCAGATTTTTAATTGTCTGCCTTCTGGGACCAAGGCCTCCTACGGACCAGCCCGCATTTTTCAACTATAATTACGGATACAGTTATTTTTAACTATAATTACAGTACACCTACAGTAGATCTGAAAAGCTGAAAATAACGGTAGAGGTCGTCGCTAGACTCAGCGCAGGAGAAAGCTAGTGGAGTGTGTTTATCAAAGTATAGTAGTTAATTTAACAAAATTCAAGCCTTGACACACATGGTGTATCAAGCGGTCCCACGCGGTAGTCATTGCTTGACACACCATGTGTGTCAAGCGGTCGTCATTGTGTTAAACTAAGGGACTTTTTGACAATTTTATGAAATTTGTCTATACGTAGCTCGTGTACCCGCGCTTCGCACGGCCCTGTTGAAACAGTATAGTAGCGATCACCATTCCCTACTTTGGTAACTATTTTCGTGTCCCTGTCCACCTTTCAAATGCCAGTTCCCTATCCCCTCCTACTTTCCATGTTTTCCTGAAAGGCAAGCTCCTTGCACTCTGTAGCAACTAGCTTCTCAGCTCAATGTTTGCAAAAAATGATAAACGATAGCGGCAATCCATGATTCCTTGAAATTGATGCTTTATCCGTGATCAGCATCTCACTACTCCCCCCCCCTCCTGCCAACTCCCACCCACGTAGCTAAAAAATTTGCAAAAAAAACTGATAGAATGGGTAGACAACAAAAGCATCCTACGACCCTCCCCCCCCCCCTGAAGTGCATGGGTATAAAGGGCCCAAATAGGTTCAAAAATCGAATTTTCAAACATCACAGGATAAAGATAGACATTAAGCAATTTTTTACCGACATGAAAACAAATATATTTCTATACATTATTCCGCTGGTACATGTAAAAGATCCAAATCCAAATAATATAACTTACTTATGATCTGAGCAATAAATTACAAGACCAAAATTTCAAAAATCATGCAGCCCACTAACTTGTCCTTCATTTTTACAGATGAAGTATGTAACAGAAGCGTATTCATAGAACTTGATCGTTCTATGAGCTCAGAATTCTTGGCACAGCAGCTTCGCATCGTTTGAGATTATGAGATAGCAGTGTAACAGCAAAAGCCGCATATGCGAGCCATTATTACTGTTACTTTCAAGCAAAGTTCTCAAGCTAATTTATCACCAACAGCTGTTCGATTGAAGTTCTGAGAAAATGATTAACGGTTTAGCCTTTTACTGTGATGATGCACATCCTGTTTGTGCCGAAACTCTCCTCACTTTCTGAAACGCTTGAAAAAATGTGATTTATATTTGGAAGCTAACGTAGAGAGAGATGAAGCTGCTACCTTCTTTCTATTGCATGAATTCATTAAAGATTTGATTTCTCGTATTTGCAGGCAATTCTAAACCTTGTTTGTATCTTAAGTAAGTTTTTTTAGTGCTATGTATCTTGCGAAATCTCGAATATTATTGCGCACCCTTTACTGTGCAATTGCGTTGTCCTGACAGGAACTCCTTTATCAAAGCAATTCTTCCTCCTTCGATTTTTGTTTGATTTTCTCGAAATATTAAAAGTAGGTACAACTCATCCAAACTGTACAATCTCCCTTTCCACATTTTTTTTGCTACAATTTTCACTTACTACGATAATAGGCACGTTCAAAGTTTTCTCAGTCTTTTGAATCCAAATACATTTACGGTAGAATAAAGATAAACAAACACTTCAAGCTTTGTCCGACGCAGAATTTTTCATATTCCGCCCGCTATCAGCAGTGCGATCCTTTGAGAGAGCGAAATAATCGCAGGACATTGCAACCCTTCGTTTTTGTCTGATTTTCGCCGATTTCCAGAAATTTTATCCGAAACGTTTGGAGGAGTTTTGATAGCCAGCTGATAAGTCAAACCTTTTGCTGCAACATTTCTTCTTTTTCGTCTACTCTTTTGAATCTTGCTGAATTTTCAGAAGTCTTCAATTTTGGCAAAAACGCATAACCTATTCTTGCACCAATAATTGCAAAATCTTCAGAATGCTGAGATTTCAACCCTCGATTTTGCTATAACCTTACGAAGTAAATGAGCAATTTTCGCTTCAAAATATGAAGATTTTGGACAACTGGGTGGTATGTCGGTGCGCACTCGTAAAACTGAGAACTGCGATTTTTCCCTCAAATTTCGCCTGCCTCGCCAAGGAAAAACAACTGTAAGAAAGGGGAGAAAAAGCTGTGTTGAGTGGTACCTGAAATTTTTACCTTTTCATGTTTTGCGAGGTTAGAATATGCCGAATATAAAATTTGGTCACTTCAAAAAGAGATTTCTGGAAATTTGAAAGACAAGTCACCGAGCTACAAAAAATTGAGTTGGTCTGAAATATTGAAAAGGATTGCCCTATGTGCTGGTCATCAAACCTTCCCCACAAATCTCAGATGAATCTAAAAATTAGCCAACTCAGACATGGTAGTTAACGAAGAGTAGTGATGTCCAGTAGTTATCACAGCACTCAATGATTCAATCACACTGGGAATATAACGGCTGGAAAGAGGAAGAAGTTCTACATCGGCAGTTTAAAGCGTTTGTCTACCTTCACTGTACGAGATTTGAGAGTCATTCCAAAAAACTGACGAAACTTTGAACCGACCTAATATTTACGAGAATGTAGTTCGTAGTGTTGGATTCCGCCTATGCTTCGTGGAAAAAAATTTGAGAAAGGAGCATTCAAACAAGTTGGTTCATACTTTTGCGACGATTCTTCAGCGTATTGTAGGACAAAAGAATGATACGCTCGAGTCTTTAAATGAAGAAAACTTTTTATTCATCTCATACTTTTTTGATCAATGTGATTTTTTATGGCACACATTTTCGCGTGAAAATTGAATAACACAACCTTGGGTGTGGTACCTTGAAAACATACAAGTCCGCAAGCTCTCAAAAAAAAGATGGATGGAAGAAGGTCACTAGGCTGCAAAAAACCATTCTTCGCATCATAGACGACCTGATTTTTGGGGTTGGAAATTATCAAAGAACAGACCCAAATCTCTTAGGCTTAGCTGGTTGCCTTTTCAATGCAGAAAAGAAAATTTTCAGAAAAAGATGAGAGGGTGAGAATTCGTAAATCTCATGCTGCGAATATAGGCCGTTTCATCAACTTCACTTCATGTGGATTCATTCAGATGATATAATCCCAGACAAAGGCGGATCGATGCGCGCACGCAAACGCGGTGCTCGGCGGTCATCGGTTTCTACTGTATGTATCCCATACCCTTCAGCGATGATAAGGCTCGAACGCCACTTCGCGTCTGCTTCGCGGTCTAAAGCAACCGCCTTCGTCCGGGATTAACCCTTAGCTATCGGGCCAAAGACTGGGCAAACAAAGACTATTTTGAATTTCGCCTCGATTCCAGGCACAAGACCACATAGTTTCCGACAATTCGCCGGAGACTCCGCAAAACAAGCTAAATTTGCAGCAATTTCGCAGGATTTTGCTTACTATTACAAAAATGGGAACGTTAAATTTGAGTACTTCCGCAGGATTTTCACTCAGATTGGTTGAAAACGGGAACTTCCGTAGGACTTGCTACAAAACGCTGCGAAAATTCCAAAAAATGCCAGCGGTTCCGCAGCACTTTGACCTACAGTACTTCCGCAAATTTTTGAATGTGATGTCTCTTATGATGCTTCTTCGCCAACAACTAGAGTGCATTGTCGAACATGTCATCCGTAGTGCAGAGACTGGTAAGTGATTCTTGTAGTCAATAGAGCAAGGTTCGAATCTCGCTTAGTGCTCTCTTTTGCTGTTATGGTTCGCAATCTTCGGAACTTCAGAACTTCATTTGGGAACTTCCGCAGCGCGTTTACGGAACTCTCGCAGGTGACTCGGCGGAAATTTCCCAAATGTTCTGCGAATATTCCGCTACGCTCTGAAAAGTGCCCTAAAAGCACAACTTATTACCCTTTTGATACTTCATCAATCCTCGCAACAGAAATGTCGCACTTTCGAGTTGATTCGCCCAATAAGTCACAATCCAATAAGGTCATCCCGTCATTGTTCCGCCATTCGAGCGGACCGTTCGGCGCTCGCCCTGGTTGCGCAAGTTTCCGAACGTTCCTTTATCGTCGGGCGCTATGTAACTGCTCTCATTATATCTCGCAATAGAGTTGGATCGCAACTGCCCGCTTTGTTGTCGATGTTGAGACGATTTCACTCGATCAACGGGCACGGGGACGGGGGACGGGGGATGCATGAATGATCAGATCGTCGAGGTTGAACTCGCGCATCTTTCTCGCTACGGCAAATACACACTATCTCTCGTACATCTATTTATGACTCCTTGAAATGTCATCCGCGATAGATTACATAGTTTCGACCGATAATTTGTTGTCGGCGCTTCGTGTACAGGTGCCCATGTATAGCTTAGGTTTCTTAATTTCTTACGTGGTATTTTATTAATCTTTGACTGAACGTGCCCGAGAGAAAATCAGCTCTAAACTCTCGCCCGATACCGTACCCGGGGAAAAATGTACGGTCTGGGCGAAGGTTCAAAACTGCATATTTCGGCTGCAAACAAATCATACGTCCTCCACCTGGATAAATAACTTAGCTAAAACTCCGCAAATATTTTCTAATCAGAAACGCAGGTGCCTAGGCCTGGACACTACCTATGCACTCCTTTGACTCAAATGGCCATACTGGCCACACTTTCCTTCCCAGCACGTCCCAAAAATGTTTGAACAGAACGAAAGTGAAAACAATTTGTACGCTTGAGTATCAAAAGAACTCATTGAAGCGACACTGCGATCGCTTCGGTTCCGTTCACCATAAAAGAGAGGCCATTTTGGCACCATTTACGAGCACATCTCCAAAACTGGTTTGAAACCTACGCTGCTCGCACTGCTATAGATGCAAAGAAAATTTTTTTTCGTCTTGGGAATTCAGTGTAGGACTAGTCGCTCGTAGATTTCCAAAGCCAGTGCTCATAGTCATTTCGAGTCACTCGACTATTTCGAAGTTGTTTTGTACGAGTTGATTCTTTGATTTGCTCAACTTACTTAGATTTAGTCGATAAGCGTAGACTACAAATAAGAGGCTAAAGCTATGTAACCTGACACTCTTCGAGTCTCAACTATTTTAGTCTTTTTACTCATTTTTTTTATCTATGCGAGATATGTACAGATAACCTTCATTCACTAAGTTAGTCTGTTCCATTAGAAAGTTTACTGTTTCGACGAATCAAACTTTGGCTTATATTTCTTTTGGACATCTATTCTTATGAATCCAACAGATATTTTATTATTTCACTCAATGCGTATTCTGCTCCTTTAATGGTAAATCCGCTCGAATCTTCTGACAATTACGCATAGGTTACTCAACCAGCAGAGTCTCAGTTTCACTTATTCAATTCAATATTCATTCCTTCAATCACTTCAAATGATTTTGAATTTTTATCATCCAATTTTTTCACTTGCATACCCTTTCACTTCCATCTACCAGCCATTCCATTTATTTCATAGAAGCAAGGAACTTACATTACTTCACAGAATCTACTAGATATGAGTATAGGCACAAGGATTATAACAAAAAACAATACAGAAATTTGAATTTCACGAAAGGCGGTACCTCGAGAAGCCCTGCTTTATTGATTTTTTCGTTGCTTACCTCGTTAGTTTTTACTGTTTTTGCATATCTTGTTGTTCTTTTAAAAACACATTTTAAGGGGTTTAATCAGCTAGCCTGCGCCAGTATGTAGGCTCGCTGGCCTTCAAAAATTGGGAACATAATTTCTGAGAGACAACAAGATTTTTCAATCGACCATGGATATACTTTACTCTCCTCATAAGATACGATTAGTTGTCGGCTTTGATCAGAGATAAACAAATATTCAAATCAACCATTAAACTCACTTCAATTTACCACTGCTTCCATTTACCATACATAAATTCAGTACAGTTCATTAAGTCATCCATTCTATGCAAAAAGGTACCATAAGTTAATTTATTCACTAACTGTTTTTTTATTCGAACTTCTTTGAACTTCGACCAATTTACTCACATGATCCATCAGCCACTCAGTCAGTCATCCGATCATTGTCCATTTATTCAATGGATTATCAAAACATCATTTACTCATCCATTCACTTCAGTTCGTTCACTAAACTGACTTCTCAACTTCCCCCTTTGCTTCTTTTCCTAATCGTACCTGTTCCTGATGCCACTAAAAAAACGCCTCCCTCCAGCGTATTTTCCGTTTGTTGAATCGATTCCAAGCAGTAAACATTCTCAGCATCTCTTGAATCTTGGTTCTTCTTCTCCAAAGTGCTTTCGTAGTAGGCCAACAAGTGTCTGAAACCACTACGTACAAAATTGATGATCACTTCATAACGGTGTCAATCCGCTCAAAAAGCTGTGTGGCGTAGCCAACCAATTAGTGTCATTGTATATGATGTTCAAGGTTCTTGTATCTACCAGCAAGATGTGCCAGTTACCCACCGTCTCAATTTATGATTTTGCATGAAACAGTAATTTTTTAGGTCAGAAGCCTATTTGTATGACTTTCCTACATGAATAAGCAAGGAAACAGCATTTCTTACATCATCTAGTAATCAGGTTGAGCTGAAAGTTTTGTAGCTTCAATTTTGGGAAAATTCGTAACTGCTCCCTATGCGAATGTATTATGTACTGTACTAGTGAACCAGTAATCAAAGGTGCTAGATTGTATCCGCGCGTTTCGGGACCGCACCGCGGTTTCCCGCTATTTGATGATTTTTGAACTTGCATTACGATTCTTTATATATTAGATCGCCTACAGTGAATTTTACCAGAAAGAAAATCTCTACTTCTTGATGACATTTCCGCGGCTCATTGACAAAACGAGAGAGACAAAAATTCGAAGAGAGCCACTCTACCTTTCAATATTTCATAATAAATCGTCAAAAAATCTGAAACGTCGCGAGAAAATCTGAAAAGTTATTATCACCTATGTAAGCTGCTCTTTCTGACTATGCAAAGTTCAATCGAGTTTGTGTTTAAAAACTTATGGTTTTCAAGGGAAATGCCGAAAATGGCAAAAATAATTTTTCTGCAAGTTCTGCAGTTCTTTCGGAAATCATAACTTTCCATAGAGAAGCTCGATCAATACAAATCTTGCACAGTCAAAAAGAGCAGCTTAAGTTGGTTGCAAGACATGCTTCCAGATTTCGGCAACATCTCAGGTTTTTGACGAATTATTTTCTGCGAGAGTGTTCTCCTATTCAACTTCTAGTCCTCTGTCGTCAAAGAGGCATGAAAATTCAAAATGATTAGTCCTTTCTGGAAAAATTTATTGTAAACAAATACGTTCACTTAAGAAGCAATTACGAATTTTCCAAATTGAAGCTACAGAACTTCTGCTTCAATCCAACATACAGTTATAATTTCAAATGTTATCATTAACAAAATACTATTCAATTATTATCTTATTGTGTCTTTTAGCCAAACCTCTGTTCGTTACTCCATAAACAAACAAAGAATAAAAGCTTTTAAGCAAACAGGCACACAAGAAGTGCTAAGTCAGCACAACGTTATCCTTCTTATTAGAAAGAAGTTGGAAGAAAACCAAAAATAATTCTTTCCCGATAAGTTGCTTTGTAACCATTCCCCATTTGAACAAATTTTGTAAAAACTCGATTTTTGCTCGATCAATGGAAACTTTCGTCTCAAAACTTGGCACTCGTCATATTTGCCTAAGCGGGTATGACTCAAATGGTATGGCACATCATTCACCAGTCGAAATTCACAAAAAATCGCTGCATCACCTATCTTTGGCTTTTTTCAAATATCTTTTTCATAGAAAAAAAACATGAGACAGTTCAGTTGAAGCAATTTATTTGAGATATTTGAACTTTTAGTCATCTGATCTTTGATCTTCTCAAAAATCTCCAGCTACAGATGCTACAAATGTTCGCAATTGTCGAGAAAATGTCACACTGACTCATCTTGCAGCTATCATTGCTTCGCACATTTATCATAGAGCTATCAGAGAACGCTTCTCATTGTTGCTTAGTGAACAAATTCCGAACGTTTCGAAGAATGTCCTTTATCTGCTATCCTCTCAGCATATTTGTGTGATTTTTATGGGACTCTAGACCACGCCCATTTTTATTCAAACACTTTGAGCGATTTCAATTCATTTAAAGTGCAGTTTGCCAAAATTAATGCAATTTTTTTCACATCGATATTGCCACCAAAAAATTAATTTTTCAATTCAAGTAATTCAAAACTTGAAAATAGTTGATAAATTGGCCTAATTCCATAATATGTTTCTGACATATCCTTTGATTCAACGAGATTGGCGGCCGGAAGGCGACCGCTCACGCCCGCAACGCAGTCTGCGTCTCTCTCGCGGAACTGCTCTCTGACCAATCTCTAGCCTTAATTAGGTCACGAGCCCCGCCTTCCAGCTGCCAATCCAGTTGAATCAAAAGATATTTACATTCAACTTTCATTCACTTGCTGTTTACCCCAATTACTTTTTTCCAAAGCAAATTTCAAGACAAGTGCGATTGTGCACTCGGAACTTTTTTCATTCTCAGTCCCCGCTCATCGCAAAAGAATAAAACATTTTCGGTAAACTATGCAACGCCTACGATGCGATTTGCGGTAAAATCCTTTCGTTCTCCTTCCGTGACAGCAGAAAAACCAGTAGTTTCACTCACGTTTCCTGCTGCGCTTTTATTCTCCTTAATTTGATTTCTCGCTTGATTTTCATCTCTAGAAACTGCGCTATTTGTCCTTGGAAATAAAAATCACCTTTGTGAGTAATTTGTTGTAACTTTGTGATGACTGTCGGATGATGATTATAACAAAAGAAAACGGTAATGCGCAAATTTCTCAATGTTTCGCTCATCGCTTCAGAACCATTAATCATTTTTCTTTGAAAGTATTTTGAAAAATTATATTCCAAAACCATCCTACACAAAAACTTGAGCAAATTTATCTCCTCCGCTTAAATGTTTGTTTTATGACTTAGTGTGTTCCCTGATCAAATAATTCTGGATTAAGACTGGATTTTTCCAGTCATAATCCAGAAGACTGTCTATCAATGTCAGTCCGACAATCTGCAAAAAGAAGGAATATCAAGCAGGCTTTGGCCGTGAAATCGAGACATTTCCAATCTTAAAAGGATTCAGATTCAATCTTTCATTAAAAATTCACTTTGCTATGAAAAAGAACTGTTGTTTTACACATACTTTTCCCTTTAGAAAGGAACTATAGGTTTGGCAACTATTAGAAAAACTATGAAGCTACACAGTGTGATTAAATTGTCTGCATTTGTCATTAGATATGTACCCTTTGATTCAACTGGCTGGGCGCCTAGAAGGCGGGGCCTCATGACCTAGTTAAGGCTAGATAATGATCAGAGAGCACGCAAGCGACAGAGACGCAGACTGCCTCGCGGGCACGAGCAGCCCTAATTAGGTTACAAAGCCCCGCTTTCTAGGTGCGAAGCCAGTTGAATCATAGGATAATTTGCATTTACTAACCATCGATAAACTACTGAAGCGCTACAGGAAAGCAATAATGGATTTTGGTTTATTATTTTTGTAGTCTTCTATCTGCCTAACATAGGCTCCCCCAAGAATTTTTGCATTTCACTCATGAGGCAAATTGTTAGTATTCCTGTCTTATAGCTCTTCTGAAAATATTTTTAATCTGCGTTTGACCAAACTCCCAAGTGAGTTCAAGTTCAAATCATCTCGCCAAAAAAGATAAATTGTCTCATTATGAGGCAAAAAGGTTCATCAAAGGATAATTCGAAACATTTAAGCAATGCTTGCCATGGCTCAAAGCTACAATTTCGAGACAGGAGACCGAAAACAAGCAGGTTTCCGGATTAGAGAGTAAGAGTTCATGCTTCTAAAAACTCGTACAAGTTTAAGCTTCCTAGTTTACAACGCAGTTCGAGAAAAGTAAAGCTGAGCGTAGTCAGTCTGTCAACTACTATTTCTGGGAAGCGGACGAGTTTATCTGGACTGGAACGAATCTGCTGTCACTGGGTAGTTTACAACATTTTATAGTCACCTTTACCTCACCTAAATAGCACCTTCAAAAACAACATTTTTCCTAGTTCGTTATACTCTCCCTCCCATTTCGCATGCCCCTTAGCCCTGATTTCCGTTTCATTTCTCCTCCACTACATCTCAGTCTGATCTAAAGCAGCCAGCCGACACAAAACATCGCTGATCCACATTTTCCGTAGCTGAAATTTGTAATCTTGACGAAATAGTGCGTGGTATGTGGGAGACACAGCGTGCGTGAAAGAGTGTGGATAGTGTAAAAGCTGGCTGAGCCAGCTCACACATCACCAGCACCCAGCCACGGCAAACTAACCGTCATGAGCTACCTCTCGCCTCTGCCCCATTACCCAGCACCGATTGCAAGGTAAAAATAGAATTTTGTTCGAAAACATTTAGAAAGGTAAATGTAGGTGGGTCGGGCTTGCAATTTTTTTTGAAAATGTGTCTCTCATGAACTAACCCACTTTTTTTTTCATTTCCTTTGAAATGACTAACGGGCAGTAGCTGCTCTTTGCCTCTATGTTTGGTAACATATTACCAGATCACATCGATTTATTGATTGAATCTGAGAGCATTCAAGATGTGTGATTTAATGAGACTTCAGCTCTCACCGGTTTGTGCAGATATTACTTTTAAATCGCTTTATTTCCTTTGTCCTTTTTACACACTTTGATGTCTACGGCTCCAGTTTTGAATAAATAAGAAATTTTCTGCGCGATCTCCGCTTTCCCTATTCCTATGTTACTTACAAAATAATGAATAAACTGATTTTTATTTCAATTTTATTGCGAACTTGAGAGCTCCTCAATGCAGCTTATTTTGTTACTCTTATTTTTGACTTAGACATTTGTGGTCATGCTATAATACGATTCCCATTTTGAAATTGTACTTTTTGCTGGCCATCTTTTTCTCACACAACGTTATAGCCATAATCGCCTATAAAAAATGTCTATTTGCAGAATTCCACGTTCTCGCTCATATTTGCACGTGCCAGCTCCATTTCCTAGTGATTACGAAGTATGGGACCCCCGCCTCCTCCTCCACCACCCCCTCTACTCTTATCCGTAAGTTTGATGATTACTGATTTTATTCTATTAGGTGGGTCACAAAGTTCGTTCGCCAGATTTTCAAAAAATCATAACTTCCTTCCTTCTTGGTGGAATTTCTTGAATCAACTTTTGTTCGAAAGAGGGAACCTTTTTCTTTACAAGAGTGTCTTTGGCATGAAATAGCTTGAGAAAATTCGAGAGTTACAAGCAGTTGAATGAAATCACTCAAGATCGGCACTTTTCAAGCAGGGTCACGAGAAATTCTGGAAATATTTTTATTTGATAGAGCAAATTTTGATTATTACAGTGGTACCTTTTTCATGAATTAAAACGATCTAGATCTAGAGTTAGAAATAAATAAAGAGAATTTCTTCACTTTTGCAATTTTTGAGCACGCTCAAAAAAGCTTGAAACGTCACAGAAAATGCGAAAAAGTCATAAACATAGGTTTTGTGATTTTCCCTTTATAGCTGAGCGAAAATCGTGTCAATCGGGAGCAATTTTCATTTTCATGAAAAACGCAGACCCGAAAATCCGAATAAATCGCGAAAATGAAAATTGCTCCCGATTGGCACGATCTTTGATCAGCTAGAAAGAAAAGGTCACAAAACCCATGTTTATGACTTTTTCGCATTTTCTGTGACGTTTTCAAGCTTTTTTGAGCGTGCTCAAAAATTGCAAAAGTGAAGAAATTCTCTTTATTTATTTCTAACTCTAGATCTAGATCGTTTTAATTCATGAAAAAGGTACCACTGTAATAATCAAAATTTGCTCTATCAAATAAAAATATTTCCAGAATTTCTCGTGACCCTGCTTGAAAAGTGCCGATCTTGAGTGATTTCATTCAACTGCTTGTAACTCTCGAATTTCCTCAAGCTATTTCATGCCAAAGACACTCTTGTAAAGAAAAAGGTTCCCTCTTTCGAACAAAAGTTGATTCAAGAAATTCCACTAAGAAGGAAGGAAGTTATGATTTTTTGAAAATCTGGCGAACGAACTTTGTGACCCACCTAATATTTAAGGCACTACTTAGTAAGTACATATTTTTTATGCTCCTTCACGCTTGGAAAGCCAATATAAGAGATTTGCTGCTCAAAGAAACACATTGTTTCAGAAAAATAATTTTTTTACATGATATAGGACACCGGAAGTATAGTAACGGAAGCTCGAATTTCTAGCGCAGCTGTCTGCGTTTGTTGTCAAAAGCAACAGCAAAACCATAGAAACATTAAAATTGATTATTGACTTTTGCACCAAAAACCCAGAAATATCTAGAAGTGGGTTGTTTATGGGGTACTTAATTTATTTTTACAATTTGTTACTAATTTAGTCAGCGACATTACCATCTGGCGGGTGGAAGGCAGCGCAGACACCACGACGTGACAACAATACCGTACCTGGTGATTCTGCCATAAAAAATTATTGATTTTATTGATTGATATTGATTGCATTGCATAATTTTAGCGCCGCCCAAGCAAGTCCGTCCAGCAGTGGACAGTGCGACATTACAGGTAAAGCCTGCTTAACGTTCTATTGATTTTTTAGGAGCGGTCGATAGATATCGATTATTTCGTAAAAGTATCAAAAAATAAATCCCAATTTTAGCACGCTGCCGCTCGCTTGCGCAAGACCGGCTACCACGAACAGATTCGAGGTTTGTAAAAAGAAGTTGAATAAGCTCTATTAACTAGGCAATGATCAAAGATCATGATGAAAAAAATCGATATATCGATATTAGGTGACGTCAAGAATCTATCCGATGACCGAGTGGCAGGACAGGATCAACGACTGTCTAACGGAAATCGGCCGTACGGCTCGCAGTTCAATAAGTTGGACGTCAATCAAGCCAGAGAACAGGTAATCGATATATCGATTAGGGAGGTCTCGATCAAATTTGACCATAAATCGATACTTCTGATAGGTTCATGCTACGCCCGCTTATTCCAACCACACTGATTCGGTCGGCAACGTACGTGGATGTGCCAATCCGCGCATAAATGTACAGGTTCGTAAGGTTTCAAAATTTCAGATTTTTTCAGTATTCATTACTGAACATATATAGCCAACTTTTGCAAAAATTGCACCGTAGCAAGAAAAAATCATACAAAGTTTCAAGATCAATTTTTCTGCCGTGATGGTAGCTCCTTGTTACTTAAGAGAGAAAGAACTGGCCCCATCCTTCCTGCGCGGACTGGTCCCCGGTGAAGCACTTTTAGAGGTTCATGGTTGCAAAAGGCAACACATATATTATGTTTTTTAGAACTGGCCCCCAATGACCCACTTTTAGCGGCTAATGTTCATCAGAAGGTAACAGGCCATTATAGACGGACCATCATGCGAGAACTGGTCCCAGGGGCGCGATTTCACCAGCTTACACTTTCACAAAGGCAACATATATAATGTATAGATAAGAGCGGCCACCATTCATCAACTCCTAGCAGCTCACAATCTTCAGAAGGCAAGTACCCCTTGATTCAACGGGATTGGCGGCTGGAGGGCATTCGCTCGCACCCGCGTCTCTCTCGCGAACGTGCCCTCAGCCATTTCTTAGCCTTGATTAAGCCTCGAAGTCCCGCCTTCCAGCCGCCAATCTCGAATCAAAGGGTACTTAGTCATTGCACGAGAACTGGTCCCCAAGTTTTTGGAATTCAACAGCTGTAAACTTTCAGAACGCAGCAAACACACTAGTTATCATATATCTTACGAAAACTGGTTTCCATAGCCATGAGATCCAATTTGACATTTTTCATACTTATCGAAATACTATAAGTATAATCTATGTAAAATTATCCATAGGAAACTACCACCATTTCAGGCAACAGCCACGGCGTCACCACCTACAACAACCTACGACAAGACGCCAAAATCAATTTTTCAACCTTATAAACCTAATATCGATTCTTATGAAACTAAATACGACTCTACAGTAACTCGTACAAGAAGTCCTCAACCTTTCGTAAGCAGCACTGCCCACACACAACCACACTATAGAAACGTCAGCCCTCCTCAACCATATGCTCCGCCCCACTTTGAAAATCAACCATATACGCCGAATCGCTTCGAAAATAATCTCTTTGCTCAACGCTCACGAAGTCCACATTTGCAACCGGCCGCTCAGTATAGCCCTTCGAATAGCAGCTATAACTATAACAGCTATAACTCGTACAAAAAAGAATCAACTTGCCAGGATCAGCATGCATCTACTCCACGAACAGTTGAGCTTGAATGGAATACACCTTACCGTCCGTGAGTGGCTACTTTTCCCAATTTTTTTGTTCCATTAATGACCGCGCCGCAACAGTGAGGGCGTGCCTGCTCCGCATTTGCGGCGCGCATTATCCTTAAGACTCCAAAAATATTCTGACTTGAAAATGCCCTAGAGTTTCAGACCATCCTCTCACTCTCCGATTCTTGATCCACATGCTCGTATTCGTGACTACGCTCTCAATCATTACGTAGAGGTAAATTCGACTTTTGACACCAGCAAAAATCAATATATCGATTTGTTGAAGGACGAACCTGCCAGCGGGCGCGAAGAATACATCCGCACTATTCGCAAAGAAACACATACTCGTACTGCTCCACACGATTTTGCAACATCGATTCGAGATCAAGGTAGGATTTTTTTTTGAAAAATAATGGCAAAGATATCTTTTGTAGAGAAAATTTCGGAAATTTTTTGCAGTTTTGTAAAACCTATGCACTCTTTACACAAATCCCTCTACGTAAGAACCCTCAAAAATTCTCACCGCTTTCTTAAAGGCAGTGTCCGGACAAAAACTCGATTTTGAGATTTTGTACTTACCCGGGCCTATTCGCTACGCTGAATCCGAAAATGCGCATTGGAGGGCGCGAAAACGGCGAAAAAGAGCTCTAACGCAGGAGGGAAATCAGAAGTGGGCGGGGTCTTCCCCATTGTGAATTTCGCGCTCCCGGCTTCTGAAGCGATTTTCTCAACTCCGCTAGCCCTCTGAGATCTCCACAGGCCAGGTGCAAACGCATGACTTGAAATCGGGACCGAGAAGATCGCTCCGGAAGCTTGGAGCGTGAATCCGCAGCGGGGAAGACCCCGCCCACTTCTGGTTTCCCTCCTGCGTTAGAGTTCTTTTTCGCCGTTTCCGCGCTTTCTAATGTGGATTTTCGGATTCAGCATAGCGAATAGGACCGGGTAAGCACAAAATCTCAAAATCGAGTTTTTGCCCGGACACTGCCTTTAACATCCTCATCCAAATCCACTTCACTAAAGTGCTTCGAAAGATGTTTTTCGTTCATTCCCGGAAGGATGTGCGGAAGTGTATTTTTTACCACACAAATGTTACACTTTGCCAAGATGCGCAATGCGTGTTCAGCGATCAATGTATATCTTTTGTGTACCCATCAGGAAGAAACTCTAATCTATGTGATTTCCAGAATCATGGTTAGCTAACATAAGATGTTTACCATTGGAGTATGATATGTATTGTACGACTTTTACGTCCGTTTTTAGTAATCGATATGCACCTTTTTCCTTCTTCAATTTTTTCTATCTCGTATAACCAAAGCATGACAACCTAAAAGCAAAAAGGTTGCTCGAGAAAATACAAATATTCTTTACTTGATGAATTCCTATTTAGGTCTTACTGCAAGTCAACGCGAAGCTAACCAGTACCAATCCAGCGCATTACGGTCGCGTGATTTGCCATTTGATGCGAATCGACTGTACCAGGTACGTAATATTGCTGATACCCAGCAAGTTTTCTGGTACTTTGCAAAAGTGCAATTATTTTGATTGACAACAGAAAAAAAATTGGAGGTAGCAGAACAGAGCAAGCGCACTATCTTATTTATAAAGCTGAATGTCTGTATGTCTGTATGTATGTATGTATGTATGTATGTATGTGTGTACGTATGTTCCGAATAGAAAATTCCTCTGAACCGATCCGGATCAAACTTGGCACACATACACTTCGGGCCCCGGCGGGTGTCATAGGCTACTTTTCGTCATCGATCGATATCGATTTTATCGATTTTTTGCAAAATTTGAGCTACGGGGCTGGGAGTTGGCACAGGGGGGTAATCGAGCATGCTGATTACGAATATAATAATGACAGGGCCGGGCGGAGCCGGGTAAGCCAACTAGTTTTTTGATAAAAAGGAGTGGCTCAGTGGTACCCGCAAAATTTACGATGCTACATTATGTTTAGAAAAAGCGTGATTGACCCATATCCAGGAAAGAATATTTCATGAGCAAGATGTTAGGACCGCCCCCTTGCTCCGTATCCCGCCCACGTATACGCATTTTTCAGAGAATGTGAATGTAAAGAGTTCCGAAAAAAGCTAATTTTCGCCGCATGCGTTGAAAAGCATGTTTTCAGCATGGCGAAATGGCTCCAAAAAGGTGAAAAATTGAAGAGCGAGTTTTTTTCGGAACACTGCCTTTACGCATTGGCAGAAATGATTTTGAGTCGCTTCTGCTTTTTCATTGGCATTGGTAGCAAGCATAATTTGTTGTTGGGTATGTGGGTTGCATTTCTGTGCAAAATAGCGGGTTGAATGAGTTCAACGATAAATTGTGAATGATCAAAAATATGTACAAAGTCCTTGTCCTATAAAAGTTCTCGATTTGCAATTTTTTACAAGAAATCAATTTGGTTTTTTTTCTACACCTGATGCAGCGGTCGATTTTTCGTGCGTAAACATAGGCAAATAAACTTATTGGAAACATCTTCCTCTCAAGTTGTTACATAATCTCACACTCTAGATATTACTGGCGCTTTTAGTACTTCATTCACAGCATTTCGGATATAATCAAACGGAATGTAACATAGACAACAACTTTTTGCAAAAAATCTACTGCACATATCTCGAGAGATAGCGGAAAAAATTCTGAAGTGGCTCAAAAAAATCTTTTGCAAAGACTTAAGATCAGAATGTTCCGGGAAAAAGTTGAACAATTGCGTGGAGAGTATTCCATTGTTGAAGATGATGTTCAACAGCGCTTGATCCAGAAGAGCATCTACTTCAAGCCTATTCCTCAAAGATTTTGCATCATCTTCCACCTAAAAACGATCTATGTCTCAAATCCTTTTTGATGGATTGTGTTATTGCAATTCTCTTTATCGTCTAGTTAGTTGGCCCCATGTAGAAAATTAGCAAGCTAAGCGATGGTAAACACCAGCCTTCATTTCATGCACAAAAATTTGGTTTTTGCGTTCTTCTCCCACTCTTTCCCATTCTTCACTTTCTTGCCCGCTATTTGATTCATGTGTACTTAGGACGAATGGCTAGCGCTATATGCAAGATACGTCATTTTCGCCTCCAAAATCAGTCACGCAAGAAAATCCTGGCTGCAGTCTGTCAAAGAACAGCGTTACATTTAGTTCTTAACCGTCAACTGCTCGCTTTGAACCCTTGCAGTTGAGAAGCTCCTCTTCATACTTAATTCCTTCTTCCGACTAGAGTTTGATGTTTCTATAGTGACGTTAGGCCCAGCTCAATGCGTTCTGCGCGACGTTTGTCACACAATGGAACTTTGCCAAGGATTGACGAAGGGGTAAGTTTTGAAGAATCTCAAAAATTGCTTTACTTTTGAGAAGTATGAGTAACTCCACTTTTAAAAAGTGATGATTCAAAATTTCCAGAGACCAAGGCTTCTTTCCTTGTTCTAGTATGCATAAAAATTGTTTCTATGGAAGTTTTTTTCGTTGCCCAGCAAAGCAACTCGGCAAATGATCATAAGGAAAAGTCTACGCTCTACACAAAAACATAAAAACATTTTCAAAAAATACTCCCTTTCTTTTATAGAAAAAGGAAAACATTCAAAAATATGTACGAATTTTTGAGAAGTCTGATGAGATTTTTTGCTTAGATTGAATTATGATATTATAATTGCAATCAGTTGAAATATCAATTGCCGAGCCCTTTAGTCATCGAAAGGAAAATTGGAAAGCAAAGATGAACTATCAAACCCATCACTCAGACCAGTTTAGGTACTCGAGCAGGTGTCTCTTCGGCCATTGAATTACCCTTTGTTTCGCACCGGTCATTGGTGCTTTTGGCATTCCTTTACCACACAGGTGACGAATATAACGAAAATTCAATCATTTGCTTCAAATCATTATACCGCAGTTATCCGATTTTCTTACCATTCGAGCAAAAGAAAAAGACCTTGTTTTTGCATACCAATTTTAATTCCGAACCTTATAAAGCTTTTTTGATCCCTCGTGAAATGCTTCGAATGTCGCGATTCTTCCGAACCACAAAAAAAATCATGAGTACAGCTCCACTGGAAGCTTCCCAGTCTTTCATAACAATTGCAGATCATTTTAGGCCCTTCAAAATCCGAACTGGGTAATTAAAGTTGTTTGCTCTAGTAATTTTTGAACTGCAAAAATTGGAAAGAGGTGATACATGCAGGTATTTTTTGAAACTTCACAAAAAAAAAGATCACAAGGTCATTTTGCTGGTGAACTTCAGTCTCTCTAAAAATGGCAAGCTTTTGATCTTGGGTGTAAGCCGATCAACCGTGCAAAAGGAATGCCATGAACCATCCTTTCAGATGGAAAAGGGGTTATGTTGCATTCACTAGATAGCAAGGTTCTTTTTTTTTTTTGAGATGGTCAGATCTTCTTACCATCTCAAGAAAAAGAACGAATGCAATTTGAGAGTAGTAAAAACAAGTAATTTTCTCAGCGTTTTCCATTTTGGGATGTCGTGCCATAAGTTATATTTGCTCTTTTGTTCAAAAGCCGCCTGACTTTGCTAATATGGAGCGAGATTTTGTTGCAAACGAAATTTGAGATTTTCTCTCGTTCAGTTGTCATGTTGAAGGCTCCATTCAATGTTTATCTCCACTCCAAAATACCAAATTTCCCACTCTTGCTACCTCATTTAATTCACTTCACTTATTCTAAGCAGTAAACACTTCAACAGCACCTAAACTAGTTAACCGTGCAGCCTTTCAACATGTTTTGAAGTTTTTAAAAGCTCTGCCCAATTAAAATCCAGAGTCAAAACAAGTTTTCCCGACAAGTAAAGCTTTCTTCGTGAAAGATAACCATTTTGGTGCAGCAATTCACCTTCCTAATTTTCACTAATTTTTGAGGTAAGGAAAATCTTCTCCATCCTCTTCCGCAAAAAAAAAACAAGTGTGAAGAAAGTGTGCTCAAGTCCCAACTTCTTCCTCCCTTTCAAGAACAAAAAAAAATTCAGTGATTGTTACTCATAAAAACTTCTGATTAGAATTCATTGCAAATCTTAACACTGGCTACATTTTTTTAAAATTAAAAAATTCTGCTTGCTCGCTTGACAACGTTACCATGTTTGCCGACTTTTTTTTATAAAGTGAAACGTCACTGTAAGCTTCCTTTTTTTCATACCTAGGTTCGCGATCCCAGGAGTTCCGTCTGGGAAGGGAGGGGGAGGGGAAGAGGCAGAAATTTTTTCTTCAAACGAAGGTGCGTGGCATTAGCCACTTTCTGGAGTACTTCCTAAAAATTTTGCGGGCCTTAATTCCTACGCTAATTTGAATTTTTCAAGAATTACAGAAATCATTTGATTATTTACAAGGATAAACAATTTTATGATCCATGTAAGTTTCAAAAATTTCGCAACTCTTCTCGGAAAGGACGCCTCCCCCCCCCCCCGCCGCCCCTCTCCCCTCGGTCTGCCACCGCTAGATTCTTGTTACGTTTGCACTATGGAAAAAACGCAAAAGTTCTTCCCAAAAAAATTCCTGCAAAATTAACACGAAACCACCATAGACTAGTACATCCTGTTAATTCTACCTACTTCACTCAAAAACCAATGAATATTCGTAGAACAGCTAATCAACCGGTTTTGAAACAGGAATTGTTCGTCACTAATTCTAATTTTATCTGCTTAGCACCAACACTTCGTTTTGCGATGGAAATAATGAGCGACGAGGGATGGAAGTGAGCCGAATGTGCATTCTGCGGCCTCTTGCCACGCTCACGTCACCTAGCTCAATAAAGAGTGGGGAAAACTCATCCGAGCTTCAAAATTCATTTCAGTCGTTTCACTACGCAATGATGGGCACTTTTCTCTTTGTTTTTGCTCAAGAGGAAATGAGATCGAATCAATCAAGCTTTGAAAATAGGTCTATTTAGCTTTCAAATAGATTTTAGTCGTCACTAGCTTCTAAATCAAAAGAGAAATCGCCTGTTTTGTTCATGACTCTCATTTCCCTGACGTCGAGAAAAATCCACAGACCCAGAAAGCCTTTTGTTTTGATTATATCGCGTTTCTTCGGCGCTATGGAGTTTTTATGCTTTTTTCCCATATAAGGCTTGAACAACAATAAAAACATCTAAAAATCATATTTAAAATAGTCAACAAACCCCAAAAGTTTCAAATTACCTCACAACAATCTTTCATCTTTTGAGACTTGATGTTTACGTAAAACTTTCAATTACTGTCAAGTCGTATTTGAATTATGCCGTACTTGTTTTACGCAAAGTTAAAAGGAGGGAAATTCTTTTAAAAAGTTTTGCCAATACAACCAAGAGATTTCTGAATTATTTAGGTTTACTTTCATTTTTTGGAAAAGTTTGCCAACAAGAGTTTTGAAGTACGCAGTTCAAAATACATTCCATTACTAGTTCGCAGATCCGCATCATTTACAAAGTGGAAACGACTACTCAGTCGTTTTTTACTATGATTACCACATTAGGCCTATCTTGTAGAGATTCTCATTGTCTCAGTTTTTCATGGATTCCACGCAACATCAGAAAAGCCTAATGACTTTTGGAATAACAATACTTTGAAAGTAAATAAAAACAGGGCCCCTTTCGCTTGAGGACATTCAAAATTGCAGTCTTTTGGCAGCGCCATTGTATTCATCTCAAAGCAAAGCACTAGTTTTAGTCAAAAATATGACCTTAAGACAGGGTTTGAGCAAGATAAAAGAGCTAGGGCACAGGGCTTGGCACGAGGTGGCTAGTTGAAAATGCAAAAAACGAAGTCCCCCTTGACTTCGCCACAAAAGTACGACATCCCCCTTGACGCGCTAACGAACAAATCAAACATGAAAACAAAAAGAATGAAAAAGAATACAAGACCAACAATAAATAGGCAATAAGAACTAGTGATTGTTTGTATTCTCCGGGTTGGCGGCATACTGTGTCCGCCGCGCACCACCGCGAGCTTGGAGCAGCTTTGCCGCTGCCATCCAGATAATTTGGAGGGCTATAACTAGGCGGGGAGGAGATGGTTTGGGGAGGTACAAGAGCTGTTTTGTAGAATATTGAATGTAGATTACATTTATGTAAAAAATTTGAAAAAACTATGTGAAGAATAGGAATTATATGACTTTGTTTGCGCTAAGCCACCTCAGGTGGCTATCCAGGTGGCTTGAAAGCCACTTAATTTCGAAAAAAATTTGCCATGCCCTCAGTTTACATAATTTTTTTATAATTTTTCATACATAGTCCCAACTCCCCATTGCCCATCTACACACCTATTTTGGTGCCATTTCATCTTCACTTCGCCGTAAACAAACCCTTTGTTTATTTGCTGGCGGCATGCCGGCAGCGTGCCGGCAGCAGGTCGAAAGACAACATTATGCCCTTCCGCAAAAACGATATCCCCTTTGCTTTTCCCCCAAAAACGGTATCCAGCTTGCTTTGCAAGCCACCTGTGCCGAGCTCTGCTAGGGCAATCCTATAAATCCTACCAAATGATAGTATAAAGTCATAAAAGAAACTGGGATTTGCTAGAAAGCTTGATAAGAATAAAATTAGAATAAAATTAGTTTACGTGCAAAATCTTTGCTTTTTTTACAAAAACTAGGACTCTCTGACATTCATCTAAGGATAAATGCACTAAAATCAGAAAACAATTCACATTTCGAACTCAAGGATTACGAAAACTCGTTTCTCGTTTTTTCCAAACTGTTTGTTGACTTTTTTACAAGCCAACAACAGATGTGACATTTCCGGAGACACATGACAAACCACACTTATTCACACTCCTGATTCATATGTTTTCCATTCATTTTTTCTAACATGTACCATTCATTTGAATGCAAGACATTGCCGCCTACTGCCATTGTCGTCTTCTGGTCGATTCATCTCAGATGTCAAAATAGAGCGTTTTCCAAGGCCGTCCAGATTTCCTTTGAAAAGAAATGAATGCCGCCTTTTGCGCGAAATGTTGCATTTCTTTGACGTTTATCAATATCACTTCATAGCGAATCTCAAATACTGAAGATGTGTTATATTAGTGTTACAACCTCTTTCGCCCAATCAAATGCTTGATCATAGTGGTATGGTATTTCATACAATTATAATTTTTACTTAAAAAATCACTCATTATGACGAGTTTATGGTCCAGTACATCACCTCTTTGTCTGTATATTTTCTGAGAGATTATATAAGCCTCGGAGTAGCTCTTAGCACAACTACAATGGATAAAATTCTTCTCCACTTGAAAAAAAGAGGATTGTGTTCCTTCGACAGAGAAAAAACAGGGTACATAGTGCTAGTAGGAAAAGAAGGTCAAGCTCAAAACTCGGTCAATAGCTATTTTAGAGTTTCCATTATGCTAAAGTAATAAGAAAAGGTCCCAAAGAAATAACCCCAAAGAAAGTTTTTTTTTCGAACCATTTGTAAATTGGTTTTCACTTTTACACCGTTACATCTAGTTATTACCATTTCTCAACGAAATTTGTGCAAAGCAAGATGTTTCTAGAAAGTCAAAGTTGACCTTGTGTTTTTATTTGAAAACGTTTCAGATATAATCAAACGTCTATCCTGGAAATTACAAATGTAATACTTCTCTTTCTGAGGTAACAAATGGAAAAAAGTACTTTCTCATGTTCAGCACAGGGCTCGACACGAGGTGGCTTTTGAAAAATGCAAAAAAGAAGTCACCCTTGAGTTTTGCGAATTTTTACGAAGTCCCCTTTGATCCTTGACCCTAAACGTAAAAAAAACCATCAAAAAAGGAAACGTCATCTACAAAAACCGTGCAATTTTTGACTCTTTTCGGCCTAAAAACGATATCCCTTTTTGTCCCAAAAACGATATCAGGCTTGCTTACAAGCCACCTGTGCCGAGCCCTGGTCATGTGACGCCTTTGTTTAGAATTCAATTTCATAAAATTTGAGGTAAAATGTTTCTCCAATAGTCGTTGAAATCTCGCTTTGAAATTTGGGATTGCTTTTCAGAGAAAGTGGCTTGGTTGCCTATTGAACTATGAAAAAAAAACCTTCACTATCAAAAATCATGATAGAATCATTAAGAAATATTTTTGACCTCAAAGATTTCGGTCCAGAGTTCATGAGATCGCTTCCATATATAGACCAAAAGAAACCTGACCAATAAAATGGTTGCCATATATCATTCTCATAGGTAAACATTTACTTTGAAGGCTCTCAGCCGTATCGGCAGTCGAAAATGTCTAGCTACCAAGGCAACAATTTGTCTGAAACATTTCACTGCCAACGCTTTCGTCATAAATGCGAGTCATTATGTGAACTTGGCCGCTTATCGAATGCGTCGACACCCATTGAGAATGTCATTCCAGTGCTCGATCTTTGTGTTTTGTTGCTTTCCGAGCCGAGCTTTTCCCAAAGAAACAAAAGCAGCTTTGTAAACACAAAGCATTGCTTTCAAATTTCATAACAGCTGCATTTTCGTGATGTTTTGTTTGTTGGAAAGAAAAAAGTCAGCAAATGATTTGCAATTTTCCATTAAATTCTTCTGTAAAACTTACAAAGAAGTACAGAATTGCTTGCATAGTCTCAATGTTTTGTCATTACACTTGAAGAATTAATTAGAAAAAAAAAGCACTTGAAATGGAGTTTTAAGCGCTTTTCAGTGATTAATCATTAATTTGTTAACAATTCCGCTTTTTTTTGTTTTCTTGGCATGCCTCACTTCTAAAACCCTTCCCTTCACCTTCTACCGTAAAACTGTCCTGCAAATAATTACGAACTGTTCAGGCAAAAAATTTCTTTCCATGATTGAAAATTCACAATTCTCATCCGAGTAGTCAAATTTTTATCATTTAGTTGAATAGGATTATGCTATGATCTACTAATTCAAAAAATACTCCTCTTTCTCCGTAATTCAAAATCACATCTCTTATCCGAGTAGTCAATTTTCACGAGTCAATTGAATAGGATCAAAAAAATATAATCTGCTAAACAAAAAAAAAGAAACTCGCTTTCTCCGCTTTCTTCTTCAAATAATGCAAAATTCACAATTATTACCCAGGTAGTCAAATAGGACCATAGAAACATATAATCTGCTCATTTGAAACATATTCCGCTCTCTCCCTAATTCAAAATTCACAGCTCTTATCCAAATAGTCGAATTCTCATCAATTAGTTAGATAAGTTCACAGGAAAACACGATTCTTCTCAGATTAGCTTCAGTAATGCTTGGATTTAATGTTCCATTCCATCCCTCCAATTATTTTTGAAAATTTTAGAGCCATCATCTCAGTGCAATATTTATTTGTACGCTCTCGCATGCCTCACCATGGAAGAAAAGCCATTTCATCAAAATCTGTGTCAAAATCTAATTCCACATTTCAAGGTCTCATAAAATGGCAGGAACACCCCCGTCAAAACCTAGGTCGTTTCTAAGCACAAATATTATATTTCTTTTTTCACATTCTTTGTCATTCTCTCGGAATCATAGCGACCGCAGCCGAGCATGTACTCTTGTTTCCAACACCTCACCAAATCATTCATGCATATGCGCTTACGCAATAACAATTCAGTCCTTTGCAGAACTTGTTACATAAGAAAGTATTGAAACTTACCGCATTTAGACGAGAAGAGGGAAAGCTTGAATAACTTTTATATTGCTTTTGCACTGTCATTTTGCTTTCATTTGGAAGTATTCCACGATTTCATTGCAGCTGCCTGAAAAGACGAAGGTGATTTTTGTCGAAATAGACAGAGATAGACAAGATAGATAGACAAGCGCAATATTTACGAGTCTAATCATAATGGTATGCACGAAATTATAACACTATAAATATAGCAAGTCAATCGTAATCAATTTCAAGAAAACTAAAGCAGTTCTTCAAACTCTAGCAGGAGCAGCAAAATGCTTTTATTTTTGTCGTAGCAATGACTTACATAAATCATTCTAATGGAACTTCTCTTCTGAATCCTACCGTTCGGAAAAAACCATTGCTTAACACATTCACGACAAGGCCGACTTCACGATGACTGCCGTTTCGGACCAAGCATTTGAAATATTGAGTTTGCATCATGTTTTTGGCCACTAATGGGTCTATAATGTAAAGATTTAATCTTTGGGAAGTAATCCAAGAGATGTATACAGAAGTTTATGCAGTTTGCCCAAAAAGTTTCGCTAAACTAGCGAAAAAACTTCGGGAAGCATACGACTCACCGGTGGGTCGTATTGTCCGAAGTGGCAAAACACGTACGACCCACCGGTGGGTCGTAATGTCGGTCATTCTGTTATTGATTGGTTCTCAGTCTCAGACTGTTAGAATTTGACAAAATACTGTAATAAGATATAGTGTACCGTCTCATAATTCCCTTTACTTCCTTTTCCTTGTTGGCAGCGAATCTTATTCTACTTGATTGCTCATAACGACTTCCAACAGCGGAAAGGAACTCATATAATCATAGTCTTACCTCGAGAACTGTATCTAATACCACTAATACAATATCTAATATCACTGACCCTATCCAACATATGAACTTTTCGGAATTTAGCGTTGAATTTGTTTGCTTTCAAGTGTGATGAAGCAGAAAGTTGAAAGTAAAGGGACACACTACGCCCCAAGAAAAGTTTTTCACAGTTTGCGTCAAGGCTCAAATATCCATGGAAGAAGCAAGCATAAATACGTTAGCTCTGGAAAAGAGTTATGCGCACCGAGATGCTCTTTAGTTGCTGAAATTTTGCGCAATTAGCTCATCTAATTGAGAATAATATCGTTTCTTGTTAATTCTTGAGGTTGTTACACCGATAATCTATGATCAAACAGTTTTTTTTAACTCCTCCATCTTACAAAATTCATTTCTATTCCACTTTCATCGATGAGTTTCCTGAGTGAGTGAGTGCGTTTCCTCATGGTTACAAGTTTTAACGATCCTTGAAAACATTTCGCCACTCCTTATTGGAACGGCGTCGCCTACGCACTAGAAAACACATCGAAAATCGCCAAAAGTGTGAAGGGTTTCACAAACATTGTGCAAAATTCGAGAACATTCTTGACGAATGAGGGAAATTTATGCTCAAGTAGAACTGCGTGGGAAAAAGCACATAAAATGGCTTTCCAGTAATATGACGCTACATAGCAACATAACAGCTGCTACATATTCCTAACATGTGTACCCATTAAGCTTTTATTTGTTTATCCTCAGCTGATTCGTTCAGTAAACAACGCATAGGTTCATCTTTGCCTGTCTGTTACCTTCGTATTATAGACAAAACAGTTTAACATAGCAAGAATTTAAAAACTTTTTCTACATATTTCAAATTCTCGAATTTCCAGCAATCCTACACCGGTGACGAAGTGGATCGCCTGGTCAGCAACATGCAAACCGAAATGCACGTAACCCGAAGTCCAGCGGCTGCCACATCCAAAGCCAGTAAGTTATGACCATTTTCTTCCTTTACACCTTCCATAGAAGGAATTTTCAGTGTAATATCTAAATATCGACAAGAGTAGGTTTCCTAGCTTAGGTGTGCAATTACACAATTTTTGAGAACGGGGTCAAACAGGCCTCACATAGGGGTAGGGGAAACTCCACCAATTTGGAGCCGCCCCTTCTGCGAAGTGGTCCTCTTGCAATGTTATTGCATGTCGTTGCAGGACCAGTAATCCGCGGAAGCGGCCCAAACTGTCCGAGTTTGTTTCCCTACCCCTCACATACTTCTGTATTTTTTTTCGTTGTTGTTTAGACAAAATCATGCCTGAAGAGGCATGAATGATTTGATATATGCCTTTTATGAGAGAGTCCATACCGCCAGAACCCCGGAAAATGTGCAAATACACACATTAGAAAAAAACCTAGGCTGTACACTATTCTCAACCATCTCTCGCAACTCTCCCACTAAGGACACCAAAGCCATGAAAACTAGTCCCAAATATTTGTGCAGAACTGCGTCAATATTTCCTTACACACATTAAAAGCACACTTAGAGCTGCACATGAAGGCGAATTGCAACAAGTGCAAAGTATGCAAAGATTTCAAAGCTGCTCATGTTCTACAAAATATCTTTGTAAAATTTTGAAAAACAACATAGGGGTTACATCAATTTGTAATCTAATTTGCGAATGGAACCATCAAATTAGGTATGTCTACAAAACCTTCGCCTCGTTAACGCTCGCTAATCTAAGATGGTGACTCGTAAATTGGATTGAGTAAAAATTCAAGATTTGAATCAGCCGATCATAAAATTTGATGGTGAAAGCTCTGCGAGTTCTCATAGCGTTAAAAATTATATTCTGGAAGTTCATGACTCAAACGGCACCAGAACCTGAACAGTTTGAGATAAGGCGAAAAAGTGTATAACAAACTATGGACAATTCAATCTTGACCTCATCTTCACTATCGACTCAATCATTTTTGATTTTCTCCGTTTTCTGTTTCTCACTCTAACATCGCTGAGAGCGCGTGATTTCTTCGAATGTCACAGCTTTGCAGAGATTTGTACTGTAGGGTACATACTAGAACCTATCGAATATTGACATGGACATATAAAAAGTGATTTTGGTGTAGTTCTGCAATTCTTTTGCTCAAAAAACCCTCTAATTTTAGCTTAATTGACGTTTGTAAAGCTAAGACGAGAGAAACTTGATAAGTAGGGTTGTGTTAAAGGGGTTCAAAGCTACAGCTTTTCACTAATTTCAAACCCAAGTTATCAGAAATACTCTAGCAAAGTCGTGTTATTCAGAGCATTCATACGAGTACAAGAAAGAATTAAAGAAATTTGAATCTTATGTACAAAAACAGACCCTTTTTCCAAGCCCCAATCGTTAATTGCCAACTCTTTTGTCAAAATAATTACATAAAATGGTACTTGTTAGCCTCAAGTACTTTTTTTACAAAATTGTTTTTTTACTGAACAAATCCACTTGACAAATTGCGGAGAATTGCTTACTTTTTGTATTGAAACTCACATATTAGATCCGTGCAGAAGTTCTTACCTTTCACTGCACCTATTCGCAAATCCCGCAGAATGTAGCTAAAGAAATAACTTGAGAAATACTAGTGAACCAGTAAACTACAGGTGCTAGATTTGCGGAAGCGTTCGTGCGGGGCCGCGCGGTTTCCTGAAAACTCACCTTTTTGAATAGGCACAAAGATTTTTCATAGATAGATATGATGCAGAATTTCTTCCAATTCCAGCAGCTATGTTCGCGATGCGACATTTCCCGGAAGGGGTGAGATCCGAAATTTGTACCCTATTGTTTTCACCTTATTTTGCTGAATTTTTAAACTTTTGCTTAAGATCTGCAAAGGATTTTTAACTGCGAGCAGATAGGGCATACATTTTGCTGACTGGTGCAGTTTTTTGTTTTTCTGCAGCTTCACCAGCAAAATTTTGCTAAATAGTTTTTCAATACCCGAACTGTTTACAACTTTATGTTCTAGTCAAGAGATAGATTTTGGTAACTCCGAAAGACGAGCTAGAGAGTTACAAAAAGCTGCATCAATTTGCAGAAGGTCTGTCCCAACAGCTGCTTGTTGATTGAATTCTGATTTTTTCACCATATCCGAATTTCGTTTTCAAAATTCTCAGTTTCAACCACCTTCAAATTATGAAATTTCAAACTTCAAATTCGGATATGGTAATAAAGGGTTGCAAACTTTGGCAATTATTTCAGTGCTTATCAATAGAATCGTGTATTGAACATATACGTTGGAAAGAAAAAATGAAGTCTGCATCGAACGCTAAAATTATTAGTTTAACTTTCGAGATTTGCGGATAGGTGCAAAAAACGGAAAGAATTTTTGCACCGATTCAATAGATCATTTCCACAAAGTTCTCTCATACTGAGAACCGATATCGGTGAAAAACTACCATTTTTTCAGCTCAGAATTTTTATGTAGTTGTCTTGCCAAGATTTCCCCTGAAGACTCGGATTCAGGCGTCGAAAATTTTTAAATTCATTAGTAATCAACCTTTTTTCATCTTTTACCCATAATATAACTTTCACCGATGCTTATCCTCTCCAGCAAAGTATTACTGATAGCTCTGATAGCCCCGGAAATCAAACATGCGTCACCAAAGGTGCTCATCACTACTTGACTACAGCTCAATGTTGACCCTTCGCCGAGCGATTCCCCGCTTTTCTCAGAATCCCTGCTTTTTCTCGCTTCTTGAACCTAGTTCAAACATTTCTCAACGCAGCACATGTGGGGAATATGGTGATTTACCGTCAAAATCACATTCACCAGCAGCAGCATCGATTTAATGCTTGGTTTACATGATGAATCATTCTATGAGCCTGCATTACCACCCCCATCGCCTCGACACTAGAAAAAGTGCAAAACACACAGCATATATGCAAAATCAAACAAACACAAAAAAAGAAAAAAACTACTTCCGGCGATGGGCACCATCACGAAGTACAAGTTTTTCCAGATGCACAAAAAAAAAAGAGTAATTACCCTCCACAGCAACAAAAATTCAGAAATGCTTTTATCTGATAAAAGTCAAAAGCTAAGTACATAAAGTTACTCATGGCCAGGGATGTTTGTACATAGGAGTGTTTTTGAGTGTTTGAAGTTGAATTTTTTTGTTTTCACCTTTTTTGGTATGTTTCCTTTATCTATGTCGCAAACAAATTCCAAACCTTCTCCCGCAAATGAAATAATCGAAGCGTTCATCACATTAACAACATTTTTTAGTTTCAAATTTCAAAGTATACACGATCTGCTAGTACTTTACCCGCATTTCCGCCTCCTCATCCTTTCCCTTCCCCCCCCCCCCCCCCCTCCATCTCCTATCCTCCTCGTCTGCACAATTTAATTTAGCTTTGCACAATTACCTTGCATTTATCTCAAAGTACACTTAAACTTATCAAACTTCTGCGAATAACTCGGAAATTATGCGATAGTACATAAGCTATTTCCGTCACGAACTCTAGCCACCTTGTTTGTTCGTTCTGCGGACATCTCGGCTGTGCAAACAAAAGCGATTTTGAAACCTTTTGCAAGGTTCAGGGTTTAACAAAAGATTGGGAATGATAGAGAAATCAATGCAAAAACAAAAAAGCATATAATTTGCATTACGATAATTGAGATGAACCACCAACCAAAAGGATTCAGAAAAAATTCTCATTTATGAAGGAGGTTTTTGAATGTCATCCTTGTAGTGATGGAAGGTAACAGAAGTGTTTTCGTTGAAAGAAAAATGTTAATTGCTCAAAAAACGAGTCTGGAAACTGCCAAAAACTTTTGAGCAGTCCTTTGATCTGGGAAGAGAAAAATCTCAAAATCAAACAAAGTTTTAAAGCAGTGTTCCGGCTAAATTTACCACCTCCGATTAGGGTCGATCCTGAATGTAGGCCCCACGAGGGGCATCTGCGTTCATCTGGTCCTCTAATTTGTCTTTGAATAGAGATAAGGAGCCTGAAACAGCCGAGGTGCTATCAAGCCCCGCCCAAATCCTATCAGACTCCGCCCACCCATGTACCGAAGGCCGCCCGCGCCCTCAAGACAGGGTCCTTAGAAATCGGGTTTTTTGAGGATGGACTATTTGAATTTCATAACTGTAATCAGGGCCACGGAAAAGCCCCGAAATGGCAAAAATATGGGAGGCAAAATTTTGAGTGGACGCTGCCTTCAAGCCTCTACATACTATTATAGTATACCGGAAGCGACCGAGAAGCGATGCAATCGTGCAAGTGACTTTTTTACACGTAAATAATTAAAATAACATCAGAATTTTACGAGTATCGAAATATCTTTGTAAAAAAATTCTTGGAGGCGTTAAAAGCCATAAAGTTCGTCGATAGCTATACGAACTTTTTTCCTATCAATAAGTATGCATGGATTTTCCAGATGCCCCCCGGAAACTGTACAAAGTACTTGGTACTCACCAGAATGAGCCAGACAAAAAAGTCAGACAATGGAAAAAAATTCTTTACACTGCCGTGGTGCAAAAAAAAGCAGTAAGCCTTGTAAACTCAAACAACAATCCGAATTCTGTTAAATTCTTTCATTCATGTGTCAAATGATTTTTCTTAGCGAATTTATTATTAGAAGTTGCTTAACTGACATCTTTGTAGGGACCCTTCAATCGAACATCAGTTTCACAACGATTACCTCCATTATCAGTAAAACCTCAACATTTATTTATATTTTTGAGGCAGATAATGAACAAGGTGTAGGAGAACAACACATGTGTTGTTGCTATTGCACCTCTTTTATCTCGGACGGAAAAGAAAAACAAATCGTGTGGGCAACAAAGCGTAAAGCATTTACGTACGAGAAAAATCAAATTTACTGTGCACGTGGATGTTTCCGTGCGAAAACAACCAGAAAAGATGCTTTGATCCAATGGTTTTCTTCTTCTTTTCTTGGAAATCCCAAAAAATGGTAAATGGTGGATTATGGCACCTTTTGTGAAGCATGAGTGATACTTTCATAATTGCAAACAAAATTTTGGATTGGCAAAAAATTAACATATACTGTATTGAATGGGAACAGAAATCATTTTCAAGAAGTATAGAATGGGCAGGACGGGTACTGCCATTTCAAACTTTCATAGCAGTAGAGGTCCGAGAGTAGAGGACTTTTGAAAAATGGGGAAGCAAGACCAAAACTTTTTGGATTATGGAAAGTTGCATCACTACAAACTCTTTACAAACTTAATTTTTAAGGATTCTACAAATTCTCATTGCTAATTACCAAAGCACATTACTTGCATAGTTCTAACTCATTTAAACCAGTTTCAAAATTTTTGCGACATAATCTCGACCCCCTTCTCTCGATAGTTCGCACTGCCCCTAGAATTCTTCATTCAACCTGCAGTGTGCTGTTTCCCCTGACTCCCCCCCCCCCCCCCCCACAAAAAAAAATAAGGGCGCTGAATGAGGTCAGAGCTGAAAGGTTGTACTATTAATGAATTATTTTCACTTTCAAATATCAGAAAACATCTGTTGTTTAATTTAAAATCTAGACAATAGACTTCTGCTTCTCACTATATCATCAATCACTCTCATCGAAAACAATGATTTGTATCAATGCACTCTAAGACAACGAACAATGCTCACAGATGAAAGCATAACTGTTTTGTTCCCAAGTTTTGACGTCAGAACTGCTAAAGAATTACGAGCAGATGTTGGACATTATGCTTCCCTCCGAAGAGTAATAATCGAACTCTGATGCTTTCAAAATAACGTTTTCCGGAAATAAGTTTTTAACAGGCACATGATTGGCCATGCACCAAAGTGTGGAGTTGCGCTTCAGAGAACAATTCGGTTAACAATGAGTTTTGAATGGGAAAGTTATGTAAATAGGAGTTTTCCTATTGCAGATTCCCAAAATCTATGCATTTTTTGTTGAAAAAAAAAATAGAAAACACGTCCTAAATCCATTATCTCCTTCTTTTCTTGCTTTATTATCACTTCTTTCCTCTTGACTCCGCTAACACATGCCGATGGATCAAATTTCAGGTTCAAGTGGTCATAATGAACTGAAACTTGATATGCATAGGTGTTTGTGTGTGAAAAGAATACTTATCCAAGAACAATTTTCACACCATTACTATTAAACTTTTAACTTTACGTGAAAATTCAAAAATCAAAAATTGTACTTTTTAAAAAAGTGAAGCAAATTGATGTAATATCAAAACAACTCTTCAATAAGGATATGGAATTTTAGAATGTTGCCGGCTTCAAATTCATGATTTTCAAGTTCCACAGCATTTGGCTTTTCAGAATTGTTAGAGTTAATTTTGGAAAAATCTATAATTTGTCCACGAAGAAAAATTTCAAAAAATTTCCAGTTTCGAATGTCAAGCCTGACTCAACCTCAAACGTGCGGATTTGGCAAAACTGAAGTTAATTTCGGAAAATTTCGAAGAAATTTGTCTATAATTTCGGAAAATTTCGAAGAAATTTGTCTAACAAAGAGTGAAGTACCGAAAATATTCCCGGTTTCAGATGTTGGATTTTTGACCCTATCAGTAAGTGCTTTTGGTAGTCGGGACAACTTTGGGGAGAGGTTTGGGACAATTGTATGTTTCGTTTGTTTTGTGTCTAATTTGCAAGATTTCGCAGGAAAATTTCCAGTTTCAAATCTGATACTTATTTAGTGCTATTTGCGCATCCACATGACAAAATGCTAATCATACCAATTACAGATGTGAGATGGTAATCGGATCTTTACTTTTTTCATAGCGATAATACCCATTCCCTTTTCTACTAATGGCTCCATATTGCACCCACATTCATGCCCATAGTCCACTATTCCCCATAATATCCACAAAGTACAATATCACATTCGAATTACTGCTCAAGTCGGTTAGAAAGAGTGCAAACCACTCAATGCTGCACATATCCACATGCAGGACGCATCGGCAAGAGTTTCCGAAAGAAAAAAAAACCTAAAGCGTATTGTCATCGAGAACAGAAACAGTACATAGAGCTCGAGTATAAGTAAACTCTCAAAACTCTAAACGTTCATCTCGCGTTCACAAAACCACCAAGCTTCACCAACCGTGAGGTCTTGTCTCACATGATCTGTCATCTGGACAAGTTTACGATGTCAAAAAGGGGTTATTTTTGGGAGTTGGCAACGGTTGACATGTGGTCAATGTGGACGAGTTATGCTGCGCAGGGTTTCAAGATTTTTTTCTGCATTTTTTGCGCTGTTCTACATTGGTTGACCCAATGAGAAATGGTGAATATCGCTACTTCATCTAAATTTTGCAAGCTGATCACAATATTACATTCATTCTGCACAGTCGTCATCTGCGGAGTTACGGTAGGATTACGGTAGGGGATCAAAACCACGAATTTGCTAGAAACTTCGTCTGGGGCAGTTATTTTGCACGCTGAACATGAGTACTGTAATCATTTCGTAGGATACCGCCATTTTCTCTGGTTACACTCGATGTACGATGGGTGAGTGAAAATTGCAAATTTGCTCAAAACTTCTACCAAAAGGGGTCTTTGGCACGTTGATTACGAGTACCATGCATTTCCTATAGCAACCGCCTTGTTGTGGAATTACGATGGCTTACTTAAATGAGCAACTTTTCCGCTTTTCAGCTCAGTTTATATCCCAAAAATCCACGAAAAAGCTTTATATGCAAAATGAGCGTTAGTTTTTAGTTCTAGAACTTTTGACAGTTTTGGGAACTCCGCGGATTTGCCACCTGTGGAGGTGTCAAATCTTCAAAGTACACTTCTTCATTTGTCTTTTTTTCGATATCCGAGGATTAAAAAAAGACGAGGGGGTGGACGGCGCTCGAGCGGCAGAGCGCGAAGCTGACGTCGGGTTCAACGCTAGTCCCACACCAGCGCTGCTCACCCCCCGTCGTCTCTTCAGCACCCCCCGACGACCCCGCCCTTTCTCGACAACCCGCTGCCGCACGTCCGTCGCCGCGGCGGATCCTCCTCGTCGTCTCCTCAACCGCTGCTGCTCTATTGCTGCTCTGCTGCTGTCACTCTGCTGTTCTTCATCTACTCAAGTGATATTTTCGTCCGCGACTCCCTTTTATAGAATCGCACTGATAATTTCGCTCATACTAGCTCGGAACCAATAATGGGTGATGATGAAGGTGGATAAGTTACACCTTTTTGATATATCTACAGTCAGTCCTCTAGTGAATTAATTTCAAGTAATTTCGGTTTCATGTCAACCTCTTCAATAATTTCTTGCAAATCCTTTCGGCTATCATTGCCGTGCGATGGTCTTGGTTTTATGGTCGGGGGAAGAAAAAAAGGAGGTGTATGATCTTGTTTGCAGTAGGATAATGTTTCATGTCATTTTGGGACTCCAATGATGAAAAATCTCTAGGATAAAAGCCCTTTTCTTCCTTTGAGCAATTTTTTAGCTCTTCATAATATAAGTTTGAAAGATTCTTATGCTCCACTGCCAAGCTTCTGGAGCTTTTCTTTGAAAAAAAGCTTTTCCTAGCACTTTTCCTCCCTTTTTTTGATCCTCTACTCAAAATTTTCTTCTAACCTCAATCAAATCTCCTAATCGCCGCAGAAAAACCTCAATTTGGCCTCCATTTTCTTTAGCTTTCCCTAGAACATATTCTCATAGCTTTTTATTTACCTTATACTTCTCAACTGCCCCTACAATCTCCCACAATTGAGTCTTAGCAGTCACTCGAGATAACAGCAAACATCAAGATCCACTTTTTCGGCCCTCTGCTCAAAACTTTTTTCTTTGCCCTCAATCATCTCCTCTTATCTTTGCAATAGTATAAATCCCATGACAATGTGGTGCAATATCGTTGTGATAGACAGCAATTTTTCCAGAAAAAAAGTTAGATCCCTAGAGGGGAAAGGGCTAAGAAAAGCTTCGGGAGTTTTGAAGTGGAAGTATTACATTTTTTTGCATTTGCAATAACTTCAAGGCGCAAATTTTGAAAAGAAAAACGCACACCTTGCGAAAAAGCGGGAAATTGCGAGGATAAAAAAAGGTCTAACCATAAGCCATTTTCCTTATTTATTTCACTAGACTGTCTTTCACTTCGCTTTTTGTCTTGTTTCGTAACCTCCTCCTTTTCGAGCAAATGGTTACGAAACTCCTAGACTGAACCGGAAGATGAACCGCCGCTCCAGCATCGCATTCGTCCAAAATTAGAACGCATTTTGTCAAAATTGACGCAACTTGCCAAAGAACGCATATTTTGTCGCAGAAAAAGCGCTAAACAAACGAGCGACACATTTGTTTTCCGGTTCATCTCACACACACAACGAGCATATGTGTGAGACGGGAGCACCATCGCTTATGTGTGGGATCGAAAACGCATGTGTCGTTTGGGGAAGGGGGGGGGGGGTGGCCTCATTGTTACAATTTATCTTTTGATCAGCTGTTATGCCATCACTAAATCTATGATGTGTTTTCTACTTTCATTAGAGGCTGTCAACACATAGCGCTCAACAGTGCTCAATCCACAAGAAAAAAAATAAAGAAAAAACGATTCTTTAAAAGAAAATTTGGTTAGAGATAGCAAGTAAATTAGAAATGCAGAAATATAAAAAATATCGTTCGGGCACAAAGTGGACAGGTTTTATTATTGAATCTGCTTCAATGAACAATTCTGGCCTACTCGTCAGTCACCCATATAAGGTTTTCGATTTCAGGAATAATTGAATTAGTGGGGGGGGGGGGGGGGGAGGGGAGGAGGTATAAAATTTTATGGTGGGGTCATTGTATTTAATGACAATTTATATGTCCTTTTATTTGTATGTAAATTTTTTGAACATTACGTTTGAGTTTAAACCATTAATTTTTGAGATCAAAGATTTTTATCCATAGTTTTTTCTTTATTTTATATGTTTTTCTGTTCTGAAGGGCATTTCGATCGTGACAGAATCTTTTGCGCACAAACTTCTCGACAATTTGTTTTCTTCCATATCAGGAGGACATCACAACAAAATCCGGAAGTTATAAAAGTGCAGAAGTACTATATAAGGCTATATGTATAGGTTGTTTGCCAGGATGTAACATGACTTACAGCCCATTCTTGAACTTGTTCACGTTGAATTACTACTAAAATCTATAAAAGAAGTACATGTTCGTATAATTCATAGAATTTCGTGGGAGAAATTCATTGACATCCTGATGCCGAACAAACTTTTTGAGAGAAGCGAACCAAAAAGCAAATTACTTATGTAAACAAAGACTATTCGCTATGTCATTTTTGCAAGGCTTGTGCTTGTTTGCATTATTTCAAAGAATAGAATGAACCTATTAACTATCACGCAATAATGTTTCCTGAGCTACAGCTTTCACAGGTCAAGTTAACTGCTAATTTGAGTAGCCAAGAAAGATAAAAACCCCTTTATTTTTTTTTTCAATTACAGAGACTGCACAACATTTCTTAGATTTTGGTCCTATTGTCTTCAGCGTACCCATATTGGAACCATATACAGAGTGTCCCAAAAAGATGTGCACCCTATTTGATCGTTAATAACTCTCCTGCTTTCATGTCTTTTGCCGAGCTTAAGGTGCCATTCTGTAGACCGAGGTTCAACTTAGATTTGCTATGTGGAGCGAATCACCAATCACTCTTCGTTACTGTAGGATTACGGTATGAACTTCCAGCATACAGCGTCACTGTGAGATAGGCCTTTTCATGAAATAATTCCAAAAAAATCTGAAAATTTGTATGGCAAGATTTTCAGGCATGCTGATTTCAGTACATGACTTTTCATGAGTTTTTCGAGCTTTCTTGTTGGCCTATTCACATTTCCGATGGACATTGGAAAAACAGTTGTTACGATAAATCTGAAATAACTTATGAAAGAAGCGCTATACTAAAGTGCAAATTTCATATTTAGACTTAGGGGCTTCGATTAGCCCATTCAAGAGTTTCTGGCTTGTTTGGCTTCCTTTCTGAGGCGAACTACGGGGAAAATACCGCTTTGAATGGCTTAAAATCCTCCTCGAAGTTCCTACCGTAATCTTACAGTAATGAAGAAGGATCGGTCATTCGCTCCACGCAGCAAATCTAAGATGAACCTCGGTCTACAGAATGACACCTTGAGCTCGGCAAAAGACAGGAAAGCAGGAGAGTTAACGATCAAACAGTGTGCACATCTTTTTGGGACACCCTGTATATGGTGCAAAATTTTCAATTTAGAGTGCGTCTCAAAAACTTTCTAGCCCAAGTATGAGGAGATAGAATCATTGATTTAGTGTTGCTCTTAAGGACTAATTGGTAACTTTCATGAAAGTTTCTATGATTCTTTGCATTCGTTCTACAAAATGGACTTACCAGTAGTTCAAAGTCGTCACTTATTTCCCAGTGTACGTTTCATTATGTACTATTTAATATATCTCGTTTTCGGCAACTTTGGAGTACTAGCTGCTCGTAAATCAAACAAAATTTCCAGTGAAACGGACTGTAGCCTATTCTGCTTCGGGTCTCTTTCAAAAATCAAAAAAGTATAGATTTCAATGCAAGTTTTTGACTCACTGATGCAAGGAGTAAGACAACAACAACACTCAGAATTCCCCTCTACCACTTATGTCCTACTTTTAGCTTGACTAACAGACCATATTTCTTCCCCGCTCGAAGCCTTTAAATGCCAATTCTACCGCAAATCGCTAACACATTCTGCATCATGTGGCGAGTTCAGATAGATATCAATGGTTTTCTTAGCCCAGTTTTGCAAAAGTAGGAACAGCATTTATCGCACTAATCGCATTGCGACCTAAATTACACTGGGTAATTGATGTGAAAAAAATAAGGCGGAAACCGAATGTCCAGGTGTTTGGAAGAATTATAAAATCTACAGATTTATTCAGATCAACGAAAACTTTGAAACTTTTGAATAAATCGCTATCACATAGAAAAGAGAATTTCATAGAAAAGAGAATTTCCATTTAAACGGTAAAGTGTTAAAGAATAATGTACGGGAACAATTCTTATACTGACTAGTGAACCAGTAATCAAAGGTGCAAGACTGCATCTGCGCGCTTCGGGACCGCACCGCGGTTTCCCGCTATGTGATGTGTTTTGAATTAGCACTACGATTCTTTATGTGTCAGATTAGATATCGCAAAAACTTTATCAGTGCGCAATTAAGGTCCTTTTCGTACTGCTATTTCCCCTATATCAGCCTTGACATTTAAAAATCCACAGCTCTACTCACACCTACCGCAAATCATTCTAAACCCTACCGCATAAAGTCTTCCCTAATCATAACTCTCGAAGATGTTTATGCCACAACTAAAGCATAGGCTTTCAAGTAGGTCTATACATCATTATATCGTCTGTTCGTGCAACCAGTGGTGCTATATATCTTATCTCAACGTCACTATGGGTAGAAGTGAGTTGCTACCGTACTCTTTGCTCTTTGATGGCGCTGGAAGCGGAAGAAGCGGACCAGGAGGAGTAGAAGAAAGACTTCAACAGCCATTTTGGAAGCCTCCAAGAAGTTTCCAAACTCTTGACTCAAAAAGGAGACAACTAGTATTTACTGCTGCTGGGGAAGTAAAAGCGCTTGTTAACAAGAAGCACATCAGCATTTCAGCCTTGTTCGAACTTTGGCCACTGGAGAAGAAGTGTCAGAACGAGCATGCATGCTATGCCAAAACTAGCGTCCAGCATGCAATTTGCAAGGCTCTGCACTCGCCTTTGGTCATACAGCCCTTTGCAAAGCGCTCTAGTCGCTCATTGCAATACACACCAAAGTACTACTACGGATACCCAGCTACTTTCAACCGAATGCCTAATTCTTGGCTAAAGGGTCGGGCATACTCCACGCGATTCAGTCGCGACGCGACTTGGCAATGTTCCAACTGTCCATAACTCACTGTAAGCACATTTCAAATGTACAGAAATTAGAGCATTTTATCAATTCACGTAAGTTATACACACTATGCATGTGCAGAATGCTGGCTTTGGGTCTGAAGACTTCTGGCGAATTGCCAAATTGCGTCGCGACTGAAATCGCGTGAAATATGCCCGGCCCTTGAAGGAGCATCCCCCCATCCTCGCATTACTGCCCATCGCCCGCACATCCCCAACTCCAACCCGCAAATGAATGATCCTAACCCAGCCCTGAAGTGATAAGCCATCCCTGATAACTCCAGTCTCAGTCCATCCATTCCATTTGCAACTCATTCAAAAGCGAGCGGTCACTCACTTCACTGAAAAGCGCTATGCATTCTTAATCGTTCAAATGCTGCCAAATTTTAAAATGCAAAAGGGATCAACGCTGCAGTCAAGATATGTGACCATCATATCCTCAACAGCATGTAATTATTCAACAGCGTCAATCTCTGTGCTCAAAATAGTTAATCTGTAAAGGAGCGACTGCTTCGTGAACATCTCGCATTCTGCACCATCTCCTATCTAATAACATCACCTATTTTTATAGACCTCCCTTGTCATTGATCCTATCTTTTCAAATCAAATCACTGCTAATGCTCGCAGACAACTAAATCAAGGAAACTCACTGTTCTCTCCAGAATGTCCAAACAGACTTGACTTTTCTCCAATTCTCATACTCCAGTGTCAAGCCGGAACTTTGCGTCAATTCCGGGAACGAAAAGGGCCCATAACTAGCCTGAAAAAATCTGGACAAGTCATTTACTCCGACCATACCGCAAATACCCTTTGATTCAACGGGTTGGGCGGCTGGAGGACGGGGCTTCGAAGCCTAAGGGGATCAGAGAGCGCACTCGCGAGAGAGACGCAGACTGCGTCGCGGGTGCGAGCGGTCGCCTTCCAGACGCCAATCCCGTGGAATCAAAGGGTATGTGAGGTCCGCTCGTTAAAGTAGCTCGGCAAGATGGAACGCTTCTCAGATTTTGGTAATAGGTGATAGTCCATCCAAGTGCACCTTAGCCCCTACCCCACCCTCTAACTCATGCACTATTTCTGAAACCGCGCTTCAAAAGCCCACTATTGACGCCCACTCGATGCATATGACCAGATTTGGTGAGCTCTTGGAGTGTGTTTTAGGATTCAGTGCATAAAGTCGAGGTTGGGGTCAGGGCTTCGCTGTATTTGGGAGGTCTACTGTCTAACCCAGCAAAAATTGACAGGAGTCCATTTTGTCGAGCCACTGCCCTTGTGTCTCCTTTTGCCTCGTTATGCAGAATTTTCCAAGACTTCCACAATCTCATCTATTCCAAATTCGTCCATCGAATTAAGCAACACTACTTATTTCTTCAACAGAGGGTTGTCTCATGAAGTAACCCAAGTTTCTTATAAATGCCGCTCAATCCTCGAATCATTGTGATTATCAAAGAAACTGGGTATAGTGAAAAGCGCTCTCGATTCTTTGCTAGTTTCGACCACACCGACCAAATCCAGAAACTGCTCGTTTCTTTTTCCGCCATGCTCATTTCCCCGATCTGTGCAAAGAAGGAAGCAAAGAGCAAAGCAAGCCTAAACCATCTTTCAAAAAAACCTAAGAATTGTAATTTCTTCGCTTCCATATAAAATTTTCGGCTTTTTATCTCGAGACGGCATTGAATTATGACTGACGAAAGGTTTTCAGAGCAATAGTAAAGATGATAAGTGTCTTCTCACCAGTGAAAGCCTGTCAATAAAAATTCCCAAGTTTTTATAAACAAAAAAATGGTGCTCTCTTCATTAGTAAAAAAAAAACCTTAAAATATCTTGACGTCGACTCAATCACTATTCTTACAGATGTCTGCGTTGCGTGCAATTCGGAAATCACCGCCGACAAGCCTGGATGTACGGCATTGGATAAGGTTCGTGCACGTCTTTCACTACTTTGACGTAATTTTGCACACTCAACATTGATCATGATCAAACTTTTGCGTGAGATTCGGGAAGATAATGGTTTAGAGCATGAATGCGTCAATCTTTCTTTGCAATATAAACATCTGCCAACTCCACATTGAACTCTTAAAAGTGTTGCTGTAATGTACTCATCGTTGGATGGGGGCGGATCAGTGTACATTCAACTTGACGTAAGCAGTACAGCAGTAAAGATCTCTTCTGCGTTTACTGGATCATTCTGTTATCGCGGGACTTCCCACCGAAAAATGCAAAGTTTAAGCAATGTACAACATCGCTGAAGATTCGTCAAAAAAAGTCGCCGAACTTCACCGGGGTTCACCGAGATTCGCGTCGCATTGCCATATTTTAGTTCAGAATGGACGAATTCTGGATCCAAGAGCGCCAATAGAATCAGCTCGGCGAGACGCATCTTCTGATATATAGAGGTGCCCTTTGGGTAATGATTTGCACGGTAGGCGGTCTGTTTCACAAATCTTTCTAGATTTTCCCTTGAGGAAATTTGCCCAGTGTGCTTATCAACTGCCACTGAGTAATCCACCGCAGGCAAAAACCTATGAAATCTGACCGCCTACCAACCAAAGGTGCACTTTTATATATCAGAAGATGCGCATCGCCCAGCGGAGTCGAACGGTGCCTTTGAAAGAATCCGTCCGCTTTGACCAAGATATAGCGATGCGACGCGAATTTCGGTGAACTGTTCAAGTCCGGTCACTTTTCTGAAAAATTATGGGACGGTTTTTTGGAAACTTATGAGGAGTCTTCACTGGGCCACTGCCTAAGGCCTCGGACACACTTCACGCAATTTGATCGTCGCGATTCAATCGCTACAAGACAACTGTTACGAGTTCATTGCATGCCGATCAGCTTGGATTTCGGTTGTGATACATTTCCAGCTCGAAATTTTTGAATGTAATATGAAAATGAACGAAAATCGCGGCGATTAAATCGCAACGATCAAATCGCATGAACTCTGTCCAAGGCCTAAGATTCCTGGTTAAAAACTCTACGTCAACTCCAACTTCCACCCACTCTTACCGAGCTAGCCAATCAGCATTGCCAAGTACAGTATTGGGCGAAATAGGGTTAAGTGCTTCAATCAATGATATTTTCCAGAAAATAGCGCTTGGAGGATAGCTTACTTCAAACCTCCCAATCAGTAAACCCACATAAGAAGTCTTGGGATCCACGTTTGCCCGGGCAGACTGTGAGTAGTGCTCCCAAAACTAAGAACGACCAAAAAACCTCAGGCTTGTCAAGTCTCCAGTGGCATAATCACAACACTTCTAAACGCATGGTTCATTTGGCTGTAAACAAACAGCTTCCTTCAAACCCCATATATCATCATCATTGCTTTTTCATCATCACTTCATCCTTGTCAAAGAGACTTGCACATTCAGAGATAGAATCGCTGCTTCGTTGCTAGTTCGTTTCTTTGTTCCCTGAAGAATAGCTTGAGATTGATGAGAGTTATTCCTAGAGGATGAGGCGACTCTATGGCGCTAGAGGAACAGGATATCTCTCATATGACAATTTATCGCTGAATAACAACATCTTTGAGACGATCTATAGCCCTAGGGAAGCTCGGGTTCAAAAACGCGATGAAAATATTACGAAGCTCCGTGGATATTTGAGATTTTGAACAATGGCATCTAGCAATACATAGCCGTGCAATCTAATGACTAGTAAACATTCCATTACCCATCCCAAGAACATGCCTAGGACAACTATCACTTTGATGGCAGAACATCATCAAAATGACAGTTGGTCTATGTTCCCTATCAAAAATCAAGGAGCAGAAGCACTCCATCTTAGATAAGAACTTTCAAGATCAAAAGAACAATGTAGAACATCTTGATTCACCTAGGTAACACATAAATGATGATAGTCAAAACTGGAAGATTACACTTTTTTAGATGAACACATGGTATAACAACTCGAGATAATTACTAGTCATGTGTTTCAGAACCGGTTTCGGAAAATTGTATATGGTATTCATACTGAAAAATTTATGTTAGGGATGCCAAAACTACAATAGAGATTCCAGCTGAAGGGGACTGAACTAGAAGGGCAAAAAGACGGTTGAGCACATTTGTCGACAAACATGGTGCCCTTGCGGTACCGAGATTTTGCGGCAAAATTTGCGCGTGGACAAATAGCTACACCAGAACTGCCGGCAAACTGCGCGCGAAAAATGCCGGCATTTCAGGCGTAACTATTTGTTCACGTGCAAACTTTACCGCAAAATCTCGGCACCGCAAGGGCACTATATATATAGACAAATCTGCTCGACAGTCCGTAGCAGTACTTCTCCAAGCCGGAACATCTGCGAAGCAAAAGTCCTTCCACCACCCAATCACAAAAATTCATTCCCCCCCCCTCTAACTCCCTACTCCTTCCACCCATGAAAGCGTCTCGATTATCTCAACATCCCACACAACACACTCAAATTAGCTAGTCCCACAAGACTAGTGTATGCTGAGAAGTTACACAGAGGCTCAACACTCGTAAATCCACGCTCAGAAGCAACAAAAAAGGGCGTCAATAATGAGTTTTTGGAACGAAGCTGCCCAGAGGCAGAGCGAGAAAGAGGGAGAACAGCTGCAGATGCGAAATAGGAGTGGGTGGTTGCAAAATATGCTTGCAGAAAGCACATGGTGTACTCGTGCATTCGATAGTTGTTGAGGGAAATTCGATAAAGGGATGGTGAATAGCAAAGCAGTTCATAAGGGGGGCAGGAAGCAAAGTTTCTGCTAGCACCATCAATCGTTTGATTACCGTTGAACGCACCGTCCACCCATATTCCGGGTTCTGAGATTTTGAAGCTTTAGAATAGCAGGGTCCCTAACTAGGTAAACGCCCAAGTCCGGCTCCAAAAGATGAATTCAGAAGCGAGAAAATCGCTCTAGAAGTAGAAGCGGCCAAGGTAACTCCGCCCATCAACGCGGTGGTCTGGAAATAAAAAGTTCAAAATCGGGCTTCTGTATCTAGAGTTGTCATGAATCGTCCCTTCAATCCCTTCATTGGGATTAACAGTCTGACATTTCTATTTGCCCTGAAGCCCGCATTCGAGCTCATTATCTTCAGACCACCCACACTAATGGGCGGGGCCGTCTGGACTGCTTCTACCTTCTGGAGCAATTTTCTCCCTTCGGAGTTCGTTTTTTGCAGCGGGACTTTGGCGATTACCTAGTCGGGACCCTGCTATTATACAACATCATAATCTCAGAATCCTGAATGTGGGTGGACGGTGTCTTTGAGCAGTCAATCTGTGAAGAATTTTTGAGGTCAAGATCAGTTCTGTCCTCAAAAACTCCCGGAAGAATGGTGTCAATCAAAAAAAAAAAAAGAAGAAAAAATGAGATCTTCATGATTCCAGGTCTTCCACGTCTCCTGCTTCAAATGTGCCAAATGCGGTGTAAAACTTGCCGGTTCTTCATTCTACAATATCGACAATAATCCAACATGTGACAAATGCTACCAGGTGAGTGTGCCCCTCTCTTCTGTCAGATTTCAGCATGCATTTGCTGCAATCCAGTCGTACTGCTGACGAATCTCTACGTTATACTGGCGTTTTCTGAACTGAGCTCTAATGTCGAGAGCAGAGCGTATCCGCCTCGAACTCTCATGGGAGCCTCTAATCACGGAAGGCCGCACTAGCGACTAGCCCAAACGAGCACAGCGCGCAATTCAGTCGGAAGTTCATCATTCCAAAAACGTTCCAACGGGGTTTTTACATTGTTCGTAGATCATTTCAGCTGTCAAATCAGCTGAGTTCAGCGATATGGGGTTAAGTTTTTGCACAAGAACTTTGCCATGGGGAATTAAAGTTCGCCATGGATAGCACAAAGCATTGCGCGAAGAAGGAAGATAAGGGCTCGGCACATTTTTGGCTTTTCCTTTCTATTACTTAGCTAGATGTGCATAATCAAAATTGTGCTTCAAATATTCACAAATGACATATAGTCGCTTTTTGGGTATACAGGGAATGCTTACTGGGCGTGACTGGAGCTGCCAACCAGCCAATCACGACTTGGGTAAAAAATATATCTGCACAGCTTCTCTTCCACCTATCGAAGCGGCAATCACAGATTGGATGCTCCCCACTTTTAGCAATTCCACATCCAAGATAACAGAAAAACGATTTGCTCGCATTTTCTAAACATGCCACGGCAGGTCCCAAATGGGGTTAGAAATTTGAAAGATGTTGGAACTTACAAAACTACGCTCGAGTAGATCTTCCGCTTGATATAGTGTGCTTGCGGTGCCGAGAAAATGCGGGTTGTGGGCCGGCCACTTGCGCGCGCAAAATGCCGGCATTACTGGCGTGGCTACTAGTTCACGCGCAAACTTTAGCGCAATTTCTCGGCAACGCAAGCACAATATATTTAACGAAAATCTCGTCGACCGTACAACGCACTCCACTCCAAAGGGACATTTCATTTTTTCAGGACACACTAGAGAAATGCACGAAATGTTCGCAACCGATTTCGGATCGACTTTTACGTGCTTGCGGTGGAACGTTCCATGTGAACTGCTTCACCTGCTCGAATTGCGCTAAAGTGCTCGACGGTGTCCCATTCACGACTGATGCACAGAACAGCGTGTTTTGTGTTCCATGCTTCCACGAGTGAGCTTTTTCACCAAAAATTTTGTTCCATTGTTTCCTCAAGTTTAATCATGTGGAAAAATCTTGGAGAAAAATCCATAAAATTGCAGGAAATTCGCTCCTCGTTGTGCCGTCTGCGGGAAAGGTATCATACCACAAGAGGGCGAAAAAGAATCCGTTCGAGTTATCGCTATGGACAAATCCTTCCACCCCGCCTGCTACAAATGTGAAGATTGTGGGCTCCTGCTCTCCAGCAAGGTGGGCTCCTGCTCTCCAGCTTTCTTATATCCATTCTTGCTAGCATTTATATTCCGAGTTTCCTTTCCAGGTCGAAGGAGCTGGCTGCTATCCGCTCGACTCACATCTCTATTGTAAAACGTGTAACTCGAATCGACTACGTATGCAGGCTCCTGCATAATTGCACACTAACCGCAAATGCACTAATCAATGTCACATCCACGAATCAACTGACCACTATCGATTTTTCTTGACTGTACTGATTTATTGATTGATTGATTGATGCTCGCTGCCAATGATTCCACACTTACCAACTCGTAGTAACCATCCATCTCCCATCGAGACAGACTATCATTCTGCGCGCTGAGCTGCTGCTGATGTCTCACATTTTAGTGTAAGCATGCGTACGTGTGCGTGCTTGTGTCTCATACGCATACGCGCATACACGTGCGCGCGCGTACGTGCGCATGCTATTTTACATCGTATTTTCGGGGAACTGACGTTTCTGTGTTCACATCAGCATTGTATATTTGAAGTGTGTGCCAATATGTATGTAAGTAGTAGTCGTGAGATTTACTCTATATACACTTGCATACCCTTTTGTCTTCAAATGAACATTTGCGAGTCATTATTCACAGACATTATAGACGCACTTGAGAGAGAAGACATTATTTCGCAAATTGTATTATAGTGCAATTTATGCGCATATTTCCACTGATAAATATTTGGGGCTTCACCTGATCCAGGAAGATCAAAGTGGAAGGCAGAAATACTTTGCACTTCGTCAAACTCTAATTCAAACACCTTCAAATTGCATTTCCTAAAAAAAATAACATGGTGATAATTATAAAAACTGGGAGATTCTAAAAATTTTGTACAATTCAATCACTCTCGAATACTTGATTACAGAAATTTTGTGGAATCAAAACCCCAGAATTTACGGGGAAGTAATACTATCTACATTTGTTTGTCCAAGGCAAAAGTTACCTCCCATGTCACTTTCACCAGATTTTGGAATCTGCAACGCAAAGAAAGGTATGTCACGCTTCTCATATTGCTTTAGTAGACATAAGTAAACAGATACATACTTTAGCAACTAAAAGTTTAGACAGCTGTCCATGTTTCGCAACGATCACGAGCAAACTTTCACAAGCAAAAAAACCCCGAAGTCATGAATAAATTTACGTTTCACAGTTTGTTCAAGAAAATGCATGCGTTCTTACAATTAGAATCGCTTTTTTTACCTTCGCAAAAGCAATGATGAGATAGCGAGAGCGTTATAATATCTATAATACTATCTATACTTCTTACTATCCAGGTCATTATATATCTTAAACTGAAAGATTCAGAAAAAAAACCAACTAAATTCCTCTGAGCTCAACAAGGAGAAAGAGAGCAATATTGTCAGCTTTATTGAACGACTTTTCTTCAAGCCAATCAAAATTTCAAAATTTTGATTTATGTGGAAGCTAGAAAACACTCAAAATAACAGAAAAAATATTTGTTTGCACAATTAAGATTGCCCAAAGGTTCACTAATCTGCACTTATGGCTAGCAATAACAAATTTTCTTCAAAAGTAACCTTGACCTCAAAAAATAAGTGAGGATTAAGTAAACTAAGCCATATAAGATTAATGCATGTTTATTCTTGCTTCATCCCAGTTCTTCTCTGCATCGAAACGCATCTAATTCGTTATGCAAAAGAAGTGTGACGCCAGTGACATTGCCGATGCATTCCACTTGATCTCACATTTGGCGAACAAAAAGTAAAATTATGGGGGAGCCATTTAAGCTTAACCATAAATTTTTGTGCAAAAGCTGTTTAGTTGCGAGATAACGTCGATAAAGAAAAAACTCGGAAAAGGTGATAAACTTAGATCGATCGAAAAAATTCAATTCATCCTGGAGTTGCTGAAGTGGTCGGCGGAAAGTTTATAGTTTGCGACACATTTTCCATTTTCTGGAGAGACAAGAGCAGCCAAAGACAGGAGATAGATAACTATTTGGGTGTGTGAGCAAAACTAGCGTTTTTAATGCATTCAATAAGCAACGTAAAGATCCTGCCATTTTTCGGACATACATAGAAAAGCGTGGAAATAATCAGCTAACATAATTATATCGCCTTGATTATACATTTCTACTAGTGCTACTCAGCCTTTAAAATTCCGTCCCATAATCGTTATTATCGGGAAAAACTTGAACAACATTTTGAAAGCAAAGTTTGGATAAGGCAGAGGCTATGCGCTCCCCTGCTTGCTTCGAACACTGACTGCTCACCCCAAGCAAGAAAAAAATGGCAAGATGTAAAAGAACGCTTTGGGAAACCCTCTCTACCCGATAATTCGCGATAGCGGAAAAGCGCAGTAACAGTATTGTCAGCACTACTTTCAAAAAAAGTGAGATACATAAAATCACGATGAAATTTTGTAAGCCTCGTGCAAACCCCTCTTAAAGGCAGCGTCCAGGCAGATCTGGACCTATGGGGCTTTTACGTGGAAAGTACTTTTGGGGCCCTAACTAAGGCACTGCCCAAGCGGCAGCTCAGGTAGTACTTTAATGGCTGAGGTATTCCCCTCGAAACTGGCCCCCGCGAACGTATTCGCATGGAATGGCAGTTTCGCGCCAGGATCCACGCTTTGCGCCATGAATCCATGCAAAACACGGTTGCGGGGTCTATTTTCGAGGGGAATATCTCAGCCATTACAGCACTACCTGAGCTGCCCCTTGGGCAGTGCCTTAGTTTGGGCCCCAAAAGTACTTTCCACGTAAAAGCCCCATAGGTGCAGATCTGCCTGGACGCTGCCTTCAAGGTGCGAACATACTCGACATTCGCCTTCAGTCTCGGATTTGAGCAAAACAAAAAAAGCGAGGTAAAGCTCGACACAACCTGAGATTGTCTGTAAGTCAAGTTTTGACCTTTGCGTGATCCACACACAAACCTTATGAAGAGATCACAAAAGACATAAATAGCCACCGCCCATACATCTTCTTTCTGCAAAGCAGCACAGCAATTATTCTCAGTTCACTGCCCATCAGTAGCTCCTTCACTTTTTCGGGGAGGAAGCCAAGTTCTGCATCACAATGAGCGCTGCAAATGCGTGATTGAATGCAGCTCATCGGAAGAGAAGTTGTCTGATGCGCAGAGCATCCGAAATTTTGCAGAATCGCTTTGAAAACCTTTATGAACGATAACCCTACAGATCACTTAACACGTTGACGACCGCGCCATTTTAGGCGAAACTCCCACTAACGTCCTTCGCGCATTTGGCCCGTGCATACGCGAGGATACACGAAAACATCATGTGGGAGTCTTTTTGTCACTTATTGATAAAACGTGCGAACTTTGTTCAGACATACAGGTATATCACAGAGCCTTACCAGGACTTACACAAATCAAGGTTTTTTGCATCGATTTTCTCTTCAATAATCCATGCACTGGCTATATCTGAGGAGTCGCTCTTCGAGAAAAGCGTTGTAAAACCAGATGTTTTTTGTCTGATTCATCTTTGTTTGATTACAAAACAGCTAAACAGAGTTTTCACCTTCTCGAGAAAACGTAATTAGCGTGTATTGACTACATCAAAAGCGTACTGATTACCCAATTTTGCGGCCAAGACTTCTGAACAGCTGCCGCGATGCCCTGTGTTCTGTAAGACAATCAGGCCACTAATAGTATTACTGCATAGAAGTTACCTTAAAACTTTTCGTTTGCACCTAAAAAACTAGCGTGCATATGCGCGGATGCACGAAAATGCTAAACGGGAGTCAGGGCGTGCATACGTGCGGATACACAAGGTCGTCAACGTGTTAAAGGCACCGTCCACCCAAAATTTCGACCTCCATGTTTTTGCCGTTCCAGGGCCTTCTCATACCCCTGATTTCGAATATCAAGTAGAAAATCCGCGAAAACCTCGAAAAACCCCGTTTTCAGAACCCGCAGACCGATTTCTTCGGTACGGTGATTGGTTGGGCGCGCGCGGATGGGCGGGACGAACGTCACGCCCACTCCGAAAGGGGAGGAACTAGCGTCGCGAACGCGGCCTGAAGCGATTTCCGAAGCAATTTTCTCGGTTCGGAAGCAACTTCAGGCAGCGCGAGTTGGGCAATCATACAGTTGGGGGCCCCGCATCTGCTAGGTAAATCTCACCAACCCCAATTTGCGTGGACGGTGCCTTTGAAAGTACTCTTTTGCTAAACCTTTCAGAAAATATGTCAAAGTGACTTCGCTAGAAAACATACACAAAAACAAAGATTTCTTCCTAGTTTGCTTCCAAAATGCACGGAAAAAATACTATGGACTTCAATGGCTAGCACCTAGGTCTCGGCTTTACATTACCAGTGCTAATAGTATCACTATGTTACCGTATTAACAGTATTACCTTTGTTCACTGAGGGCAACTGCAGTGTGTAGGAGAAGGTAAGTCATGCCTATACGATGAGAAAACAGAATGATTTTTGTAAGGCAGTCTTAGTAGCCGCGCAAGAATCTCTCTGCAATTAAGCACCCCTTCGCCTTGGCGATTTTTATAAAATCTAGCAGATTTTACATTTAAAAACGTCCTTTGAGTTTCCGACAACACTTGCGCATAGAAAAAGGCGTTATAGTGCACAGCTTCAAAATGCGCACCTTATAGCCCTTTATAACGCAAGCATCGCCGAATGAAGAATGCTCCGTAAACGTGCAGCATGCAGGGCGTAACAAGCTGTTTGATGATTATAGATTTTCCAAAATCTATAGCCGAATTATACCCTAAAAAAGACACGTACCAGATTTGATATCTGCCTGGATTGGCAGAAACGATCCACCTCAACTGCAATAGGTTCCCAATCCCCTTGTCATGTATGAGTGAGCCCGAAATTATCGGATGCAGAAAGGGGGACATGATATTTCTATTCCCACAGCTATTTCGTGAAGCTTACGCAAAATTAGAAACACGCTCGTAATGTGATACTAATACACATTAATGCTGTCACTATACTAGATTTTTGTAAAACCTGGATTTCGGGGTATGGGTGTTCGAACATTCCCTCTCCATCAAACACTTTATTCTTTTTGAACACTCGTTTTCTCAGAAAAACGGACGGTACTGTTGGTTATCTGTTGGTCCGGAACGACTACCCATAAAACAACCCGCAGTGATAGGTGAGTTACGTCGTGGCGTCAGGCTAGCCTGTGGCACCTTCAGTCCACATAAAACCTTTTTGATAATGGCACATAGTGCATCGGGCTGATGTCACCTCAACCGTCAAAATGAAGTTGTGAAAGAAAATACGGACCGAATTTGAATGAAATCTCTGACATCCAAACGTTTGACAAGGTACGACTAGTGTGCTGTTCGACCAGCTGTTGCCTGTTGGGGTGAGCCAGCAGGCAACAGCTCCGTACTCATAAATCATCCCGCAGTAAAGCGGGTGGAGCACGGGTCAACGGGATAGCCAGCGTTCAGTGTTGGAACGTTCCTAGCGACGTGTTGTGAGCTCCCAGAATCAGATGCCCTAGTAGTGGCACATTCTGCTGCATCGGCCACAATGTGTCACTATTAGGGCAACTAATTCTGATTGCACCAAACTACTATGCCGAATCAACATGCAAAGCCAGCTGCACTCCGGCTTACTATATGTGTATTCCTACCCATTCAAATATCGATCGCCAAGTATCCGCTTTCTACACAAGCCAAACGCCTCCATCAACCACCACCACCAACAGCCGACAGACTACGACTTGCGCCCTTATAACAACATCTAGTAGATCTGTTGGAAAACATGCATGTAACTTTGTCAGTGGTCCACTTAATTATCTATTGTTCTTCCAGCGTCTTTTTGGCATGAGTGTTCGGCCGTTATTTTCCGTGGGCAATACCCCGTGCCCGCCGGTACAGATCGACGGGGATCAACAGCGCTGCAGCGTATTATTCAGTTTTGCAATAAAGTTTCCTGGCAATGTGTGTGTATAAAGGTTTGATTGCCCTTCATGGTACATATGACTGTCCATAATGAATGATTGCCCGCAGTCCCATACCAGTCACTACTGCAGCTGCAAGTTCACTGTCACCGTATTACAGGTTACTGGCAGATAGTAGAAGCTTCTCTCGGTTTTCTTTTTCTCCTCAACGCTTTTTGCAATCATCTCCAGATCAATAGGAAGCGGACTTCGAAAAGTACTACGATGAATTCTTCTGTTCGAGTCATTTAAACCCGCGCGTCAGTCGCAGCCCACTAAATGTCACAATCCCTGACAGAGGTCTCTGGTTACATCAACCGTCATGTACAATGAGCCCGCCATCCCAGATGTCACAATCCATATTATCCACAGCAGAAGGACCCTCCTTATTGCGCGTGCGGATCCTGCATTGTTGGCCGTACAGCATACATTCTTAAAACCTCATAAATTGCTCTCATTTATACGCAAAATGTATAAAAATCATCGGAAGGCGCTGAAAATACATTTTCTAAAAAAAGTTTGTTCTGATAACCAGTGACACCGGGCACGCGTAATATGGATGGCAGGTGTATGCCAAGATGAACGATAGCTGCAATTAAGCATACGGTAGTCCTACGGTTGTCAGTTTGCCGAGCATAAAGTCATCCCTTCTGGAGCTCTATGTTTTCCTCTGAATCGAAAATGATGTCGAAAAGTGAAGATTGGGTTCCACTAAGCTCCCAGCTTTTTCCAAATTTTCAGCATCATCATAGCGTAGATTTAAAATTTGAGAAAAATTTGACTTATGCAATACATATGGCTGTCACAAGCTATCGTTCATAGGTAGGTGCCAGAGTAAGCGAATATTTCGTTCAGCTCGTTCAGCTGCAGGAGGCGCGCAGAATTAATGTCTGGTGCATAAACTCTACTGCTGCCAAGGCCTGATTCAGCTGCAGGTCGCAGAATCAACGTTAATTCTGTGCGCCTTTCGCAGCTGAACGAAACTAAGCAAAATACTCCCTTACTCTGGCACCTACCATATTGGCTGCCCCCATGGATGGCCTATGCATTCGCATACAGATACAAAACAGCACAGCTGTACCTGATAGCCATTCGTTTTTCTATTGTTGGTTGGTTTCCAAACTTCTGCCGAGGCGTCTAGGGGAATCATGACCAACAGCTCCTTTTGATATTTGCACTGATTTGTATTTCTATTCGGTTTGATACCGACCACAACATCACGAAGTGAGGAACGAATACTTCATTTGCATTAAGACGAACCGAACAATATAAGTTCCCATAAACACGAACAAAAACCTTAACGCCATTAGAATACAGGTAATCCTAAACTCTAAAGCAAGACATATTGACAATAAAACTATGTCAGACTCCTCAAACACAAAATAACAGGCGATCATCGCTGAAGAAGTCATGAAATCTCCATGAATGTACATGAGGCAGGTTGAGGTCATGTGCATACAACTTGATATGGGATGAAGTGATTTACTGAGTTCATTGAAGCGAGAATGACATGTATTGCACCACAGGAAATTAGTCATCACTACATCAAGAATGCGACACTACCATCAAGAATGTACAACTCAGAAATGAATACATGAGATTTCAAAGTCCAATCAGAATAGATCATTCGTTCACGATAAAAAAAAACAGTTTGGGTAATTCGAATAATTCTTTCTGAACAGAAACCAATATGGAATGAGGCAAGATAGAGTGTGTGGCTCATGATAAAAAAGCGCACCCGAAGAATTCAAGTCATCATGCACAAGGCACACACAGTAAAATTTGAAAAAAAAAAAGAACATAAAATTCACCGTGCGAAGAGACGGACAGCAAATCGGTACCGGAACTGAAGTGAGCGGAATAACATGTCACAAAGCACGTGAAATCCACCGACAAGATCCACCGAAGTTAGATGTAAGAACGCCCGATGCCCGGCGTATGCAGAAAACAAGCATAAAGCTTCGAAAAAGGAGGAAAAGATGCAACCCCAAAAGATCCATGGACAGGAAAAACTCTTCGAACAAATCCCTAAACCACAAGACGGCCCACTTTCAAACTAAGGCACTAATCACGCTTCGAAACCTTTTCGATTCTTCCGCTTGAATGGATTGAATGGACGTGAAACAACAATTCTCCAATGGCGTTTAATGTAACATCCATTCTAAGACTAGGAAAATCAAAAAGGCTTCGCACTCTGGCTTTGAGAACACCATCACGAAAACAGGCAAAACAGACAAAAATCAGAACGACAAACGGATTAGCAAACACATGCAACAAGAAAGTCACAGAAACAGAAAATGCTACATGCTCTCATAATCTAAACGGTTCTAATTTTCCCTCACTGACTCGAAAGCAAATGCAGCTTAGTGAACCTTGTTATCTGCTTTGTTGACTCGCAACACCGGCAAAGAGGGTTGAATTGTAAATAAGGACTAAATCTGCGTATACTACAGCCTGTCCGAATCGTTTGTATATATAGTATACTAACAAACCGTTGCAGACGCACTTCACACCTGATTACAATTAAAACAAACTGTAGTAGAAGCTGATTTATCCCCCCCCCCCCATCCACAGTGATTAGCAAAATAGTACAAACCATCGTGATGCAAAGTCAGGTGCCAGACTTATACGGTTTAACCGGTTCATTCGGCTCACCCCAAATGGTATTGGTCAATTCAATTAATTGACCATTAACGAATGGGTGAACCGGACGGACCAGTTAAATTGAATAAGTCTGGCACCTATCAGAGGCATGAAGGAGCATTGCGCTTTCAGATTATCCTGAGTCAGAACAGACTTTAGGGCAATTTTAATGATAAGATGGCGAACAAAGCATAGTAAAAGTGGTAAAACGAGATTTTGAGCGTCCATACGTAGCGCTAATACTTTGGCGTGTACACGCTGTCCAACGGCTGAAATTTGGATTACCATTGATTGAGACAAAGTGCCCCCCACTTCCGTCTACAGACCACGTCACTGATGCCCAGACTACATGACATAGGTGAATCAACCGCAAGACTGTCAGCCACTGCACAGGAAGCAATGCGCAATGGAACGCTTATGCCTACACCATAATATCTGCAAATGACGTACTCTCACATACTAACCCTTGCTACAAGTCAAGACCAACACAGTGAGATGCACCTGCCTAGCACAGATCCGGGAATGTACGCACCTTCGCTCAAATTAGATCAGAGGGCCCGAGTTGCATCACCAGTTCCCACATGACCTTTCAGAAATTGGAGTAAAGCATGTTAAACGCGCATATTCGTCACGTGTTTCTTTCTCGAGTTCATGGGCGACCTTGCTAATCATCAGTGGAGTAGGATACACCAGGTTTAAGAAACTGTTTTAGCGAAGTGTAACGTCGGAAGTCGCGGGTTACGGCCAGTTGAAAGCTCCTATTTCTAGAAACTTTCATTGCGAGCAGAACTAAAAAATACTTTTTTATCTCGGATAATTTTCTGCGCACATGAAGTTAGAATCTGATGGTACCAATCGGTACAGCAATCAGTATCGCTGTACTGCGAACAACTACACAAAATTCGTGATGATAATTACAAGTGTTTCTTTTTATCACTCGGAACCATAAGCAGCCTTAGAATTGAGCTAGAAAATTATTGAGCGAGACCTCCATAATAGCCAAATGATGAGAAGATTACGCTCAGATTTGCTATAGAAAATGGAAGAGACTCGCAAATTAAATGCTGAATCTGAAAATTTATAGTGAAAACTGGAGATACAAAGCTCATGCATACGATAGCCCATTTCGAACATGTTGAACATGTTTTGTCTATCTGACAAGCGTTGCAAGAAGCTACGAAGCCTATACTGTCTGAGATTAATCTGAATCGCAAAGTTTACGACCACGGAAGGACCATGTTGGACCGAAGCGCAAGAGAAAATTATCTTCCTCCCAAATCTCATAGAAAATCGGTGCTGCCATCTACCCCAATCTGCCCTTACTTTCAATTCACATACCTATCTTCTGGTTTGTACGAACATGATGACAGGATCTGCAACTAGAGCCGACTGCACAAAATCGCCCATATCGCTGCAGGTTGAACTCCCGCGAGCGTGCTTGCAACGCGGCTGCCGAGCACGGCGCTATGATGACTAATGCGCGCGAATGCCGATGTTAACCCGCACAAGACACGCTCGCGGGCGTTTCGCATGGGCGATTCCGTGCAACCAGCTATGAAAAGTGACAGGAACTGCGACCAACAATGAAAAAGGTGGATAACATGTGGCATGCTTCTAAGGGAGCAAACTGAAAGCACAACTCACATTACAAGTCACGATCACAAAGACTGCTATGCACGTGGCGGAAACAGAAAAGTTTACAGCATCACAATGGACGGGAAAGAAGAGACAGACTTAACGCAGATACCTGCATTTACAGCACCAAATAGTGGAAACTTGGAAAAAAGAAAATGCGCTCCTTCTTGAGGTAAATCGAGACAGAAGGACACACTAGAGTGTACGAAGTTGGGGTAACAAATGGAGAATAAATGACTACATTCTCCCAGAGTGCGCCAAAACCAAAACGAGCCACATGGAATTTCAAGAGTTTGAGGAAAAAATGACGAATGCTATGAAATGAAAGAAGACGAGAGTTAAAATAGGAGATGGTAGAAAAGAGGGAGGTAGCGAAAAATATGTAAAGCGAGATGAAGTAAAAGATGACCGCCTGTGTTATTATGATGGATCTCTCTGTGACCAGAAACGAATGCATAAAACAAAACAAAAAACACTCTATGTACAATAGCTAGAAGTTCTAAAAGGTCAAAAGTTGAAAGAAGAAAACTAAGCATTCACTGCGCTATCGTTGCTACTCTATCGAGGCGCATGCGATCATCGTTGACATAACAAAGAATGGAATTAGCAAGTTCTACAGCCTTCTCTGAGCTTTCGCTTCTCATCAGTTGCAATGCACTTGAAAGTGCAGATGTCGGGAATTCCTATGATCTCAACAGTAAAGCGGCAACTAATTGTCGAACAAAGCTCACCAAATTCTGATAGTCGGGGTTGAGGGTCCAGAAGTAGTACAACGATGTGGCCATGGCCACGAATTCTTTGAAGCTTTGCAGATCAGTACTCTGACATAATCTGAACAATACTGTCAAGGGCGCCTTCATGCAAGTCGAGACATTTCATTAATATAAGGCTGTGTTTAGGTGTAAAGGGGTGAGTTTGCGACCACGGCCACGCAATGCGCTAACAAGACTTTCTCATTTCTTTTCCTTCTCCAACGCTATCTGCCTTCAAATGTTAGCTTTCATTCACTTGAAACCAATTTGGAAAATAGGGTGATTGAGACGGTTTGAGTGGAGGGCATTGTGACGTCTTGTATGAGCAATTCCGCCGCCGATAAAATTTTCACGGTCTAGCAAAGTATACACAAGAGTTGGAAATAGCAAGGTTTGGCCTTGAATAACATCCAGATCTTGTTTCCTTCGCCCTCTTACAGGATATACACACAATGTCACCGAGAAGCCGCAAATTGATAGCGAAAAACCCTGGAAAGCGAAAAAATAATAAAACATACGTGGCAGCAGCTTTCCAAAGACTTCTCAAGTCGTCGCACACTTTCTCTGGCACATGACCGTGATCGATCCTAGATATATTAAAATAAATAGATTCTTTGAGTTTTTTCTCACGAGTCAAACATGAAAACGATATCTAAACAGTATCTAAATGATCACCAACTTTTGTCTGATTAGTCCGACCAGATCGTTCCAGATAACGGAGAATTTCGATATAGCATTTTCAGCAGGTGAAATGAATTCGCTAAAGATTTTCCTTCCCTGATCTTGATTTTCATCCACCTCGTTTGGCTTGGTTCTCAAACTGAAAGTGATATCTCGCAAAGGCATGACAATCAGAACAGGGTAGGTTCCAACCTTTCGGAACTTCCTCTTCTACTGTTGGATCTATAGTAAGAACGTTGCGGCCCGTCAACAATGCTTAACCTCTCGACCATCTTTGTCGGTACCTTCGGCTTCCATCCTTTCCTCTGCTTCTGATAATCGTAACTTTGCCACTGATATGGATTTAGGTGCTTCTGATGATCGTAGCTTTGCCACTGGTATTGATTTGGGTGCAATCGACTTTCGCAAAGTCCATTCTGTGGTTTCGGGGATCCACGGTAAGCACCGAGAGGAACTCGACTATTACCATAGGAGTAAGGGTGCGAACGATTGCGCATATTGGGATAACCGTACGACCAGCCAGGGCCATACTGTTTCGGATAGGCGAAAGGTTGCAGTGGGGGATATGCAGCATTGTCAGCGGCGTAGTAGTTTGCAGTTTGGTCGTTATCGTAGTACATATTCTGATTACAGCGTATATTATAGGCAGCACTTGGATTTCTGGGTATTTCAGATACTTGGGGGGACAGCTGTGCATTATTCTCCTGGTTACAGACAGGTGCGAGGTTGTCAGGTACAGGAGGGCTCTTGGATGTCTTTTTATCTCCCCCACTACTAACCTTCTTAGCAGGTGCTGGTGTACTGTTCCGTACAGAAGGCTCGAGTTTCTGATCCTTTCCAACTTTACTTGTTTCTTGGTGCTCCTTCTTCTTCGGCACTCCTTTGCGACTATGATGCTTGCTTATATGCCCGTTTAACGGCTTCTTCACAACATTCTCAGAGGGTTTGCCTTCTTTCTCTTTTGCAGGCTTCTTAGCAGAGGCCTTTGGTTGATCCTTCACTTTGACACTGTAACACACGGTTGACTGAGAAAAACTTTTAACGCAACTTGAAATCGCAATGCTTCGGAGAGTATCGAACTGGTTCTTCTATCATCAGATAAAACACCTTTGATTTCTTCCTAGCGCACTCTCCATTCACAATACAGAGGCTAAGGATAGAACTTACCTCTCTTGCGGCAATATGACAGAATTTTGAGGCGGGTCAATTTCCATAGGTTCCTCCTCAGGGTCCAAACTAATATTCAAACCAGACTTCTGGAGTTCGGCCAGATACTCCTGAAGAAGAGAATGGAAGAGAATACACGGAAAAAGATAAGTACAAAACGTCATGTAACTCACCTTTGCTGTGAGGTACCTAACATCATGAGCACGTGCTTTGAGAGAAAGGAGACAATCATCAGTAATGAAGAGGATTCTTTTTCCAACACAGTTTGCAGGCACTGAATTTCAACCTTTTAAAGCTGGATACTTGTTGAACAACACACTCACGGTTTACTTGAATTTTGAAGGCACATCTCAAGATCAGGTCATCGTTGTTATTTCTCGCGGCTTTGAAACCATTGACTTCCTCCAACGACTAAAAACCCCAAGCTAAGAGCGCGTAAGTGTAAAACAGATGTACTTACATCGAAAGAATCCTCAATTATCAAATAGTCACACATGCTCGACTTTCTCAAACAATGCATCGCTTGTTGAGCCTAGGATGAAGCAATGCATTTATGACCAATGCAAACTGAAGCTGCGTTCATAGTCATTTGCATGCCGAATTCGGGTCGCCCCATCACGCTGCGAGCACGGCACTTTCATCTATACTCATGCAAACCGCTTTTCTGATAACTACCCGATTTGGCCTCTTACTCTTTGTCATAAAACGCTGCATTTTCACATTCGCATCCCTTGAGTAGCACGCAATCGCTAATAACTGGCGGGAGGTGTGCGCCAGAAAGTCGGCACATGGCTGACTATGAATGCAGAAATCAGTAGTAGACAACTGACCTTCTTATAACTGGAGTACTTTCCACTTTTATGGAGTTTGTCCAGTTCACACAACACAGGAAAGGGGATCAGCACAAGAATTTTATCTATAAAAAGGAAGTTAGATGAAGACCGTGAAAAAGTTTACAACATAAAGCTGTGATTACAACTCTGACTCGGTTAATGCAACTCTCCACAGCTGACAAACCCCTTTCGAATTCCAATAAACATCAGAACTTTGTTCGAAATTGTTCTACCACCAAAGCTCGTTGAGAAATTGCACCAAGAGAACCAAAATTTGTAAGGCATGACTTGAGCTTCCCAGATAAACTCACTTTTTAGGCTGATCTCAATGATATCAGGCTCATTTAGAAGTGCACATGTATCCACAACTATACATCCTAGAATTTCTGACGAGCGAGCTCTTCTTTTCCATAGACAAAATTCCTAGACAAAGATCTTGAGACAACAGAGCAATAATAATCTGAATGATACCTGTGGGAGATTCTTTTTATCCAATTTGGATGAACGTAGCTCACGGACTTCATCGTACTCCGGGTTAGGCGACTCTGGCACAATTACACCTACGCTGCAATCCGCTGTTCCCGCAGCTGGTCCTCCCATATTAGCGCTAAATGCCCAAGTTCACGACTGATGATTGAAAAAAACATTTAGAACATGAAATAAAGTGATTTCGAGGTCAGTACCCCAACCTCCGTCTGATGACGAACAACTATGACAGATTGCTAAACAAAAATATGGTCGAATAGATGCAGTAGGCCTATCTACATTTCAGATACATGTATTTGGCAGTGATCGCCGGATACACGACACCCCGCTTTTACAACGGTAAATGAAAGCTTACTAAAGAGAAGATCAGAATGCTGTGTAAGGAAGGTTCTGTGTCTTCAAAAGTCGTGACTGTAGTCACTCACAACAAATCTGTTTCATGCACATGAGAAAGTAAGAATAACGCTTCCAACAGCAAAGCTATCAGAACTGCGGCATATAGAAGATCAGAAATTCACTTCTGTTTCGTAATCTTTGAATCTTTTGGCCAGGAAAGTGAAACCAATCCCTAGAACACAAAAAAATAAAACTTTATGATGCTCTCAGATATCTACAACAAAAACATGGCACACTTCGTTATCCAAGAAACTGCAGAAGATAACGAAGAATCAAGCTTTGGTGTGCATTTTAGACTATGTCCACTATCTATTGCTTTGCAATTAAATCGTCCTCTCTAATTTTCCAGGATCAATAGATGATGAGCTTGGTTCCTAAGCAAGTTTGTTCATACAGCAACAGACACAGCGTCTCTCTGATTCCAGTGAACTCGAAAGCATTCAAACCGTACGGTCGAAACAAAATCGATTCGAAGTAAGTGAGATTGAACAAAAGGAAAACTAGGTGAAAGGGTAAATAATTTGTGAATGATAATATATAATCTAAAAGTGCATGAATTTCTTCACTTGGAAATGTAAACAGCGAAGAACTACATTCTGCGCACAGAAGTTCTCAGCTTCCATATGCAACTTTGGGTGCTTTCGCAATATCGTAGCATTCAATCTAAAGAAAGTGCACGCATAAAAAAAGGCAGCGCTGTTCACGTGCAGTGCCTTACAGACCTCTCGAAAGTGCAAAACTAGTCGAAAAACTCTAAACTTCTTGTTCAGTAATTGAGCATTAAATGTCGCCCATTTGCTTCGGTAACGGACAGAAAGCTTCTACAAAGATTCATCTCAAGCTCGCAACTCTTATAAAGATTATTAGCTGTAGAAAAAGCTTTCAAGATGACATAAACATTCACGAAGGCGTACGAAGCTATTTGCAAGCAAACCCGTTGCCGATAAGTTCGGCCCTCTTTCACCTCCTCTAGCAGATTACCGTAAAGGTCATACTTAAGCGTGACCTCCTGTGATATAAGTATGGCCTAGATATGGTAACTCACTTCGCCACCGGCGTTCCAACACTGTTCTAATGCGGACAGGATTAGGTCGGTGGGGTGTACCTATAACTATAGCCCTATGAAGATTGTGCTTGACAGGTAAAACGGATCTAATAAGTTGTATACCACATATGCCGCATGAAAATGATAATTATTTACTGGCAACACTGACTTGAGTGAAGAAAAAAATGGCAACTACGAAAGCAAAGAAATTCAGTTTTTGTGCCGACATTGTCGGCACTTCCTAACAACCGTATCTCTGCTGTTACCGAAGCACCTTACAGGTCATGCCATAAGCATGACCTGCTGTGATAGTTTGTTATGTTACTCTACCACGCCTATTATCCTTAGCATTTTACCACAGCACCGACGTGTGCAAGGTCGCCTGATCATAAAGCTTATTAGCTAATGTGTTCTATATAACACACTCCACAAGGCGCTACTTCGCTTTAGGCTACACTAAAGTCTCACCGAAAGAGTTGATCTTCGCTGGTTCTGTTTTTTTTTTTAACGAAAACTACGCGGTGACCGTTGAATCCATAATCGTACAAGTGAGTGTCTTGAGCAAAAAGGGATGAAACGGATCCTTACACTGAGTGAATCACAATCAAATGGCTTTGACCGTACATTACGAGGATTACTACTGTTATTCGTTTTAGGCCCCGGACAGACTTCACGCGATTTGATCGTCGCGACTGAATCGCGACGAGACAACTGTTACAACATCATTCCATGCCGATCAACTTGCATTTCAACTGTGATATTTTTCCAGCCCGGAATTTTTGAATGTGAAATGAAAATGAATGGAAATGTCGGCGATTTGATCGTCGTGATTCAATCGCTGCAAGACAAGTGTTAAGGGCCGGGCATACTTCACGCGATTGTCGCGACGCGGTTTGGCAATATTCCAACTATTCATAACTCATTGTAAGCAAATTCTGAACGTACAGAAGATAAGTCATTTTATCAATCCACGTAAGTTATACACGCTATGCATGTGCAGTTTCCTAGTGTTTGATCTGAAGACTTTTGGCGAACTGCCAAATCTCGTCGCGACTGCAATCGCGTGAAGTATGCCCGGCCCTTTACGAGTTCATTGCATGCCGATCTTCTTGTATTTCGGTTGTGATAGTTAGTCACGATTAATCGTGTTGGAAAACTGTCACAACCGAAATGCAAAAAGATTGGCATGCAATGAACTCGTAACACTTGTCTCGTAGCGATTGAATCGCGAAGATCAGATCGCTCAACTCTGCCCGAGGCCTTACTACTGTTGCTAGTGTTACCGCTTTTATTGCTACTGAGAATTAGATGACCATCAGTGTCACCAAACATTTCACTACACAACAGCGATAAAAGCGGTAACACTACTAAACTAGTTACACGAGTAAACTGATAACACCGGTAACACGAGTACCAGTGGTAACAATGGTAACACGGGTAAATAATGATGTATGGTCAAAGCCAAAGAACATCATGAGCTGCAGGAGTTAGAGACTTAAACACAACCAACCAATAGTTGTCGACTGTGTAGAATGTTTCGTTACGCATCGTTGCTTGATTGAAGTTGATAAAAAATAAAACTGAAATCTAGATATCAACAAGTTTGCACGGTACAAAACACGACTTAATGTTGTAAAGCTACAACACGATCCATACACTTTTCAAAGCTTTCATGCACTTTAGAACACAATGAAGCATATCGATCTTGCCGAGAACTGTTTAAAAAGGGGAAAGTCAAGACCAAAGAGAGACAACGATGTGGAGGTTGCCCTGCACGTGTGCCTCTACTTTTGGCACAGATGGCCTTATAGAAAGAACTGCCCGCGAGATGTTTACATGATCGCATCACAAAGAACCAATGCGCCTAGCAGATAGCCGTGGTCAGGAAATAAAGCTTTTCTTTTGAAAGACTCAAAGCCCGAGAGAGTACGGTACAAGAGGTCCTTCAATAAAAGGAGTGCCCGCGACGAATCCAAATCGACCGATTTCACCGAGCGTAGAGCAATGTCACGAAAAACTCATCCATTTGATTGCCGATGCCAGAGAGCACTGTAGTCGACGATGCTGCGCCCCGAATTAAACAGTGGGGACGAGCGAAGTTTACGCGCCAGGACCTACCCTGTAAACTGTCGTGGAGAGATGAAAGAACAAGCAACATTTTGCACATTGAACTGCGAGCTTTTCACGACTACATGGCCTTCTAGGTCCGCTGAGTCCTGGAATATACTCAGAAAGTCAAAAAGCGTTTTTTTGGCCAGCCTTGTAGATTGCTGTTGGGGTTGGGGGAGCGATTCCCACCAAAAACAGCGACTGGCTGCAGGAGAGAAAACGCGATAAAAAGCACTTTTTTGACTTTTCAAGCACAGTCTTAGACTCAGCATCCAAAAGGGCAAGGAGGGAGGGATGTCCGTAACCGCAATCTTCCCGAGCCACTGCCTTTAAAAGCAGCGTCCAGGCAAATCTGGACATACGGGGTTCTGATGTGGAAAGTAATTTTGGGCCCTAACTAAGACACTGCCTAAGCGGCAGCTCAAATGGTAAACTCACAATTGAGACATTCGCCCCCAAAATGGACCGCGGAATAGTATTCGCATGGAATGGCGCGACACGCGTGGGTCCTCGCGCGAAACTGATCGCCATGAATCCGTGCGAATACGATTACGGGGGTCCAGGTTGGAGGCGAATATCTCAGCTGTGAGCTCACCATTTGGACTGCCGCTTGGGCAGTGTTTTAGTTAGACTCCAAGATTACTCTCCAAATAAGGCAGATTTGCCTGGACGCTGCATTTAACACATTCACGACAATACGACCCACCGGTGGGTCGTGATCATGAAGCGCTATCTTTGCCGGTTTACGACGGAATTTTACGGGGTCCTGGCATATAATTGGGGACACTTATGAGTGGGGCCCGAGCTCTCGACACTGTAATGTAATGTTACGGTAGGTATACTGTAGATAGATGTAAGGCAAAGCTTTTAGCTCAAAGTCTTCGCAGGATGATGCTGTTTCTGGAGAATCAAGTTTACATGTAAGAGTAATACGGGACGGGCAAGAGGCTGACGTCAGCCCACCAAAAAATTATCGATTTTATTGATTCCATTGATTTTTTGCATTTTTCATCCTAGGAAGCTCGAACATTGCATATATAGGTTTTGTAGCATGCTGATTACAAAAATGATAATCTCAAGTTTTGATACCACCTTCTTACATCAGTTTCTTGATTTCTACAAAAATTCTACCGTACTGCTACCGTAGTCCCACTGTGAGAAAGTAGTGAACAAAGTAGACACTACAATCGTGATCAGCACGTGAAATAACCCCAAAACACAATATTGCATCAAAATCCATGTTGTTGGGTTCCTACACAATGACTACCGTACCCTTACCGCACACTTCCAAAACTGAAATAAATCATATTTTGGTAATCATCTCGTTCGATATCTCTTATGGGGAAATTCTCGGAGACATGTTTTGAATTTCTCCCAAAAAGACTGCCATTTCGACAATACGACCCACGGCTGGGTCGTAATTTTGACGAAGCGAAAAACGCTCTGGTCCGAAATGGCAGTAATCGAAAGAAATCGGCCTTGTCGTGAATGTGTTAAGCTACAATGTTAACATCCATACATCAAATAGATAGATAATTCAGCATGTCTACTCCCATACCTGCATGGATGCTCTTTCAATCGATTAAATCGTGTCTATCAATTAAATCAAAAAGAATATACGGCATTTCACACAAGTAAAAACTATAAAGTTCGACTTCTAGCATGCCTGTTTTCAACCTCTCACTAGTTTCTCCTCCAATATAATAGTTTGTCATTTCATCTCTTTGTAATGGTCTGTCTTGTTGCTCATCTGTGATTGCTCCATGTATCGCTCGTAATGTTTCATATCATAGGTGCAAATATCATTGATTTATGAAATGAGTAAATCATCCTCAATCTATTCGCAAAATCTATTTCAATTAGACTTGGATTTATAGTTGCCGACGGCTCTATCTCTTCGATGAAGATGCCAGAAGGGCGTTTTAATGTAAAGCGGAGCAAATCCTCGGTGGATAGCCCTCAAAGATTAATTGGCGATCCGACAGATCCTCCTGGCACCTTGCTGTCGAGTGGATGAGTAATGGTCTCGTTTGTGCCTGGCGGCAGGATAAGGTTCGCGATTCCTTCACATGAGCGTTGTAAAGTTGTACATAAAAGTGATTTTTCCATTCCAATATGTTATCAGAGGAAACTGAAGAGAAAAAAGGCAAGACTGTATGGCTAGAAGGGAAATTTATCACGAGATATTAGTTGCTGTAGCTGACACATGACAATCGGTTTGTCCTCTTGCTGCCACCAAAATATATTCAGATGAACAATGTACTTACAGATTCGTGCCAATACCAGACATCAAAATTCCCAATAGTTTTGAAAAATTTGGAATGAACAAATCAAATATTTAGAAAGTATACATTTTTGTCGTTGTGAAGATTGTTACCATTTCATGCAAAATAGCTGAACTAACTTTAGTAAGTTTACCTGTTACATTTGGAAAAAGTAAAGTTTGGAAGCAGTAAATAGTAAATCCATTCCTAATTATTAGGTTGGCTGAAGGTAAGTTCGTTTTGGCATACAGATTGTCATAAAAAATTTTCTTGTTGTTTTCAATCTATAATTCTTTGTGGGAAAGTAGTCCGAAGCTTCCTCTATCACATATTAAATAATCAGCATTTTCTCAGTAAAGATAGTCATGCCTTAAGATGGCGAAACTTCCAAAAGCTCAATTCTTTGACTCCTTGAGCTTCGTTTTCATGCTGTAATGGATGTAAAGAATTTTCATGCTGTAATGGATGTAAAGAACAGCACTTTGGTGTTCGGATGCAGAGGAGTTATCCCTATTTAGTGAACAACAAAAAGAACTGTGATCTGCCATTTTGAAAATGTTTCACTAAGAAAACCGAATTTCCTCATATTTGCGCATTGTGGGAAAATATTCTTCACTTCTTTGCGGGTTTTTTTTCCTGGGAAGATAAGTTTTACTCAAACAGAATATATGCTCCAATACCCAGTGAAGTGCTCTTTTCAGAGATACCAAACATTGGACAAAAATTTGTCTACAGCATTTGTAAGAGCTGAAAAAGCGACCGAACTTATTTATTAGCCGATCTAATATTTTTACATATGTCGAGAATTCTTGATTATTTTGATAAAAGTATTTCGATCAAGTCATTATTGCACTTTCGTACTATGTAGTATTAAGTAATGAAGTGAGGAGGGGTTAGCAATCGATTTTTTACATGTGGTTGTGAGGGTTGAGAATCGGATTTTTATATCTCAAGGGACGAGTTAATTCTGGACTCGAAGCCTGCGCGGTCTTGTTAAGGAGTATATATAATGGAGAAATTACCGGAAGTGTTGGGATTAGATGGGAGAGAAGGATGCGGCCGGTTGGTGTTAGGAGGAGGAAGGTGCTGGGCAACTGGCTCTGCTTGGCAAAGCCCAGCCTTTGGCAACTGTCATAGCTTAGCGGTATTGTGACAACAGAAGAAACGCACAGGTCGAGGATTAGCATTCTCCGATATGGAGTCTTACGTAACCTGTGTACTAAGTCCTCAGCTTATATGTATTTGGATAGTCTGAAATAATAAGCAACATCTTGTGCTCGGTTTGCGAAAGCTAAGCGTATAAGACTAAATTCTGCCAAGAATGTGGGATAGAATCTATCACTTTAGCATTCAGTTGTTCAAAAATTCTATTCACTTTTCATGTTCAAGATTCGCACTTTTTTTCGGATGTGATGTTACAAGTGTAATTAATTGTGTTGCAACCTAGAAATCTTTAGCGGTCCTGTGAATACTCAAATCTAGTGAGATCACAATAGTTTTCCTAGGCAAAAATTGCCAACATCTTGTTTCTCTGGAAAAAAAGTGGAAAGTACCCACTTATTTCGCCTTTGCTGTGAGAGAATGCATACTTTTCGAATTTTTGGATTTGCTTGCCGCTGACAGTTGAGAAAATTTTTTCATTTTTCATGTTCAAAATATTGGCTAAGTCTCATTTATAAAGCGAAAGTTCCGAAAATGCACAGCGCTTATGATTTTCATGCATTTCATAGGGATCACATTCAGCTCATTTTATGTCAAGATTTTATGGGTCAAATTTCTTTCAAAATTATATGTCGATGAGCATTTTGTAGCACAAATTCCCAGCAAACAGTAACATCTTTCGAAACCAAATCTCCTCCTCTTACTCATTATCATTGCAATAGAGCATAGAGCAAGCAGAAAAAATTCTACATTCGTTATGCTCTCCCTTCAAGATACGAAATCACAGAATGAACAAAGCTTTATGTAATTGGAGATGCGCATAAAAACTAGAAAAAAAAGCTCTCAAGGCAATAGTAAAAATGCATGCAATATAAGGAATGCTTATTTGAAAAATGTTTGCAAAGATGTGCAAATAGTAATATTCCAAAACAAGTAAAAAGGCCGACTGGGAAACTTACAGAACAGACGTAATTTGGTGCTCTCAGAGTTTGAAAGGATTCATGCACATAAAAATCTTTGGACACAAGAGTGAGAGTGGCATTTGAACAAATGTAATTTTGTTATCAGATAACGGAAAGTATGTTATGAGAATTAAGATGAGATGATGCAGATAAGCCAAGAATGTGCGCTCCAGCTGTATAAGAACATTACAAAAGATGTGGTCGAATCGACTCTCCGTTGAGCTACGGCGTGGCCGGCTACCGTATACCAGTTCGTCGTTTCCACGGCGCTACGTTTACTCAAATATGAAATCACATTAAGATGGTGTGAAAATAGCGACAAGGCTTCTTTAGACCTGCTGAAAATTTTGAGCTGATTGGGCTGAGAGCGTTCAGCCTTCTGCAGGAAATCGGCTGGTGGTCTGGATGCTGGAGACACCCAGTTGACTAGCAAATCTGTTTATTGTTTTGTTTGTTTTTTCTAGCGGGCCGTAATGTAAAGTGAAGATCTGCAGGAGCGTTCGCTGCGGGAGCCGCGCGATTTCCTGCAATTTTACCTTTTTGAATAGGCATAGCGCTTCTTTATATATAGAATTTGCACTGTGGCCCGCAGTTTGACAAAGTGGCAAAGCTACTCTTTGTCTGAAACTAATAATCCAGTAATTAAAGGTGCTAGATTGTATCCGCGCGCTTCGGGACCGCACCGCGGTTTCCCACTATCTGATGATTTTTGAATTGGCGTTACAATTCTTTATATACTAGACTAGGGCACATTTCTATGGACAGTCGAATAGATTTCCTGCTTAATATAGTGTGCTTGCACAAAAGGTGAAACGCGGTAAAATTTGCGCGTAAACAAATAGTTCCGACTGTGACGCCGGCCAACTGCGGGCGCAAAATGTCGGCGCTACTGGCGCGACTACTTCCTCACGCGCAAATTTTACCGGGTTTCACCTACAGTGCAAGCACATCATATTAAGCGGAAAATCTATTCGACTGTAATTGAAAATGAAATGAAACTTCCGCGTCATGAGCCCGCAAATATTGGGCGCACCTCCCTCCGAGAAAATCTTCATTGCCCCCCTCCCCCGGAACGGAAACCTTGGGCCCGCTACTGGTCAATCCGGATAGTAATTCACACTGCAATCTAAAGCACTATCAAGAAACAGTCTGACTAGGGGATACGCAGGAAACAACCGCGCCGCGTAGTCACCGCGATTCTGTATTGCTTGCTTTGATATGGCTTTGGCTTGACCATGTGTACAAGTACATTAATATTTAATTAAAAACCAGAATACATGCACAAATCTATCTGCACCGAAAAAGCTTCTTTGATAGGGAACGTTTACGGATCACCGCATTAGCACAGACATTGTAGTCGCTTCCATTATTTATAGCTATGTCTTGGCTTTGTATGTCCATTGCATCATTGGTTGTGGTTTTAATGTTTGAGTTCGCAACTCACGAGCGTCGCGGCTACCATCGTAACATTTTGTAGAAGAGTATTGTACGAAACTGTGGGCTTAACAAGACCGACGACCATCACTGGAGACAGCATCTTGTGCTGAAGGGGGGGGGGGGGAATGAGGTTTTTTTCGGTGGATAGAATGTTTTCAAATGAGTACTGGAAACGTTTAGGATACCTAGGTGTCTGAGGACAAAGTTTCTTTCGTTAGCAAGATTATCTGTGGAGGCGTTTCGTTGATTATTCCAACCAGTAATGAACTCCTTACTTGTGTAGCAAATTAGACTTGTCAATGCTTTTAGACTACGGTATAGCAGGAATAAACTGTGGATAGCAAAACAGCAAAAATAGTTGTCCCTTGCTGCAGCGACTAAGAAGAAAGTAAGTTCACCATTGAAATGGGCATGGAGTAGCAGAGTATCAGAACACACACTGTCTTCACTAGCTCGCGTGTCCATCAAAATTTACTACTTCGCCCTTTCCTTAAATGTTCATGTCCTTTGTCTCCGCTTGGCAGTTTTCCATCCTGCCATCCATTAATGAGGACAAGCTGGTGCAGCTCATAAGTGCATCTCATTTACGTGTTTCTCAGATGGGTTTGCAGCTGAAACGGCAACCATTGCTGCATCTGCAGAGTTTGAACGCAATGAAAAAGAAAACCTTCATGGGTATAACAAAGCAAGTGGGGTAGGATAAGACGATGCCAAAAGATGAAAAAAGAACCTTTACTGACATCAGCCGTGTCATGCACAGCAAGAGAGAACCAGAAAGTACTCCCCTGCGCTAGATTTGAGCGCCTCCTAACAACATTCAATAGATGACGTGCTGCGAACGAAAAATTATCGTCTTAGAGTAATTTATGAAGGCACTGCTCAGTTATTTCGATGCCCGTTCTCGGGCAGATAGTGTGGTTCGTCGTCGCTGTGTTCATCTGCTGGGTAGTAGAGATTTTCCAAATGCTGAGATACAGTCAGTAGAATTTTTGATTACGATTTTGCAGCACCAGTAGAAACCGAGGCAGAGTTAATTAAAGCCAGAAGGAACTGCACCAGCGCAATAGCGCTGCAGTCGCGAGCAGAACGACTACGGCTTCGATGACTTGAAGAGTCACAGAGGGAAAAAAGGACAAAAGTGCAAAAACGCAGAAGCAGTAGCAATTCATCAATCAGTATCTCAAACTGAAGAGGCCCGGTCTGTGAGAGTGCGCATCCGTCAACCGCCTATATTGTTGCCGGATTAACATAAAACAGACTAGCATGAACACATTCTGACGAAGCATTCGATATGGATTAGAAAAACAATATCATTTTGAACCTATCGCCGACTTTCCGCTACATACGGGAGCCTTCACCACGTACAATACAAAAGGCTAGATCTCAAGTTTTCTACTATAACCAATAAGTACTCCGACCTTCCAAACTATTGGCATGCACCGACAAAAACAACCAAGCGAACAATAACAATCAACAACAAAAATAACAATATCTCCGAAATTTGGTATAAACAAGCATATGAAACTTACTACTTATCTGTTAATTCTTTTGCCATAAAACTATACAATTCAGCATTAATTCTTTTCAATTTTTGTATTTCTTCCTGTTGTTTCTGTATCAACTCTCTATCCTCTTTCGAGGTAGCCGCTGCAATAGAGGGCAATTTTCAAACGCAGCTTATGAACAAAAGAAGACTTACCGCTAGAAACGGAATCGTGGCGAGACTCGCCCGTGACTTCCATAATATCGTCATCCAATACAACAACGTCAGATTTATCGTTTCCATTTGTCTTCATCAGCTTCCTTTTCTTTTTCTTCGTCTTTGCGTTGGGTTCGCTTTGGGTAGTCTGATAGAAAAACAATGATATATCAATATGCTTCAGCCATTCCCAAGGTGATCACGTAATACGGTTGAACAGTAAACTCTGTCTGCCTTCTTAAAATTTTGCAAAACAAATTCTTTTCGACAATAGCAAGCGTTCACCATAAGCATGGCAATGCGTCGTCAATAATAAAAAGAAAAATGCAAATTGCACTGCACTACTAGCAAATTAAAGCGCTTTATAGAAAGCAAATTACGATGGAAAACAACAAGTGCGACAATTACCTCTTGTAAAGCGATTGCTATCAGTCGGTCTACTTCTCCATGCCAGAAATCCTAAAAAGTGTTAAGGTTTAGGTCTAGCAAAAAAAATTCAACTTGGCAAAAATCTAAAAGATTTATCAAGCAACTACGACACGTAAATATCAAACGTACGTTATTGCGATTCTTCCCTTCGCTCGGCTTCACCATTATTTTTTCACCTCTCGATGTATTTCGTTGCAAATCGAATACTGGATGCATGGATATATGCTCGGATGCCGTTATGCTGGGCCAGTCAGCGACAAATCGTAATGAAGAGATCGGTCCGCGCATCGTGGATACCTGCAACATGCGTTAAATTTTAATGGCAGATATAAGCGTAAGCAAATACCTTCAAACACTGTCGGCTAGAAATTTCCCATATGCAATATTTCCCTGCACTATCACCAGAAGCTAATAACGAACCATCAGCGTTGACACATAGGCTTGTGATTTCATCGCAGTGACCATTGAAAACCGGTACTCTTTCATTTTTCTCGTCTGCTACTTGGATTAAAATTTCACGTCGATCGTCCTGAAATGCGAGAGTAAGAGGTCAAGACAAAAAGTCAAGTGAACCTAACAATCACAAACTCAGTCTTTCATTTTAGAACATCGATAACTTGTGCATCGCATTTCACAGGTATTCGCGATCGGATACTCAGGATGCAACGATTCTACTGATCCTACATAGTAACTTCGTTTTCAGAGCTCTACCCAAAGACAGCTTCAACTTGGCTAGCACAAACCTTCAAACCTATTTTTGTATCAGAGCTTCATGCGTACTCCTGAGTAGGGCATATAAGAACAGATTGACAAACTTCAATGAATTCACCAGCAAAAGGAAAAGACCAGAAAAACCTCCCAACATTCACTTCAAATAGGATAAGTTGAGTTACAAATTCGTTGCAAAAGATTTAAAAATCTCGAAAGATTACGCGAATGTAGAAAGTTAAGAACCAGATACTAAAGCCAAGATTGAATAAGTTTGGGCTCACCAGTGCATATAAATTTATTTGCGCTATATTTCCAGTGTCCGAACCTAAGAATAACCTCGACTCAGCTGCATCCAACGCACAAGCAGTAAGTGGCCGATCAGCAGACACCTCAACGAGTTCGCATGATATTTTCCCTCAGATCAAATCCTGTTCTGAGAAACTCACTTTCAACAAAACGTCATTGAGAGAGACTGAGTGTATCAGAGCAAGATGATCTAACCCACAGCTAGCAACACGTGGATTTGATCCACAACTGACAGATAGACCTTTGACAGCCAAAGTATGAGCTCGCCAGTTTCGCAAAGGTTCAACTGTGCGATCGCGATCTTGCGAAATTATGCTACAAAATTTTGACTCGAACGGAAAAAGTAGCAAGAACTGAAATTACAAACAAAGTTGAATAAAGGAAACCCACTCAGAAACCAAGAAGCAGTTTATAGCACCGTCAGTTGATGCCGTAAAAAGCACGCTTTCATCTGCTGACAAAGCGATCCTTGTCATAGCTTGATAATGAGCATCTATGACTGTTAGCAATTCACCGCTGGAAAGCTAAATACATGACGTCAGAACAAGACAGAGGCAATATTAGCTTCTCAGATAGGCCGAATTCAAACTTCATAAACAATGTGATAACTTGAATAAAAGGAACTACAGTAAGAACTTACAAGCCATACGTAAAGCTGGGTCCCTACGGCCGCAAACAGCAACGACCCATCTCTATTTATGCATAAAGCAGCTACCACACCAGCAACAACGGATTTTTGATGATATCGATCACGCGGATGTACGGCCAATGCATGAATTAGTGGCCGATCTTTGATAGACAACACAAGATGGTCACCGCTGACACCTACAGTAGGATTTACCAACGAAAAACACACGGACGAGCACTTACCTAGCGGTTCCACAAATCCCACCGCTGCGCCTTGCAATTCGGAGCCTTTGTAACTCCACGAAGCCACACCTGTTCGAGGATCCACGATAATCACGGAGAATGGATCACTGCCAGAACATCCGACTAGCAAGCGCTAAATGTGATAATCAGACATTGGATTTGCATATCGGTAATATGTAGGGTAAACAGCCGTATTGGAGATGATTCCTACATGTTTGAGGGATATTACATCCACTGACTGCTGTAAGGTTTTTTTTTTGTGAGCTAGGTAGGCTCCGGCCAGACTTCGCTCAAAAGCGCCGAAAGCGCCCAAATTTCTCTAACGTCTCTTCACACTTTTTCGTGTGAGGAGAAATGAGAGAATCAGAGAATTTGGGCGTTTTAGGCGCTTTTGAGCGAAGTCTGGCCGGGGCCGTTACTGAGATAGCGCCGGCTTCTCCATTCTGGGCTTTGAAGATGAGAATCATGAAGTTAGAAAGCACCAATCAATTGAAGATTTTACTTCGAACCAGAGACATCTTAGTACAAAAAGAAAAACCCACTGAAGAACCAAAGAAGTGACGATAAAAAACAAACAAACCTCTAGCATTGCGGATGTTTGGGCGAAGATTGAGAAGATAGCCTCTTCGACCTTTTTCAACCTGAACCCGCGACGCAGCCGATAGAAAACCAACCCCGTAAGTCGCTTCAAACGCACAAGAAGGATTAAGTTGAAGAAAGCTGCAAAAACTAAATGAGATACGCCTAAGCATGCCATGTACGCAACTACACGAGCACTAAGTAAACGACGCACTGCAGCGACTATAGAAGCCAGGGTAGTGTACGAGCGATCCAAATCCCCTCCTCCCGGCCCCATTCAAGGGCCGCATGCACTAACCTCCCCGCGGGGAGGGGATCGCAGCTTAAAAGAAAGCTTTATATTTCGAAGCTCCAGATACCTGGATTTCACGTTGTGTACCTATCCGTAAGTATTCCTACTACCCTTCACTATGAACATGTTGAACAGGAGCGAGAAGCTGTACGAACCGCATTTTCCAGCTTTTGTATGATCCCTGATGATCCCCCGCGCTTTTCTTTAAAGTCATTTTTCTTACTCCGAAGTTAACGAAAACCTTCCAAAGTCGTACTGAACATCTGACACAACACTGCTAAGCATGTTGCTGATGAGAACAAATGAGTTTTTAAAAAGTCGAATTTTCTGGCAAACCTCAAATTTCGACCTGTGGATCATCGAAAATTTCATGACTTCAAAACATCATTTGTTCTTATCAGCAACATGCTTAGCACTGTCGGTTTAGATAATCTGCACAACTTTGGAGGTTTTTCGTTAACATCGGAGAAAGAAAAATGATTTCAAAGAAAAGCGCCGGGGATCATCAGGGATCATACAAAAGCTGGAAAATGCGGTTCGTTCAGCTTCTCGCTCCTGTTCAACATGTTCATAGTGAAGGGTAGTAGGAATACTTACGGATAGGTACACAACGTGAAATCCAGGTATCTGGAGTTTTGAAATATAAAGCTTTCTTTTAAGCTGCGATCCCCTCCCCGCGGGGAGGTTAGTGCATGCGGCCCTAAATCTACAGAGTCGGCTGCGCGGGCGGTCGCGTAGCGAGCGCAGCCTTTATCATCGGGTCACGCTTGCCGTGTGCGCTGCACTCTGCTGGATGTAGAAACTTATTCGGTTCATTATGTGCTATCTGGTCTCATCTGTTGACAACGCCAACGGTTTCTTTGACATTGAAATGTGGCGATCAACGGCTTTTGTGACAATGAAATGTGGCGTTTTTTGAGAGATTGAGCATAGCGCTTAATCCGAAGAAGTTGAGATGATTGTGAGTTGTCATCCATGTGATTGTGAGTTTAGTTCATCAGATGCATGCTGCCTAGCATGTTTACATCCTTGAAAGGTATCGCAAGTCTTTTTTTGTTAGATCTGTCGTAAACATACTGTAGACTGGACGCTTCTATGATCTCGATTATTCTTACTATCTCCAATTCTTGAACATTTGAAAGATAAAACATGATTTCATTTGCATGTGCATCTGGAGTGATTATAGTCTTCACATAAAGCAAAAAAGATGTTATGTCATTCGAATTCCTGGCGCTATCTCCCACATTAGTTGAAAGAAATGGAAACAGCGGATTTTGCTGAAAAATCATCAAGGGGGGGGGTTATCTTGCACGCTGATTACGAATATCGCGCTTATTCCGCATGGCAGTGCCATCCAGTGGAGTTATGATAGGATTACAGTCGGGGGTCAAAACCACCGACTTGCCCCAGACTGCCTCCAGGGCCGTTACTTGGCATGCTGAGTACGAAAATCATATTCATTTCGTACAATAGGACCATTTCTTGAGTTACGGTGGGTATTAGATTGCCAAAAGTCCCGAATTTGCTCAAAACTTTGCCTGTAGAGGTTCCTAAGCACGCTGACGACTCATGCTCATTCGCTGCAGCAATGCCTTGACAAATTTGCAGTATTACCTTCATAAAATTAAGATGAGCTATAGCAAGTTTCAACTCAGTTTGAGCGGAAATGGGACTAGCCTGTGAGTCCGCTTCGCAACAATTCGCGTCGCTTTGCAGTCTGCGTTCCTTCATTATGATCTATGTCGTTGAGCCAGTGGCAGTGCGAACGCGCTCGACTTGTGATATTTCGCCTACTCATTTGAAAAAGACTGTACAGTGCGTGAAAGAGCAACTTTTCCGCTATTCAACCAAATTTAGATCCCGAAAGCCCATGAAAAGACTGCGTCAAGCGAGACGATTGTGATTGCGATACGGGATCAGTGCGTAGTTAACACCACTGCACAAAGGTTCGAGCAAATACAGGGCTTTTCAACCTGAGAGTCGCAAGTTTCGCTTGCGCGGCTCCTCCAACGCGGCCGCCTCGCTCAGGCCGCGCGCGGCGTTTGCTGCGTATCGCCCGGATTTCGCCGAGCTTCAGTCGACGCGCAGCCAGCGCCACGAACGCTGCGCGGACCTAAGCGTGGCGGCCTAGCGGGGCGGGTGGTTCTCAATCTAATAATATACAATCTCAGGTTGTAAAGCCCTGTATATCACTTTAGCCACCTATCGCACACCTATCGTAACTCCCCGGAAAAGTCGCAAAACGCAAAAAGAGTATGACAGTCGTAATCAGCGTGCCTAATAACCCCTCTAGGCAAAGTTTTGAGCAAATTCGCGACCGTATGACACTACCGTGCGGAATAAATGCGATATTCGTAATCAGCGTGCAAAATAGTCCCTCTGGAGAAGTTTTACCGAAATGTGCGGCTTTCATTTCTTGGGTCAGGAGTAGTACCGTTTTGTTTATCGTATGAAATCCTTCGATATGTTCATCTGTATAAGTTCATGCAAGACGAAGGCGGTCGGTACAATGTGCAACGCGGCTGCGACATGGCTGCGTCACAGCAGCGTCGCGCCTCGAACCAACCGCCTTCGTCTTGCAGGAGCTTATACCTACTGAACTGCATATTCCTTACATGAGACACAGAATAATCAACTTTGGATGCCTTGGGGCGACTTTTAGATAATTGCTGAATAATGGACGCAGAAACATACAGGGTGTCCCAAAAAAATGGGAACACTGTTTGATCGTTAATAACTCCTTTGCTCTCATACCTTTCGCTGAGCATAAAGTACCATTCTGTAGAGTGAGGTCAACTTAGATTTACAGTGTGGAGCGAATCACCGATCGCTCTTCGTTACTGTAGGATTACGGTAAAAACTTTCAGCATATGGAATCATCGTGAAATATGTCATCTGACAAAATTTAAAAAAAATCTGAAAAGTCGTGTAGTGGGGTTTTCGAGCACGCTAATTCTATTACACAACTTTCGAGTGTTTTCAGCTTTTTTGACGGTGTAATTACATTTTTGACAAATGCGATTTGCGGTTTCACTTACTACGGTCTACTTGGGATAACTTTGGAAAGAAGCATTACAGGAAAGTGGAAATGTCATAATCGAAATCAGCGGCCTCCATTACCATAGCACAAAAGTTTTTGGCTTGCTTGGTTTTGCTCCGAGGCAGAATATGGCCTCCAACGGCCTAAAATCCTTGTCGAAGTTCCTATCGTAATCCTACAGTAATGAAGAGCGATCGATGATTCGCTCCATGTTGTAAATCCATGTTGAACCTCGCTCTACAGAATACCTTAAGCTCGGCGAAAGACATGAAAACAAGGGAGTTATCAACGATCGAACAGTGTTCACATTTTTTTGGGACACCCTGTATATGCTGGAAGACTCAGGAGACCACATGTATTGAAAAGATCTTATAAGTAGCTGACATGCACATACACTACATTAAAGGCGGAGCTCACGAAAAGGTGCGCAAGAGCGGGAGTCAGGGCCCGGCGGGGGTGGCGCTTTCACAAGCTGGATATCGTTTTTGGCCCGAAAAAGCAAAGGGGAGGTCGTATTTTGGGGTCCGGGGCGGAGCCCCGAACCCCAAAATACAACTTCCCCTTTGTTTACCGATAAACAATGCACATGTCATTCTTTATTCAACATTCCTTGTTGATGCTACTGTCCTATGAACTTAGATTCCAGCAATGTGAAGATTCCGTGCTCCGATCGCTAGCCTGCCCGCAGGCGGGAATTCAAATCGCAATTCTTGTAAGAGGGAAATAACAAAATAGGCTCGTTTTCAATGCACAAGTAACGATATGGCACCAAATTTGCTGTATAGTTGGAGGACCATAAGCACAAAAAAAGTATGAAGAATTATGAGAAACTTATGTGAATTTAAAAAATGGTAAGTGTTTTTCGAAATTAGGTGGCTCCCGCGCCACCTGGGAGCCACCTGGGGTGGCTCCCTGCTTCCCTTCACATAATTTCCCAGATTTCTTTACATAAATGTGGACTAGGTCGAGAGTATTACTATATGTTCAAATCCGCTTTCAAAACCACCAAGGTAACGCTTCGATACAGCCCCAAATAGGGTTCACAGCGTTATGATCGGCCTCAGAAAGCGCGCTCCAATCGCAATCGGTGCACCTTGCACGGACGACGCGGAAACTTCGAGAATTTGACTTTTTGCTTGATTAGTGATCGCTGATTGAAGCAATCTTCGCAATTTTTAAATAGATTGCTTCTTCGACGAGCCCTACAAGGGCTCAGAAGGGCCAGAGAACATATTTGGTCGTGATGTTCTATACAAAAAGCTGTTTTCGTGATTGTGTTTCTTCAGTTTTCGCATTGTGGTCGTTCTCCGCACTTTCGCTCTTTTGGGTCGTTTGTTTTCGTCGTTTTTCTTTATTCTGGTTGTTGCAGGCATGCTGTCATCAAAAGTTGAGGAAATGTTTTTGACAAGATCGAGTCGAGTAAAGTCGGTGGACCTTCATCCCACGGAAATGTGGCTATTGGCAGCTCTTTACAGTGGAAGCGTTCAGATATGGAATTACGAGAGTCAGCTGCTTCTGAAATCTTTCAAAGTAGGTTTATTTTGTTTATTTTTTTGAATTTTCATGTATTTTTGTATGTTAGGCCCCGGCCAGACTTCGCTCAAGATAGCTCATCCAAGAATGAGTTCCTATCCCGCAAATAGTCAAGCGTTGCCAGGTGTTCTTGTACATATGCGTCGTGAAAAGGGGCCTTTAGTGTTTTTGAGCGGTTCTGGGCTGTTCAGTTGAAGTCTGGCTGGGGCCTTATGTTGCTTACTATGTTTCAATCCAGTATCTTGCGCATTCTTTAGATATGTGATTTGCCAGTGCGCGCTGCCAAGTTTATTTCACGCAGAAATTGGATTGTTCGGCTCAGATGACATGGATGTCAGAATTTTCGACTACAGCACGTCGCACTTAGGTCACCAATTTGCGGCTCATTCGGACTATCTCAGGTAGGTGGAATGGTGCATTTATGCAAATATGTTACATGACATCGAATTTTTGCATTCGTTTTTGTACATTTGTAATTTTTTGCTTTTTCTTTGTGTGTTTTCCTTCATTGCCTCCAATATTTTTGTGGATCAGCGAGACCCATATTTTCAATGTGTTTCTGGTCTGGACGATCCCTTACTCGACAGAGTTTACGCGATTTGATCGTCGCGATTGAATCGCGACAAGACAGCTGTTACGAGTTCATTGCATGCCAACCAGCTTGCACTTCGGGACTGTCAGGGACTTACGGGGGCCAAAAATAGGGTCAAAAGGGAAGTCGTAAGAAATTTTGACTTCAAAGGGGATATCGTTTTCAAAATCCTGAAATGCCACCTCCTGCCGGGCCCTGGCGGGAGTCCGTATCCCTATCATGAAGAAGTCATCTCCTGATGTAGAACCCATCTCTAGTGCAAAAGTTTTGCATGTCAAGCTACGATCTTACTTTTTCCTAGGAACTGTCCGATTCTCCGGATTACCTTTTTCAAATGTACCAATCTTTGTTAAGCCAATTTGCCACTGAAAACGCCAGAAGTAAGAATCAGAGTTGTAAAGATCTGAGCACGATAACAATGAATGCTCATCTGCTTCTACAAAACTTCAGATGAGATAAACACACAGTCCAAATGCATTGGCCCAAACCACGGGAGCTGTCAAGGTTATAGCTCTAAACTGAATTAAGATCAGTATCATCTCAAAAACCTGAGGAAACGACGTGGTAATCCCATCCGAGCTTGGTTGCCTCGATTAGCGACAGCACATATCGAAATGTTGACATTTAGCATTGCACGATGGCGGAGCGTGACCCGGTGATAAAAGTTGCGCGCGCGACGCGACCGCCCGCGCAGCCGACTCTGTAGATTTAAATGGGGCCGCGAAATGGCCGTTATCATTGGAGCGCGTTTTCGACCTGGGACTTGAATTTCGCCTAGATTCCGCTTACGATTATTAATTTTATTATTAGTTTTATCGATTTTTTTGCAAAATTTGAGCTACGGGGCTGGGAGTTTGCACAGGGGGGGGGGGTAAGTGGGCACGCTGATTTCGAAAACAACACAGGGAACGGGAAATGAAGTGTAGAAGTGGGCACACGGAAAGGCTGTACAGGGATAGGGATGGGACCTTTATTGCAGTGTTTTCACAGGGCCGGGCGGAGCCGGATAAGCAAGCTATTATATTGATATCATAGACAAGATTAACAACGACAAACTTCAAAACGATCGACAGAAAATGAAGGGTGACAATTACAATAATAAAGCATCAAAATAATAGCGTGGTAGGATATTCAGTATCCTAGATGTTACTGCAAAAAACGGCAAGTACTTCTATCGGATTAGAGCCGGCCCATCACTATCAAAATGATAGCAGATGATAGAATATTGAGCCTCCACTCAGACACTTTTTCCGACGGCCCGCGCGCTTTCATGAGCTTACCGTGCGAGCGGCGCGCTTAGATTTGTGGGCGTGGCATCTTTTCCGACGGGCGGCGCGCCATCGAAACCTGTCGTGCGAGCGGCGCGCCTTGCCTTCGACGGGCGGTGCGCCATCTTGAGTGACCGGGCGAGCGGCGCGCCATCAACAATTATGTAAGAACAACGAACATGTAACTTAACAAGACGCGTAAGCATCATTTTGAATTCGTTGTTAGCCGTAGGAGGTTGCATTTGTTATCACATCGTTGGTTGCTTGTCCGTTTTGCCGGCTAATCGTCTCCATTCTTTGTAAGTTTTTTCTGGTTCACATTTGTACAGTCATTGTCATCCATGTGCTCCCTATTCCGTAGCATCTTAGCGTCATTGCGTCCGCTATTCGGCTATCCGGGCCCCAAAATTTTTTTGTCATGGATTTCATGGCCCAGAGGGGTTATCTGACTGCTGATCACGAATATCACCTTTTCTCCGCAGGAAAACGCCTTCTTGCAGATTTACGGTAGGCATACGGTAGGGGGTCAAAATCATAGATTTGCCCGAAACTTGGCCAGAGGGATTATTCGGCCCGCTGATGTCAAATAGCACATTGGTTTTGAACGTAGCGTCATTTTCTCGGATTACGGTAGCTACACGTAACGGGTGTTAAACGTAGTTCTGCCTGAAACGGGTGTACGGCGATTCGGACGATCGTGAAGCTTCGCACCACGACCACCCCCGTGCGCTACACACCCTGCTGCAGTTTTTGCCTAAGCAAAGCACAGGGGAAAGATACATTTGTCGATTTGTGATTTCGACCCCTACCGTAACTATGCAGGGAGACGTTTTCGTGCGGAGTGGTTTTTCTGGTGCCATCGCCAAAGTTGTTTGCTATCTTTTTTCTTGATGTTACAATATTTTGAAAGATGCATCGGGCCGCGGTCAGTCTCAAGCGTATATCTGGAGGACCACAAACGTATGCGATGCCTAGACCTGTTTTTCCATCATGTCTCACTGGGTATGTTTGTTATCTGGTTTTGTTACCTCTAGTAGTTTCGTTTTCAGTAGAGAGAATGCTTTTGTGTAAAATGTTGTCGAAGACGAAGGGGCTCCCTCAGATATCCAGATATCCAGAGCTGCTCAATTTACCAGAAGAAATAGAAACGTGCCGAATGTGAGTCTTTGTGAGTCTGTGAGTCTATGAGCGAGTCCAAAGATGGTTACAAATTTCATAGTGAATGACAAATCTGGTTTCAGACGAGATATACGGTCCTACAATTACGAGTCAGGAGGAAGGATAGCCAATAAGGTGAGAATCTACAGTTGTGACCGTGGAATTTGTCCAAAATTGCGGGATTTTCGGGATTCGCGGGATTCGGGATTCGCGACTTCACGGGATTTGCGGGATTTAGCTATAACTTCTTTTAAATTCAATTTATTTGCAATCTGCGTGTAGACTTGGCTTCAGCTTCATGAGACGAATCGTTTGGTATAAAGTATGTCCGTAATTCGTGGTGAGGGGGTAGACTTACAATGATACCTTGTTGTTCTCTATGTTAAGGCTTTTGTGAACGTTTATCACAGCGTATATCACGAATAGCAGGTTCTGGTACGAAGTTTTCATTATCGAAAACTATCGCGAAAAATTGGGCAGTTTTTGTTTTCCCTTATCACTGATATAAGCATTTTATCATTTATCACTGATAATATCACATTTTTGGATCATTTTTTGCATATGGTAAGGAAAGTACCGTAGGAAAAGCTGTGTGAATTTCTATCGCTCTTTCTCTCATTATAAGTGATCTACAGGCTTTTCTAGTTCTATTGCTCGGTGCAATTGGTAGATCCCTCGCTGCAGCAATCGATCGATTTTTCATCGGCACATGCCATTGCTGCCAATTCTTGCCTAGAATGGCATTTTTGCTTCAACTCGCTTCACGCCGAAGCCTGGGCTGAAATTCTGCACCTATATAGAAGATGAACGTGGAAATCGACCGCATGAATTTAAGCCATTCTTATCAGTCGTTGTCATTGATATCATCATTTTATCATTTATCACTGACGCCACAAAATTGGATCCTTTTTGATATACAATAAGAAATGTACTTTAGAAAACGCTGTGTGAGTTTTTATCGCTGTATCTCTTATAGTACAAAACCACTCACAAAACATGCAAAATTTCCGGGAATTCCGCGAAATTCATGTGAATCACGCAAATTACGCAGGGCCATAACTTCTTTCCGAATGAGTATATTCAAAATCCGAACAACGTTGTATTCAGCTTGTCAAGGCGAATCTTTTGATATACGGGTTGTTTCCAATATCTTGTTTTCAATAATCTTGAATTTGCATGCCGACGCCTCTTCGCATAGGTGTAACGCAACAAGCATCACACATAGGAGACTGCCATGGGCACCGTTCGATAGTACTCTTTCACTAGATTATAGTGCGCTAAACAGCAGCCGAAGACTCTCTTTCAAAAGAGATAGAAGAGCTGATAAACTCTGGAAAAATTAAGCTGTTCCAAGTTCTACTAGCCGTAACTTTCTTTAGAATGAACATTTTTGAAATCAGAAAGCAGATTTGTGTCATCTTGTCAAGTCGAATCTTACTTTATACGGCATGTCCTTGAAATTCCGTTTTCAATTTTTTCAAAATTTTCTGCGCGCGTATATTCACAAGGTCGCAACGCAGCTCACATCAAACATAAAAGACTCTATTAGGCACTTTGGATTGTGCTGCTTCCGCAGATTATCGAGCGCTAAGAAGCAACCGGAGAATCTTCTTGAAAAAAGATAGTAGAGCTGGTGAATTCTGGAAAATCGTGTTGTCTCAAATTTTGCCCGCAGTGACCCCAAAATGAGAAGCTCTACTGCTAAGCAGATGTGATTTTCGTGATCAACAGGTCAGATAACCTCTATGAGCAAGTTTTCAAAGAAATTTGGGTGATTTGATTTTTTCTCGTTCTACGCCCTGAAGTTCGCCGATGGGTTTTGGTCAAAATGTCGATGACCTTGGATTGTAAAGAAACCTCGCCCAAAGAGGTTTTCGAACACGCTGTTTACGGAAATAGTGGTCTTTGAAGAAAACAGGATCTTTTTGTAGAGATATTGTGAGGTGACTGTAACTGAACAGCTTAATTTTTCCAGAGTTTATCAGCTCTTCTATCTCTTTTGAAAGAGAGTCTTCGGCTGCTGTTTAGCGCACGATAATCTAGTGAAAGAGTACTATCGAACGGTGCCCATGGCAGTCTCCTATGTGTGATGCTTGTTGCGTTACACCTATGCGAAGAGGCGTCGGCATGCAAATTCAAGATTATTGAAAACAAGATATTGGAGACAACCTGTATATCAAAAGATTCGCCTTGACAAGCTGAATACAACGTTGTTCGGATTTTGAATATACTCATTCGGAAAGAAGTTATGGCCCTGCGTAATTTGCGTGATTCACATGAATTTCGCGGAATTCCCGGAAATTTTGCATGTTTTGTGAGTGGTTTTGTACTATAAGAGATACAGCGATAAAAACTCACACAGCCTTTTCTAAAGTACATTTCTTATTGTATATCAAAAAGGATCCAATTTTGTGGCGTCAGTGATAAATGATAAAATGATGATATCAATGACAACGACTGATAAGAATGGCTTAAATTCATGCGGTCGATTTCCACGTTCATCTTCTATATAGGTGCAGAATTTCAGCCCAGGCTTCGGCGTGAAGCGAGTTGAAGCAAAAATGCCATTCTAGGCAAGAATTGGCAGCAATGGCATGTGCCGATGAAAAATCGATCGATTGCTGCAGCGAGGGATCTACCAATTGCACCGAGCAATAGAACTAGAAAAGCCTGTAGATCACTTATAATGAGAGAAAGAGCGATAGAAATTCACACAGCTTTTCCTACGGTACTTTCCTTACCATATGCAAAAAATGATTCAAAAATATGACATTATCTGTGGTGGCTCCGCGGCTTTCAGTGCCTTAGGCGGAAATAGCGCCTTTGGTGGAGCAGTGTAGCTGCTGGTAGACAAGGTAGTTCAGCAGCTTTATTGAGTCAATCAACATGCCCGCATGGGCGCAATGGTAGAATGCTGGTGATTGAAGGCGTGGTAAGTAGCATCACAAACATCTGGGCATCAATACACTCGTATCGCAGCAGGTCATGCTTATGGCATGACCTTAACGGTGTTTAGCAGAACTAATGATAAGTTGCAAGGAGGTGCCGACAACGTCGGCACACTCCCGCCAGCGAGGGGAACAAATAAGAAACAGCGAAACGAGCAGCATAAATGTAAACACTGTAACTAAGAATACCAAGCGAATATTTATCAGGATACCTGGACGTATCTGGGGAGCCTGGTAATTGAGAACGAGATGCTGGTTAATGCAGTCGTGCCAGCTGGCATAAGATCGCAGAGAAGCAAGTGGTAAGGCAGAGTATAGTGGATAATTATGATTTCTTAGTATATCCAAATTCATCAACGGCAAAAATGGAAAGTGAAGGGAATAACACTGATAATTCTTCTTACTCTCATTGCCTCGTCGCTGGTTTCCGATCGGGTGCCTGTCGATCTCATCATTGCTTCGTCGTTTACCTCTTCCAGGCATGGTGACCTGCGAAGTCGGTATATCATCTTTTGCTGGTATATTGCCATCCATGGTATCTCCGCGAGCCAAAATTGTGCGGTCTTCAGAATGCTGATTGAAGCGCTCTTCGCTTTCCTCGTCTTCTTCCATTGTCGCGAAATCTTCACCCATCATCGCGATAGTATCCATCTCTCTTTCCGCATCGTGTAAAAAGGTTTTGAAAAGGCAGGATTGCCGTTCTTTGACTGCTTGGCTTATCTCAAAATTGCCTTTGTATGTTTCTGCGTATAGGATTTGATGTTCTACAATACAAACAAAAACATATGCATCGGAAAGCAACTGATAGAAGCCAGCCTCCTTTTCAAGCTTTTGTAGCTGAAGTATGATTGTTTTTCTCTCGCTTTTGAAATGCGTGAGATAAAATTCCTCAAATTTGTCGACTATTGACTGCAAAATCGTCGATCTCGCTTTGACTTGCGATAGAGATAAAAGGAGAATATCTAAATTTTCGAAACAATTCTTTTTCAAGCCTTCATTGTGCTGCAGAGTGAATTTAACATTGGTAATAGGCTCGAATTTTTTGAGCAGTTTTGCTAGTGCTACCGAGTGAAATGAAATTGCCTCTTTGAAGAATTTTAGAGACATCTTTGGTGCAAAAATTTGCGATATATGGCAAAAATATGGCTGTTTTTGAGCCGTTTCTACTTTTTTAACGAAAATTGGGAAGATTTTGTCGCGGATTGCGGTAGAGAGTGGCTGTCGCGAGTGCGAAGCAGCGATTTTGGGCGCTGGGTCCCAAGGTTAGAATAGCTAACCTTTGTGCAGCTGAGGCTAGTGATGGGCCTTGCGTATTTGGCCGATGCACCATAAATGTGGTGGCTCCGCGGCTTTCAGTGCCTTAGGCGGAAATAGCGGCTTTGGTGGAGCAGTGTAGCTGCTGGTAGACAAGGTAGTTCAGCAGCTTTATTGAGTCAATCAACATGCCCGCATGAGTGCAATGGTAGAATGCTGGTGATTGAAGGCGTGGTAAAGTAGCATCACAAACATCTGGGCATCAATACACTCGTATCGCAGCAGGTCATGCTTATGGCATGACCTTAACGGTGTTTAGCAGAACTAATGATAAGTTGCAAGGAGGTGCCGACAACGTCGGCACATTATCAGTGATAAATGATAAAATGCTTATATCAGTGATAAGGATAAACAAAAACTGCCCAATTTTTCGCGATAGTTTTCGATAATGAAAACTTCGTACCAGAACCTGCTATTCGTGATATACGCTGTGATAAATGTTCACAAAAGCCTTAACATAGAGAACAACAAGGTATCATTGTAAGTCTACCCCCTCACCGCGAATTACGGACATACTGTATATCAAACGATTCGTCTCATCAAGCTGAAGCCAAGTCTACACGCAGATTGCAAATAAATTGGATTTAAAAGAAGTTATAGCTAAATCCCGCAAATCCCGTGAAGTCGCGAATCCCGCAAACATTGCGAATCCCGAAAATCCCGCAATTTTGGACAAATTCCACGGCCACAACTGTATGCATATTTAAATGATGGTTTGATACTTCTTTCAGCGCCAGAAAAGTGCCGCACCAGCCGAAGATTGAACAGTCTGAAAAAGGAGTACTTAGCAGCATTACAATCATCAGTTCATTCGTCAACATCTGCCAAAATTCCTTCAGCTCAACATCTTCTTCCGAAGAAAACAAATTGATTCGTCTATTTTCTATTTTGTTTTCTTTGCTCAAGGTTTGCATGCCTTATCTTTCGTTCAATATACTGGTACCTTGATTCAAGCATCTATTCAGATCTCGGTATTTACTGCCTAATCAGGCACTGGTCATTATTCTATCAGGTTCGCGGGGTTTTTTTTAGTGCTCAGACAGGGCATTCTTAGCGGTGCCTAACAGTGCTTTCTCAGTATCAGCATGGCGGCTGTGCTTTACGTGTTTTCAACAGGGTGCTTAGCGTAAAAGGTATTGATGATATTATAGTTGTTGCCTGTTGTGTTCTGCTTTTGATTCTGTATTATGTCGTTCTGTAAGTGTCTGGATAATAAAGCTGCCTTCATCATACTTGTATACATGTTTGGCAATAAATCTGACACTATGAGGTCGTATTTCAATGACAAAATATGAATTTTATCAAAGGATTACTATCTGTATCACAATAGGGTCCTACAACGCCTGCGAAGGAGCAGGCGAGCGGCGCGCCTTCAGCGATCGAGCCGCGTACCTTCATTCCACGGGCGGCGGGAGGCATGAGCGCTCGCACGCTCAAGGCGCGCGGGCCGTCGGAAAAAGTGTCTGAGCAAGGTGTTACTGGAAAAACGACATATCATCCATCGGATTAGGGCCGGCCCATCACTTTTCCAGCGGAAAACCTGAAAACAGAAGAGAAAATAATGAAGAAATAGCAACAAAGTAATCTGGCGGACTGCAAAATCAACTAATAACTGTTGGCAAAGCGCCAGGAGTGGACGCCCGCCACGTCGTGCATGGGCATTGCAAAGCGTGCGCAGTAGACCAATGCGGCGCGAAAAAGACCAATGCGGGTTGATATCGATGGTAAATGCGATCGCAAACAAGACAAAAAAACTGTTTTGCGAACTGGGTTCGCGCAATCGTACGGAACATCAGTACAAGATCATCGAATAACAATTACGGTAGCGTCGGGTACGACAAAACTCACGCTTTTTAGACGTTGAGATCCTTGGTAACCTTATGATAGGTTAAGGTAAGGAATGAAGATTCGATTTTGGCTGGAACTTCGATTGTGGAATCAATCAGTTTGCTGTTCACGACCGTCATTCCTTCAGTACTGATGAGGTCGCGACATTCACCAGACTAGCGCTTTTCTTCTTCACCTTGATAGTAGTTATAGGCCCCGTAAAACCCAATTGCCCCCGCGTCGCTTTGAACACCAACGCGCGGCGCGGCTGGAAACATTTGGTCCCGAAGCGCTACAGGCTTTTTTCGAGCGACAATGAGCGCGCGTCCTTCCCACACATATTTTTTTAGACTTTTGAGGGGGACTTTCGTCGAGATATACCTTGCATTGACGATAACAACATGAACGTTGAAGAAAGATTTTTTGGAATATAGTGAACGCCGACAGTCGTTCGCGACGACCGCTCGCTTACGCTGGTGTTCAAGGCACGGCGCGGGCAATTAGGTTTTACGGCGCCTATATCTCCTGTAATTTTCTGAACGAACAATTCTTCATTACGACCCCTCCCCTCCCCCCCCCCCCTCCCCCCTCAGTCTTACCTCCAATACGACCCTCCAGGTCGGGCACGCCTGACCCCACGCTCAACCCTGGTCTTGACTGCTGTTGGGGTTTTCATTTTACTCGTCCGCGTTTGGGTTGTTTCGTACTACAGGTGCGGTCATACTAGGACGGGCAAAAGATATCGATCGATCGACTGTCTTTGCTGCAGCGACTAGGGGGCACGCGGAAGGCGACAATCGGCGAAAAATGGAGACAGTGTATCATCCGTCTCAATGACTTTCACGGATTTTTACTTGTGGCATTGAGTAATGTATCCGCCCCCACCCCCCACCCCCGTAGTCTCCCGGAATGTCACTTTGACACCGAAGAGTTTCCGATAGGCACAAAACTGGGATTTGTCGCCTTCCGCACCACACCCCGACTACAGTATGAAACAACCCTTTGTGAGATCGGGTTTCACAAGCGAGGACGAGTTCTGGGTGGACGGTGCCTCTGATGCCGACGCAAAGTTCAAGTCGCTGCCTGCTTGTTGTTGGGGATAAGCAAAGAAAATATCTTCCACGCGGGTCCGACTGGGCATGGGAAAATTCGCGGATGTGTGCCAACGTTTCAGTAAATAATGAAAAACTGGTATCATAGTATCCGAAGGGTTTTCTTCGGATTTGTTTCGCACATGCACATCAGTTTTAGCAAGTTAAGAGTGGGATGCTAGTGGCATGCTCTAACACAGCGAAATTCAAAATTGCGTCCTAAGAAACAGGAGTTTACAAAGAATTCACGCTGATATGATACTAACCTTTGGTGTACACATACGCCTGAGGCCTCGGACAGAGATCACGCGATGTGATCGCGGCTATTTAATCGCCGCGATTTTCATTCATTTTCATTTTACATTCAAAACTTTCGAGCTGGAAATGTATTACAACCGAAATGAAAGCTGATAGCCATGCAATGAACTTGTGACAGTTGTCTTGTAGCGAATGAATCGCGACGATCAAATCGCGTGAACTCTGTCCGAGGCCTGAGGGAGGTCGAACTATGTCCAAAAATGAAGACCTATGTTAATGAAAGCCATGCCCAACTTTATTTCAGCTGAAACCGTTCCAGCTGGGTGCCAGCTAAGCTGGTTCCGCCGCTTTGGTTTATTTCATACTGCAGTCGCCGCTGCAGCTGCAGTCATGTTGGCACGGGCAATAGATATCGATCGATGCCATTGCTTAAAGGCAGCGTACACCCAAAACAAATGCAACAGATGTTGCAACAGCAACTGCAACTGCAATTGCAGCTTACGCTGTTATGGATTCGTTCGGAGGAGGCGGAGCGAAAGAAAAGGGGCGGTGTGAAAGAAAATTGAGGGGGGTTTTTTCCGCTCAGAAGCAACATTGGGAGACCGGACCAACGCAGTTGGTCTTCTTCTGGGCCCAGTATATACACGGTGTAGAAAAATCTAGAAAATTAGGCAACTTAGATTTTGGGTGTACGCTGCCTTTAAAGGCAGTGGATCAGCAGAATGGACCTCTGTCAGATTTTGGTAGTGTGAGGTAGTAGACCCCCGATTATAATACCGCAGCCCCAACCCCACCCTCCATTTTATGCTCGAAGTTCTGAAAAAGCGCTTCAAAACTCCACCAATGACGCCCACTCAATGGAAGTGGGCGGGGTTGGTGGAGTTCTGAATCTCCATTACAGGACGTGGAGCATAAGGAGGGTGGGATTGGGGCTACGGTGTATTCGCGGGCTCTACTACCTAACACTACTCACTGACAGAGGTCCATTTTGCCGATCCATTGCCTTTAAAAAATTGCAGTATGAAACAACTCTTTGCTCACAAAACTAAGATCCTCTCCCAATAACTGATCTTCACTTTAAAAGTTTTCATAGATACAGAACCGTTTCAGAATCTTTCGTGTAGGCTATTTTATAACTCTTAGAAAATTTCCATTGGCGGCTTTGCTCCGGTCGCAAAACGCTCCCTCAAGCAAAGCAATGCGCAAATATTTCCATCTCACCTGATGTGCGATGGCAAATTCTTTGCTTTTTTCTCTTGGTTATTGTGCTACTCATAAGTTTTCTCATCATTCGGAGAGTGGGAATTGGCAGTTGGAGGGATAGGGAGAGAGGGTGAGGGACAGGAAGTTTGTGTTGGAGCGAGTTCGTAAAACTTGTTGTAGTAAAATTATTAGGTTGTTGCATAAGTTCTGTCCGATTTGAATTTTTTGAGTTCAAGATGTCATAACTTCTTTCAAAGTCAACTTTTTTCCAAGATCTTAGTTTCCATGTGTTGAACAACTCCTTGGCTATCTGATACATATTAGAACCTGCGAAAATCTTTGTTAAAGGCAGTGTCCGGGCAAAAACTCGATCTTGAGATGTTTTGCTTACCTGGGCCTATTCGCCACGCTGAATCCTAAAAAGCACATTAGAGAGCGCGAAAACGGCGAAAACGGCTCTAAAAGGGGAGAGAAATCAGCAGGTGGGCGGGGTCCCCCCCACGGTGAATTCACGCTCAGCTTCCAGAGCAATCTTCTCGGTTCCGATTTCAAGTCATGCATTCGCACCTGGCCGGTGGAGATTTCAGGGCGCTAGAAGAATTGGGAAGATCGCTCCAGAAGCTGGGACTGCGAAATTCACAGGGGGGAAGACCCCGCCCCCTTTCGATTTCTCTCCTGCGTTAGAGCCTTTTTTGCCGTTTTTGCGCTTTCCAATGTGGATTTTCGGATTCAGCATAGTGAATAAGCCCGGGTAAGAGCAAAATCTCAAAATCGACTTTCTGCCCGGACACGCCTTTAAGGAAGAAGCAAAAACTCGAATACTTCATTACGTTTTCCTTCAAACTTGTCTTTTTTGACATGGCAATGCTCCCTTATGAGAATTGGTAGGCATCTTATCTAACAATGGATAGATAGAGAAATTTTCGTAGATTATTTTGCAATATGAAAGAGTCCATAGGGTCTGCGCTGCCGAGAGATTTTTTTGAGCGAACAAAAAATTAGTCACTTTTTGACCTCGCTTCAGCGCATGTGTGCATGCCTATTTACGAGTTATGAAAATTTTACAATTGACGTGAGCGCCGGAAAGGAATTGGTGGATGGGCTCTGTTAGCTGTTGCTTTGCCCTAGCACCTGCAACTTTGAAGTCGTCGATTACTTCTATTCGCAGAAGTTATAGCTTGTAAAATATATATACGGAAAATTAATGTTCGACGACAAATTTCACTAGCAAGACGTTTTCTTCATGGAACCGAACTTAGGCATATATTAGCCTTCTACACCCTTATTCCGCAGCCAATGAAAGAACTTGACTTGAAGGGCGCATTGTGGGGATTTCCTCGCAGGAACATATTTCTAGGGTGAGAACGTACCTCGACCACTTGGAGATTTTAGGCCTGAAATCTCCTTACACTAAAAAATTTATTGAATTTTGATGTGCTTTAGAAAGCGCAAGAAAAGCGCTTTCTAATGATACTAACAATACCGCATTATACAGTGACCGCCAAAAAGTTGCGGACAAGCCTCCCTCCCTTTTTCATCGCTCTTTTTCAAAGAGAAAACAAGGATAAAAAAGTAATAATTGCATGAGGTGATAGAGCTCTTCAAGATCTACAATCTACACTTCGAGCTTTTTGAGAAGCATGTGTTCTAAAAATTTTAAGAATCTTTTCCTAAAAAAAGTCCGAAAATGGCCGCGTCACAATGTCGTGGACAATAATTCTTCGAACGCAAAAATTTTCTTTTGAGTCCTATTTCAAAGCGGAAACACAAGTTATCCGGATAGGTAAAGCACTACTATACAGAGCTCGTCAGGAGCTACACACTGGTTATGGTTGCTTCCCCAAAAAACGCAAGCTTGAGTTTTATTTTACTTTTTTCCAAAAACCACTTCTAATTTCCTTTATCAAGCCAAATTTCTTCACACGGAAACCTGTTCAAGACATTCCAACAAAGCCGTCTGAATAAAATAAATTTTGCCATCCTCTATGCATCGGACGTGTGCCGATGAGTTTTTTTTTGCTGAAAATGGCCCTTGGCAGTGCTTGCACACGACCCCACCTGCACCTCACCACTAACTCGTATCGCTTTGCAGGCTTGTAACTCGGCCGCCAGACGCTATAAGAGTCTGTAGGTAGACTCATTCGAAAGAGCGTGAGTTCCTGGACACGATGATATGCAAATGAGTTGAGTTTGAGAAATTTCAGAGATTTGGCGGATGGGGTGAAAAAGTGCAGCCTCAAAGGTGATTGGAGTGACAGCTCTTACGAACACCAGAACAGTATTAGAGCTTCAAAATGGATCTATTACAAGAAAATTGACAGTTTTGAACTTCCAGGATGAAGTTGGTAGCGAAAGGAGCTCTCTTCATCTTTAGCTGAAAAGTGCTTAGACTACAACTGAAGCTGCCCTCTACCACCCCGTCCGCCAAATCTCTGAGATTGCTCAAACTGAAGTTATTTGCATGCTGTCATGTAGAGAAAGTCTCGTTCTTTCGAACGAGCCTAATTGCGGGCTCAAGTATTGACTGCAGGCCGAGTTACAAGCCTGCAAAGCGGTACAAGTCAGTGGTGAGGTGCAGGTGGGGTCATGTGCAAGCACTGCCAAGGGCCATTTTCAGCCAAGAAACTCATCAGCACACGTCCGATGCATAGAGGATGGCAAAGAGCATCTATTTTATCCAGACGACTTTGTTGGGATGTCTTGAACAGGTTTCCGTGTGAAGAAATTTGACTTGATAAAGGAAATTAGAAGTTATTTTTTGAGAAAAGCAAAATAAAACTCAAGCTTGCGTTTTCTGGGGAAGCAACCATAACCAGTGTTTAGTTCTTGACGACTCTGTATAGTAGTATGCTTACCCGTCCGGATAACTTGTGTTTCCGCTTCAAAATAGGACTCAAAAGAAAATTTTTGCGTTCGAAGAATTATTGTCCGCGACATTGTGACGCGGCCATTTTCGGACGTTTTTTAGGAAAAGGTTCTTAAAATTTTTAGAACACATGTTTCTCAAAAAACTTAAAGTGTAGATTGCAGATCTTGAAGAGCTCTATTCCTCATGCAATTATTACATTTTTTCGTCCTTGTTTTCTCTTTGAAAAAGAGCGATGATAAAGGGAGGGAGGCTTGTCCGCAACTTTTTGGCGGTCACTGTATATGAAATTCTCTTAGAACAGCTGCTTCAAACGTGAGGCAAAAAAAATCGGACAGAACTTATGCAACAACCTAATATAGGGGACTTCGTTCCAAAAACTCATTGTTTCCAGCTCGTGCCGAGCCCTGTTTGCGCTCAAGTCATTGGCAACCATCAAATATAATTAGAGAGTTAGGCCTTTTCAGCTGGGTCTGCACCCAACTTTACAGGGTGATGAAGATGACTCAGCAGTCATGGACTCAGTTTTACACACTATATGCGCCAACTACCCATTTATAGTGCTCATTTTCTTCAACCAAAGTTACAACTTAGTACTTAGTGTAAACGACACGGCACAGTGAAAATGCAACTTGGAAGTAGGCACAGTCGTTGGTTCAAATGTGGTTTAGTCAAAGTTTATATGCAAAATTCTATACAACATAAACAACATTACCACATATAGGGCAATAGCGCCATGCCTGCTCAACAATACCTAATGATAATTAAATTGAGCACCAAATCATATCAAATGCACATACTCATAGTCCTATATCCGTTCATTGGCATAGTGAATGAGAACATAGCGTCAAGTAATGAGAGATTGCGAAAAAACCTTTCAGGAGGACAAAGTAGTAACACAGTTTACGGTGTTTTGTGTGGTCGCTTTTGAGTAAGGAAATGGGTAGGCGGAACGAACATTTTGCTACACTCAGTCACTGAGGGCAATCTCCTAGTGGAGCGCCCATGATGTAGTTCTACATCTTTTGTGCTATTCCTTCGGTGTCCGTAGCGCAAAGCTCGACGTAGCCTAGGTTGGAAGGCAAACATCACACACGGGTTGGTCAGCGAATTCAAGGTGGAGATGATCATGGTGACGTAGTATCTCGAGTGTGGCCCTTTCATAACGGCTGGTATTATGTAGAAACTGGAGCTGCTGGCAATCTGGATTAGACATATCAAGGAGCACTGCAACACCTGTAACAACACAATATAGGCAAAATTATGCAGATGCATAAATAGTATTTATCATAAATCTTCTTCAACATGCGCTATAACAAGCTTCCTAAATATTGAGTAAATCTCTCACAAACATGATTCACTGAATCTTTAAGGCCTTATCATTTAAAACTGATTTTACTGCAAAAGCGTGTTAAGTAAATTCCTCACGACATCCCAGAACACTACAAATATTTCTTATCACCCAGGTGACCAACAACGAACACTGCCGGCATGGCCGGGAGAGGATGGCAGCCATTGGGAGCGCCTGTGTTATCATTGTAACAAACGGAAATTTTCGTCGAATGAACAATATGGGATACTTGATTTTTGAGATTTTTCGGACGAATGAATATCGAACAATTGATTTTTAGAAATTTTTCGAATGAACAATTATTATTCAATTTTCCGAATTTTATATTTGTCAGGTATAAGGTCTGCAGGTCCTTTACCTGATGTGTAGCGGGTTTACATAAGTCTTACTATAATATTTATTATAAATAGTTATATACAAAAGGGGGAAGGGAAAGGGGAACCGGCTAGTGCTGGCGGCCGGAGGTCACTGCCAGAGGTTGGCTGTCTTCGGCCAACCTCCTTCTCGAGCAGCTGTTGTAGCTAGCTGCGTCCCGACATCTCCATTCCTTCGAGAAGCTCGTCCTCGAGCTTGTGGCATGGCTGAGGTTTCGAGACGTTGTAGTGGTTGGCGTTGATGTGGTGGATGTTCTTCCGAGTGACGTGCGTTGAAGTTTGCACGTAATTTACGGCGAGAACATAAAAATGAAGTGGTGATATATCGAGATATGGCAGAAGTTCTTCCGAGTAACGTGTGTTGGAATTTACACGTGATTTACGGCGAGAACGTACAGTTGGCGTGATGATATGTTAAAATACATACAGATGTAAGGATATGGATCCGGTGGACTGCGAGCAGACACGACCTTCACCTAGAATATGTCAGGTATAAGGTCTGCAGGTCCTTTACCTGATGTGTAGCGGGTTTACATAAGTCTTACTATAATATTTATTATAAATAGTTATATACAAAAGGGGGAAGGGAAAGGGGAACCGGCTAGTGCTGGCGGCCGGAGGTCACTGCCAGAGGTTGGCTGTCTTCGGCCAACCTCCTTCTCGAGCAGCTGTTGTAGCTAGCTGCGTCCCGACATATTATTCGAATTCGAATAATCGAATATGAGCACATTTCAAAATTCTTATTCTCGAACATTCGAGTAATCGAACTTGATCGAATATTCGACTATTCGAATAAACGAATAATTAGATATCATCTAGTCTTCGAATGCAATTCGATTATTCACGTGCAACATTCGAATATTCAAACGCAATAGTCGAATGTTCGAATATTCGAATAAGCTATTTTGGCAATCATCGAATAGACGATTTGAATAAATACCTTTTTCATTTACTCGACTATTCGAGTAACGAATAATTGGACGTTCTCTCTTCGACTAGAAAGAAAGAAAAATTCGACTATTCGAATATTCGAGTAGTCGAATCTTTCGGATAAGTTATTCATACGAATATTCGGTTCTAACTATAGCCTGTATTACCCCACACTTTTCAAGCGTTGGGCCAAAGAGTGCGCAAAATGCATTTCTTTGACAAAAACACTTTGTTATGCAATACAGACCACTCCAATTGGCCGCTGTTTCTTGTCTAAAAAGTATCGGTTCTTTACTATTGTAATGATTGAATAATGTCATACCATACAGCGCTCAGTAAGTCATGAACAAGCTGCGTAAGTCTCTCGCTGTTCGCAAAATTTTTCTCGAAAAAAATCGTTCATCATTTGCTAGGATATTGTTAATTGCGACAAAATGTGCGTAACATTCGAAAAATATATTTCTGTCTTGCTGTGCACTTTTTTGTGTTTTTATCTTTCAAGAAAGCTGAGTTTTCTTAATTTTTGACATAAAAATTGATGCTCAGTGAAGACGAATTCAGATTTTGGCATATCACTTCTCGCTGCTTGTGCAGATGTAAAAAAGGTTCTATATGTACCAAATTTGTTAGCGATAGGAATTAGCTGTGTACGTAAGTATGTTGCAGATAAGTACGGTTTTCTATAAGGCACGCTGTAACCAATGTCTTGTTTTTTATTGTGTAAACGTTTTCTTTCCCGATAAAGCGTAGAGAAATACAATGCCTTTGATGGCAGTGTCTCACCAAAATTGAGGTTTCGCGGGTCTCCACATAATCTACTAGAAGGCCCCCCAAATAGGCCATTGCATTAAGTTTGACTCGATTTGGGCCCCTCTGCGCCGAGAAAAATGGGCTCAAAGTGGTACGCGGAGAGCGATTTGGTACGCGCGGGCAATTTCTCCGGTCTCCCCCTTTATGCGTTTTAACATGTCCATGTCCCTCCACCTTGCGTCCGCCTCCTAGTTGCTGCCACTGTGGCGGAGGTTAGAGTAAGAAGGCACAACTCGTCCACGTTGCTTCCGCACGCCTCCAAAAAACGGGTTTTGAAAGATTCGTGCGGTTTTAACCCCCCTACCCCTACAGTGTTAGACAGGTCCGATAGGCTGGTAATATGCGAAAATCTGCAGCGAATTTTGGTGAGACACTGCCTTTAACGGGGCCATCGCCGCGTAATGCAGTCACACTACGCGCGAGCGCTACCGTACGGAAGTATGCAGGTCCATGGTGCGCACGACATCGCGGGCCGTGCTTTTATCATTGTACCTCAGAAATTTCTGTTTTTGTGGCAGCAGATTGTCATTGCTTCTTTGCTCATATGCGATATACCTAATTTGATACCGGATACGACTTTTTTCCGCAGCAAAGGAAGCAGGTATCAAATCTTCAAGCGTTTTCTCTCAAGACATCTTTCATTTCACCCAGGCCTTCTTTGAATGGCTGATTTCGGATGTCTTGTCATTAATATATGGACTCGTGTTTCAACGGACATAGTCATATATCGTTTAGGTTTGAGTGAACAACGTCAACGCGCTGTTCACTCGAACTGTTCACTCAACCTATACGATATACTATTACACATTACGATATCCACCTTAAGTCAGGAGGAACAGCACCAGTCGTTCTCAGAATTCACAAATGAAATGATTTAGATTACGTTTGATTTGGAAAGACCTCAAACCTTCAATTTGCCTTCCATTCGCGCGGTGATACTTTGAGAGATCTCAGGAAGTATTGAAGGAGTATTAGAGAGGAAAAGCTCAGAAATTGGGAAGCGGAACAGAGAATAAACAGAGAAGCAGAAAAACTAGCTAAAACAAGGATTACGCGGCATGGTCCCTGCATGCTGCAGCATACGGTAGGTGTGTGACTGCACTACGCGGCGCTGGCCCCGTTAGACTCATTGTATATAAAGGTATCAAAGTCAATAAGTTATCAATTGTAACCTTCACAGAGAACCGATCTTGAAAGCGGAAAATAGCACGGCCGAAAAATGTGCTGCGTAGTTACGAGCAACAGAAAACAATATGTTTTGCAACTTTATCAAAAATTTGTAGCATGCTAAGTTGCTGCTTTCATGGCCTTTCGTATCTTTATCTTAGCTATCTCGCTTACTTATCGAAAACATTTTATGTACAAAAGCGCAAAGTGCAGCCGTTCTAAATTTTATCTGCAAAAAGGTTCCACTTTGAATGGCTGTATAAATACTTAATAAATGTTCGAATACGAAGATAATCGCCGAGGGCAGGCGGGCGTGCGAATTTTGAGCAAACGGGCACCGGAAAAATAGTTCGCTGATTTGCGGTCCGCTTGCAGAAATTTGGAATGATTTTGGCCAATTTTCAAACGATTTCGGAGAACTATCGCGGGTTTTCTATGGATTGGCATACTTTTGAGATATCCTTTATTTTCAAAATCGAAAGTTTGACCTACCAAGTACACCTTCTTCTTTTCGATACTCGAAAATCCAATTGATCGGAGCTGTGATCGCATGTACATTATTTTACAATAAATTGCTACATATAGTGCTAGAGTAATCCCTGGCAATGAAAAGTTAAGATAGTACATGATGGGGTCGTAAAGTCCACAGACACTGCAAAGAACCTTGTGAATTTAATTTGGTTAGTTTTGAGGGACTTTACCTGCACTCATAGGTATAAGTAAGTGTAAATGGATTCGTTCTAGCACAGCATCCAATAGCTGTCATGTGTACAGTGAGAATGATTGAAAGAGTCCATGGGAGTGCAGGAACACAAGACAAGAGTTTATTTGACTTGGGTTTAGTGTAAAGCTGAAGAAATTGAAGAATTATGAAAAATGTAAAAAAGAAAATTCTTTCACTCACTCGATTAAAAAAGAATACTACGAAACGATCCAAGGCAATCAAAGCTGTTGTAAACGTTAGCGCCAGATATCCAAACACATCGAATATAGTTAGAATTGTATTGAGCGGGTCATCAATTTGTAGACCAAACAATGCTGTCGGAATTAGTATGACGGTAATTGATGTTAAATAAGACAATGCAGAAGTGACGAGGCTGACGACATGCCAACGAAAAATTCCCTCGAAAATCGCGCTGCGGCAGACCAAGTAGCCGAGAGTTAAGTTTAGCACGAATGATGTAGCGGCTACGATGAGAAGAGCAATACCAACGAAGAAACGCTCGACAGCTGCGAATTGATGTGGATTGCTGTCCCATAAGCACTGTATGACGGAACGGTTCATGTATTCCTGCAAAAGTTCGTTACGCTGCTGCAGGAAGGAGACGATTTAGCATTCGAGCTGACATGCGCAATTCAAGTGCAAAAGCAGGGCAGGGTACTGAAATTCTGAAGATCTATGGGAATGAATTGCAGCATTCACACATGCTAAAAAAGCTCTAGAAGTGCAATCAGCGGACAGCCTATACATGGGGAAGTCAGAGTTACAGTGAGAACGAAGCGACAAATTAGGTAATATAATCATATACAGGGTGTCCCAAAAAAATGTATCGAACGTTTGATCGTTAATATCTCTCTTCCCAAGAAGTCTTTTGCCTTGCTTTAGGTACCGTTTTGTAGAGCAGGCTTCAACTTAGATTTCTAATATAGAACGAATCACCCACCTCTCTTTATTACTGTAGGATTACGGTAGAAACTTTAAACATATGGTGTCAATGTGGAAAAAGCTGCCGTTTCAAAATTTTTCAAAAAAATGTGAAAACTTGTGAAGTAGGGTCTTTATGGACGCTGAGTTCAATACTCAACTATTCACAAGATTACGAAGCTTTTTAAAGGGTGTAACCGCACTTTTTAGGAACATTGAAAAAATGGCCGCTACCTCTTACCTGGCATAACTCTTCAATGAAGCATCACAATAAATTGGGAACTTTACAGTTATAATCAGCAACTCTAATTAGCCTTGTGTAAAAGTTTTCAGGCTGTTTTCCTCTCTTTCTGGGGCAAAATACGGCCTTTCATTGCTCAAAACCCTCTTTGAAGTTTCTACCGTAATCCTACAGTAATGAAGAAAGATGGGTGATTCGTTCTGTAATGGAAATCTAAGTTGAAGCCAGCTCTACAAAACGGTACCTGAAGCAAGGCAAAAGACTTCTTGGGAAGAGAGATATTAACGATCAAACGTTCGATACATTTTTTGGGACACCCTGTATATAAATAATAAAACTCAATGTCTGCAAGGCTCCAGTTCGTCTGTCTGTGCTTTATAGAAATACCCGCCGTTGAACCGATTGAGCTGAAACTTTGCACGCTCATGCATTCGCCCCCCACCCCCCCCCCCTTCTACAGATTATTACTTTTTTGCGGCGATTTGCGGGGTACATTTATTGATTCATTGATTTGTGTACTTAAATCAGGGAAATAAAAGTTTGACCTGCTCTGATCGACCACTTTTCAGTAGACTTACAAGCTGAGGCGGTAAAGCTTATTTTAATCTTAAGGTCGGCAGGATGCGTCACTTCGTCTCAATGCGCTTTTCGCACATGGTAGAAGAAGTTTGAAAGTGTAAGTAAAACATTTTGGCCAAACTGAATTAGAGTCTTGGGTGAGACCGAGAGCACCAGCTAGTTATTGATAAATGACCGTATCCTAAACTTCGAGCTATGCAGCCCCCTCCTACATTAAAGTACAACCTGCAATGCTTTTAGAATACAAAAATTTTGTTGCTATACGCGTAAGGGCACAACAAATTTACGGCTGTGTTCAAGTTACCTTGAAATGTACCCATAAAAGCTTCAATTAATTTCATTTTCCTTATATCCGCCAATTCATTGTTGTTGTGCACATCTTTTGGCATTTATTGCTTTTTGTATTGTTAACATAGGTTTACCGAGACAAATGAACAAACAATGATTATATTGTAGTCCTGCCTCTACTTGTACCTATACTTGAGTAGTCCAGGGCACTTATAGAATAAAGATTTTATTAGTAGGTTGGAACGAATAAGAACTGAGACTGACGAGACAAGACGACTTACTAGCTAGCAGGGTCGCCTTACATAGCGCTCAGTTCACTCGCGTCAAACAATATCAACAGATTCTAGTGGCGTGTTCATCAACGAACCCAATGGGTTCCGGAACCCATTGGGTTCCGTGGGTTCGCGAACCCACTGGGCGAGATCGGTGTAAGTGCCCCGCTGGGTTCGCCCCAACCCATGACGTCACCAATGTGCCTCCCTCTGTGTACTATTTTTCTGATCTCTCGACGTACACGGATCGCACTAGAAAGTGGCTTGGCGGCTGGAAGTTTGGGCTTTGTTAACCTAATTGAGGCCGCCCGCTCCCGCGACGTAGTCTGCATATCTGTCGTGCGGGTGCTCTCTGATTATTATCTTGATTAGCCTGTTGCGGAGCCTCACCTTCCAGCCGCCAAGCCAGTTGAATGGGTAGTCATTCTTTTCCTTTCCGATGAATTTTGCTGAAACAAGCAAAAGATTTTTGTAAAGAAGCTAAGATAAGCAAGAGAATTATTTCAGTGTGGGAGGATAACTTTCGGATGCCAAAACGTCTCGAGCACCATTTGAGAACGAGAAAACCATTAGCAGCGACAACTGAAGACATAGCGCAGACAAGAGAAAGATGCGGCTCTTCGTTTATTTCTTCACGGATGGGTAACTTTTATACGGTGAGCAGTCCGTGATGCAAGGTGCCAATACTTGCGTGGAGGTGCAAAGCACCACATTTCATGTCCAAGCTAGAGTTGTAGGGAAAGGAATGAAGGGCAGAGGGTCTTTTCAAACAGTTGTTTCACGTCATCTTAACTTCTTGGCAATGATGCAACGAAAACTAGCACCATTTTAATTACAGGCTTACTGGTTTGATCCAAAAACTATAACGTTTAGAACAATTCCAGCTGTATCCCAAATCTGTATGGTTTGTGAAGCTAAAATGTGTCTTTCCTTGCAATATAATATGCTCTGTCTTCTTCTCCATCTAATAAACTTGTTCAAATGTTCTGTAATGTTTTGAAAATCACCTCTTTGTTTGATAGTAGATAAAAGCAATGCTTTGCTTGCCCTCAATTTCTACATTCTGTACAAACACTTATGATTCAAGAGTAAGAATAAAATTCTGTTACATAGTGAACATATAGAATCTATCGGATTTATACAAGTTATGAAAAAATTATGTGAACAGCAAATTCGCAGCCCTCAGAGTGATACTAACCATCCTGATTTGACAAAAAAGCTGGGCACTCATCATTGTGATTTAGCAGAGTGTTTCACACTTTTTTCTTGAACTCTTTGTACACGATGGCGAGCCATATCATTACATGTGCCCTGTTAACGAGTCATTTTCCCACTTCTTAGTAAAGAAAATCTTCGAAAGACAAGTTCGCCACGTGTTTCAACTACAGAATTTTTTTCACGAACCTTCCACTTTGTTACTCCTAATCCTTAACCAGTTAACATACAGTGTTTGGTGTCCTACACTGTGAACGAGTCGTCTTGATGCTTGGTGTTTTCAAGAGGTAGATATGTGCACTTTAACTTGTATTAACGACCTGCTTTTTCCCGCGAAAGACTTCAGCTTAATATCTGTCATCCTCGTGCCAGGCGCTGGCCACCATCATCGACAAATCATGATTATGGTTGTCAGATTAAGCTGGCTGATTTTTAAAAAATCTGTACACATTCATAAAAGTGAAAAAATGATATGTTCAAAGTTTGTAATTTCTAAGAAAATCGCTGCTACGCTGTATCTGGCGTAACCCTTGAAGTGAAAACTACGTCTGAGTGCATTTATAAGACTGGCACAAACTCAGAAAGTTTACATTACAATAGTACATTGATGAAGGGCGGGCAATATCCATTTTGCACTATAAAACCTAAGTTGAACCTGGCTTCACAACGGGCTACCTGAACCGAAGCTTGCGAGACGATATAAAAAAAAGAACGAACAATGTGGCATTCTTTGTGCCACTCTAAAGTTGGACCTTATACATGCATTAGCCTAAAATTCTGAAAACTTTGCGTAAAATGATTTCCCACATGCAGGTGATATAGGTAGCACATGGAGTATGCGAATTCATTAAAGACCAAAGAAGTGCCTAGATTCAAAGACTTGAGTAAAACATGTCACAGTCTGATCTTCATGAAAATTTGAATTGAGTGACATGGGCAAGACGAGAAGATAATAAACTGCACATGAATATGTCTCTGTGAAATTATGTGCTAGCTTCCGACTAAATATAAAAAAGTGTATTGGCAGATGTAAGCGTATGGCTGTTGCGATTAATTAGACTATTAGACTTTGCACACTTTCATTCCATATAGATTGGATTCGGTAAGCCTCATCACTATGCCTACTGTGAGGAGCCATGTGACTAGAAAAATTCGCAAAATAGGCATCTTTTCTCAATATCCATGCATAATTTCTGAGGTGACGCACACGGCTTATGCAGAAAGCAATGTCGTAGCATTCCGCAGTTCCAAAAACAGAAATCATTTCTTCAAAGGTCACATTTAGAAACAAATCAGGCGATGACATTCCACTAAGGTAAGTTAGAAAAACTGTCATGCGACACCTCTCAGATGAAATAACATTTGTTGCAAGAGATGCTCGTTTGCAGAACTGTTCTATTCCCCGCAAATTTCTATAGCAACTATTTAATTAAGAAATGCAAAAGAACATGGAGATGAAAAGACATGAATGCACGTCTTCAAAGAATTGAACTGTGCGCTTGTTCCAAGGATATGAGAAGTCTAATTTGTTGTACAAATAAATGGTTGAGCGAGTTGATGCGAACCGAACGATACATTGCAAACTTTAGACCAGAAATGTGCGAGATTGTAATGAATTATGTGTGGACCAATGGATGATCAGAACAGTAAAGCGACATTAAGATGGGTGGAATATGGCGCAAAACATGTCCTTCAAGTGGAAAAGAAAAAAGCCAAGCGACCTGATGAACATGGCTATCACAGCAAGAATGTAGGCAATCCCTCAATCAAAAAATCACGAGGCGGCTTTTCGGGATATTTTGTGGGTATTTGTCAGGAGTGTCTCACTTTGCGAGCCTCGCCTGCACATCCTGATCTGCTCCTTTGTCTCCTCAGGATCTCTTTCCATAACCTCGTCTGTAAATTCGCTCGTACATCTCCTACTCAGACAATCGCCGGGGGCAGGCGGGCACCGGAAAAATAGGTTGCTGATCTCTCGCACCCCGCTCGCGGATTTTTTGGAAAGCAACCAGGACTTTTCGGAAGACCGCTTGCTGAGTTCTCGATTCCTCAGAGATTCAGCAATATATCTGCAAAAGATAAGAGCGAAAAAAATTCAACAGGCGGTCTCTCAAAAATCCGCTGACTCAGCAAGCGGTCTTCCGAAAATTCCTGATTGCTTTGCAAAAAATCCGCGAGCGGGATGCGAGAAATCAGCAATCTATTTTTCCGGTGCCCGCCTGCCCCCAGCGATTGTCTGAGTAACAGCACCATGTCATCACGCCTATCATTTCTTCTTCTTTCTTCCTAGTTCCTTAATTGTAATCCGTTGGTGGAATGAAATTGAGTTGGTGTTCAAGTTGGTCGCACCATGGAGTACACTACCTCTCAAAAAATGCCTACATGGTACTCCACCCGTTATCGTACTTTGGAAGTTCAAATCTGTTAAAATGGGCGAGTAGAACACAAAGCCCGCAAGGTGTGCTTACTGCGCGATAAAAAGGAAAAACCAAGCACTATGCATGCTTCTTATTCAAGACAGAGTTTAATACTTCATCAATACAAACTCTGCAAAGTTCCACAATGTCAATAAATGACGCTATCCCCACAAAATGATTATGCAATATTAGAACACATGTACTTAGCGGCGAAAATTCCGCTCACAGAAAAAGCGCCAGATTGTCCTTTCAGAGAAGAGCTTGTAATAAGCTGGTTGAGAAACAATCTCGCCTCCCTGCATCAAACACTTTTGAGTGTATGTCATCTCCAGCAGAGGCTACAGTATTTACGGATGTGGTGTGTATATGAGCCCAAAGAGTGCGAGTAGAAGTTAGTACGGTGTCAACCTATTGGGTTGCCTCATAAGTTTTTTGACTTGTTACCGCAATAAGTCATACAATTCTTGATTCTACTGGATGCAGGGTGCCGTTCGATAGAGCAAAGTAAGCTCTATAAGATGTCATGTAAGTGCTTGCACCAGCTTCAGTACGTTTCGTGTTAGAAGTCAAAATTTGAGGAGTTTCGGATGCCGAAAAACTGAGAAGAATCCATATCTTTGAATTAAACTTACCGGATCTCCCATACGCTCGTGCATGTACACTTCACATTAAACATTCATATATCCTTTCCGGTTTTTTTCCTGTTCTAGAAACCGAGAAAACCAAAATTTTTAAGCTTCAAAAAGCATGCTCTGACGTTTCCACATAAGTAAATGTATAATACAAGTCTGCTAAAGTACAACAGCAGACAGCTTTCTACAAGTTCTGAGTAGCGGAAAATATTGACAATGTTGATTTTCACATAAAAGACCCTAGCAAGAAAAGCTTTTGCGAGAATTTGTTCCTTTCCGAAGACTAGCTCTTGTAGGAAATTGAAAACTTAGTCGTAATCCCGAAGGCACATGCAATACATCTACCTATGTAAAACAGCACAGCATTGCTTTTTTACCTGAAAATCTTAAATTTTTCGGTTTCTGATTGAGAAATAAATACATCAACAGCATATATGAATGTCTAATGTGGAGAATAATGCATACCCGAGGGGAAATTCGGCAAAATTGTTTTGCCATTTTTGCATTCGCTTCTAAGATTTCAGCTTCTAACTTGAACTGCACTGACGTTTATGCGGATATCTACATATCATCTCATGAAGCTTGCATTACTCTAACGATACCTGCATCCAAATGCTTTGAGAAGTGTATGACTTATTGCAATAAAAATTAATTGAAAAAACTTATAAGACAACTTAATAGAATACTACGCTAGATTGGCTAGTTTATCATACGCAATCCTAGATTTCTCCATCAAGAAGAGACACATTCATGTGGTAGTGAAGGTGTTTGAAGATTGACTAAACTTTACAATAATATAGCCGCGACGGACTTGTTTTTGCATTCTCCGGAATTTTGATGATTTGATCAGCTCTCTTTGAGCGTGAAACGACGGCTATGAGCAGACATAAACAGAAAACAGTTCCTAGGAAACATTACAAATCACACATATAGTTCTCAGCTTTGACGGAAGAGAGGCGTATGCAAGAGCTTAATAAATCTGCTAATTTCTAGGAATTTTGTTTTCATATTTACATAGGGTAATGGAAACTAAATCAACATGTGCGAAAATAGCGAATTGGAATAGAAAGTGCCAAAAAATTGAAGCTAGGCTTTTGTTCTGTTTGACGGCGTGACCTCAAGAAACATGAAGGACTGTGGAGCGATTTATTAAGAAAGCAGCCCCCTTTGTGGAGCGATTTATTAAGAAAGCAGCCCCCTTCTTCAAGGAGCTCTTTCAATCCTCAGCGGAGCATATATTAGGTTGGTACATAAGTTATGCAACTTTTCATATATTTGTCTTTTTAAACATACGCTTTCATTTTTTCTTGGCATTATAAGGATTAGATTATGATGTAAACTGCAAATGCAGACATCTTTGCCTAATTTTGCCAACTTACCTAGGGGTTACGGTAAATTTACGGTATGATGGGAAAAATTTTAGTTTGCGTTAGATTTTGTTGAAACTTGTTCTATAGGGGTTATTCGACATTCTGGTCACAAAAATTCGACCTGTTTCACATGATAAGGCCTTCCTCATAAAATCAAAAAGTGAATTTCATTTTAGCGACAGATGATTATGACATTCGTGTTCGCTTTATAGGATTACCCAGTTGTGCAAAGTGTTAGCGAATTCTGACTTTTCGCAGCGTAGTTATAGACAGATGGCGCTCCAAATTTTACGCATTTGACTTGTTCAACTTCTCAGAGGCGCCCTATCTTGATTTGTCTCTAAAATTCATGTCTTTGTTTACTGTTTACTTGCGTCATATTCTACAATTTCAGAGATTGAAAGTGCTACAATGAGTAAGAAGAACGTTATAAGAAAAGTTGCGAAACTTGAGTGCCAACCTAATAAGAAGGAAGTCATTAGCATCAACGGTGGAAGTCGAACTTTGAAGTAAGTGCTACTAAAAATTTTCAGAGACTAAGGAGAGAGCTACGAGTATAAGGCTGGGATCCATCAAGCAACACTGTCCTAGGCAGCAATAAAGCACAAGAGGAACGCATACAAGCAATGGCATAGATTAACGCTGGAGGAAGATTGACAAGCACAATGACGGACTCGGAAAACAAAGGCCTCTGCAAAGAAGTTGAAGCAGATTCACTCGAAAGCCCTTTGAAGTACGAAATCCTGCAAGGAACGAGAGATATATTAATATCTGCTCCAAGACGAAGGCGGTCGCCCAAATAGGTTGAAAACATACAAAGCTGCGGCGCGCGCGCAATTGTCAACCACAGGGCGCGCGCACGCTCGGTCAGCGGTCATTCACGCGAGCGTGCGCGCGACCCGTGGTTGACAATTGCCCGCGCGCCGCGTGCGCGTCAGCCTTGCATGCTATCAACCAATTTGGGCGACCGCCTTCGTCATGGAGGAGATATTAGTGACATGGGAGTGGGATACGGATATGGAGCTCTCAAAACTAAAAACAGACCAAAGGGAGTTGGAGGACATCAACAAGAGTAGATAATAAATATTCGCAACAATGCCGCACAGCGACCGAAATGCAAACTATGACCGATGCTTTATGGAATAACACAGACATTGCAGGCTACGTAGTACGTACCAGCTGAGCCCTTAGGATGCAAGCGGCTTGTTAAAACTTCTCTTTGAAATATAACAGAGCTGTCATCAAAACCGATTAGCCTGTGCTTCAAGTCAAGCGATATGCCACCGGAGAAACAAGAGGAATAAGGATGCAGGTAAGAACTCAGTTATGCGCAAGAATATCGACATCAGAGCCACGTTACAGTTGATTGCCACATATTCCTATAAGTGTAGGTGCAATTGAATTGTATTACATGGATGAAATGGAAATTCATAACGAGAATGAGACAAATGAACGTGAAGTGAAGCTCAAATTCCAACTTACCGAATCTTTATCCTACCGGCACCACTGTCCAGGTGGGTAACGCTATGCGTGCAGGTCAAAAAACGCAATGCTATTGTAAATTTAGGAATGTTACGTTGCACTAAAAAATCCACAACGCCATTGTGGCAGGCCTAATAAAATTTCTTATTGCACGAAAGATGCAGGACAAAGGGCTGTGAGCATGCATGCATACGAAATTAGTGGCGGGTGCCGAATAAGACATTTACAGGCATTCTGAAACTAGGTAAAGAAAGTCAAGACCTCTTCGCAGTAACTTGGAGAGTTACGAAAACTCATGCTTAATTTTTAAAAAAAATGTGAAAGCATGTGACTCAAAGGGCAGGCCCTACATAAGTGGCGCATATGAGAACTATGGAAGATACTCGTAAAACCATGTGTAGATCTTTGGTGGATATGTATTATCTATTCAATTTTCATTTAATTGCTAATTTTCGCTGACACATATTAGGACCTTTTGTGTGAGGATGCAGACTCTTAAAGTTCCGGCAGTTCAATCTTACTGGCGTCCCAAGCCTTAAGCAGCCTCCAAATAAATGCGCTTAATCTAGGTCCGCGTTCTCCTTCCACTTTCTTCAAACCCTTCACATATAATAGTACAGATGCAATCAATGCATACTTGCGGATAATTGAAGAAATCAAGTTAAGCAAGTGCACTTATTGACTTGACGTGATGGTGAATTCGGTTTAAACCAAGAACTAATCATAAACTAAGTCAGAGTATGTCTACGTGATACGAACTAGTGCTTAATTTTGAAGAGTTGCAAAATTCAAGTCTATTGGACTTTATCAAAGTGTTACGCCGTGGTGAGAAGCTAGAGGAGTTTTAAAAGAAAAGATTCGGAATGCTTTAGCCAGCAAACTATTTATAGATGCAGTAAACTCAACTTCCGGGGAAGACTTAGAATTCAAGTCAAACTCCGTTTAAGGGAAAGAACGAAACGGAGTGCGAAATAACACATAATTTTCCCTTTTATTATATCAGATTTGATTTATTCTGAAGCGACAAAGATATGCCGTAAGCAAGCGGTAGTAGTAATTGGTTTCAACTAATCAGATTCAGTGTATACATAGACATGATCGGCTCCCGGATTTGTGTGGAGGCGGGATGCGGACTTCCCTGATTTTAAGGATAACTTAACGAGAGAGTACGAAATACAGTGCTATAACGTGCGGGTTTAACAAGTTTATCCTGAGAGTCAGGGAAGTCCGCAACCCGCCTTCGCACGAATCTGCGAGCCGATGATTTGATCTATCACCTTATTAATGTGATTCGGGAAAATGCACAAGTTTATAACGACACAGCTTACGCACCTTTCTCTTAGCTATCAGTACCGTAATTTCACGAGTATAAAACGCGGAGATTTTTTTCTGAAATGAAACAGCACGGACACGCTGAAGGACTTCGCGACCAAAAAACTATCAGTGCTGCGTATTGCCTGAGAGTATCGTGCGGCATAAGACTCGTTTTCCGAAATAGAGAGCGGCTGAGCGACTCGCTTGAAAAATCGAAAAAGGTGCGTCCTATAATCTTGAAATTAGAGTAGTCTTATAAGCAGACGCTCATAAAACTGAGAGAAATTCTTTACCTAGCTTAGAAAAACTTCTCTTCCAACATGAAACCATGAGTCTTACTTCCAGAGATATTCCTCAAAGTGTGTGTATGCCAATAGATCTTATTGTTAAAACTCACAAGCTCAGATCTCTATGATTGATGTGGTGGTGGACATAAGTCGTTCAAAGAAGGCGATTGATCAAAGATGTTTTGAGGAACAGATTGGAATGTGGGAAGAATTACCGGAAAGGCAAATGAGGAGATAAGCAAGTACCTCAAAAAATCCCCGGGTAGCTTTAATCCTATGGCATAGCACGTATGTGCACAGTACAAAAAGGACTTTTATTGTAGTTTGGATGACTAGTGTACTTGCATCGCACCCAATTGATCTAATATGTCAGGCTTTAAAAGTTCAATGTGACAAATGATATCAGTTCATTCAAGCTCGCATTTCCATATAATGATTCCCTGTACTATCAAAGTAATGGCAAAAGGTGCGAGATAAACACTATACCATCAACGCTTAAGAAGCTTTTATTAGGCTGAACGGTAAAAAAATGGGACAGCTTGATTTTTATTACATTTTGAGATTTTTTGCACCCCCCAACAACTAGCAGGCTGCAACTCAAATGTCGCTTACATAACCGGCCTTCGCCCATTATTCTGGCAACACATTAACGCATCTCATATCCGTAGGCATGGCGCCGCGAGGAACTCAGATAGGGTTTTTGAACATTGCTCAATCTTGAGCTATATCGTAAAGTCATAAAGCAAATGACACACCATTCGAAAGAGCTCTTCATGATCTTTGAAAGATATGCTAAATATATGAGATTTTTTCGATTTTAGAAATAAACGAAAAAATTTGAAAAAGCGATTTCTGGCGTCATAAAAACCAAAAAAACCACGTTTTACCTCAATTCTCCGAAGATAGATGAGATATGAGTAAGCTGCATATGGATGGATAGAGCGCAAAAAGCTCTATTGGATGGTATTTAGAAAACATGGGTTCCAAGAACTAAATAACACGTACTTTCGTTCTCCGAGCCGCTAATGACCATATCTTTCGACTTTGAGGATTGAGGCCACTAAGCCATGTGGGTTTGGTGACTGTCCCACCACCCATTCTAGCGTGATATTTTGGGTGGTCTCACCTGTTTCACTGCGCAGATACTGCTCGAAGTTCACGATTTCTTGAAGTGATTAACTTTGCATTTTAGCAAGTATAAAAATTATTATTTACTAAATATCCTTATATAGGTATTACCTGAAAGAAAATAACATATTCTACCAAAATTGGAAGTCTAATCACTTCTCTTTCTTGAGAAACCTTCAGTCATTTTGTAAGTGTCCCATTTTTTAGCGTTCATTTTAATAATTACTTAAACATAGTTATAACCTTCCAAATTGAAAATTCGCAAAATGGACATTATTCTTGCAACAACCTAATATACTGATAAATTAAAAATTCACTTGAGAAAATTATAGGTATGAAACACGTTTATTTATGGATGTGCCCTACCCGCTTGCTAGCGACCGTAGGGTCGCTAGTTGAGGGTTGTTTACATATGCAACCTACTCAATATTGATGAACGTCGATTGCGCATTTCTAATGGTAAGAAAAGATACGATATCTTTTCTTTTTTAGAAAAATGACATTATTTCATCGAAAACGGTCAATCATGTATTCTCCGATGCCGCGCAAGACTTTCAGCACTTTTATCCAGATTTTCAGACCAAGGATAGCAAGATTCCGAAAAAGTACAGGCTACAGCATGACGCGCACGATACCTTTAGGCGCAAACGCGGCTTTATTAGCCGAAGAGTGCAGGGTTTGCAGTGGTGATTATGCGCTCGCCGACACTCCCGCTCAACTAATCGTGCAGCAGCCTCTGATCTGACGAGCGCGTGTGATTTTAATTTCAATCAAAACACACGTTCATGAGACAGCAGAACAGATGATAATTCGATAAGGTGAGAATTGAGAAACATGGTGGATGCTGAACTACCTCCGATTTACAACAGTAGAAATAACCTATGCCGTATGCGATCGTGTTTTGTCATGTGGCAAAGCTCGGCACGACTCTCCCCACAGATTTTGAAACAAGGTTTTCGTTGCGATATCCGTATGAGATGCTCATAGAGAAAAAACCAAATGACTCTAAAATAAATAGTAGGGGCACAAAAGCAGCAAGAAAAAAAAGCAATAAAAGAAAACGAGTTTGCATTCTTCGAGCTGGGGTATTCTGTGTCCTTCGAGCACCAGGGCACGTTTGAAGCAGAAATTCCCGCCTTCAGGATTTCTGGGGGCTGCACCTATGTTAAGAAGAGTGGATTTGCAGCGGCTTGCTTGGTTTGTAGAATTTAATGTGTGCATGATTCAGTTCAAAAAATAAAAAAAATTATATGAGGAAAGGAGGAAACTATGAGTTTGTCTTTTCTGAACCACCTCAGGTGACCTGCGACCGCCTTCGATTCGCATGACGTTCGTAACACCGACATAACACCACGCTGTCATATCCGTGTTGTATGCAAGTTCAATGTCGAAACACAATTTGAAATCCCCGTTTGCACGAAGTGTGTTTGAAGTTAGAAACTGTTGGGTAAAAGGCTTCTGAAAAAATTATTCTACACGGCCAATCCGAATTGTAACAATTTGGTTTCAAGTTATTAATTGGATGGCCTTGCGGAAACGATATTACCTTTTGTTTTTTTACCCCCCCCCCCCCCCCAAAAAAAACACAGAGCATACAAGCGTACCACTTTGCAGAGTTTTGCTACAGATTTTACTTGGCTTTAGCAGATCTTATCCACAATGCAACACCTGGTCAAAAGACGAGAGCTTCACATTAAAAGCGACTAAAAGAGAAGAGAGGGTTTGTTTCAATATACACCGCTTGCGCAAGTCAATCTTCTCGCAAGGTGCAAGTTATGAAGCTTCTTAACTAACTCCAAATTTTTTGAATAACCAAATTTTCATGCAACTAATCTAATATAGAGATTAATGGAAAGATCAGTAATATCCTACTCTTTATAAATAAATCAAGTATCAGGTTGTCCCTAAGTTCCGTCCGATTTCAGTCGCAATGAGTCATGCACTTCTTATATGTGAACAGGTTTCAAAATACTATTTGATAAAGCTAACAAGGAAAGGTTACTTGGTGACCGTGGCCTTTGCCAATGTGGTGTTACCAGTAGATGCGCCTTAAAATGCTTTCCAAAACTTTGATCCTCACTTGCTGTGCGACTCTCTGAACGAACTTATAGGCTTTTTTCCACATTGATTTCACGAGATCCAGGGTTAGAATCATTTCGAAGCTTTGATGAACCGGAGATAGTTTTCCTAAGCTTAACGTAAAGCTTTATTTTATTTGGACGCTCTTTTGTTGTGCGTAAGTGAACATTTTAGTGATGTTGGTGAATTTTTCATCAAGACACTGGCAATGGTGGCAAGAAATGTTTATAAATTCTTTCGGAAGACCTCACAACAACACCGTAGGAGGATTTGGATCAGCGCTTTAAGGTGCATCTTTCGGTGTACGTTCCATTTGAAAAGTCCACGGTCACTAAGTATCCTTCCCTTGTAAGCAAGCTCTACAGTATGGCGCTCTTGCTTTTGCACCACTTTGATCCATCTTGGTTTTAAAATCGAAAACTGGAATGATTTAACTGCTTGGAAAGTCGAGAGAAATTTGTAACCGTCCAAGCTAATTCCAAAAATATCAACTTCCTCATTTATACGCCCTCCATAACAGGCGTTTATATACACCCTTGCTATATTTTCGTTTGATTAGAAATCAAGAAAATTATATTTTTTGCTTTTGCCAAAGTGATCCTCCGCTGTCTCCACATAAGTATTTGTAAACTACAAACCTGTACAAGTATGAACGTAAATTTTCAGCTTCTGCCGCCAAACGACAACAAGTAAACAAGTAATGCGAGGTTTGCAAGATACCGTGCTCTCATACTTGCAAAGTTTACTTAAGGTCATCAAAAACAGCGCGACCAAGTGACTCAGGGCGGCAGCTGCGCCAGATGACAACGACTATCCCGATCATGAGGAGCCTTCATTGGTATTCATTCGGTTGCGCTCCGCGCACTTGCTTTATTACAAGTTTGATCTTCATTATTATGAAAACTATCTCCTAGACAAGTGTTATTACAGTATTATACTGTAATAACTACCATGTAATAAACTACAGTAATAATAAGTTATTACTGTAGTTTAATAAATGGTTCTGTCGCTCTGTTTGCATTTAGTTCTCTACTGATTTTTCAAGAAAACATGAAATCTAAAACAAGCTAACACTCAAATATTTTAAAGAAAATAATAAGTATCATTGGAATTCACTTTTGATCGCATATATATCTTGTGTAGTCATTTCCTGTGTGTCATTACTATTTTCGCATCTCACAATCTAATGTTATGTAGTTTTAGATACATGTTGTGTTATTTGTTTATTGTTTATTTACCCTTAATAAATGGTTTGATTACTTATGTTTGAGTTGAGGTACGCAACATCACGAGTTCGCCCGCGTGGCATCTATTACCATCGTTGGTATAAGAGGATTATCGTTCCGAAAATATCTCGCATCCTCAACTACAATTGGTGCATCGGCCGGTTTGGGTATTTCCTATTCTGCATCAATGCTATTTACCTCAGCTTCCTACACGTTTAAGTTCGCAAGAAATATGAATTTTAATGTGAGGCAAACGAGTACGAGAAGCCAACCTTGATGCTAGAGAACTAAAGTTTGTGAAATCTGAAAATTCACGTTCATACTTCTACAGACTTGTAGTATGCAACAAGTTACGGGGTAATAGCAAGAGATCACTTTAGCAGAGGCTTGAAAAATTTTATTTTCTTGAATTTTAGCTGGAGAAAAAATACAGCAACGCTACATATGAACGTCGCACGTGGGAAGCTCATGCGTGAGCATAGGATATTCTCAGGTTTTTTGGACAAAGTAATGATTTTTTCTCGATTTTTCTGCAATCAAACCATTTTTTTCGGCCACAAAATCAAGGTGGATCAAAGTTGGTGCAAAAGCAAAGACGCCATATTGTAGAGCTTGCTTAGTTTTAGTGAATGGTGCTTTGGCACCTATAAGCAGGGCATGACTTACTGCGGCTGAAGGTCAAAACGGAACTTATGAGACAATCTGATAGTTTAACGTATTATCATAACTATTCAATCGTGCTGTCCAAGCTGCTAGAAGATCAACGGCATGAAATAACTCAACTCTATTTACTCAAAACAAAGAAAATCTTGTACCCACTTTCAATGCTATAAATCCAAGGAAGGCGGATGCTATTTTTCTATTACTTTATGAGAACCAAAGGATCAAGGAATTCTGCTTGCTTATAGAGTAAGTTTCTTTTTGAAAAATCATGCAAAATTATAGTCTATTGCAAATAAGCTCAAAAGTTAGTCCTCCTTTGGTGATGAGGAGTCAAGGAGGACTAGTACATTCTTCCATTCTGTTTAAGAAAAAGACGAAACGGAAATTAGAATTTGAAATAATTTTTCTCATACTGTTCTTAAGCTGAGATGAGAATAGCTTCGAAAGTGACAAAATGCAAGAGTTCTCTAAAAAGCTACTTGCTTATTCGTTCTTCTTTCATAAAGAGGGCTTTTTGGTACTCAATATAACTGACTTGAATAATTAGCAGTGCAGTCCGGATATTGAGAGGCATCCTTTATATATAGGAGAGTTTTTCAGGATCTCATATGCGCACGTGAGCTCATAAGGCATGTTGACTATGCAAATGAAGATTGCCTCATTTTGTTACCCCGCTAATTATGCAGGTATGACAAAGAGCACGACCTACTGAACAGAACAACTACAACATAGAACATCATTTTTCGCTGTCCTCACATATTTAAAGGCACACATTTTTTTGGAGAAAAACATCTCAGATTGAAAGAACCGTTTGGCAGAAATGAAAGCGTGATCTTCCTCATATACATACAGGGATGTGCACTGCATCAAAAACAGCCTAGGATAGGACGCACTAGAGCATTTCTAAAACTGCCTCTTTTCGGCGCATGCAAGCATCCGCACAAAGATAACCCTTTAGGATCTGACTTTTCCCCACTTGGATATTACTTGTTCATGATGAGGAAGCATCCGAATAACAACATAGCGACATTTGGGACTTTTTCGATAGCAGAATATTTTAGTTTTCAATTTTTTCTTCAGACATTTCGATTTTCTGATTTTTTGCAACAAATGTGGATTAGCAAACTCATAGCACGCCTTTCTCGCACAATACTATAACTCACGTTTTTGACAGTTGTGGACTCCAACTGAGGAGACAATCGGCATTTACTTAGCAGATACTGCGAACAACAAACGTTGTTCTTTCCTCTTCCGGATTTGCACATAAAAATTCGCATATCGCTGATTTGCACATAAAAATTCTCATATTGCTAACGTCACCGCGGATGAAATGGGAATTCCCAAGCACTTTTATGGAAGCAAAGAGTGTCCGATGTGACTTGTGGCAGTAAGCGGTAAAGGTCTGCTCTTATGCCAGTATTTATTGCACTTGAAGTGGATGTTAGCAACTGCCACCAACAGGTCCAAAAGAATTAAGAAGACTTGGGCACGTGCCAGAGTTCAGGGCTCGAAGGAAGTATGGAATCAGACCAAATGTTTAGGATAAAAAGCAAAGATCTTGAAACTGGACACTGTTGAACATCCGTACCTTCGCAGTATTGGTAGAAGGACTAATTTCTCCAAAGAGCAATGCCTCCGCGGAATAGTCCTTTTGCAAGCCAGAACAGGGTACGCTTATATGCTGGTTGTTGCTTTTTGAAGGGAAAGCAAAGAACCCGTAAAACTTTCACGGGTTCCCCTTTAATTCCCGAAATTTTACAAAATATTAGCAAGCACAACCAACTCTTAGTAAGTCCGATAAGTCCGACTCTGAGGCTCTAACGTCATTCTACCGCCAATAAGCAGCGTCGATTCGTTGGCCGCACCGACCACCACTGGAGCCGAGTGTTTTACCTGCGGAGCACGCGCCGCGAGGTAAAATACTTGCCCCAGTACAGAATCGCCATCGTGCAAGTCGTGCTCTAGCAAGATTTCAGCCGCGCCGCGGGTGGTCCCCAGCGTTTGAGCTGTCCGTGCGGACAACGAATCTACGATAATTGCAATGCTACAAACATGCTAATGCATAAACCTTGGGCACATGATTTCAAAGTGTTGAAACACAATCTTTATGCACAGGGAATAAAACAACCAGTTTGCCTACAACGCGTAAACAAAAGTGAGCCATCAAAATTGGCGATGATCAACAGAAAAGTATGAAAATTCATGGAATAATTACTTTTCTATCTTAGGTTGCTCCCGCGCGCAACCTGGGAGCACTTCAAAGCACTTTTGCGCGGGAGCATTCCAAAATAGAAAAACATAATTCCTTTATTTCCCCTCCTCTCACATATTTTCGAGATTATATACATGAATCTAATTTAAAGTTCAGGCTCTACCTATGAACCATCTCAACCCAAGTTCCATCCTCTCTGCTTCGCTACGGCCCTTGGTGTTATGTAAATCGCCTTCTTTTCGCTGGCTCACTTCCACCACTCAATCGCTGTCCCTGCAGATCATTAGCCTTACTTCTACACCAGAAAAGGTATCTCGTAGTCCTCTGGACTTCCTTTTAAAAAACTTTCGAACTAACGCCGGGTCTTTTTAGCACATGTTAATGCGTATTGGGTAGGACAGTCTGCGTTTCTTGGACGTTCCTAACCCGATATGCAATAGCAGGTTGCGCAGATGGCGCGCGATGGCATAATTTGCTCCTCTATCTCTCTAAAGTGTCAGATCAAAGGAGCACGAATTCAAATTTGCTGCAATAATGAACAAATGACTCGCTTTATAGCACATAGTCTATCATACGACACAAAGTTTGGGCCGCACATATACGATACCTGTGACAGTAATATTGCGAAGGAGATTCCGTGTGAGCTTTTATGGCTAACACCTATTCGAGTAAAACAGCATACAAGGGTTTTGCGAGCTGAATTGTATATAACTTGGTTATCAGAAAGTTTTCACAGAATTTTTGGATTTTTTAGCATACATTGCGCACACAAAAGTCTATTTTTTTAGTGGACAAACGGATTCAGGAGAGGTTTCTGTCCTTTTTAGACCATGAACGGTGATAGAGGAATTCACTTTAACAGTCCAGCCATTGGTGAGTTAAGCATGCTATTTCTTCAATCACTCAAATCTGCAGCAATGTTTTTGTGGTAAACATTATTTATGAATATAAACCAATTTGATAGGGAAATGGATGTCATGAAGAAATAATATATTAATACTTTATTTAAACTGCGTACTGATGTGTCAGGTGATGTGTTTCTGTAGAAAAAATCATACGATAAAACTGATACTCAAATTACCAACGGCAACAAAAAAGGGCTGCAAGAGATCTTGAAGCATTCTTGACATATTACGCTTTCAAGGAACTTCGTAAAAAAAGTTTGTAAAGTCAAAGAGTTTATATTCTAAGTTCCTTAAAACCAACCCCTGCCGGGGCTAATGTGAGTTCGGCCGAATATCCCACTAAATCTGGAGCAACTCACTCAAAGTAAATAAAGAAAACAAAAACTGGCAAGACACCAAATTAAACTTATCATGATTTTTAAGTGTAAAATTACTGATTCAATAACCTTCACGATGTAGACTATGTAAGTAAATTGTATTGTCCTTTACGTCATGAAACAAGGACAACGACGCTTTGAGCCCCGGATTTGTATTCTTAGCCGGAAGGGTGGCAAACAAAGTTCTCATGCTTTCTAGGTTTACTCAACTCTCAGGAGGGAAGAGAGACTGACATCATTTATTCCTGGCAACAATGTTTGACGTCTTTGCTTTTGTGCAAAGAAACTACAAAAAAGACGTTGCCGTATTTGGCTTATTTAGCCCCGCTGTCAAAAAAAAAAGTACATAAATTATAAAGTTTTCTTTCGAAAGGAGAACGGATCTGCTATAAACTACCAGTAATAATTGAAGCAACAGAGTTACGGATACTTATGATTTTACGAAAAACAAGTAGGCTGAAATAATGGAACAAAATGTAGAATGCAAAACAATAAAAATAAGAAACAAATAGAAAACTAGTTATATTAGGTTGTGTAATAAGTTCGTTCGCATTTTTTGTTTCGATTTTTTCTCAATATTTTACAAAGCATTTGGCATAGTGTTAGTATGCGTTCGGAAGTTCTAAGTTTGCTCTACCAAAATACTATCATTATATTCTCAGTTTTTGAAAATTCGGATAAAACATTCCACTACAAACCGAAAAATCTGAAGTGGCAAAAATCCCATTTTCGACATCTTTTTTCTTCCTTAGTTTTCCCGTTATTCTTTGTTGAAATTTATTCAAAAAGCTTGACTACGAAGAAAAACAACTAACTAACAATTTATGCATTTACTGATACTATTTACGATTGCCCATTTCCTTTCACCGACCGTTTAATGCAATTTTTGCAAAACTCGGCCTAGCAAGGCTTTGCCGCAGCGGTGTTCGTTGTTTCGCGTCCGTGGGCTATGTGTCCTGGAATTCTGAATTTTTGACTATATAAGCCATTCATTCGATGATTTAGCGATCACAGACCACATGTCTGCCAATTTCTGGATTATTCGGCTACCACCTTTCTTCAGAGGTGCCTTCAGATGCTTAACGTTGACACCAAAAAGACATAATAACATACCTATTTTTGAGCTTACAATATGAGTTGTTTTGTAAGGTTTTAGCACTACAGGTAATCTGCGGGGGCTATAGTATTCTATTTATACATGTCGCAAAATTTTTGGCTGTTTCTTAAGCGCTCAAACCCATTCAAGGTGCGGCATAACATAGCTGTCGAAAATGGGATTTTTGCCAATTCAGGTTTTTCGGATTGTAGTCGACTTTTTTATTCAACTTTTTACAAACTGGGACTATAATGATAGTATTTTGGTAGGGTAGACTTAGAGCTTCCGAATGCATACTAACACTATGCCAAATGTCTTGTAAAATACTAAGAAAAAATTGAAACGAAAAATGCGAACGAACTTATTACACAACCTAATACATTACTGTTGAGTCAGTTGCACAAACCTTTCTCAAAAAATATAAATCGAACTCCGAAATTATAGAGGATGTCAACAACTATTTAAATAAAAATCTTTTCTATAAGCTAAAACCGATCCTATGCCAAAAAGTCTTGAAAGGTAAGTGTGATACCTTCAATTGCGATTACTTCAAAACTCCCCAAAAACAACTTTGATATGCCCGTTAGACAAAGCAAATACCCTAATTTCACGCATACAAGGCGCACCTTTTTCGATTTTTCGACTAAGCCCCTCAGCAGCAAAAAATTATTTCAGAAGATCCTTATGCCGTATGATTCTCTTAAGCAATATACAAAGGCATAGGGTCCTTTGGTTGCAAAGTTCTGTGGCGTATTTGGGCTGGTCGATTTGGAAAAAAATTCCCCGCGCCTTGTATGCGTGAAATTAGGGTAACAATTTTGTAAAGTGATGATGGAAGAAATAGGCTTTGATTCCATAAAACAAAAAGACTTCATTATGCATATGATCTATACGAAGAAGAACATATAAATAGCATGATTCTAAAACATAAAACTTTTGTTCTGATAAGGAATTTAATCCACAAGATACTAACAACGTACCATTGAGATGTTGTTTACCAAAATTTCACAAAACTCCTATCAAATTCAGATTCATTACAGGACGTAGCTTTAGACTCCTAGCGTTAGAACTAAACAAGATATTCAAATTCATTGAATCAATTTTCAAAAAAGCATACACAAACAATAAGGAATAGAATATAATTTTCGTGGCTACTAGGCTACATATGAAATTGATATTAGCGATAATCTTTCGAATATTGACCTTGAAAATAGAAAACTTTGTTCAGCAAACTTTACAAATATGTTTACTAGTCTTCCACATGATATCATCGAAACTAATATAGGTGAAATTCTTAAACTAAGCTTCTAACACGCTGGTAAAAAATTGATCATATGTAAACAAAAGTCTATTACGCGAACAGCATGTTGGTTATAAACCAGGTGCAAAATTTCATTCAATTATAGACTTGCTTTACCTAGTAGATTATACAGGGTGTCCCAAAAAAAATGTGCCTACTGTTTGATTGTCAATAACTCTCTTGTAATGAAGTGTTTCGAGAAGCTTTAGGTACCGTTTTGTAGAGCGAGCTTAAACTTAGATTTGCAGCATGGAATCAAATTATCTATCGCTCTTCATTACTGTAGGATTACGGTACGAACTTCGACAAGGATTTTAGGTCATTGGAGGCTAAATTCTGCCTCGGAACAAAACCAAACAAGCCAGAAACTCTTACACTACGGTAATGGGAGCCGCTGATTTCGAATTTGAAATTCACATTTTATTGTGATGCTTCTTTCCTAAGTTATCCCCGGTAAATCGTAATAAATCAATTCCCGGCATTTGTCAGAAATGTAATTACACCGTCAAAAAAGCTGAAAACACTCGTAAAAGTTGTTAGGTGGAATCAGCATGCGCGAAAACCCTAGTACACAATTTTTCAGATTTTTTGAAAAAAATTTTGTTAGGCGGTATATTTCACAATGGTTCCATATGCTGGAAGTTCTTACCGTAGTCCTACAGTAACGAAGAGTGATCGATGATTTGCTCCATAGTGTAAATCTAAGTTCGACCTCGCTCTACAAAACGGTTCTTAAAGCTCCTCGAAACACTTCATTACAAGAGAGTTATTTACAATCAAACAGTAGGCACATTTTTTTGGGACATCCTGTATAATTGATAAAGGTTCTTGTAAATTCAGTACATACTTTTGAAACAAAAAGTAGGGTCTGCTAAGAGAGGGCTAAGAGAGGGCCGTCATGGGGGTACAAACCTCTCTCAGCAGATCTCATACTTTCCTGAATCGAATACATATATCCAATACAAGATATCAAATATAACAGTCAGCTCACTCTAATGGGTATATGGATGACTTACTAAGTATTCATAAAGTGGAAAAAGACGTTATACACGAGGTGATTGAAGAAGTTCATGAAGATAGATTTCCTGTAGAATCAACACATGAAAATCAATATCCTGTTACTATTTAGATCTTAACGTAGATTTGATAACTGATATAATAATAACCAAGTTGTACAAAAAGATAAATGGTCTTAGATTTCCTGTAAAATGTTCATACACTCCTCTTCTATCGGGTTGTCCCAAAAGTAAAATCTTCAATTAAATTGAGCAATTTTTGCTCTAATAAGGCTCCCGCTAGAGTGCCGAAGCCGCTTTCGATCGATACACGTGCAATTCGTTCGGGGCGGGGCTAGCTGACCTAGTTCTCAGCTAGGTAGATGCACCGACTATTGACCGTTTCTGTTAAAAGCTCCGGTAGTACTTTGCAGGCACAGGGTCAGCTAGCCCGAACGAAATGCACGTGTATCGATTGAAACAGCGCCAAGACAGCTCGGCGCCGTCGCAGCGCCGGCGCGGCTTCGGCCCTCTGGCAGATGCCTAATAAATTTAAAGTACCATTCAAGAGGGCAGATTAGGCTCTATAGAATGATCACTAAAGCTCCCTGGTCGCAATCCAGGTAAAATTTAAGGGCAAAAAACAAAATTTTTCAGCTACCCTAAAAATCGGATCTCGTGTAGTACCCAAAGATGTACTTAGTGGATTTTTTCTGTGGTTCAAAACTAGGGAACAAAGATGGTCCAAAAATGCCAAAAAGCCACTTTTTTCGGGTTTTTCGTGTAAAACTTAGTAATTCTCACTTATAAGAGCACATACAAAAGTATAGTTTTGATATTATACCTTCTAAGGTTGTAGTACACAACGACATAAAGGCTACGGTATGACGAAGGCACAGAAGCGGTATTGGTTAAGCGGGCGCGAACGCGGCGCACGTGTATCTTCGCCCATATAGATCCCGCGCCTCACGCGCTTTGCGCCCAATAAAGCGGCGTCTGCGCCTAAAGATACCCCACTTTCATCGTGTGCAGCCTCTATGTGAGAGGCGGAGTTTGCCATTTTTGGAACATCTTTTTTTTCTCGCTTTCTATGCGCTTGATCTGCTCTATCGAATGATACCCTAAGTCTAGAAAATAAGAACAGCCTAAATTATTTGAAAAAGAAGTTTACTTCTGGGATAACCTAATAATTGTGTTAAGGTTTACTTCTGGGATAACCTAATAATATTGCTAATCACATCAAAAAGCTACAATATACAGTGAAACATTAAGAATAGCGCGTCGAGTGTTTACTAACATCAGTAAAATTACACAACTCAAGTTAACACTCGTGAAAAACCAATGTGATTCATATACTGTCTCATCTAGTATATACAAATGCGTAAATATAGGGTGTTCCAAGAAAATGTGCCTACTATTTAATTGTTTGTAACTCTCTTGTAATGAGGACTTTCGAAAAGCTTTGAGTACCGTTTTGTAGGGCTGGCTTCAACTTGGATTTACAGTATAGAGCGAATCACCGATCGCTCTTCATTACTGTAGAATTACGGTAGAATCTTCAAGTATATGGGGTCACCGTGAAAGAAGTTGCCGTTTCAAAATGTCTCAAAAAGGTGTTGAACTTGCATAATAGGTTTTTTGTGACAGTGAGTTCAATACTCAACTATGTACAGATTGCGAAGCTTTTTAAACGGCATAACCGCACTTTTTAGGAACATTAAGAAAACGGTCGCTACTGCTTACCTCGCATAAATTTTCAATGAAGCATCATGATAAGTTGCGAACCACATTTAGAATCAGCAACTCTAATTAGCCCAGTGTGAAAAGTTTTTCAGGCTGTTTTGTTTTCTTTCTGAGGTAGAATATGGTCTTTCATGGCTCAAAACGCTCTTTAAAGTTTCCACCGTAATCCTACAGCAGTAAAGAGCGATAGGTGATTCGCTCCATATTGTAAATCTAAGTTGAAGCTAGCTCTACAAAATGGTCTTAAACCTTCTCGAAAGATTTAATTACAAGAGAGTTATTACCAATCAAACAGTAGGCACATTTTTTGGGACACCCTATGGATATGAGCTTACCTTATATATAGAGCTGAATGTCTGTCTGTATGTATGTATGTATGTATGTATATACGTATGTTCCGAATAGAAATTTTTATTTTTGAACCGATCCGGACCAAACTCTCGGAACCCAAAAGACAGGCACACTCAAACCTCGATGGCGGGTGTCATAGGCCACTTTTCATCATCGATCGATATCGATTGTATCGATTTTTATCGATTTTTTTCAAAATTTGAGCTACGGGCTGGGAACTGGCACAGCTGGGGGGGGGGGGGGGAGTAATTGAGCATGCTGATTACGAATACAATATTAGTTTTCAAAATTATCCACTACTTTATCAATTTTACTGATTTTTTGCAAAGTTTGAGCTACAGGGGTGGGAGTTGGCACAGGGGCGGGGGTAATCGAGCACGCTGATTAGGAATAAAATATTAGTTTTCAGAATTATTCGCTATCGATTTTATCAATTTTTTTTGCAAAGTTGAGCTACGGGGCTGGGAGTTGGCACAGGGGAAATCGAGCATGCTGATTAATAAAACAGCGGGATTAGTGAAGTGGCATGTAGGCGTGGGCACAGGGAAAGTTGTACAGGGATAGGGATGAGAGCTTTATCATAGTGTTTTACAAGGGCCGGGGGAGCCGTGTAAGCCAGCTAGTTTTATATAAAAATACATCGTACGAAAAAACAAAGAATAAACTCCTAACTGAAATAATCAAAGTATAGCAGACCTTATACATAGTTATTGCAAATATTCAGCTGTAAAATTACCAAAGCTTACAAAGTAACTCTGAGTAAATAAGTGCAGTGTATACAGATTTATAATAGTTTGAAATAACAAATTTGGTAATTTCATTTATGCATTGACAAACTTTCAGTGCGGCCATATAATGGAATGAACACGGGTATTGAAAGTAAGTGCTACATTCTTAGATAAATTTGATTTAATTCGAATGTATTAGGTCGTACCGAAAGTTCTGTCGTTTCATTTTTGAAAAATCATAACAACGGATTTATCACCTTATATTTCTATTAGAAAGAGTAAATCTTTCGCTTTCGAATGCTGTTTTGCGGAGCTCGCGATTCACACTGGGTGCGGAGATAAAAATGGACAACTAAGACCATATAAGCTTTGACCATTTTAAGTTAGCTCACCAAAAATCTGGAATGCCGCAGAAAAATCTGAAGTCGTCAGTACATATGTTTTTTGGCCTACCCTTGCATCTATGAGAAGTTTGTGCTGTTTGGACGTCTCTGTGAGAAGTTATGATCTTATATATAAAGCTGAATGTCTGTCTGTATGTATGTCTGTATGTCTGTCTGTACGTATGTGCGGAATAGAAATTTTTATTTCTGAACCGATCGGGACCAAACTTGGCACACATATACTTCGGGGCAGGGAGCGTGTCATAGGCTACTTTTCGTTATCGATCGATATCGATTTTATCGATTTTTTGCAAAATTTGAGCTACGGGGCTGGGAGTTGGCACAGGGGGGTAATCGAGCATGCTGATTACGAATATAATAATGACAGGGCCGGGCGGAGCCGAATTTGCCAGCTAGTTTTCGCTAAAATTGACGAATTAATTAATTTTGGTGTTTTCCATAGTAAACTCGATATTCATAACTTCTCACAGAGACGTCCAAACGGCACAAACTTTTCACAGATGCAAGGGTAGGCCAAAAAACATATGTACTGACGATTTCAGATTTTTCTGCAGCATTCCAGATTTTTGGTGAGCTAACTTAAAATGATCAAAGCTTATATGGTCTTAGTTTTCCATTTTTCTCTCCGCACCCAGTGTGAAGCGCAAGCTACGCAAAACAGCATTCGAAAGCGAAGGATTTACTCTTTTTAATAAAAATGTAAGTAAGTAAATCCGTTGTGACAGCGCAAAGTTATGATTTTTCAGAAATGAAACGACAGAACTTTCGGTACGACCTAATATTTAAACTTACAGTGACGGACAAATTACTAATTTTTCAACTTTTGACTTTATACTAAGTCTTCCTTCCTTACGGAGGAGTTCTGGGGAAGACTTAGAAATCAAGTCATACTCCGTTTAAGAGAAGGAACGAAACGGAGTAAAAAGTAAATGTAATTTTCTCTTTGATTCGTAGGAATGGAATAGTTTCTAAAGAATGAAGGAAGCAGCGAAAGGATGAGAAGAGGAGGCGGAGGGGAAAAGAAAAAGAAACTGCCTCGAGTAGTAGGGCTCAAATTACTGCGCGTCATACTCTATAAAATCAAAAATTCGTGCAAGGCTTGCTGCAAGTATAATCGTCCTTATATCTGATAAATAATACGATGGCACCCCTGGGCCTTCCAACCAATTTTCATAATTTTTTCATAATTTTTGTTTTCTCAAATGCAGCGCGCTCATTCTTTGCTATATGAAGTGGATTAGGGAGTGAGCGCTACGATGCGCAGACTGCTTGATTCTTGATAGGGAGTTGAAAAAAGTTCATGCATTTCCGAAAGCTGGTCATATTCGAAGTTACACTTGGATGAAAAAATGATGGGCGCATACACAGCTAAATCTAACGTGTCAAGTTGGAACAAATCAAGCTATACATAATTTGTTGGAAGTTAATCTAGCAACTATCTATGCGCAGTTTCGGCTTAACGTTTTTGATTTGGGCTGGAAAAGGCTTCATTTTTGTTTTTGGAATAGTAAAATTAGAACTTGACTCTTCATCAAAAATCAAACACACTGCGCACATTTGTAGCTCACTGCCTAATTTCCACTATGTCAAAAGCGCGCTGTATACAAGAACAGAAATATTATAAATTTGCAGAACTGCCAACCCAATATTTACATTTTTACAAGAAAAGTCAAGTTTTTAGTGTCTCAAAGATAAAATCGCCATTACCGCCTATGCAATCATTCGGCTTTCCACATGAGCAAATTGATTGCTTAGGGAGATTACGTGGTAATTGTTTTCTGAGCGCTGAATTATTTGAATAGAAGATGGAGAAGTCAACGCAAATTAGAGACACGGTTCAATAGTAAAAGAATTGTAAAGGCACAAATGAATGATGGACGAGAAAATTAAAAACTTGGGGAATAGAAAAAGTTTGGTATAAAGATACCAGATTCGAATTTGTAGCAAGCAGTATCGTCACTTTCACCGAACAATAGTAAGGTCTGCGATTCAATCGATTTCGATATAAAGTGTGGGAGAACAACGACAACGTTATGCAGATATTTAAAGAGCAAATTTTTAAAGCAATTCGTTTAAAGCAAAAATTCTAAGGACTTGAAAGCTGAGACATTAAGCTATATTGCTGTCAGTAATTCATAGGCTATCTCAAGTGCATGGGCACATTGAAATTACATTTGTGACGTCTATCAGGTGGTTGAAAAACACGCTAAATCAATTCCAGTACTCATTTAGTTCACTCATAATTGAATGATGCATTTTCAAATAAAGCACTTAGATGTTACAAAAGCGGGTGTGTTATATTAAAGCAAAAAAGATTGTTGGGAGACATAATATGAAAATTAAATGCCAAGAATGACAAATAAAGTAATGTCAGATATGACAAATTGAGTGATACATATGTAAGGATCCAATAAGGCATGAACATGATTGAATATAGTGAAAGAATTGCCTATTTACAGTTCAGTTTTGAAACAAATATGCAAGATTACGGAATTTGAGTGTTGACAAAATGTTAGGTTGCCTCATAATTTTTACCACGTATAAAACCTTTTCTTTTGTTTTCTTCATGAAGCTCAAATTAATAATCGATAGAGCAAAGCAAGGTCTACGAAATGACTCACAAATATGTATTAGAGTAAGTTCAATCCACGCGTATTGGAACCAAAAAAATCTAAATTATTTGAAAAAGGAAAAGGATCTCTGCCATGGAAATTCTATGGACCACCACTTCCCACGAGTACACTCTTCACAACAGAGATTCATGAATCACATCAGACAATTATACCTAGATATGCTGTTTTTTTTTCAAGGCTAAAAATACCAGTGCGATTATGGATTCCTATACAAGTTATATATGTACTACAAAGCTGAAGAAGTACAAATAAAAATGTACAAGTTCATACTACAAACTACTAAGAGTACAATATATTTTACTATGAATGCGCTAGTTTCCGAGTTATTTCAGCATAGACAAACAGAAAAATTGAATTTTCTTTCCCTTTTAGCCCTGAAAAATTATAGCAATTGTCTGAATGCCTAACAGGAGTGAGTCCTGAGGCTGAGATTTTACAATACTTGGCGCAAATAGTTATTTGTAAGTCAGCCTCCAGTTTCATGCGGATAGAATTTTTTACAATTGTTTCAAGGTCATCGTTTGAATCTTGGCCTAATCTACCCGAGCCTCACTTGAACTAGAAAAGATTCAGCTAAAGAAGGAAAAAAGTTCAAGAAAATTCCATGTAAAACTGCTGAGTTGATCATTGGTTTGTTGATCAAGGTGAAATTGCAAAGCTTATTATATTTTTAAGTACTTTGATCCTCAAAGCTTTTGAATAGAGCGAATTCTGAACTTCTTCTTGCAAAATTTGTTTTCAGGATTGAATCAGGTAATAAGCCTGCTACTACAATACAGAATAAAGTAGGTCAAGAGAGTTATGTATACCATGAAAATGTTTTATTGCACATAAAAATTGCTTAGTGTGCATTTAGGGAATTTCTGAAATTCTAAACCAAAACGACAAAAAATGTCTTGGCATAAGATTCTTGCGGAAACTCAATATGGTGCTCGAATGTCAAGTGTTTTTCTGCAAGATTAAAATGATGTGGCTTGAAGTAACGGTTACATTTAGGTTGCAATATTATATGAGATCCGATTCGGAGATATAGAAACTTCTTTGGGTTTTGAGTGTTGTTTCGCACTGCAGTAAAGGCTATACTAATTAACTGTATGGCATCCCGCGTACTCAAAAAATTGTTCCGAAAACGCCTATAATTTGTTGCACGAAGGCCCTTTATCTCTAGAGATTTTCTACAGCGACTTACAACGCATCGCCCATTCATAAAACATTTTCTGGCCAACTTGAAAGCACTGTCCTAATAATTGTTTAGCAAATGACGCATTTTTGCGTGCTGGTAGTGATATGACAAGAAATTTGGTGTGTCTAATATATTCTCACCCGCGAATATGTTTAAACATTAAAAAAAAAAGAGAATCAATTCAATATATGACAAGAATGCGCAACTGGCTAGATTAGGCATTAGTACTCCAGCTGAAATTTTTGACACCATAAATTCGTATAATAATCATGACGTTATCCAAAATTCCTCTCCTCTTGGCTACGACCCCAAACAGCATCTCGCCTGCCTTAGGAATTGAAGCAAAACCGTAAACCAAGACAAGGGGCCATTTTCTTGAATCCGATACTCACTATTCAAGATTTAGGGTAAGTCTCTCTACTACGAAGGTTCATGACGGGTATCAATTTCCAAATCCCAGACCTCCTTTGCGCGCAAAAGCGCCTGATTAGCTATAAGTTATAAGGTGAACTTGCCTTTACAGTTCAGTTTACATAACAAGGCGCCAGGAATTATTTACACTTTTTTTTTGCCCCTTTTCAAAATCGTTGCCCTTTCTTTGCCCCTTTTTGCATTTTTTGAATGCGTCGTTCGGGACTTGCCACTAGCAATCCTATCCAACCAGGACCAGGCGCAGATCGCAGGCTGGACTTCGTTTTTGGGGCGAAAAAGCGGAGGCGATATCGTTTTTGAAGCCTAAAATTGCAACATCTTTTTTAGTCGACTTTTAACCTTTGGTTTTTTGAGGGTTTCTACGTTTAGGGCTGAGAGTCAAAGGGTACTTCGCAAAATTTCGCGAAAGTCAAGGGGGACTTCGTTTTCAAGAAGCCTAAAACGGACTCATGCCGGGCGCTGTGTCCAACCATCATATCACAGTCGTTCACATGTACCTTCAGCAATATGGCCCACCTCTTTTGAATTGAAAATCACCAGTGCGAACCCTCCGTGACCTAGATAGGAGGGACTATTTGCTCCATCTCTCGAGATTTTCAGCTACCGTATTCGTGCAATTTCATGAGACATTTCGTTGATTTATGCAATTTTTATTTGGATAAAAGTTTAGATATGCCGGTTTTTAGCCAATGTTAGTAATGCCATCACTTTATGAATTCCTTGGATTTTGAAAATGGTTAGTTCAAACCATAGTTGAGAACAAGTCTTGTAATTTCTTGTTCTGGCCCCAAAACTCCAGATTACATCGTCAGCTAGAGTCATAAATTCTAAGCGATGTAACTGAGACATTCTGCGCAGATCATGAAATGAAAGTGATTGGAAAGTTTAGTAATCAAGCGGATAAAGCGGATAATCCGCTGAATTAGCGGAATTAGGGTCATCAGGCGTAACTATCCAGTGATCGCTACTGGTTACTTTCTACCTTTCGCTATCGTTTCGTTTCGCTCCGTCACAATTGTTTGTCCTTCCTTTCTCTATAACATGCGTACGAGCAAATAAATCAAAAATTTTCGACTATGGCTACATTCGCCGCCGGAAGTTACAACATGAGATTTTTTGGAAAGTTGGATTTCGAATAGGTCTACGAAAATAGAAATATCAATTTTTTGAAGGTTATTATAATATGCATGTGCTCCATCAAAAAATTGTCCATCAGGTTGCTACTGTTTTTTTTTTCGAATGGGAAAACAATCTCAAATTCCTCGTAGTAAATTCTTGAAAGACGAATTTGATGTTTCTACTTTGGAAAGGAACCTTAGTCTGCTGGGATATCCTATGAGTTCGCATTACGAATATTTGAGTTATACCACATTTTTTGTGGAAAATCACAAACTGTAGATAATATACAAAATCTTCAAAAATTATCTTCTACTACTTTTGGTGACTCTTTCCAATTTTTTTTTGCATTCTGCTTCAAAATTGCACTAGAATCTCCTTGACATTGAAGATGGGAACGATTTTGAATGGGATCGAGTGAGGGACAACCAAATTTATTTCCATTGCTCCCATTTCCCTCATTGTCTATTCTGATCGAGAATTCTTGACCGAGACTGAATTCGATTCTTGATTTCGCTGTAGTTTGCAGCTGATCAAACAGTATCAAACTCTTTTCAAGCACTTTGTCGCCCATTTAATCCTAGAAACCTTTCGATTCCCAATTATTTGTACCTGAATTCGTGCTTACTAATTTCAGCCATTCCACTTTCCGTAGAGTTCATACTTTTATCTAGAGCAAATTAAAATTTTTGCAGGTTCAAAAACCTAATCTCCTATGTGTTGATTCGATGGATGCATGGCCTTCGTTGGACTCATAGTGCTTTTAGTGATACCAGGTTCGTATAGCATTTCAAGATTAAATTACCCCAGAGTTTTTGTGAACGAATGGATCAATAAGTTGTTTGTGACACAATAACAAAGAAGCGTGGTTATTGCTGAGAAAAAAAATTTTACAAGTCGTTATTGTATGAATGATAAGGAGTTTTAAACCCCTTTATTTGTTTTCTCGTTCCAAAATATATTGAGTGCACGATGCCGCACTCGATAAAAAATTCAAATTTATTGGTCTCAGAAATCCCCTACGGGATTTCTGAGACCAATAAATTTGAATTTTGATCTGGTCCCCATTTACAAAAGATTGAAAAGAAAAGGGTTTGCTTATAATTAAATAAAGCACTGTCGTGATCCCTAGGATATAACTGAAGGTCAAGAAGAAAGTTATTCCTTAGCCAGTCAAGTGCCTACAAGCACCAATTCGTTTTTATCCTCAAGAACGATTAGAATTCGTCCTTTTTTGCATGAGGCCAAGGCCTGAGATAATTACAACTTTGAATTGAACATCTGCAACTTACGCCCTTGTTCCAATTCAAAACTTTTTTATATAAGAGGGCAATCGGTAAGGCATCATTTTCGACATTAGTTTGGATAAGAAAACTTTTTTCAGCTTGCTTGACTAACTTACAAAAGTCGTCTCCGACTTCGCCCACACACGACGAGAGAAAATTTTTCCAGCTGGATACGGCGAGGTTGCGAGACTTTTGGCACACAGCGATGGTCCGCGGGTTCATCAAGGTGGAACTGAATTCTCTATCTCAATAACTTCAATAACGCAATGATTTTAGGCTTATACGAAGCCCATGCTCCCTTCACTTCCATATGTTGAAAAGCAAATGTATGGAATTTGTGTCAAACAAGCAAAAAGCACAGTAGCCTTAGCCAAATGTGCTGTGCAAGTGTTCAATTACCGCGATACTATGGGAGATAGGGCCAAAGTGGAAACAAGCTCAGCTGTGACTTTGGCTTATAGCCTACCCAGAAGAATCTCTAAAAACGTAACCATGTATCACACATCATCTGTGCCGATGAAAAGGAAAGTCAATGATCCGAAGGCATACTTTCGAAAACATAAGAAGCCTAACAGGAGGAAGACACGATTACGTCGGACACGTCGATTACGGAAGAAGAAAAAACGGATAAAGAGGGAAGCCATGAAGGAGAAATTCCGCAAAATTTCTACCCGCAAAACCCAGAAAATCAAGAAAATTGGAAGAGCCTTACCAAAACCTCGAGAAGAACTACTACCTGGTAAGATCCACACTTGAAAACAAACTAGCTAGTTACAGTATTTCAGGAAAACGTCCTGCTTTGAATATTGGGAAAATCTTTTCACAATACATGAAGAAATTATTAACGCGTGAGTTTTATGTTAGCAATAGCATTTGGCTTAGGAAATTAGGGTAAAATACAGGAATAATTTTTTAGGTAGCTCGGAAGGAAGGTCATACCTTGAGAGTTTGCGTATCATCCGTGACCATTTCCAACGTGTAGAGCTCTGCAATCAGTACTTTCAGAGAACAAACCAAGAAAATAAGAAGTAATGTTTATTTTTATTTTGCATTTTTTACTATCTTTGTAATGTATGTATTCTTGTACTGGACTTCAGCAAATTATTTCTGATAGCAAATCCAACTTTATCTATTATAATTCAAAAATATTGTGTAAATTGACAAGGTCTACTAACATTTCGGATGATTTTTATTTTGAATATCAATTCCTTTGAACTCAAGGAAGACCTGGAGCCTCTACTGTTCTCTATGATTTAATCCTTGTCCTCAAATTCCTAATTTATCTTCATTATCGCGTCGAAACAAGCCAAGTTACAAATCTTTTCAACCTTTTGCTTCTGCTCGGTTATATACGCTGTAAGGATTCAGCACTTTCGATCCAAGATTATAAGACGAGAAGTGGTCTATAACGACATTTCAAGGAAAAAAGTATTGTTTTTAAAGTTTAATAATTACACGAATAGATTTAAAACTCCACGTCAGCATTTCGTACAGAATTTGAAATGCGTTTCTCCCAGGTTTTTCGAAGAACTCAAGCTAGAAGTCGACACTCGCACACCCGAAATTGAGAATACCGCTCTTTCGACTATGACAGGCGTATTGCAAACAATCAACGACTTTTCGGTAAGGATTTGCTTCAATTTTCGCGAGCTCACAACTTCTAAAAATAAAACTTTTCAAGGCACATGCATCATCGGATCAAATGTCTGTGTTGTCACCTCGTCTATTTTCCGTGGTTCCCCATAAACCTTCCTCCTCTGAAAAGCAGCTGCTTTCTCCAACAATACTCAGCTTTCAAAAAGAGGGATTCTTATCTATGCAAGAACTGTTCGAGGTAAGTCAAAAATTCTGATGTTTTCGATAAAAATGGTCACGATATGCGGAGAAAAGTAGTTGGCTCGTGGAAAGAATTTCTTACCCATACTTCCTCAAAAACAGCTTTAAAAATGTAACTTTTGCTTCCAGAATCTTTTCAGATGGCGACCATGAACGAAAAGCAACAAAATTTGCTTTTGGACATGATAATGGATGTCAGTGGCGCTGGTAAAGCAGTCGAGGTGAGATTTTTCCTAATTGTAGCATTTTTGATGCAAAACTTATTTTCAGGAGACTCTTGCTAAGATAAAACCGGAGATAGAAGACGTGAAAAACGTCAAGCTTCCTCTTGTGCAAGAACTGGCTCGAAAACATGACCGATGGTTACGGTAGTTATGTTGGATAGATCAAAATAGTACATAATTCCCTAACAACAGTGGCGATTCTAATTTCCTCGAGGGGAGGGGGGTTGGAAGCACGAAGGAACCATGTAGCTGAAGGGTGCGGGGCTTAGTCATCTTCAGAAAATCGAGGCTTTCTGAAATCTTCGTAGATTATAACCCTGAAAATTTAGAACGGGAGCATCCTCGTATATTATTTATTTACGAAAACTAGCCACTTTCTCATTTTCGTAACTGATGTAGACCACTTTCAAAAATTTCAAAAACCCCGAGTCTGAACATCGGCACTCCATTCTGAGTTAAGGATTTTTGAAAATAATTCTCCTTTCTCCAGTTTTACCACTGAAAGAGTATTTTTCAAGAGCACATGCTAAATTCACAAAGGAGCAAAGACAGGAGTACGAGAAAAATGGATTTGCGTTTATGAACGGAGACCAATTAAAGTTGGTCTATGACTCAGAAGGTAAGCAAAGCAATTTGTAAACCATTTGTACTTACATTTGGTAGATGAAAGCTGGTTAAAATTTTTTCAGAGCAGAGGCTTTATGGCATTAATATCACTGAGCTAAGTCGGATGACAAAAGAAGAGAAAATAAAGAGAATTGAACGTGATATCCGCAAATTAGCCACTCTGGACCGACCACTACCTCAGAAGCCTGTACCGAGTTGGGGCCCAGGTGAGCTAAACCCGGTTAAATATACATTTTTCCCCAAATCCACGGAAACTTAAGCGGGATAAAGATCAGCTTGGTTCCACAGGATTTTTTTTACTATCATAGGATTTTGAGCTTCAAAAAGGAAGTGCTGCAGAGTTTTGACGCCAGACTGATGGCGAAAACTTTCGCAGCACTTTTCACAGAGGGGTTCATCCTGAATGTCCAGTGGAATTCGGTGAACTATCGGAGTTATTTGCCAATGAAGCCATTTCAGTCCGTACCCGACGTCAAGCGTCAGGACCACCGGAAGGTGATCCGCCGATACCCGGGGAAAGTGAGCAAGAACTAGAAGAAAGAGGAGTACGAATCAACGGTATACTTTTCCAAACGTTGGAACCCTACGCTTTCGAACCAGAAATTGGTACTGGTGCAGCACTAGAAGTTATTACATTATCTCCGCATGCTTTCATTCCGGAGATACTGTTCCCGAGAGCTTTTAGGGTAAGATCTTCGAGTTCAGAAAGAATCATTGGCATGCGTCAGTTTGTTTTAGCAAGAAACATTGACGCCACGTGCCTTCATTGGTGCAGTTCTATCACCTAACGCTCTTATGGCCCGAATACTTTCTCCTACTGCTCTACGTTTGGAAATACTCTCGCCTCGAGCATTGCATGCATGGGTTCTCAGTCCAGAAGCTCTTGTAAGGCATTTTCTTGCATTCCGTTGAATAGGAACAGAAGCTAATCGTATAAGCTGTTTCATTGACAATGTCACAGATCCATCGGCTCGTCTCTTCGCGACTGCCTCGCTTGGGCCTTGCACCGCATTCGCGGACGTATCGTCCAGGCATTTACTCAACGTGAGCAACGATTGAAGGCTGGCGAGCGTGGGATGCCAGGAAAGTACATCCGCGAGCGCGGCACAAGGGCATGCGCTGCGGAAGCGCGGACCCAAGCCGCTGGAGATGTGACCCTGTCGCTGAAAAAGCCTATGCTTGATTCTCCTCGCAAACTGCACAAATTCATTAAGTTGGTGGAGATACTTTCTCCACGAATGCTCGATCCACGAGTGCTTTCTCCCATGGCTTTGATTGTTGAAGTCCTCAGCCCAGGTAAGTGAGGATGTTCAAAACCATTTATTTCTCTATTTCAATTTTAGGAATACTCTCTCCTTTTGTGGGGTCCGCTGAGCTTGGATCAGTTCTTGTTCTTAGTCCACACGTCTTGTCTCCTCGTTACAAAAGTCCCGAAAAAATGGTTATTGAGGTAAGCCGAGAATTTCGCAAAAGATGTATAAGGGAGTTTTTTTTCATTATAGGTGCTGTCACCTCACATACTCGGAGGTCCTCACTCTCACGAAGAAGCCTTTCATCAAGTTACCGAATTTGGATCTCACAGTCCTCATTATCACGGTGACTCTTCCCATGAAAGGGAGGAAGGTTCACACCATAGCCACGAACTCGATAATGAACTGTCACTGGAATCATATCCAGGACTTTCAAGCATTACAGGCCATATTCGTCACCGACATGGTGGTCAAGGTGACGCTCGCACCGGAGAGCTTTTCCCTGGATTGGCAGATTTGTTGGGAGGCTCTCATGCAGAAAACGATCCACTATCGGAATTGTTGGGCCTGGGAGCACACAGTCATCATAATCACGGGCCTTCTCATGGATCTCACGGATCCAATGAACAAGAGCATGAATCTCACGGATCTCATGAACCTCATGGATCCCATGAATCTCATGGATCCCATGAACCGCATGGATCCCATGGACACCATGAGCCAGAGCTATTCCCCGGGTTTTCCGAACTATTCGGAGGTGGTGGCCATGGTGGGTCTCATGAGCCTGAACTAGCCGGACTTTCCGAACTAGTCGGCTTCGGTCACGGTCATAACCACGGTGGTTCCGAACATGGAAATCATGGCGGGGGAGACTTATTCTCCGAACTGTCATCATTATTTGGCGGACACGGTTCCCATTCCCCTCAGCACTCACACTCTGCACATGGAAGCCATGCTGGAGCACACAGTTCTCATGAATCGCACGAAAATCATGAAGAATCAGTCCCGGGTTTACCACGTATGTTGCGGCTCGTAGTTTTCTGTTTGTGTTTCTCTAACTTTATCGTTTTAGCTCTTATCCACATCGTGAATCCATTACGGCAATAAGATATACAGGAAGTGATCTCTGATGTAATATGAAAAAATAAATACTTGACTCAGATAAAAGTTTACTTGTGAGATTACCCTAAGACACGACTAAAAATAGAACATGCACTCACACCCGCACGTCAAATCATTTTCAGTATCAGCACATTATATAAAAAACATCATTTGTTTTTGCAGGAATTTCTGCCTCAAAAATCTACCTTGTCTTTTTTGACAAAAGCGCTACTTATGTTGTTAGCCAATAAAATAAAAATGTAATAAATTAAGGATCTTACAAGGAAATTGCACTACGATGCCGATTATGACTAACAAACTTGTAAGTTGCATTTCCACAACAAAATAATACTGCATCCTACCTCTGCTTTACTTGAAGCTTTCTAGAACATACAGATTTTACAGAGATTGAAGGCTGTCGTTTCTTCTCCGGAATTTTCAATGCACGAACCAGTCCGTACAAATTGCTATTCAATCGCTCCATAGTTACACCTCTTCCCTTTCCAACAACAATTTCGTTCTACCAGACAACCTATGCATTATACTATAAACCAATCCCGCATGTCTCGCTCATGCAGGACGCGCTTTTCTATTCGGGAAGATCTACGTATTTCTTTAAGAGCGCATGCATTAACATCCCTGCCGGAGAGGGGATCGCAGCTTCAGAAGAAAGCTTCATATCCTGAAGCTCCAGATATATGGAATTCACGCTATTTACCTTTCCGTAAGTGCTCCCACTATCCTTCACTATGAACATCTTGAACGGGAGCAAGAAGCTGTACAAGACGCATTTCTCAGCTTTTTGTTTGATACCCTGATGATCCCCACTGGCCGAACGTCTTTCCTTTAGAGTCATTTTCTTTTTTCGAAGTCAATAAAAACATTCCATACTTGTGCTTTTATCTGACCCAACAGTGCTAAGCATGTTGCTGACAAGAACGAATGGACTACGATTTTTTCGATAAATCCCAAGTTTCGACTTATGGTTAATCGCAAATTTTATGACTCCAGTTCATCATTTGTTTTTATCAACAACATGCTTGCCACTGTTGAGTTAGATAAACAACACAAGTTTGGAATGTTTTTGTTGACTTGGAAAAAAGAAAAAAATAATTTTAAGAAAAGACATTTGATCATACAAAAAGCTGGAAAATGCGGCTTCTACGGCTTCTTGCTCCCTTTCAATATAATTATATTGAAGGATGGTGGAAATACTTACGGATAGGTTGGCAGCGTGAAATCAGGTATCTGGAGTTTCGAAATATAAAGCTTTCTTTGAGCTGCGATCCCCTCCCCAGCGGGGAGGTTAGTGCATGCGACCTCAAGGCAAGACTTTCATCTTTTTGCATGTGGGCACTAATTCTGTCATCCACGATCTTGCCTCCTGCCCTCGAATTTTTTACCCGGTATTTGTAATTTGGCTTTCCTCCCTATTGTGCACGTGCGCACACATCTAATCTCTTTTTGTGCAATTTCTCGGCAATTGGAGCTACTTTCATTCGGGTTTGTATAGTTTCACTGCAAATGTGGTCGTTCACTGCGACATCTTTGCTCTAATATAACATCCTTGTTTCGTTGAACCTGCCCTCCTTGTTCATATCTGGAGATCAAGCTATCTGGCATCTGTCTATTGCGCAATGTCACCATCAGAGGCCTCCTCTTTGTAAGCCTCGTTCCGCTAAGATGTGATATCACACGTTCTTCGTTTTTCCATCTACATAGACTCTGTTTTCTTGCTGTTAAGCTTTCAGCCCATACAAATCTACTGCTTAATCTTCAGAGAGCTATCTGCTTCATGCCACCACTAAAATCACCTATAGCGTGCAAGGTAGTTCGAGCTTGAGAGAAGGGTTCCGTGCTATTACTCCATGCGCTGCGAAATTTTTCCACTTTAAGTTCATCTCACATTGATGATTGCATATTCTCTTGCGTTTTTGTTTCTATTTGAATCTTCTACGGAGTCAGTCTTCACTGGCAGCTCTAACTGCTCTAGGTTTTCTCTCCTAATTTTCGATGTTCGGCTTTTATGTAGTATAGCCTATCGACTTGTTGTATAAACAGGTGGGACATCCCATCTAACAAAGTCAAAGTTCGCCTCTTCAAAAGCGCAGGATTGTTGAAGTACAATTGCAGACTAAAGAAGTACCTAGCGCTATGTCAAAACAAGGCTGGCTCCCAACTTCCGAACATAATTGGGAAAATATTTGAATGCTTTCTGCGCTGGCAGAAAAAATCCAATTTCTTTTGAGTTTTTTGAGTAGTCAAGTTCGATAGGCGATCATAAAGCATGACATACATTAGAGTTCAAAGCGTTCGGAGCAGGGTCAAGCTTGTGATGCGACTGTCGCAACGGGGGGTCGTAAAGAGGGTACCTAAGGTGGGGGGGGGGGGGTCGTAAGAGAAGGTAGTTAGGCTAAAATACTCTAAGCTTAGAAGGAAATCAAAAAGCAGATAATTAGTTATGTTCTTCACAATAAATCTATAAAAAATGGAAATCAGAATAAAAAAGATAAAAAATGTGTAGAAATTCTCAAAAAAAAACATTTACAAGAGCTCAAAACACTTTTGAAGGATGTATGGTTTGATAAAAATGCTAAATGATTGCCGACTGCCCTAGAAATCTCGCTTCTGAAGCCCTCCTGAAGTCTCATACACTCGACAAAAGCGAATATCTTTACCAGCTGTGACACCATAAATTTCTAAATCTTTTTGTAACGTTTTTCACGGGCCCATATGATTTATCTGTATTTTTGAGATGCTCCGCTACATCAGTGCAAAATTTGGTGTTATTTTGTCAACCTGTGGATTTTCTTATAATTTTATGTATGGTAGCAAAAAATCAGGAAAGGGGGGTCGTATCTGGGTCCATCTAAATTTCTTCGGAGCTATTGAAGCTTGTTGGCTGCAATTCTGCTGTAATATGAGGCCATCCTTCTACACTCCCTCATAAGAATTGCAGGCTGTTTTATAAGTTCTTTGGTAAGTTACAAAATTTTAAGCTCAAAAATCTCAGTTTTTGCTTTTTAGGATCGCATCTAAATTTGCGAGAGTCGCATCTAAATTTTTTCGAGCTTACTGCTCCTCATGAGCTGAAACTTTTTCTATGGATAGTCTGGGCACTATACTACAGAACATGTGCTTTTCAGCCTCTCATTCTTTTCCTGGCCTTAGTTACGAATTTTCAAACTACCCTGCTCATGCACGTTTTTGAGTCGCTGTGGACGGCGCCCAAGCGGTTTTTTTCGCGGGAAAAACTGTGGAAGAGGTAAGAATTGAGCTTCTTAGACGAAAACATCTTTTGTAGTTCAAGAATGTCATTTTGTTCTCCGTGTAAAAATTTGTGTCGCAAACGGGATTCGAATTTGCTGGTCTGAAGTATGCCTGAAAATTCAAAAAAAAACTTGCAGATTCTCAAACATTATTGAAGGTGTGTTTGTGTGCTACAGATGCTGGACGCACCCATTGGCCTAGAAATTCTGCTTCAGAAACCTCACTGAAGTTCTCACGCAGGTGTTTTTTGAGATTGACATTCGTTTATGCAGGTTACCGCGAGGAATGTGGGCAGGGGAGGAGGGAAAGAGGGGGGGGGGGGTCGTAAATGAGGGTCCCGGAGCGCATCAACACGCTTGACCGTGGTTCGGAGCTGCGTTTCTCTAAATCAACAAAAAATTGGTTCCTGACATTGGATGTCTACTAAGTCCCCAGGGATTTAATGAAAGAATCGGCTCAACAATGCAAAACGTTTCTTAAATAATCACTGTAGCCTAAACATCATTTATTCTATAAATTTGTTAGTCATGAGGCAAGGGTACTTAAATCGCCTTTTAACATGAGATACATATACTGGAGTCAAGTTGGAAAGCTCATTTTAGAAATACTGCTCATAGCTGCTTAGAGTCATTCTGAAGCGAGATATGAGCCTGCTGTTGTGATTAACTGACATACTGACGAGTATGCTAATGGGGAAAGGACTCAAACAAAAGTTGGCGATTGTAGCGAAAGAAGATTTCTTTAATGGCCTAATAGATTTGGTAGAATATTTACAGTGTAAAATCTGGTTTTTGTATTTGAATGTATTATATCACTTACCAAAATGAATGTTTCCTTTGTTTTTCATTATTTTCACTTGCATTAGAAACATAGTTTTAGGAGCTCTATGTTGATTTCATGATGTCATGCGGGTAGGCTAGTAAACGTATTTGGAAAACCAACAGGATAAACTTTCACATTTTTTATGTTCTTGCAGGCTGACTTTTACGATATATAGACCAATAACCTTAAGAATTATGGTATCTATTTTTCATGGCTTGTAAGATAAATGTAGAAATTATTTTCAACAGGAAGAGGTTTCATACTGTTATATGAAGCCCCAACTATAGACCGAATTTAACAGGTGTTTTGTGTAGCTTAAGAGCATATATAACAGTGATATTGGTGAATTTTTATCAGTTGTTTGTCGTTTCAGTAATTTATGTCCGTCAAGAATTTGTGTGGCCTCCTTTCTAGCATACATGTGAAAAGGCGATAATGTGTTCCTACCCCCTTCACCCCAGGGCCAAAACCCAGCTGACCCCCCTTCACCCACGGCCGATGAGGAACTGGAAAAAGTGAGACTAAGAAATCAACATTCTAAACAAAATTATAAAACTATCGGCATTATTAAAATCAAATTTAGTGACTTATTATGATTGTCAAAACTTACTTGCAGGCTCATGAGAAGTACATCGGAAATTTGCCGCCTATTGTTCACTTCTAGAGAACGATGAAAAAGCCTGGAGAAAAATTTACGTGTGAGCCTTTGTGTACATACGTCAATGAAGTTATTACTCCCATATTTGCTGAAATAGTAAATGAAATAATAAATGGACTTTGATGATCGGTGCGCAGTTGAATTGCGTTCTTTTTAAGAGGTATAAATTTTCTAAGCAGATGGCGGAATCGGTGGAAAGTCATTGAATGATTCCTTGAAGAGTCATTGTTCTAACTTTTAATATTATTTCTAAACTCCGAAAGAGATCGTAACATTTGCTTAGAAAAGCAGGTGTAATAGAGGCACCTATTACATCCAAGACTTTGTGTAATCAAGGTCAGTCTTACTGTCAAAATCCTATAGCTACGAGGATCGTGGAATTCTACAATCCGCCTACTTGGACGATGATAAGGACGAGGAAGGACAGCCAGAGATGCATTTTTCTACGCTGGAGCACTATACAAGAGGAGAAGGACAACCGTATATGATCACTGCGTGATTATTCTGAAAAAAATTTTGTTTTACATCAAAGAAGATTGAGAAATATAAAAGATCTTAGAAGGAGAACTCAGTCATAATTAGCCTACTCTAGTTTAGAAGTCTACTTTCCATCCGCTTTCAGAAAACATACAGCTTGCCAGGAAAAAGAGGGGTTTTTCCTGCTAAATAGAAATAGTTTTAGTCATTTTTTCAAAATTGTAGAATTTTTCTATAAAAAATTGTAGATTTTTGATATGAGAAGATAAGAGAGTCTCTAGCCATATACTGAATTACTCTTGTTTAAAGCTTCCAGAAAATGTATAGCTTACCAAGGAAGAAAGGATTTTCCTGTACTGTGAAGGTGGTCGCAATTGTTTTTCGAAAATTAAGGAAATTTTTTTTATAAAAATTCATAACTTTACTACACGAAAAGCTAGAAGAGTGCTTTGCACTCTATTGGAATCCCCTCGTCGTCCGCTTTCAGGAAATATATAGTTTGCCAGGAAAAAAGAGGATTTTCCTATCGGGTGAAAGGGGTCGCAGTCTATTTTCCGGAATTAAACCAATTTTTAACTTTAAAAAATCATAACAATTTTATATGAGAAGCTGGGAGAGTGATCAGGTGTTTATTGAATTCCTCTCGTCGTCCGCTTTCAGAAAATATATAGGTTGTAGGGAGAGGGATGCTAAAAGTACCTGGTGAAAGGGGGAGGAACATGGTATAATGGGCATGTTCCTTTAGCTCCTTAAAACGACGCTTTTTGAGTACAGAAAGGAAGATTTCCATTATACCATGTTCCTCCCCCTTTCACCAGGTACTTTTAGCATCCCTCTCCCTACAACCTATATATTTTCTGAAAGCGGACGACGAGAGGAATTCAATAAACACCTGATCACTCTCCCAGCTTCTCATATAAAATTGTTATGATTTTTTAAAGTTAAAAATTGGTTTAATTCCGGAAAATAGACTGCGACCCCTTTCACCCGATAGGAAAATCCTCTTTTTTCCTGGCAAACTATATATTTCCTGAAAGCGGACGACGAGGGGATTCCAATAGAGTGCAAAGCACTCTTCTAGCTTTTCGTGTAGTAAAGTTATGAATTTTTATAAAAAAAATTTCCTTAATTTTCGAAAAACAATTGCGACCACCTTCACAGTACAGGAAAATTCTTTCTTCCTTGGTAAGCTATACATTTTCTGGAAGCTTTAAACAAGAGTAATTCAGTATATGGCTAGAGACTCTCTTATCTTCTCATATCAAAAATCTACAATTTTTTATAGAAAAATTCTACAATTTTGAAAAAATGACTAAAACTATTTCTATTTAGCAGGAAAAACCCCTCTTTTTCCTGGCAAGCTGTATGTTTTCTGAAAGCGGATGGAAAGTAGACTTCTAAACTAGAGTAGGCTAATTATGACTGAGTTCTCCTTCTAAGATCTTTTATATTTCTCAATCTTCTTTGATGTAAAACAAAATTTTTTTCAGAATAATCACGCAGTGATCATATACGGTTGTCCTTCTCCTCTTGTATAGTGCTCCAGCGTAGAAAAATGCATCTCTGGCTGTCCTTCCTCGTCCTTATCATCGTCCAAGTAGGCGGATTGTAGAATTCCACGATCCTCGTAGCTATAGGATTTTGACAGTAAGACTGACCTTGATTACACAAAGTCTTGGATGTAATAGGTGCCTCTATTACACCTGCTTTTCTAAGCAAATGTTACGATCTCTTTCGGAGTTTAGAAATAATATTAAAAGTTAGAACAATGACTCTTCAAGGAATCATTCAATGACTTTCCACCGATTCCGCCATCTGCTTAGAAAATTTATACCTCTTAAAAAGAACGCAATTCAACTGCGCACCGATCATCAAAGTTCATTTATTCAACTTTTTATTCATAACTCTAGAAAGTTTCTAGAGTTATGTGAGAATTGTAGATTTGATTGTAATAGAGTGATGCCTAATTTATTCAAACTTTGTATATAGGATTTGATACATATTAGTCTGAGTTACTAAGAGCCTTTCTACTAGACATACAACAAAATTAGTTTTCAGCTCTCCGAGATACTTGATATTGGAGTGGTAAGTTCTTCATAATTAAGCGGTCCACTGTCGTGCCTTCTTATATATTAGGTCGTTTCAAAAGTAATTTCGCTTTTTTCAAACGGGCGCCACATCTGATGGAACAAAGATTTCTAAGAGATTTTGGCAGCATTCGATGCAGAGATTGATCCTCTTTCCAATAGTTATAAAATTATTGCCAAAAAGGCAATGCGCTTTCAGAAAATAACCAAAATTTGCGACCTATGCTTTTTGAGATAGTCAAGTTTCACAATTTTTAAAACTGTCATATCAATCCTCGGAAGGAGATCAAGTAAGAATTCGATAGAGCAAACCTCATAGAATACAGTACAACTATTTTCTCTTCTTTAAAGCTCGCGATATCTTTTTAAAGATTTTTTTAACAAAGCCATCGGAATTTGGCAGGGCTACAATAGCCACAATCACATCAAACAACATAATTATACGGAATCTGAGACTACCAAGATGGTTATGAGTTAGCACTAATTTTACAAAGCAAGCAAGAGTTAACGGATTCGAAAAATCAAATTTCGAGTTTTACGGGCACAGCCTGGGCTCGTTGGAAAAATGAATTATGAGGATTTTATTAATAGTTCCGAAGACTAAACGAATCGGAAACAAAAAGCCCCATTAGAATGAGGAGAACAAGCTACATCCAATGACACCCGAGCTGCTCACTGTTTGATGTTCGATGAAGATTTAACTGTCCAAGTATGGAAATCCGTAGCATCAGTTAAAATTCTGTTAAAAACGAATAACAAACTGTGGAAAGGAGAAAAAAATTGTTTATCCTGTAAGGTTTGCTTCATATTAGGTTGGTGCAAAAGTTTTGTCAGTTTTTCAATCCATCGGCAAACACGCTAGAATGAAAAACAAACATATTAAAATTATCCAATGTAGAATTTCTTCCTCTTTCTAGCTGCTAAACTCTTACTGTGTTTTGATGCGAGAGTGACGAGATATTTGCTGGGAATAACAACCACTCGTTTTTACCATGTCCAGATTTCGCTAATTTTCAAAATTTTTGTATGAGACTTTCGGAGGAGCCCTAATAACTAGCAGGTAGGGCAAACCTTTTGCCAACAGAAGCAATTTTTTGTAGCCCTACGGCTTGTCTTACAAAGTTATTACGATTTATTTTTTGAAATGACCAAATTTTAATCCCGCCTATTCTAAACTCGTAGAACGTAAAATGTTAAGCACTTCAGTCACCATTCGATGCAACTTTTTCTCCTCCTTGCCGAGACAAACGAAATTTGTGGGGAAAATCGCACTATTTCTTAATTTCAGGAGTGCGCACTGAAGTAACCTATGCTTCAATATTTTCATAATTTAAAGCGAAATTCGCTCATTTACTTTGTAATGGTAGCGGTAGTAATAGTCGAATGTTGAAAACTCAGTATTCTGTAGGTTTTGCAGTGTTTGATGCGATAAGTTACGCGATTTTTCTAAAACACAAGACTTTTAGAAAATTATTTAGCAAAACTCTTGAAAAGCAGCTGAAAGAAACAAAAAAATTGCATAAGTTGGCAAAAGGTTTGCTCTATCTGGTGGTTATTAGGGCTCCTCCGAAAGTCTCATACAAAGATTTTGAAAATTAGTGAAATTTGGACATGGTAAAAACGAATGGTTGCAGTTTCCAGCGAATATCTCATCACTCTCAACAGAACACAGTAAGAGTTTAGCAGCTGGAAAGAGGAAGAATTTCTGCATCAGACACATTTTGATATGTTAGCTTAGCTTAATTCTAACGTGTTTGCCGACGATTTGAAAAAATTGACAAAACTTTTGCACCTACCTAATAGATACGTTACTTTCGCTTCTTCGGAGGGTTGATTTGAAAGTTTAGAAAAATTGTGAAACTTGCCCATCTCAAAAAGCATAAATCGCATTGGTTATTTTCTGAAAGCGCATTGACTGTTTCGCAACAGTTTCATAACCTTCAGAAAGAGGATGAAATGTTGCATCGAATGCTACCAAGATCTCTTAGAAACCTTTGTTCCATCAAATGTGGCGCCCGTTTGAATAAAGCGAAATTACTTTTGGAACGACCTAATATAAAGCTGTCTGTTTGTCCGTCTGTATGTATGTCTGTATGTATGTATGTACGCATGTTCCGAATAGAACATTCCATTTCTGAACCGATCCGGACTAAACTTGGCACACATACGCTTCGGGGCGGGGCAGGTGTCGTAGGCTACTTTTCGTTATCGATCGATATCGATTTGACGATTTTAATCGACTTTTTTTGCTGAGTTTGGCCAGCGGGGCTGGAAGTTGGCACAAGGAGGTAATCGAGCATGCTGATTACGAATACAATATTAGCTTTTGAAATTATCTGTTACATTTATCGATTTTATCGATTTTTTGCAAGATTCGACCTACGAGGCTGGGAGTCGGCACAGGGGGGTTATCGAGCATGCTGATTACGAATACAATATTAGTTCTTGAAAATATCCGTTACTTTTTTTGATTTTATCGACCTTTTTTGTAAATTTTGAGCTACGGGGCTAGGAATTCGCACAGGGATAAGTGAGCATGCTGATAACCAACACAGCGGGAATAGGGAGCCGGAGTTGGTATGTAGAAGTGGGCAGAGGGAAAGGTTGTAAGGGATAGGGATGGGAGCTTTATCATAGCACTTTGACAGGGTCTGGCGGAGCCAGGTAAGCCAGCTAGTCATTCATTGTTCGTTTCAAATGTTTATGCTTGATTATTTGAATTTTCAGTGATAATATTAGGTCGTCCCAAAAGTGTCGCTTTTTTTCTTAACAAGCGCCACAGTCCGCAGAACAAAGGTTTACAAAAGCTCTTGGTAGCATTCCATGCAGTTTGTCATATTCTTTCAAATGATCATCCCTATAATGCAGGTGAAGCAAAGAGCTTTCAGAAAATTGCTATAAACTGCGACCCATGCTTTTTACGAAGGTCAGATCCAGCTATTTTTCTAAATTCTTGTACTGATTCCCCGAAGAAGTTCAAGTAACCTGTCGATAGAGCAAACAAAGTAGGATGCAAAACAATTTTCGCACCTCCCATAGCTTACTTTGAAAATTTTTCAAAATTATTTTTTCGATGCTATCAAATTTCATATTTGGTCAACTTAAACCTCATTAAACAACTTTGGTATACACCAAGCTGGTACCACTACGTTGTATAACTGTTTACTGGATAGCAGCGGAGCAGCCCCTGACTATCAACAGTGAATAATTGCGGAATAGCCGCTGACGATAGTGATATTAATCGAATCAACACCAGAAGCGAGTATTCAGGCCCTTTTATGCCCCTATTTTGGGCGTGGATAACCTAAATGCTCATTTCTGGCAAATAACAGTATATCATATAGAATCAAGGATTGCCTACATGAAAATAGGCGCCGCCAAGTAGACTATCAAGCACAGTGGAGAGGTGACCTGACGGCTTAAGTGGTCAGTGAACAGTAACGTTTGTCAACGACAACTTATCAGATATATTGAATATAACATATATGGTGAATCTACAGTGATAAAGGTTGTAGATTATTTAGATAATCTACGACAACAACAGCCGGCGAGCAACCGGGTGTTATTCGACGCAGCACTTTCTCCTTTTTCAGAGACATGTTTTTTGTTCATGATTCGAGAAGTCTTGGAGGATAAAATTGACAAAATTCATCTTTTATAAGGAACCTTAGGATGTATACGACAAATCAAAAATTAGACAATTTGAACCCCGGAACCTCATTTGCTTCGTAAAATTAGTGCTGAATCCTAATCCACTCGAAACTATCAAAAATTGAGAATTTAGTGGAGTTTGACGAGTCTGCGTCTGGTATGGGACTTCTTAAATTCAGTGGTGTTGTTCGAAATTATGTCAAAAAATTATGATGAGCCCTGTGAAGGAGATCGAAACTGTTTTATAACCCACTTTCTTTGCTCTATCCGCAGGCCACTTGGACTTTTTCCGGAGGCAGTACAAGAATGTAGAAAGATAGTGGAACTTGGCCTTGGTAAAAATCAAAGTTCGCGGTTTGTCGCAATTTTCTGATAGCTCATTGTTTCAAGTGCTAAATAAAGATGACCGTTTGAGAGAGCATGAAGAACTGCATCGAATGCTTCCAAGAGTTTCTGTAAACCTTCGTTCTGCGGACTGTGGCGCGTGTTGGAAAAAAAGTGAAAGTACTTTTGGGATGACCTAATGTCCATGTTTACTCAATCCTTCTATATATATAAAACCGAATGGTGTACTTGTCTGTACGTCCTCGATGGTGTTTTCCTGCGATGGTGTTTTCGTGTCTGTCGTTTTCCGGTATGGAAACTTGTTACTATATACTTCAACCAAATTTATTGATTATTTGCAAATTTTGAACTACGGGGCTCGGAGTTGGCACAGGGGGGTAAGCGAACATACTGATTACGAGTACAATATTATTTTTTTAGAATTATCAATTACTTTATCATTTTATCGATTTTTTTGCAGATTTTGAAATAAGGGGCTGGGAGTTGGCAAAGGTGGTAAGCGAACATGCTGATTACGAATACAATATTAGTTTTTAGAATTATCAGTTATTTTTATCATTTTGTCGATTTTTTTTGCAAATATTGAACTGCGGGGCTGGGAGTTGGCCAAGGGGGGTAGTCGAGTATGCTGATTACCAGTACAATATTAGTTCTTGGAATTATCAATTACTTTTATCATTTTATCGATTTTTTTCTGCAAATTTTGAACTACGGAGCTGGCACTTGGCAAAGGGGGGTAATCGAGTATGCTGATTACGAATACAACATTAGTTCTTTTTTTTGCAAAGTTCGAGCTACGGCGCTGAGAGTTGGCACAGGGGGGGGGTAAGCGAACATGCTGACTACGAGTACAATATTATTTTTTTAGAATTATCGATTACTTTATCATTTTATCGATTTTTTTTTGCAAGTATTGAACTACGGGGCTGGTACTTGGCAAAGGGGGTAATCGAACATGCTGATTACGAATATGATAACCATTTTTTGAAAATGCCCATTACTTTTATCATTTTAAAGATTTTTTTTGCAATCTTATATATAAAGCTGAATGTCTGTTTGTATGCCTGTATGTATGTCTGTCTGTCTGTATGTATGTACGTATGTTCCTAATAGAAATTTTTATTTCTGAACCGATCCGGACCATTGGCACACTTAGACTTCGATGCCGGGCGGGTGTCATAGGTCACTTTTCATCATCGATCGATATCGACTGTATCGATTTTAATCGATTTTTTTGCAGAGTTCACCTGCGGGGCTGGGAGTTGGCAAAGGGGGTAATCGAGTATGCTGATTACGAGGGGTGGCGGTCAAGAATAACGATAGCTCTGCCAGCCGCTAGCTGCCAGCTGCTCGCGCGCGCAGAACAGCGCGCCCTCACTCATTCATGAAGTTGAGAGAAATTATTCAAACTTTAGTTCTCTTCATTGAAGTTCACTTTCTACAACGACCAAAGAAGCTTACGTATTTCACATGCTAAATTGAGCCAAAACATTTCTATCGCATGTTTATGGCAATGTGATTGCTGATGATTTCCTCTTTAAAATAGCAGAAGCCTTAACATAAAGCATTTTTGAAGAAAAACAAAGTTTTGGACATTTACCGCTCCAAAATGTAAGGCCTCGTAAGATCATCCGCTGCTGTGGCGATGCTACCAGTGCACCGTATATTGACACCCGGGCACTCAGGGTGCCACTATTGCCACCTATCGTTATTCTTGACATATACCCGATTACGATTACAATATTAGTTTTCAGGAATATCGATTACTTTTATCTTTATCGATTTTTTTTGCAAAGTTTGAGCTACGGGGCTAGGATTTGGCACAGGGGGGTAATCGAGCATGCTAATTACGAGTTCGATATTAGTTTGGCGCTACTCGACTATCCGGGCCCCGAAATTTTTTTGTGGTAAAGCTTGCTCAAACTTCGTGTATAAGGGTTATCTCAAGGGCCGGGCATACTTCAAGCTATTTCAATCGCGACGCGATTTAGCAATATTCCAGGTGTCCATAACTCATTGTAAGCACATTATAAATGTACAGAAGATAGGGCATTTCATCAGTTTACGTAAGTTATACACACTATGCATGTGCAGTTTGCTAATGTTGGATCCGAAGACTTCTGGCGAATTGCCAAATCGTGTCGCGACTGAAATCGCGTGAAGTATGCTCGGCCCTTTACATGCTGACTACAAATATCACACTTTCTCCGCAGAACGTCACTTATATGGGTTATAAAAATGTGCAAATGACTTGTTTATTTTTGTAAATAATTAAAATAATTTTTGAAAATTTTCAAAAATTCAAATTAGCCTTGTAAAAATTTTTTTTCGGAGGCGTGGCTGACGCCACGCCCCATTTTTCCGGATTTTAGGGGCTGGGAACCCGCAAAAATTTTGAGAAGCACTCCTAAAATTTTTTCGGAGTGCGTGGCTAAGCCACGCACCTTCATTCGAAAAATTTTTTTTGTCGCCCCCCCCCCCCCCCCCGCCGAGAGGAAATCCTGGGTACGCCACTGGTGTACGGTAGGAAGTCAAAATGATGAATTCGGCTGGATTTCGGTCCATATGGCTTATTCGACATGTTAATTACGAATATCATCTTTCTCTGCATTTTGGGATCTTTTCATAGAGATGTGGTGGTTATATGGCATGAGGTCGAAAATATAGAATTGATTTAAACTTCGTCTAGGGTGGTTATTTAGCGCGCTGAACATGATTATCATGCTGATTTCGCAGGATAGTGCATTTTCTTGGGTTACGGTGGGTGTAGATGGGTCGAAGTTCCAGATTTGCACAAAACCTTACCTGTAACGATTCACAAGTATATCGCTTATGAATATGATGCTTGCTCGCTGTCATAACGCAATAGTGAAGTTACGGTGAGTTGCAGAGTTTGAATGGACATTTTTTTCGCTTTCGGGCCAATTTAGATCCCAGATATTCAAGAGATGGGGGAACGGTCGTTTTGCATAGCGGTCTCCAGCGCCATCCTGATAACCTGTCCCAACGCGCAGCGCACGCGGCAAATCTCCCTCCTCCTGTTTTTGCTTAGGCAAAAGCCGCCGAAGGGTGTATCGCGCACGGCAGTGGTCCTATAAGGGAAAGCATTATAGTCGTGGGAAACTTTTATACTACACGAATTGCCTTTATCGTGAGGATTGAGCACGATATTCTTTATCTTTATCTTTATCTGATACGCTCGAGGCGTGCTGACAAAACAACAGAACAAAAAACCATGAACACATGTGACAGGCTACTCAAGAACGAAAAGAGGTAGAGAAAAAAGAAAGAAAAGAAAGGAAAAAAAGAAACGCAGTAAAACAATGACATGACGGTACGGCAGCCTAGGTCCAGTAATTTATCAATAAAGCAACGCAACGAAGCACTAAAAACGAGCCTGAATGGCATGCTAACTCTTAAAACCTGGATGTTGGCTAACTCTAAAAACAGCAATATCAAACTATCCTTTCAAGACAGCAGGGAGCCCCTTCCTCAAGAGCGGGAGCAGAGCGGACGCCCGACGAAACGGAATAACCGGCAGCCCCCGCCAGTACACCCATACGGATGCACTGGCTGGGGCAGCCAGTACACCCGCACGTCGAAACAACCGCACCGCCAACACCACCGGGCCACGGACGACCAGCATGTCCAGAAAGGTAGAAAGATAAGCAGGAAAAGAAGTTGAAAAAGTTCTTGAAACAGCACTTTAGGTAATTTTCCGCCAAGGTTTCAGGCAGGTTCATGATTTTTACCTGCCGCCACGCGAAATGACTACGATATTTGTCATCAGCGGTTTGAATAACCCCCATATATCGAGTTTGAGCAAGATCTACCTCAAAAACATCTTGGGGCCCGGATAGCCGAATAACGCCATCAGTTTTTAGAATTATCTTTACTTTTATCGATTTCATTGTTTTTTTCTTGCGAAGTTTGAGCTGCGGGGCTGGGGGGTTGGTGAGGAAGGTAGGTGAGCACACTGATTACTACAGCGGGAATAGAGAATTGCATGTAGAAGTGTGCACAGGTAAAAGTGTACAGGGATAGAAATGGAACCCTTATCGTTTTCGACAGGGCCGGGCGAAGCCGGGTAAGCCAGCTAGTTTTGAACTACGGGGCTGGGAGTTGGCAAAGGGGGTAATCGAGTATGCTGATTACGAATACAAGATTATTAGGTTGTCCCATAAGTCTTTTCATTTTTAAGTTTTCGCTGTGATAAGCAGACACTTCTTCTTCTTAATAGACATTAGGATACCATTCGATAGAGCAAAGCAAGCTCTATAAGATGGTGTTAATGCTTTTGCAGCAGCTTCCATCCCCCTCAAGCTCTGAATCAAAATCTAAAAAGTTTCGGATGCCCAAAAAGTTGAGAATTTTTTTATCTTCGTTCAAAAAAGTCCTACAGATCTCTCACTTCCATACGCCTACTCCACATCAGACATTCATATGTGCTATTGCTGTGTTTTTTATCAGCTAGAAATCAAGAAACCGAAAATTTCCATGTTTTTGCCAAAGTGTTGCTGTGCTGTTCTAACACTGAAAGTTGTATACTACATACAAGCTCTTAGAAGTGTTACCGTAAATTTTCAGCTCTTCACAAGCTCTCGTTTCCGAAAAAAGTTGATAAAAAGTAAAAAACCTGAGTGAGGAAAGCTAAATTCGATATTACTCGGAAACTAGAGCTTATAGAGAGCTAGAAATTTACGGCTATACTTCTAAGGGCTTGTAGTATACAACTTTCAGTGCTAGAACAGCACAGCATCACTTTAGCAAAAAAATGGAAATTTTCGGTTTCTTGATTCATAGCTGAAAAAAATACAGCAACAGCACATACGAATGCCTGATATAGAGTGTATGTGCGTGAGCAAGTGGGAGATCTGTAGGACTTTTTTGAACGAAGATAAAAAAATTCTCAATTTTTTGGGCATCCGAAACTTATTAGATTTTGATTCAGAACTTGAGGGGGATGAAAGCTGCTACGAACTCAGACAATCGCCGGGGGCAGGCGGGCACCGTAAAAATAGATGGCTGATTTCTCGAATCCCGCTCGCGGATTTTTTGAGAGGCAATCAGAACTTTTCGGGACGTCGCTTGCTGAATTCTCGCCTCAGAGATTCAGCAATATATCTGCAAAAGATAAGAGCGAAAAAAAGATTCAACAGGCGGTCTCTCAGAAACTCGCTAACTATTTTCCTGGAATTTGCGAGCGGGATGCGAAATTCCAGCAACGCGTATTTTCCGGTGCCCGCCTGTCCCCGGCGATTGTCTGAGAAAAGCACAAATAAAATCTTATAGAGCTTGCTTTGCTCTATCGAATGGTATCCTAATGTCTATTTAGAACAAGAAGCGTCTGACTTATCACAGCGAAAACTCAAAAATGAAAAGACTTGTGGGACAACCTAATCGTTCTTAGAATTATCAATTACTTTTATCATTTTATCGATCTTTTTGCAGATTTTGGACTACGGCGCCGAGAGTTGGCACGGGGGGGGGGGGGTAAGCGAAACATGCTGATTACGAATATCATAACTATTTTCAAAAATGCCCATTACTTTTATCATTATCGATTTTTGCAAAGTTCGAGCTATGGCGCTGAGAGTTAGCACATGGGAGAAGCCAGCATGCCGATTACGAATATGATAACCAATTCAGGAAATACCCATTACTTCTATTGGTTTAATTGATTTTTTGCAATGTTTAAACCACGGCGCTGGGGGTTATTACAGGCAGGTAATTGAGCATGCTGCTCACGAACACGACCTTATTTTGCAAGCTATCAATTACCTTAACTGGCTTTATCGATTTTTTGCGAAGTTTGAGCCACGGAACTGGGATTTGGCACATGGGAGAAAGCGAGCATGCCATTTACGATTGTAATAAGTGTTCTTGAAAGTACCTATTATTTCTGTCGATTTTTCTATTCTTTGTAAAATTAGAGCTACACGGCTGGTATTTGGCACAAAGTTGTATGTGAGCACGCTTACTGCAAAGATAGTAACCGTTTTTGAGAATACCCATTACTTTTATCAATTTCATCTTTTTTCCAAAGCTGAAGCTACGAGACTGAGATGGCACTAGTTTGGGGGTAAGTGAGCATGCTGAGAATTCTATAATCACACTCGGAATTGACGAAGACGGTAAATTTACCTAAAGTTGTTATAGATTCACTTTGGCCCGCCTTTACCTTTTAAAATCCTACTTCTGCCCCTAAAATCAGAAAAGCACAAAGAGCCTGGTATCGAGGGAAGAAAAGGCTTATAAACTAAGGCGTCAAGATATTCCCGCTAAAAATTTCTACGAGTCAGTATCTAATAATACAGAAATTTCCTTGAAATTTATTTCTGTCCCTTCTACTCTGCAAAAACCATACTTCTGCCTCTGAAAAGAGAACAGTGGTCTCTGGGGACGGACAGACCCATCCGGCAGGACATTTTCGCTAAGATGTCTGACCCCTAGACTTTGCAAAAACCAGTACTTCTGCTCCTAAAAGCAGAAAAGCACAGGGAATTTAGTCTCTAGGGAAGGACAGCCCATGAGTTTCATCCGACAGGACATTTTCGTTAGGACGTTTGACCCCCAAACTTCGCAAAAACCACACTTCTGGCCCTAAAAGCAAAAAAGACAGGGAGCTTGGCCTTGCGGTAAGAAAGAGTTATGCCTCAGGCTGCAAGATATTTTCGCCAGAAGTTTCTGAGTGTCAATGATTATACAGCACTTGCTTGAAATTTACTTCTGGCCCTTTTGGTCTCGGGGGAAAAGACTCATAAGCTCAGCCAGCAAGATACTTTCGCTGAAAATTTCTGGGTGTCAATGTTTATTCATATAGAAACTTGCTTCAAAAATTATTTCTGGCCCTTCTACTTTGCAAAAACCATACTTCTGCCTCTAAAAGTAAAAAGCACAAAGTGTTCTCGAGGGAAGGACAGACCCATGAGCTTCATCTGACAGGACATTTTCGCTAAGATGTTGACCCCTAGACTTCGCAAAACCCAGTACTTCTGCCCTGAAAGCAGAAAAGCACAGAGTGTTTGGTCTCGAGGGAAGAAAGAATCGCGGCTTCAGGCAGCAAGATATTTTCGCCAGAAGTTTCTGGGTGTCAATGATCATACAGCACTTGCTTGAAATTTACTTCTGGCCCTTTTGGTCTCGGGGGAAAAGACTCATAAGCTCAGCCAGCAAGATACAGTCGCTTCATTTCATAAGATCATGTGTGTCATTGCACACACAGTTCACCTTTGGCGTCCCCATCCTGGATTCGTGGGAGAAACAAGCCTTCAGGTAAGTGTTTCCAAGGTGTTCTTAGCATTTTCTTTCCTTTTTAGTTACTAGTCACCTCAAATTGATGTAATCGATAGCCGGTAAGTCTCTTGCGTTTTTGCGATTGCAAATCCAGGATGAGGATCATATGAAATGAAGCGACTGTACTTTCGCTGAAAATTTCTGGGTGTCAATGTTTATTCATACAGAAACTTGCTTCAAAATTTATTTCTGGCCCTTCTACTCTGCAAAACCCATACTTCTACCCTAAAAGCAAAATAGCACAGATAGCTTGGTCTCGAGGGGAAGAAACTCATAAGCTCAGCCAGCAAGATACTTTCGCTGAAAATTTCTGGGTGTCAATGTTTATTCTACAGAAACTTGTTTGAAATTCACTTGTGGCCATTCTAGTCTGCAAAAACCAGACTTCTGCCTCTGAAGGCAGAAAAGTGGTCTCGAGAAAAAGACAGACCCTTGAGCTTCTTGCGACAGGAAATTATCTTCTCTGAAAATTTTGGCCTTTTGAACTTTGCTAAAACCACCCTTTTGTCCCTAGAAGCAAAAAAAAACAGGGAGCTTAGTATCGAGGGAAGAAAAGACTCAGGGCTCAGACAGCAAGATATTTGCGCTAAAAATTTTTCGGTGTCAATATAATTATAAGAAACTTGCTGGAAAAATTACGGCCCCTTCTTCTCAACCATATTTCTGCCCCTAGAAGCGGAAGCACAAGGAGCTTGGTTTCGAGGGAAGGAAAGACCTAGGGTTGTATGCGAAAGGACAGTTTCGGTAAGATTGTCCTCTAAAAGAAGACGTTGGGCCACCTTTAGTCTGCTCTAAGAATTGAGTCCGTTCACTGGCAAGACATCATCGAAAAAAATACTGCTTCGTTTTTATCTACATATCTGAGTTTTGGACTGCTGGAAAGCATAACTTAAAGCTTCCTTCAACATGGCACTTTCCTGAAAATCAATCTGAGTTTTGGGATTAATCAGCTGTTCTAAACAGGTGCTTGGAGGTAACTTCCTTGTTTAAGAGCTGTGGTATCTGGGCGAAGGTATCTGCAAGAGGAACAGCAGAGATGCTTTGCGGATAGTCACTTAGTAGCTTCTTTTCCTAAGAGCACAATATTTTGTTTTTACTACTCACAACACGCGAAAGGTCGCTGGGAAGATGGAAATTCTCTTTCTTGGGATTTTTAGTTAATTAATGGCAGATATCAATGTATCTGCCCCACCCACTTACAAGGGAAGTTCGCCGAATCGAAATGGCCGATTGGTATGCGGTATACACCCGGACGCGGGGCTCGGGAGGTTAGTATCAAATGTGTGTCCCTTAGCTGCGACGCGTTATTGTGAAGCAAGTTATGGCCCTCTGAAATATTTGGCGTGTCATATCTAGCGAAGGCACAAATGCTACGATTGTGGTCGTGTGGTGTAGTGGTTAGTGTCTCTGACTCACAGATGACCGATGAGGGTTCGAGTCCTGTTGCTGTCCACAAGTTTTGCGCTCTTCTCAAAATTCATTTTTCACCTGTTTTATGTATTATTGAGGTAAAAAACGACACACACGGGTTACGGGATGATTATTTTCACGAAAATCCGACCAAAGTTTCATATGTAGAATTTTCGTGCAAACTTTCTTTAACCAATTAAACTTTATCCAAAGTCTATATAATATTAGATTGCTTTCAAATAACCAACTATGGCATGTGGAGGGAGCATATGTGATAAGCCATGACGAAATGGTTAAAGCACAGGTATTTCTCGCAATGTGCACAACGAATAAATATAACATCATTGCATTCTTCTATCTCACAGCAAGCATTTGAATTCAAATTATAAGGAAAACAAAACTGTAGCGGCGTTTCAAAGGATCCAGGGTGCTCGTCCACATGCTCTGCGGCATGCCACGAGTATGCGAGTATGTAGTTTGCACGAAAATTCTACATATGAAGCTTTGGTCGAATTTTCGTGAGAAAAATCATCCCGTAACCCGTGTGTGTCGTTTTTTACCTCAATAATACATAAAACAGGTGAAAAATGAATTTTGAGAAGAGCGCAAAACTTGTGGACAGCAACAGGACTCAAACCCTCATCGGTCATCTGTGAGTCCGAGACACTAACCACTACACCACACGACCACAATCGTAGCATTTGTGCGTTCGCTAGACATGCACACGCCAAATACTTCAGAGGGCCACAACTTGCTTCACAATAACGCGTCGCAGCTAAGGGACGCACATTTGATACTAACCTCCCGAGCCCCGCGTCCGGGTATATACCACATACCAATCGGCCATTTCGATTCGGCGAACTTCCCTTGTTAGTAGCGACCCGTAGGATCGCTAGTCTTATATATAAAGCTGAGTGTCTGTCTGTCTGTAGTATGTCTGTCTGTGTGTACGTATGTTCCGAATAGAAAATTCCATTTCTGAACCTATCCGGACCAAACTTGGCACACATACACTTCAGACCCCGGGGGGTGCCATAGGCTACTTTTCGTCATCGATCGATATCGATTTTTTGCAGAGTTCACCTACGGGGCTGGGAGTTTGCACAGTGGGGTAATCGAGCATGCTGATTACGATTACAATATTAGTTTTCAGGATTATAGATTACTTTTATCGATTTTACCGATTTTTTTTGCAAAGTTTGAGCTACGGGGATGGGGTTGTTGAGGGAGGTAGGTGGGCACGCTAATTACTAACACAGCGGGAATAAGGAATTGCATGTAGAAGTGGGCACAATGAAAGATTCTACAGGGATAGGGATAAGACCTTAATTATAGCATTGACAGGGCCGGGCGGAGCCGGGTAAGCCAGTAGTATGCATATATTTCATATCAGCTTGTATCATTTTTCTGAATTGTACTCTGCATCTAGTTTAGCAATAATGAGATGGTTGTTGAAAGTTTTTGTGAAACCAGTTTTCTATACGTGTATACTAGTACTAGTCTACAACTACAGTATTCGACATTAGTGTTTTCAAAATGTCTCGTGGGTGTTATTGATGATCCTATCCAAAGGTTTGATCTGAAGTGCTTAGTGTTCAAAAGAAAACCCCCTCCTTTAATGGCTTCGTAACTTTCTGGTAAAGCTCAAAAAACGTTGGTAATACGTGCAAGAGTATGAAAGAGGGCGGAGTACGCGGCACAAGAATGAAAATCGGTGTTAATCTTTGAAGTGTTTTCTGCGCCAAATGCGAATTTTTAGGGGTCTATAATTACAAAAACACCTCGATTAATGCTTCATTTTCACTCAAACTGCAACCTTTTAAATCGAAAATTTTGTAAAGTTACAGTAACAATGTTTAAAAAATCTGCTACACACTGTTACTCTCTGCAACTCACAAGAAAAGCAAATTGCTTTTCTTGTGAGTTGCAGAGATTGCTCATAGATCTTTACAGTCAGTGTGCTCTAAAAATGCCTGTTGTTGGTTGGTGCAAACACTCAACTAACGTAACTAATGTGTATTATAGCTTCTACTAAGGCTAGAGATGTAAACTTTTCCAAAGATATTTTGTTTGACCCTTGAGGAACCTCCGAATTTTCGTTGGATTTCAGCCAAGTCCCAACATTACCCTAGAGTCAGCACAGACAAAATCGGCACAGGTGGCTTATAAGCAGGCTGGATATCGTTTTTGGGACAAAAAACAAAGAGAATATTGTTTCTGTGGGCTCAAAATTAGTTCTTTTTGGTCGACGTTCCGTTTTCCAATCGATTCGAATTTTTCGCATAAGACTCAAAGGGGATTTACAAGGGAAGGATACTAACTTTGGATTTGCTGTTTAAGATGAGACACACATATTTGAAATCAGCGTGGAACGCTGATTCCAAACATGCTAGTCCTAGCTGCTCAGCATTATTCTGAAGCGAGATATGGTCTTTTTTCTATGCAAAGTTTGCGTACTCCTCGACCTACTGGTGCTACGATGTCGACGTCTAGATAGTTCTGCGATTGTATGATGCTCCCTTTCAAGATCGATAGAATTAAGGCTAGTTCAACATATTACCACTTTTCTCGAAAAAGTTCTTATCTATACGCCGCCCTGCGCCATTCAGAAGTTTGTTATTTACTCACAACAGCAAGCCCATCACTCTCTTCGGAATAGCGCTAAGCAGCTAGGAACAGCATATTTGGAGTCAGCGTTCAAATATGATTCCAAATATATGTGTTCCATTTCAGAAGGCGAATCTAATTTGGTATCCTTCCCTTGTTAGTAAAATTTTGCGAAAATCAGGGGAGACTTCGCTTTCTGCATTTTCGGAAAGCTACCTTGCGCCGAGTCTTAGGGCCGCATGCACTAACCTCCCCGCTGGGGAGGGGATCGCAGCTGAAAAGAAAGCTTTATATTTCGAAACTCCAGATACCTGGATTTCACGTTGTGTACCTATCCGTAAGTATTACTACTATCCTTCACTATGAATATGTTGAAGAGGAGCAAGAAGCTGTACGAACCGCATTTTCCAGCTTTTGTATGATCCCTGATGATCCCCGGCGCTTTTCTTTGAAGTCATTTTTCTTTCTCCGAAGTTAACGAAAACTTTCCGAAGCTGTACTGAACATCTAATACAACAGTGCTAAGCATGTTGCTGATGAGAACAAATGAGTTTTTGAAAAGTCGAATTTTTCGGTAAACCTCAAATTTCGATCTGTGGATCATCGAAAATTTCATGGCTTCAAAACATCACTTGTTCTTATCAGGAACATGCTTAGCACTGTCGGTTTAGATAATATGCACAACTTTGGAGGTTTTTCGTTAACTTCGGAGAAAGAAAAATGACTTGAAAGAAAAGCGTCGGGGATCATCAGGGATCACACAAAAGCTGGAAAATGCGGTTCGTACAGCTTCTCGCTCCTCTTCAACATGTTCATAGTGAAGAGTAGTAAGAATACTTACGGATAGGTACACAACGTGAAATCCAGGTATCTGGAGTTTCGAAATATAGAGCTTTCTTTTAAGCTGCGATCCCCTCCCCGCGGGGATGTTAGTGCATGCGGCCCTTAGGCACAGAACTAAAATTTCCGCAAAGTTTGGCGATCTTCAGATTTGCGTAAACGTTCTAGAATGTATGGGTTTTGATGAGAAGTAGCCATTAGAGGCTGATATCTCATCTGCCAGCTCGAGGGACTCCTGTCGTTCATTCTCTTTCAGACGAAAGGATTTATCGCCGCACAAATGAGAAAAAATTTCTTTCTCAGTGCAAGCGCTTAAATCACGTGTGATTGCTGATCCATGCTTGGTAAAGAAGCTGGCCTGAACGAAAAGTTTCTCAGCAGACTTAAACTCGATAACCATGCTGTCCCGTATTTTACACCCTTCTTAAGACGCATAAGCTCTCTGCGCGTGACATAAGCTCTATGTCGGCCTCGGTCTACAAAATTCGACCGATCATTAACTGTATTAATGGACCAACCGATAGGATATCATGGTTCTTAAGTAATGTCACCCAATTTCTCGACAAAGTATCCGCCCATTTGACGAATACCAAGCATTTCCCTGATCAATTTCATCGTGCTCAATTCCATCAGGGTGTGATAGAGTCATTTGATGTAACGTCACTCTACACCAACATATTCAACGGTGACGCTTTACAAGCGCTTTCTGAGCTGTTTGATGCACATGGTAATACCATCTCGAGGTACGGGCTAAGTAAAGCGCGTATAATGACTTTGATCAAGGAAATGCTTGGTATTCGTCAAATGGCCAGGCACTTACTATTCACAGTTGAGGGGGTTGGCAATAGGCCAAAGATTAGCACCTACGCTAGCCATCTGTTTCATGAGCAGAATAGAAAGACCGGTGCTATCACGATGCCCACTTATGTACTGTCGATATGTTGACGATTGTGGTATTATAACATTAACACAGTTCGAAATGGAAGTGCCTCAAGATTTTGAATCAACAATCAGAGCAACATCTGCTGCACGACGAAGGCGGTCGCTCAAATAGGTTGAAGGCTGTTGCGCACGCGGCGCGCGGACAATGGTTAGCCACAGGGCGCGCGCACGCTACAGTGGATGACCGCTGACCGAGCGTGCGCGCGCCCAGTGGTTGAAAATTGCCCGCGCGCCGCGTACGCAACAGCCTTCAACCTATTTGGGCGACCGCTTTCGCCAGGCAGCAGATATTACATAAGTTTTACCAGAGAAGCACCCCGAAACGGTTTGCTCCCTTACCTGAACACCCAGCTAATGCTAGATAACGGTAGATACGAAAGAAATGGTATCGCAAAGAGAGCTCCAAGAACATCATTTTACACGCGAAATCGGCCCATCTGTTCGCCATTGAGCGAGCAATATTGCGAAACATGTATAAAACGGCAATCGAAGTCTGTAATGGGGAGAGTGAACGACAGGAGTCCCTCGAGCTGGCAAATGAGATAGCAGCCTCTAATGGCTTCTCATCAAAACCCAGACATTCTAGAACGTTTACGCAAATGCTGAAGATCGCCAAACTGGTGCCAGGATTCCATTATGCTTGCCATTTATTTCCGATAGAGTAAAGCACGCGTTTCAAACGTGTATAGTACAAGCCCAGTTGGAGCAAAATGTTGTTCTCGTGAATGTCCCTCGCAGCAACACCAAGCGACAACTAGTGCGTAATCGTTCATACGATAAAGCTTGTCTTACGAAGGATTGCGTCATTTGCCTTAGCAGAAAAATGGGAGACAATGCTAAGTCAGTGGCACAATACTAAGGCACTGTCTATGAAATTGAATGTCTGGCATGCCACGCTACCTACATAGGGGAAACTGGTCGGCAACTCAGCGTGCGTGTTAATGAACACTTGGCGAGTAAGAGATGGGAAAGCATAGCCAGTCCGCTAGGGAAACACAGGAAAGTAAACCATCACGGCGACGACTTCGATATCAGGTGCATCATCCTAGGCTATGAGTCAAGAATTGCTGCTAAGCGCTTGAAGCGGCATACATTCTCTCGCGCGGTCCGAAACTAAACGAGAAGAATGAACAGCTCTCCATCACAAGTGACTTGATGCCATTTCTGTCATACTGTCACTTATAGATATCATCTCCACTACTACTTAAGCTGTCCTTATCGGCGGTCAGCTATAGTCTTTTACCACCAGTGGAGTTTGAACGTCGTCGTTGCGCTGTCGGTGGTGATCTTGGTATGCTACTTGTCGTGTAATGTGTCCGCTTGTTTGCTCTTAAGGCATCGAACTAGGCTAGTCAAGAGTAGGGATTTGATCACATAGGGCAAAAAACTAGTGTGAGCCTTTCTTTCAGGTCTCTGAGGAAGGCATTATTGCCGAAACGTTAGACCTAAAAAATATCTTAACAACCCTGCGTGGCTTACAAGAAACAATCAGAGATATTTGAGTAACGCTCTTTTTAAACTGCGCTGCTACGCTACTGTAAATTTTCCAAGAAATTTGACTCGAAAGATTGCAATTTTGAGTGAATAAACAGCTTCGTTTGAGGTGTTTTTATAATTATGGACCGGTACAAATTCGCATTCAGGCGACATCCCTAGGATTAATATGGATTTTCATTCTAATGCTGCGTATATATCGTATATATATATATATCCGTTTCTGGGAACGATTTTTTGAGTTTCTTTCAAAGAGTTACAAAATTCCCAAAATATGGAGTATTTCCTATGACTATGAACTGCATTACAGTGCGTTATGTAGATAGGCAACTTACACATTTATGAACTTGGAATTGTTTTTCTCTTTCTCATGGAACATGTAGTTACACAGAATACTTGATGTAATCACCATCATATTTTGTCTCATTTATGATGGGATCAATACATGCTATAAATAGCTATGTGGTATTTCCTTGGATGAATGACTATATTCGAACAATTTAAGAACAACTGTATTGTTGATGTATGTCTAATCGTCCTCTTTTTGACCTCTGCTTGCTAGTGCTTGTCGTTTGTTCTTTTGAGTTATGGTAAGGATGTGTAAGGATGTGTGTTTTACTGTAAAAGAAGATTGTTGATATCGAATACGTTTTAACCATTGCTATAGCCCTTCAACCCGAAAAGATCTGCAGTGTTGTGTAACTCGATTCTTTTTTTTTATTCTTCTCCTCAATGATTTTTTTGAGAGAGGACGAAACACGAAACATCGAGCGCTATAGGGTTGCTCCGATGAAAACACTAACCAATCAGGAGCAGCAAATAGTTCGCCGTATTATTGGAAGCTTTGCTTCGAACCTATCTTTTTCATTCTCTTGGAATGTGCATCGATAATCAAATCCTATGATTCCAGAGACTGAATAAGCACTCAAAATGGATGGGGGGCATTATTTGCGGGTGTCAGAATATTGCCGCGACGCGGCGTTATAGTAACCCGGGACCATCCACATTGCTAAAGTGAAGGCTTCTCACAAGAGTAATCCCGGACTAAGGGAAATGCTTTTTTTTTTAATCCTCGCATGTGGTCCGCTTACGCAGGGTCTGCTTTTCTTGTGAGATGTCTCCGTGTCGTCCTATCTGAGGCAAGGTCTTCATCTATACCAAGTTCTCGCAGGTCAGCCTTGATTCTGTCCATCCACCTCATCTTGGGTCTACCTCTGGGCCTTTTGCCTGGTGCCTCCACAGCCAGGGCCAACTTGATGATGTGACTTTCATCCCTTCTACTCACATTCCCATACCATCGTAACCTCTTTTCCTGCATTTTCTGGGCAATTGGAGCTACTTTCATTCGCGCTCGTATAGTGTCATTGCAGATGTGATCCTTCAGTGTGAATCCTAAGGTCCATCGTAGCATCCTTGTTTCCATGACACTGAGCTTGCGCTCCTCGTCCCGCGTACACGGCCAGCACTCACTGCCATACAGTGCTGCTGGGCGGATAACGGTCCGGTACAGTTGAGACTTAAGTTGCACTGGCATTCGTTTGTCGCACAGAACTCCTGTTAAGGCTCTTCATTTCATCCATGCTGTGTTCATCCTGCCTGCGACCTCCTCTTGTAAGCCTCCCTCGCTGAGATGCGACTGCCTAGGTACTTGTACGACGTTGTCTTCTTTAGCTCTTCACCATCGATGCTTATGGTACATGGAGTTTGTTTCCCCACTTCTATTCTGTCTTCCTGGTGTTGAGCTTCAGGCCATACAACTCTAGCCTGTTTTACCAGTTTTGCACCTCGTCTTGTAGCCCCTTTCTGGAACTTGCTATCAAGACCACATCATCTGCGTAGAGAAGTATTCAAGGGGGTTCACGTCTGAGCGGTTCCATCACGGCGTTCATCACAGTGATGAAGAGCAAGGGAGAGAGAACTGAACCTTGGTGTACTCCAACCTTGATTTTGAAATCTTTCGATTGCCCTGCAGCTGTTTGCACGTGGGTTGACGCGTTCTGGTAGATCAACTTTGTCCACTGAACGTACTCCTCTGGCACTGTTTCTGTAAGGCCCACCATATGACTTCATGGGGCACCTTATCGAAGGCTTTCTCCAGGTCCAGGAAGGCTGCATGCAAATCCTTCTGCTTCTCTCTGTATTTCTCCATCACTATCCAAGCGGAGTGGATTGCATCAGTTGTACCTACTCCTTTCACAAATCCGCACTGATTCGGTGACAACTTTATGATACCTCGAAGGCGTGTTTCGAGTACTCGCTCGAAGATTTTTAGAGTGTGGCTCATCAGTCGGATTGGTCGGTGAGATGCGCAGTCTGCTATGTCTCCTTTGTTCTTCCATATCGGGATGGTCGTGCTGGTGTACCAGTCGCGAGGCATACTCTTGCTCCTTATGATTTGATTGAGGAGACTTGTTAGCCATGTGGCTCCTGATTGTCCACATAATTTCCAGAACTCGCTTGGTATGTCGTCTGGACCAGCCAGTTGCCTTGCCATTCTTTGTTTTTCTCACAGCCAGCCATACTTCTTCTTCCGTTACTGCTGGTACTAGTCCTTCTATGGGACTGGCTTCTGGGATGGAGTTGATGGTGCGGCCTGTGGTGGCACCATCAACTCCATCACTGCCATCTCTTCGAAGTGGGTTCTCCATCTTTCGGTAATGTCCTCTGGTTTTCTTAGAGTCCTACCAAGTTTGTCTTTGATATGGAGAAAGTGCTCCATATCTTTCGTGGACTCCGCTCTTCTTCCCGCTATCCGGTATATTTCGCGTTCTCCCTCGCGGGACTCTAGTTGATCGTAGAGCTCCTTTAAGTACACCTGTTTTGCCTTCTTTACGGAAGCCTTCGCAGCACGTTTGGCTTGTTGGTACGTCTGGCGATCGTCCTCTGATTTCGTCTTATGCCATCGCTTGTACACATTCCTCTTCTCTTTTATGAGTTTTTGCACTTCATCATTCCACCACCACGTTTCTCGATTAATCCTTCTTTTTCCTGGCTTTGTACTTCCCAGGATCATGCGTGCCGCTTGGTGGATTCGATCTTTCAAGCTTTCCCAGGATTGATCTGGGTTATCTGCAAGCGTGATAGAGTTGTTAGCAATGCTTGTTTCGCCGCGTTGTTGCCTTTTAATCTCCACCAATTGATGCGTGTCCTAGTCTCTGTGGCTCTCCTGGTGTGTCTATCCATTGCGATTCTGATGTCGAGAAGCAGTGGTCTGTGCTGAGGTATGCAGCTCTCACCGGGAATGACTTTGCAGTCCTTTACGTTTTTGAAGTCACGTTGTCGGATAGCCTAGAAGTCTATCTGTGTTCGCCGATCGCCACTCGCTTATGCTATGAGGTGATCGTCCTTCTTGATGTAGTATGTGTTCGCCGCCAGGACCAGATCATGAGCTGAGGCGAATTCCAGAATACGCTCACCTTCTTCACTGCATGTTCCGTATCCGTGGCCTCCGTGACATTTTCCGGCTTCTCCTCGCCTTTTTCCCACATGTCCGTTGAGGTCCGCTCCTAGCAGGAGTGTCTCATCCAGTGGAACTGAACTGATGTGGTCATCCAACTCCTGCCAGAACGCGTCTTTTTCGTCATCCTTACATCCGACTTGTGGCGCATAAACGCCTGTATCTATCTTGATGCTCATCAGACGATCGCTTATGCGCTCAACGTCAAGTATATTGCTCCGTAGAGTCTCCGAGACAGCTACACCAACCCCGTTTCTGGTGCAGATGGCACCGTTGTACAGGAGCTTATATCCATCTCCGATGTCGCGTGACTTTGCCCCGCTCCACTTTGTTTCCTGTATGCAGGCTACATCGACTCGTCGTATCTTCAGAAGATCTGCTAACTCACGAGAACGAGAGGTGAGTGTGCTCATATTGATGGTAGCTAGACGGAGAGTCTGCGATGCCTTGGTTCGTTGCCTCTGGTGAACTAGCCGCTTTAGCCGTCCCCGTTTACCTTGCTGAGACGGTAACCCTCGCCCACTCTTCGCATTCGTCGGGCTCGAATGCGCGTCGCTTCCGAGGGACGCCCTAGCCTTTACTTGAGATTCTATATGAGACATGTCTGCTACGGTGATGCGACGGGGTGTTTCTCAGCCGGCTTGTCGGAGGGAAATGCTATGAGCCACATTATAGTGAACAAAGCGGACATTTCTGAGTGAAAATCTTTACTATATTTCAATGACCTAAATCCCTAATTTGCTACTGTTGTAGAGAAACCCTTACATGATGATCGCTTGGTAGAATGTGTTATCTTTAACTTTTTGGAAATTTACTTTCACAAGTTTTGTGATCTGTAATTTTACTTTCACAAGTTTTGTGATCTGTGATTTTGTAAGTGGTGAAAAAACACGGGAGTGAAAATCGGTAAAACTATGCGTTGCGAGTTCCGCTGGCCTATTTCTCCGCATAGATGTGTGACCTGCAGGTTAGTGCAGTGCGGCGTCTGATAGTGAAAACTCCAATAATGGGCTACACCCCATATGGGCCATGCATCGCGAACGGGGGCCAGTGCTTCACCGCAAAACTTCATCGGTATGATGTTGAAGGTTCTCATCAGAAAAAATGCCTCAAGTAGTTGCACCACAATCTCAGCATGGTTTCACGCATTCATGGAGCCATATTTGACACTGCCATGAACAGGCCCAGATAAGACAAAATTGAAAGTTGAGAATCTGCTTTGAACGCTGCCGTTAAAACCTAAGAGAGAGGAGAGATTTGCGCTGAGTGTGAATGATGGCAAATTTACCGATTGTTTGCAGGACCCACTCTGCCCTTTCCATTGTTAGTATGTGAAGTTTTCTAGCTTCATCCTTGTCGCCCATCCGGCAGATCAATCGCTACCAGCGCTGAGTCTTTAGGTATCCGTGAATGCCCCTTAGTCACGCTCGCGTGACATCTTGGTTCACGAGGGTGTGCGTGTAATCCACTAAAACCAAATTCAAAATAAGTAAGTAACAGCATTCAGCGTTACAAAAACGCAGGAGCTGTGACCATGAGATCTATACTACCTCACCTTGTCCCCAGCAGACTGAATCGCAAACAATAAACTTAATGTTACGATACTAAGATACATACAAAAGTATGAATTGGAAAGCATGAAAGTGATCAGCCAGAATGATGAAGGTTCTAACTGATAAGTCCGATAGTCAGAGGAAGTTTTAAGTCATCTCACTTGCTCATTTAGAATGGAAAAAAGAGATGGAAAAGTCTAGCTACTAATTGACGGAATATTAATTGAGATCAATATTTCTGAATTCTCAGGCTTGAGCCACAAGGGCGGATTAGAAAGCGAAGTTTCAATCCAGCTTGAGCCAAAATAGGAACGGCGGGGTTAGCGCAGTGTCGCAATACTGTAATTCATTTCGTGCTGAGAGCCCATGTCCGCGTTTCCTCATTCTTTTCGATCGATTGCCGAAATGTTAGCATTGCACTCTGAGAAAGCTTTTAACGATCGGAACACGTTGCTCTATATAAAATGCTTCTGCCTGCCTTCAATTAGAACAAACTTTACTTAACATTGACTTGACTGAGCGTATTCCAAGATTTTCAACACTCTTCATTGGTTAAAGTTTTGCCTTTATCCTCTTCGTTACAAAGTCTGGAAGCTGATCTCATGTGAACCCACCTGCTCAGAAGTCAACAAAAGACAAAAAGAGATTTGAATATGAGGTCGAGTCATCAAGTCACGTATAAAAGAGGTGAGGTATGGTTTTTATTTAGGTGGTATTGTATTTGGATTTCCGTTCTGTACTACCTAAAGTTAGCATCTAATATGTATATAAAGAATCGTCAACTCAATTCAAAAACATGCAAACAGCGGGAAACCGCGTGGCGGTCCCAAAGCGAATTTTCCTCCAAATGCACCTCTAGATTACTGGTTCACTAGTTGTGCTTGTAGGAATAATTGGTTACGTATTAACTTAATTATCGAATGACATACTGAGTCTTTTCTTGACGACCAAGCGGGTAAAATCATGATTTTGGCTTCCAGGCCCTGACGAAGGCGATAAAAGAGGTACATCTTGAAGCCTTGAAATACGCTCAATCAAGTTCACTAATATGTACAATGCCAAGTTAGAGGAAGTTTCCTCATTTTGATGAATGCAGAGTATGGCCAAAACGCGCGCCATTTGAGAGGGTCATGGAGTCGGAGCGGCCGATCACCATAAAGCTAACTTTTGCGGGAGCTTGGAACGCTGATTCGAAATCAGATAGGGGAGGGGGCAGATACACGATTCGATGCCATATGTTATGTTGCGCCAGGAGTACGGCGGAAGCCAATTCTTGTACTGCCTGACGTCGCGAAGCAGCAACGCTTTGCACGTGCAGATGACCCGCTCACATAATTGCTTCATCAATTTCTTCAAAGTTGCCCCAATTTAGAATTCTCCGAATGAAACTAGAACCCGTACTAGCTGTTCACATATCTTCGCTTTTTGCAATGAGAGCGACTCCATGATTTGTGCGAGGCCTTAATTTCCTCTCAGTTTTGTAGCGAGCGGAGACGCGGAGCTCATATGCGTGACGATTTTATGGCGAGTCCGTATAAAAAGCAGCCGTAGGTGAGAGGATCGACAAGACAAGTTTACCAACGTTATCATATTGCTTCGTCCGCTTTATAGCCGAAAGAGGACTATATATGCAGGCACGATATACACGACAATATCTCTTTTAATTTAACTTTGACGCTGCAAGACCGTAGTGCACTTTCCAGCACTTCTGTGGCAAGCCCTGTTACAGTTATTCGTGCTTCTTTTCCATCATCACGGTTACGCCACATTTGATCCGTGAATGCTTCTGATTCAAAATGTCTTTAAAGTCAGACTGACGTTTGAATCGTACCCAGAAATTTGTTACGCAGTCTACATGACAGAGTCCTACCGAAAAGCTGAGAATTACTCTCCCTCCGCATTCGTGTAGCCTTTATCTAAGCCTAAGTACAAGCCTTACCTTATGCCCTCTGCGATTGGTAAAACCGCCTTCTCGCCCCGCTTCATGCCTCAAGGCCAGGGACTCGCGCCGTGCGGGCGACCAGTACGACCTTACACACTCGTTGGTCGTGTGCGATTGTACGGTCGTCAAGGACCGGTGGTGCGGTCAAGCGGGGCACCCGCACGGTTTCGAATGCTATTGCGGTTTCTCTTTTCGGTAGGATGCCGCTTGTGCGGGGATGGTCGGCCGCTCGCTTGCTGTTAGGGTAATTTTGTATGGGATACCTTGACCAATGGTTGTGTTAATCCTGTACATTCTGGTATCTGAAGCGATGCCACCATTGCTCTTGATAACTGTAACCTTACACAGCTTCATTCCAGCCTCGCTGCTGAAGGGAGATGTCAATAATACAATTCGTCAACGCTTAGGGCAACCTAAACGCTGCGTCTATCTCACACAGGTAGCATTTACGCTCACGTGTGAAATTTGTAAAAAAAAAGATACAGGCCACTTGACCGCTTGCAGGCAACGGGTATTGCCGGCCGATAAGACGGACACATTGCTGCCCGCTTGCTCGAGCAAATGCATTGCCGGCCGTTTGTACGGTTACATTGCCTGCCGCTTGGACGGAACTTTAACTGTCTGCCGCACGCAGGAAAGCTTCAGGCTTATGTTGATCGCTTGTAGCTAGCCCCTATAGGAAGACGACAGGCACGGCGTGAATTCCTGAGTTAGTCCGGAGGTAGCCAATTCACTTCTCAACTGATCTAGATCAAAAGTTTTGTACATACGTGGTAAATGAGCATGCTGATTACCAGAACGTACTCATTTTTGGAAACATGGATTGCTTTCATCGCATTTATCGTTTTCTGCAAAGCTGAGCTACGGGTTGAAATGAGAGTCAGCACAGGGGGGGGGGGGGTAATTGAACATGCCATTTACATAAAACTCAACTTCAGGATTACCTAATCCTTTGTTTTTTGACTAATTCCTGCGAAATTTGAAAGGAGCGCTGAGGTTTACTACAAGCGGGTAATAGGGCCCTGCATGAGCCTGAATACGGGCTTGCAGCGGTTGACTGAGAGGTTTCATTGAGAAAATGTAGCTGAATGCTGTGGCAAACTTTTTTCTGAAAACTTCATGTTACCAAAAAAGGAAAAATGGCTCGTTTGCAACCAGAGATGACGAAACCGCGCTAGATTTGGTATGCATACGCTCAGTGGGACCAAGGTACAAAGAATGAAAAATTATGAAAAGCTTATGTGAATGAAGACCAATTTGGCCATCCAATGTCCAACTGAGGAAGGCAAAAATTCTGTTCCACATAAGTTTTTCAAAAATTTTATATAGATGTGTTCTACGCCCAAAGTCTAGCATAAAGTAACATTTTGGTTCAAAAAGTCCTCTTCTCCTGCTTGCTAGGATCCGCAATAGCAATAGCTACGATGTCGGTCTCTTGGAAGGGGAAAGCGCACTCCAATCGAGCAACCTACGCAGCTGGCGGGACCAAGTAGGAAATCGTAGAAATCGATAGTGACAAAGGCTAAGCAGTTCTACCGATGCCTATTTGCCACCTTTGTGCCGGGCGGCGGAAAAGTGAGCAAATTTACTGATTTTTTGGGAAACTTTACCTGAGAAACTGGTGGTTGGCAGGGCTTAAGTGGCATATACAGGCGATACAGGGCTTTCTAAAAAAGTAGGAAATGGCCAAGATCGCTGAGCAGTTAGATATAACGGGAGGAACCGAGCAGCCGGATATAGCAGCTAATAGCACAGAGTGCGCTAAAAGTCTGAGAACCTTCTTTGCACTACTGTTATTGCAAAGCCACTGAAGCTTTTGAGTTCAGTTTTATGCCGCAAGAAGCGCAATCATCCTCCGTAGAATGTCCGCAAAATATACTTCTTATCACTCAAAGTGCCCGCCGTATGTAGGTTTTTGTAAAAAAATGGAATCATCATTCCTTTTGCCTTAGCCTTAAAATTTTTTTTTTGATATTCACATTCGATTCCATAGCAGACATATTCCACAACATTCAATGCATACAATATTGAGGAGACTTTGCGCTAATGCGTGCGTTATAGTTGCGTTTTCTAGGAGCTACTAAATCGAAATCGAAAAGTAAAAATTTACGATCACCTGCGTCTCCAAAGCAAATTCGGAAGTTATAGAAGATCAGCAGTCAAGGTATTCAAAGCTGTATTCTTTCCATGTCTTCTGTATAAGCATCTGCAAGGTTAATGCAAAAGTTCTATTGCATCATCTTTGAAAATTCATGACTTCTTGCTCCCAAAGGGTTTGAGCAAACATAATTCTGTCAAGTAGAATCTTTCTCCTTGTGATCTGCCTTTGTTGCTCTCTGATAAGGGGTAACTTTTATGATGGAGCAGAGAAATAAAATCATTTACTTATACTGCGTCGTAAGAGTTTGATAGATAGTATATTTATTTATCCAAATTGGCCTAACGTTTCGACAGCTTCATCGTTCTCACAATCAGAGGCCTAAAAATAGCTCAAAGCGTTATTTGCAATACGACACCAATATCTCCTCCAACTCAGCTAGCTCCGGCCTTCCCCTAATTTCTTTCTTCAAAAATGACGCACCTCTAAACCATCGCTATTCGAGACGTCCGCGCCGAAAGTAACAGAAGCTAGCGGACAAGTGAGCTTTATAGTAGAAGACCGAAAAACTATTCATCATCAGAGCTCGCATAACGATACAGCAGGAAGTCGGCAGTAATGGACAAGCACTCATTTTTATTGTTCATTTCTGGTTTTTTTCAGAGATTCAGAAATCTTCCAATGCCTTTCAAGCCGAGATCTCTTGTTCATTTGTTAAAATCGTGCGTTGACCCTAAAGTCACTTCCACTGTGCAACTTGCTCCTATGTCTACCTTAAGGAGTCACTAGATTTTCCGTCTTTCATCACCAGATGTTCTCTTACGCTTAGCATCCTGCTTTTTTAACTAACATATAGTGCGCTATATACTTGGGTAATTCGAAAATTTTTCATCGAATGAATGAACATCGAATAATTTCGAAAAGGAAAAATTTCGAATAAACGAATATCGAATAAATTCAAGAATAAAAAATCTTGAAGAAACGAATATCGAATAAATTCGAGGTTTAAAATTCTCGAATGAATGAATTCCGAATAAGTTCGGAAAATCAAAAATATCGAATGAATGAATATCGAATTTAATCGAACATTGGAAGTCGAATTTCGAATAAATATTCGAATGATTTATCGATTAACTAGAGCAACCATATCTCAAACTTGCCGACATATCTGGCTAGAGCCGATTCAATCATAATCAGCCCCCTAGTATCCCCTATACCAACTCCTAGCTCAAAATTTTCCAAAATTCGCTAAAATCGATAAAATAGATTTCGATTTTAATCGGCATCCTCATTTACCCGCCCCTCCCCTCCCCTCCCCCCCCCCCCCCCCCCACCGACTCTCAACCTCGTAGCTCAAGACTCCAAAAATCAACAAAATGTATAAAATAAATTTTCATTTATAATCAGCACCTCACTTACCCTCTTGTACCAACTTCAGCCCCGGAGCTCAAAATTCTCCAAAAATCGAATTCGAATATTCCGCGAAGTGAGCACGAATTCCCTATACCCTCGCGCATACTGCAGGCATTTCAGTGGCGACGTGGTTTGGCAATAGTCAAATTGTCCAAAATTTATTCTGAAAGTACAGAATGCAGGGCATTTGTCTTTTTAGTAAGTTGTACACGCTAAACATTTGTGGTAAGCCGGCGTTACCTTTGAAGCATCTCGTAACTGGCAAATCGCGTACGGCGATCTAAACGTCTAATCCTCCACTACAACTGCGATGTCCTTTACTCAAAATACACCAATTCGCAAAAAAAAACTCTAAGGTAGCGAATAGAGGCAGTTGTGCAATATAGCTTATGCGAGCAAGAGTGCCCACTAGTGTGGGCTTTGCGTAACACAAGCATGAGCAATGCAAAGGAAGAAAAACAGGCATTTGAAAACACTTTCAATATATGAGCTCAGAGCATGAGCTTGAATTTATAGCTTCTTTACTGATTTGGTGCCAATAGCAGTGCGAACAATCTCATTGCGGAAAAGCATCAAATAAAATCCACATATGATTTTTTTACTGTCTCGAGCAGTCGGAAGAATGCGACTCTCCAAACAGTTCAAAGTTCATAACGGTTGCAAAAGATGCTCTACCGAGCTCTGCGGAAAAAAACGCGGACGAAGTGAGCGTGATACTCAGCAGCTGGCTCTGCAACAAAGTCGAATAATCCGAATACGAAGTTCATTCGAATACGAATTCGAAAAAATATTCGAATAAAACATTCGAATAAAATCTATTCGAATCCTCGTTTTTTGATTATTCGAGTTTTCGAACATTATTCGGAAATGGAAGAACTCCGAATATCGAATTTCGAATACGAATATATCCGAATGTTTTATTCGAATGATCGAATTTCTATTCGCCTCGGACCCAAGTATAGTGCGCAGCAATCAAAGCATTCGAATCAGTACACAGCTCCGAGTTTTGCGCAATCTCCCTCTTCGCCATATGGGCATACTATACACTGTTCGGTTATACATTGTCGATCGTAGAGACGATTTCGCACAAGCTGCTTCTTGAGGTTTTCGTTTGGTATGCTGACTAAAACGACGTCAACAAGTAGCTGCGCGATTATTGTGTAGGGGACGTCGCCTTCGCGTGATACAGAATAACCATTACTGCGCTATCTGTAAGGCTAAGTGTCGCGCTTCCCGGGTTAGCCTCTCCGGAGCACATATTGTCGCCGTTTTGAACATGTTTCCGATTACAGCGCGTTTGATGCGCATAGGAGGTTGCACTTGAAGTTGATGAGGATGTTTTTGCAGCTGTCCTTATGATACCATTTCAATATCGCAACGCTATTGCACAAATTACAAATTATTCCAACTTCGATCATTTTGAATTAGGATGCTAAAAATCTGAAACTTGCGGTAAAATTTCGAGCAAGCAGTGAAATAAGTCTTCGAAGTACAAATTCCAACAGTGCAGAGTTTGTGTCAAAACAGCATCTCTGTGAAGAGTTGTGATTTTTGGGTAAACAGTACAAAACAGCAAATTTGATTTCTGGCATTTTTGTTCAAAAATCATAACTTTTTACAGACATGCTCATTTGCACAAACTTTGCACTGTTGGAAACTGTGGTTAAAGACTTACTGTCCTGCTTGCTCGGAATTTTATCGCAAGTTCCAGATTTTTGGCAGCCTAACTCAAAAGGACCGAAGTTTGAGTAATATTATTCTCCTGCTTCCATATCAAAGGTACTCTCCTCCCCTCCCCCCCCCCCCCATTTCAAAGAGCAGCAAAGGTACTATCACAAAGAGAAGCGTTTTCTCTATCTAGCAAAATTAAGAATATGCAAATGCGTTGAGAGAACAAAAAGTTATTTTTTCAAAAAATGATGCGTCATAACTTTTGCATCAAGCCAGTATTTGAATTCCTACAATGAAAACCATACTTTTTCCTTCGCGCAGTTGTAGCCAAATTTCCATCTGCAAAGCACACAGGCCTTCACTTAAATTCGATGTTCTTATTTTTGAAAAATGCAAGAAATTTTGTGGTGATGTGTGGTAGCCAAAAGCTTGCTATATGGTACTGCATTTGCAAAGTGTGATAAGCAATTATCGCGAAGGCATGGGACGCATTTTATGCTACTGCAAGCCTGTCACGATAGGTGCACTCGCCAAGACATTGAAGGGCCGCGTTGAAGACAAAACGGATTCAATTTTGGTAGCTGAGCTGTAATTGTAGATGGTTGAGTTAGTGTGCCCTAAATTTGTTTTATTTGAAAAAGTGCAATGCTCCCAAAATTTTGGCCCACGTTGTACAATGAAGAGAAACTACCAGTTTTTTTCAAATTTTAGGCCAAGTTATCTTGCAAAACACATTCTATGCTTTGCTCCCGAAAGATAAAGTAAATAATATGCGAGCTCCGAAGTAAGTAGTTTCAATCATAGTCCAACTCCCTACGGCTGGAACAATTTTAAAGGCAGTGTCCAGATGTGCGATTTGTTAGCACCTCAATTTCAATGAACTACTGCAGCAAGCTCCCCATACGAATCCCAGCCCCACTGCGGCTAAAATACCGCTTCTAGTTCTAACATTGGTGAGGCGATGCTATGGCATGTCAAAAGGTCCGCACCCTTTCAGACCAATCTAGCTCTCTACTATACTTAGGTCCGAATCGAATAGAAATTCAATCATTCGAATAAAACATTCGAATATATTCGTACTAGCTGGCTTACCCGGCTCCGCCGTATCCGGACCAAACTTGGCACACATACACTTCGGGCCCCGGCGCGTGTCACAGTCCACTTTTCGTTATCGATCGATGTCGATTTTACCGATTTTTATCGATTTTTTCGCAGAGTTCACCTACAGGGCTAGGAGTTGGCACAGGGGGGGAAGTGAGCATGGGGATTCCGAATACAATATTAGTTTTCAGAATTATCGGTTACTTTTATTGATTTTATCGATTTTTTGTAAATTTTGACATGCGAGGCTGGGATTTTGCACAGGGGGGTAATCGAGCATGCTGATTACGAACACAATATTAGTTTTCAGGATCGTCCATTACTTCTATCGATTTTATCGATTTTGCAAAATTTGAGCTAGGGGGCTGGAATTTGGCACAGGGGTGTAATCGAGCATGCTGATCACCCCCTTGGGGATGATCAGCATGCTCGATTACCCCCCTGTGCCAACTCCCAGCCCCCTAGCTCAAACTTTGCAAAAAAATCGATATAATCGATAAAAGTAATCGATAATTCCGAAAACCAATATTGTATTCGGAATCCCCATGCTCGATTACCTTCCTGTGCGAACTCCCAGCCCCGTAGCTCAAACTTTGCAAAAAAATCGATAAAATCGATAAAAGTAATCGATAATCCTGAAAACCAATACTGTATTCGGAATCCCCATGCTCGATTACCCCCCTGTGCCACCTCCCAGCCCCGTAGCTCAAACTTTGCAAAAAAATCGATAAAATCGATAAAATCGATATCGATCGATGACGAAAAGTAGCCTATGACACCCGCCGGGGCCCGAAGTGTATGTGTGCCAAGTTTGGTCCGGATCGGTTCAGAAATGGAATTTTCTATTCGGAACATACGTACATACATACATACAGACAGACATACAAACAGACATTCAGCTTTATATATAAGATTCGAAATTCGATATTCGGAGTTCCTCCATTTTCGAATAATATTCGAAACTCGAATAATCAAAAAACAGGGTTTCGAATAAAATTCGAAAACTCGAATAATCAAAAAACGAGGTTTCGAATATTATTCGAAAACTCGAATAATCAAAAAACGGGGTTTCGAATAGATTTTATTCGAATGTTTTATTCGAATGTTTATTCGAATTCGTATTCGAATGACTCCTATTCAGATTATTCGACTTTATTGCAAAGCCAACTGCTGAGTATCAAGCTCACTTCGTCCGCGTTTTTTTCGCAAAACTCGTTAATGCATCTTTTGCAACCGTTATACCTTTGAACTGTATGGAGAGCGCATTTTTTCGACTGCTTGCGCAGTAAAAATGTTGATTTTGTAGAAAGTAGAGCAAGCCCTTTGCTTTTACATTGTTGATGCTGATAAGAAATAAATTTAATTCTGGTGTGACATCAGCATAGGTGCGAAGGCCTGAGATGGGTACCCTCCAAAGTGAGGGGGTCTCGGCTGTTTTGACCCTCAAAAGTGAAGGGGGTCCAAAAATTGCCGACGTCGACCGGGGGGGGGGTAGAAATGAAAAAAAAATTTCAATTTTTTAACTTTAATTTTTTTGAATTTTAATTTTGACAATTTTCTAATTTTTTTGATTTCAAATTTTCTAGATTTATTTGTATAAATTTTAGCATAGTTACCATAATGCGGGAAACGAAGCAAAAATCGGGACCGGACCCCCCTCACTGAGACGAAGCAGGTGCTGAGGTGAGAAAATACTTAGTTTAAAGTTGAGATATCGTATTGAAATCCAATTCTAAGAATTTCATGGGACGAGCGGTAATGAGTCGGATAGAAGGGCGCATGGTCATGAAACGAATGGCTGGAGTGGAGACTTCACGTAGGCGTGTTGTACGAGACTCGGAAAAAGACATATTGTGGCTGTACTGTGGCTATAAATTAAATAATTCGCCATTGTATTGTGTATAAGGATAAACAATAAATGGAAATGTTGTACACAATCAAAGATGTAGATAGTGAGTGAGGTTTGGTTGAGGCAGGTTTGAATTTCCACCTATACCTCCCTTCGAGCCAAAAAAATTCCATCTCTCGGTAGGGGGGTCCTTTCATAATCTGATTTCTTTTTTATCTTGTCGAGGAGAGTGTACTGCATATAACTAGGGCTGTCGCAAAAGAATCTGCTGAAGCAGACCTTCTTGAGCTTGAATTTCACACAAAAATCTATGCGTCTTCAACTGGGTACTGTTGCTCTCCCCTTACAGCAGATCCTTTCGCGACAGCCCTACTTATATCAAGTGAATCTCCCTTTACAAGATGGTGAAAAAAATAGATCACGAGAGGACCTCCCCGCTGAGATATGGACCGTCAAATAGAACCATCCAAAATCGATTTTTTGCTATAACTCTTGTGTAAATAAACAAAAATAAACAAGGAGCTGGATTTGGAATCTACTCTTCAAGAGCTTTCGAATGATATGTGATATGTGGGGGTTCCTTGTTTTTTTCGCTCTGCGGCAAGGGTTGAGACGATTCCGTTATGGCTTCTCAGCCCCGCCCACTTTAATGCATATGGAGGGGGGATAGACTTGATTGTGAGATCGCATAACTGAATCGTCTCAACCCCTGTCGCAGGGCGAAAAAAACAAGGAACCCCCACATATTACATATCTTTCGAAAGCTCTTGAAGAGTAGATTCTAAATCCAGCTCCTTGTTTATTTTTGTTTATTTACACAAGAGTTATAGCAAAAAAATCGATTTTGGGTGGTTCTATTTGACGGTCCATATCTCAGCGGGGAGGTCTTTTCGTGATCTACTTTTTTCACCATCTTGTAGAGAGAGGTTTACTCGATATAAGTAGGGCTGTCGCGAAAGGATCTGCTGTAAGGAAGGAGAGCAACAGTACCCAGTTGAAGACGCATAGATTTTTGTGTGAAATTCAAGCTCAAGAAGGACTGCTTCCGCAGATTCTTTTGCGACAGCCCTAGTTATATGCAGTACACTTTCCTCAACAAGATAAAAAAGAAATCAGATTAAGAGAGAAACCCCCTACCGAGATATGGAATTTTTTTGGCTCGAAGGGGGGTATAATTGGAAATTCAAACCTGCCTCAACCAAACCTCACTCACTATCTACATCTTTATTTGTGTACAACATTTCCATTTATCGTTTATCCTTATACACACATACAATGGCAAATTATTTGATTTATAGCCACAGTATAACCACAAAATGTCTTTTTCCGAGTCTCGTACAACACGCTCGGCCATTCGTTTCATGATCATGCGCCCTTCCATCCGACTCACTACCGCTCGTCCCATAAATTTCTTAAAATTGGATTTCAATACGATATCTCAACTTTGAACTAAGTATTTTCTCACCTCAGCACCTGCTTTGTCTCAGTGAGGGAGGGGGGGGGGGGGTCCGGCCCAATTTTTGCTTCGTTTCCCGCATTCTCGTTCCCTACTCTCTGTAAATAAATTGTTTTACTTTAGATTCTACTCCACTTCAAGCACACTATCATCTCACTTCAAAGAATTTTTTTTCCTCCGTCCAAAGTGGAGGGGGGAGGTAGCCCAGGCTTCAAAGTGAAGGGAGGGTAAGATTTATCTCAACCATTCGCACCCAAGGCTGATTATGGATAAAAATTTACTTTATAAATTTTATCGATTTTTGGAAAATCTCGAGCTACGAGCTTGGGAGTTGGTACAGGGGGTAAATGAGGATGCTGATCAAAACCGAAATCTATTTTATCGATTTCAGCAATTTTTGGAAAATTTTGAGCTAGGAGTTGGTATAGGGGATACTAGGGGGCTGATTATGATTGAATCGGCTCTAGCCAGATATGTCGGCAAGTTTGAGATGTGATTGCTTAGATATTCGATGAATCATTCGAATATTCATTCGAAATTCGACTTCCAATGTTCGAATATATTCGATATTCATTCATTCGATATTTTTGATTTTCCGAATTTATTCGAAATTCATTCATTCGATATTTTTGATTTTCCGATTTTATTCGATATTCGTTTTTTCGATTTTCCTTTTCGAATTTATTCGATATTCATTCATTCGATGAAAAATTCTCGAATTACCCAAGTATACTCTCTACCCTCCGGGTTGCTTAATTGGTAGAAGGTTAATCTGGGAGGATAGAAGCACTGACTTTGTAATCGGCTGGCCCCGCAAATCACTGCGAAAGGTCTGTACGCTTTTAATAGCCTTTGGATTACAAAGTGAAACGCATGCCTGCAGAGGTATTGAAGACGCCTTTTATCTCAGTTTCGACATAGCTGCCCCGAGAGGTGTATCGAGAGACGGCTATGTTAGAGCTTCTAGAGCAATTTTCTCGCTCCAGACACAGTATTTTGGAGTTGCAATAGGGTTATGGCTTGCATGGGAAGCCCGCTTCAGTATACCCGTTAAAACTAAGGTGTTAATTAGAAGAAGAATGTTTACAAAATACATTTAGAATGCGACGGAAGGCCTGAGAAAGAGAGCCTGTGCCAATGCGGCGAAGATAGGCTATAGTTCTTGATAATGATTTTTATACAGGGTGTCCCAAAAAAATGTGCACACTGTTTGATTGGAAACAACTCTCTTGTGATGAAATATTTAGAAAAGCTTTAGGTACCATTTTGTAGAGCGAGGTTAATCTTAGATTTACAGTATGGAGCAAATCATCAATCGCTCTCATTACTGTAGGATTACGGTACGAACTTCCAGCATATGGAACCATTGTAGAATATACCACCTAACAAAATTTTTTCAAAGAATCTGAAAAAATGTGTACTAAGGTTTTTGTGCATGCTGATTCCACCTAACAACTTTTTGCGAGTGTTTACAGCTTTCTGGCGGTGTAATTACATTTCTGACGAACGCTGGGATTTGAGTTATTATGATCGGGGATAACATAGGAAAGAAGCATCACAGTAAGATGAGAATTTCAAATTCGAAATCAGCGGCTCCCAATACCATAGTGTAAAAGTTTTTGGCTTGTTTGTTTTCGTTCCGAGGCAGGATATGGCTTCCATTGGCCTAAAATCCTTTTTAAAGTTCGTACCGTAATCCTACAGTAATGAAGAGCGATCGATGATTCGCTCCATACTACAAATCTAAGTTTAACCTCGCTCTACAAAATGATACCTAAAACTTCTCTAAACACTTCATTACAAGAGAGTCATTTTCAATCAAACAATGTGCACATTTTTTTGGGACACCCTGTATACGGCTTTATAGAGGGAGGGGTGTGTAAACTCGCGCTGTATGACAGACATAGGAGTTTCAGTATTATATTTTTGGTTCAACAGTCGTACAAATTATTAGGTTGTCAGGAAAATAATGTCGGTTGCTAACGGCTTGCTATGGCATCACAAACGGGCGAACTCCAAGAACGCATGAGGGGTACAATTCGATAGAGCAAAGCGAGCTCTAAAAAATAATGTTGGTGATTTCGCGCCAAGGTTGTCCACGTGAAGTTAGAAATCAAAATCAATTGCCAAAGAAAAAAAAACAAATCTTCGTTTAGAGACTTTTTACTCGCTCGCCCTCGCACACACCTATACCATCGACATCAGACATTCGTATATATAATTGCTGTATTTTTTCCTTGACTAGAAAATAAGAAATTAAAAGTTTTCAGTTTTTCTCCGAGCAATGCTGGGCCGTTATATAAGTAATTCTATAGTACAAGCCTTTGTTAATGTGATTGTGAATTTGCAAGCTTCTTCGAGCGCTAATTTTCGAGAAGCCAAATTTAGCTCTCCTATTCTGGATTTTACTGCTAGAATCGAGATCTTCCGAAAACTGGCGCCCGAAAAAAAGTTAAAAATGTACAATTATATTTACAAAGGTTTGTAGAACTACTTTTGTTAGAACAGTCCAGCAATGCTCTGAGAGAAACACGAAAATTTTCGATTTCTCAGTTTCTAGTCAAGGAAAAATTAGAGCAACTGTATATACGAATGTCTGATGTTGATAGTATAGATGTGTGCGAGTATGAGTGTTGCAGAAAGTTTCTGGACGGAAATCTGATTATTTCAGGTTTTTTGGCATTTAAATCATTTCGGATTCTAGTTTTTAACTTCACGTGGGAGAAACTTGGCCCGGAATCGCAAAAGTTTGGCACAGTATCTCTTCTTAGACAAAAATTGGGTGTGTGCAAACATTTGATAATAGTGAAAGCGGGAAGTGAGTGAAATTTCTGTAAGTTCCACAGCTTTCCTAGCTCCTCAAAGATTTTCATATTGAAGATCTGCAGCTATTTGCAAGGAAAGACGTTATCTTGCTGGGCCCAAAATAGCCATACTGAGCACGAGATTGTGCAATTAGCATGTTTTAGTAGCATACTGATCTTTTGAAGGTCATCTGGAAAACTTCGTGGAGAAAATAGAAAGCTCTTCTATCAGGTTGCGCTGCAACCCTCTACTCCCTCTTCCCTCCCTCCTTTCCCCTCGCCTCCCCCCACCCTGCCCTGAAGAAAAGCTTGTCAGCATAATCTTTCCCAAAAGTTTCCTTCAAAAAGTGTCCGGATTTTCCTTGTTTTTTCTTAAAAATTGTGCCACAGAATTTGCCAAATTGTGTTCCTAACCACACCTTTGAATTTTTTAGATTGAATTTTTGTCAAAAATCTTGCATATCCAGCGAGAGTGATTAACGTTTCAAAGCTTTTCCGTTTACTTATTTTTCACCAAATAGTTTTTCTAAAAACCGTGCAGAAACGTCCTCGGCCCTTCTGAGCTTCTATCAGGGAAAAATCTGACACTCATTTCTTCGCTAAAAATGTCTGAATGTCCCTAAATTTAGCAATATTAAAATATTTGGGCCATACTTAATTTTCGTCTACCTTTCGACTACATCCCAAAAGCTATTATTCAACTCATTCTGTTAGGACCGCTCAAACCTGTTTATTTGCTTGGAGACGTGTGCATGTCTTTGCCTTTGCTGTCAAAGTGCAAATCTCCAACTAAGTTTTTCCTACCCTCCCCCCCCCCTCGTACGCTTCCCTAACATCTCAATTTTGTGGCATTTTAACGTTCCCATATTTTTCGTACTTCTAGCATTAAGGACCTCCATCTTGCTTTCCATCAGCTCACTATGATTTTTACACCTCATTCAATATAATTTTTATTTTTAGATAGTACAAAACCTTGCTAGCGGGAGCATTTGGGCTCGCGCTCTCCTCGCTATTGCGATACATAACGACGGGGGGATCTCTTGCGCTTTATTATATAGAGACTACTTGCTTGCCCGGCTCCGCTCGGAACTGTTAAAACACTATAATAAAGTTAACATCCCTATCCCTGTAAAGCCTTTCCCTGTGTCCACTTCCACACTTCATTTCCCGTTCGTGTTGTTTTCGAAATCAGCATGCCCACTTACCCCTTTGCGCCAACTCCCAGCCTTGTATCTCAAACTTTACAAAAAATCTATAAAATCGATAAAAGTAATAGGTAATACCAAAAACTAATATCGAACTCGTAATCAGCATGCTTGATTACCCCCCCCCCTGTGCCAAATCCCAGCCCCGTAGCTCAAACTTTGCAAAAAAATCGAAATCGATAAAAATAATGGACGATTTAAAAAACTAATATTGTGTTCGTAATCAGCATGCTCGATTACCCCCTGTGCAAACTCCCAGCCCCGTAGGTCAAACTTTGCAAAAAAATCGATAAAATCGGTAAAAGTAATTGATAGTCCTGAAAACTAATATTGTATTCAAAATCCCCACGCTCGATTACCCCCTCTGTGCCAACTCCCAGCCCCGTAGGTGTCTAAGACAAAAATCACTGTCCCATGGGGTACACCTGCACCGGCATATAACGACGGACATGTTGACGCCACGAAGGAGGGGGGATGTTACATGCATGAGTCATCTCTAGCGCTTTATTATAGAGAGATACTCCTAATGCGTTCCTGCAGTTCGCCCGTTTGCGGCGCCATAGCAAACAGATAGTAACCAACATTATGTTGACAACTTAGTAATTGATAAAAGAACGGTAAATTTGGAAGCTGCATGGCGACGCTGCGCTGGTTGGCAAAAAACCTACATGTGATTTCTTAATATTGCATAATCTCAAGTGCAGGCTTGATATACATTTAAAAACAGAATATTCAAAGTTTCATTCTCAAAAGTCTTTTTTGCATCGAATAATGTTTTTTCTGAGTTCCATTGATAGGAAGAGAACTATTCCAACCTCCAATCTATCTTATATAAAGTATCCCAAAAATGTGCCCACTGTTTGACTGTCAACAACTTTTTTGCAATGAAGTTGTAAAAAAGTTTTAGGTACCATTCTGTAGAGGAGCTGGTTCCAACTTAAATTTATGTTATGGAGAGGGTTTTTTCTGACTGTTCTCCGTAACCACAGGATTACGGTAGGGGAAAAGGGTGTTGAGAAATAGAAGGCCATATTTTGCCTCAGAAAGGAAACAAAACAACCTAAAAACTTTGGTGACTCATTTTATATTGTAAATCTAACATAAGTTGAAGCCAGCTCTAAAAAAGAGTACCTAAAGCTTCTCGAAAGACTTCATTACAAGAGAGTTTTTAACAATCAAACAGTACGCATTTTTTGAGACACCCCATATAAAGCTGAATGTCTGTGTGTATGCGTGTGTGCCTGTACGTATCGAATACAAATTCTTGTTTAATTTTATATATTTTAACTAAGCAAAACAATGATGGGCCAAACTAACTGTTAGTTCAATAGTTAAGTTACTATGTTATAGTTATGTATTTACTATAAAGTAAATGATGAGAAATAATAAGCGCCAGCTTCTCGAAAGATTAAACTATATTGCAAAAAGAAAATACACGGTGTCCCAAAAATGTGCACACTGTTTGATTGTAAATAACTCTTTTGCGGTGAAGTGTTTCGAGAAGCTTTAGGTACCACTTTGTAGAGCAGGGTTCAACTTAGATTTACAGTGTAGAGCGGATCGCCGATCTCTCATTCTTAGATTTACAGTGTAGAGCGGATCGCCGATCTCTCATTCTTACTGTAGGATTACGGTAAAAAATTTAAAGAGGGTTTTGAGCCATGAAAGGCCATATTTTGTTCCAAAAAAAACCAAAACAACCTGAAAACTCTCACACTGGGCTAACTAGAGTTGCTGTAAATGTGAAGTTCGCAACTCTTCGTAATGCTTCATTCAAAAATTATGCGAGGTAAGCAGTAGCAGACGTTTTTTAGGTATTCCTAAAAAGTGCGGTTATACCGTTTAGAAATCTTCTTAACCTTGTAAAGAGTTGGGTGAACTCAAAGTCCATCTCTCTCTCTCAGTCCAAAAACCCTATTACACAAATTTCCACATTTTTTTGAAAATTTTTGGAACGGCCGCTTTTTTCACAGTGACACCATATGTTCGAAGTTTCTACCGTACTCTTACAGTAAGAGCGAGCGATCGGCGATTCGCTCTGCACTGTGAATCTAAGATGAACCTTGCTCTACAAAATGGTACCTGAAGCTTCTCGAAACACTTCACTACAAGAGAGTTATTTACAATCAAACAGTGTGCACATTTTTTGGAAAACCCTGTATGTATCTGTACTATATGTACTATGTATTATACTTACATCTATAAGCCTATTAAGCCTGCGCTCAATGGCTTATAAATATAAGTATGATGAGGAGGGATGGGCGGTCATGCTGCAACCATCGTGCGAAAGACCTTTTAGTTATCACCAGGGTAAAGCGGGGGGTGCGGCACGCCGCAGAGGGGGGTCGTATTGAGGAGTCAAAAGGGGAGGGGGTCGTAGTTAGGTGATCTGATTATAGCGATAACATGATATTCGCATCATATCCATAATTAGCACGTCAATTAACCCCTGTAGACAAAGTGTGAGCGAATTCTGAAGATTCAAGATACTAGGCTACCTAAGTGAAATGGTCAAATTCCAACATGGTTAACTTTGTTTTAAAGGTGAATTAGCTATCCGTTTTTGCACTCAAGACAAAGCACTACTCCTTCTTTGTCCACCTCAGGAATCCCGCTTCAGAAGACCTCCAAACTGTGGAATTAGAAGCCAACCAAAATCTCATTTTTCCCATTTTTCGCTTTTGATGGCTGTGCTTTCACCAAATATTACTCAGAGCTAAGAAGACGAATCAGGCTCAAAACATCCCTATGGAATCTACGAGGTTTAGGCTATCGATTCATATAAATATTGTCCGCTAAAAATGTTTTTTTGATATAGTTAATGGCCTGCGGCACCCCTGCGGCACCCCTGCGGCAGCCGCAGGTTTTGAGGGGGGGTGCCGCAGGCCATTAACTATATCAAAAAACATTTTTAGCGGACAATATTTATATGAATCGATAGCCTAAACCTCGTAGATTCCATAGGGATGTTTTGAGCCTGATTCGTCTTCTTAGCTCTGAGTAATATTTGGTGAAAGCACAGCCATCAAAAGCGAAAAATGGGAAAAATGAGATTTTGGTTGGCTTCTAATTCCACAGTTTGGAGGTCTTCTGAAGCGGGATTCCTGAGGTGGACAAAGAAGGAGTAGTGCTTTGTCTTGAGTGCAAAAACGGATAGCTAATTCACCTTTAAAACAAAGTTAACCATGTTGGAATTTGACCATTTCACTTAGGTAGCCTAGTATCTTGAATCTTCAGAATTCGCTCACACTTTGTCTACAGGGGGTATTTGACATGCTAATTATGGATATGTTGTCAATTATGTTTGACAGAGCCTTCAGGTAATACTATCTTAAGTGTATAGTTTAGGAGGGGGGTCTTATTAAGACAGCAATCAGGGGGGGGGTCGTATCCGACGGTCGAGTGCCGCACCCCCCGCTTTACCCTGGTTATCACTCTCAGGCGAAAAAAAGATAAAGAAACCTAGCGATTGGGCTAATCCATGCGTGCCCAGACGGGTGCACCTCTTTGAGCTTTCTTACATCGCTCCCATGAATGAAGAAGGCAGCAAAGTGTAAAAGTGCATTTGTACAACAAATGGATATTTCTGGACCGATCCGGACCAAACTTTGCACACATATTTCGGGACTTGGCGTGTGTCGTAGACTACTATTCATCTCAATCGATATCGATTTTACCAATTTTTGCAAAATATGGGTATAACGCCCGCGGTTTCGTAGCGTAGACTTTGGTTTTTATTGATGAGCGGACGTCAACAACATTGAAATTTATACACGACTCCGTTCCTTTATGTTTCCGTTTATACTCTTCGAGAGAGACTTTTAACCACACCTTGATCTATAAGCAGCAAAAGCAATGCAGAGTAAACATATAAAGCACTTTAACACTTCAAGAGGGGATCATGAGAACTTGCTAAGCAATTGCGTAATGAAACATATCCAAGCACCACAACAATGGAATACATAAGTTGAAACAACAATCACTCACGAGAGGGGTCCAGACAAGAAGCGCGCAGCCACAGGGGAGAGGAGGCCGCTCAGGCTGCGTTCATACTGATTACGAAATCCGGAAACAGTTCCAGCACAGTGCTCGAACTGAGCGTTGTGCTGGGACTGTTCCCGGATTTCGTAATCAGTATGAACGCAGCCTCACCAGAGCGGAATCATTCCAACTCCGACCCTCTAGAGCTCCGCCTCTCGCCTTCGGCTAGAAATGCGCACTTTTGGCTTTGAGTTTTGTTCGCGCTTCACATGGGCCACGGGGCTGGGAGTTGACACAAGGGGGTAAGTGAGCATGCTGATTGCAATATATTATTTGTAGTGCCGGGCGAAGCCTGGTTTGCCAGCTAGGTTCTTGTATACGAAACGACAGAAAGTGGGCAAGAATGAGCAAGAAAATAACACCCGCCTGCATCAACTCGTCAATGACAGCTACCGTTTTTCTCGCTTGCCTATTTCGTCTACAATAAATGGCATAGAAGTCTTCTATTATATTGGTTCAACGCTTATTCATTTCAGTTTTGTTGGTTCCGGTATTTGAGGGTGAAAATTGTTAGAACTGAAAATTGTTAGAAAAGAAGCCTCTAATGCGATCTTGCAATTCTACGTTGTCGATCTGCTGATTCCTCATCTCTTTCTTTATGATATAGAAACAAAATTGAAATATTGCCATTTTTGGTAATGAATCTTAAGGTGTGGTTGCTATCACAATCATCGTATGCCAAGCTTTTCGGTAATAAACTGCAAGAGCCTATTTTCCCCAAGCATCTACCACCGTTAACGTATGTCGAAGATAACCCGAGAAGTTTGAAGCAGACGGGCAAATAAGTGTCGCCCTCAAAAAGAGATGTCGTGGTCTTTTTTATGTCAACATATTCGTATCGCAGTCGCAATCACAAATTAATAAATCATGTGAAAAAATTCATGTCACAGAAATAGCGTACGTCTGTCCATATTTTTCACGAAAATTGTTGCGCTTCGCCCTCAACTGTGTTTCTGCCTGTAAATCTACCTTAATCCAAAGAGCAGTATCATTTATTGGAGACCGCGGCAAAATATCATTTTCAGTACATCTAAATCACACTATTAGTGGAAATTGAGCTGTGACTTTGAACTCCGGTTCTAAAGCCAAAATTTTTGAAGGGAAACAAGATCGCACGAATGCCTGGTAATAGGTCGACGCAAAAGTAGTGAGCGGCGGTCTTCATCCGCAACATTATTGTAAATAATGCGCGAGCTAACTTGGTAGAGTAAAGTTTATTCTACAAAAGACTTCCAGATATCCATGTAAACGTGATGAGCGCAAAGTCTAAAGCCAAAGTCCAAACACGGTGTTTGGTTAGGGAGATGGATTATAGTCCAGAAAATTCTACCATCTGGTCGGCGTGTGATATATTCACGCAAACATTTAGTTTATGCATATAATTCTTGTAGCTATGAACGAGGAAAAAAATAATGGCCGAGGATTCAGACTATCGCGCGGTCTCACATATACAGGGTGCGGAAAAAGTACTGTCCTCAAAATAAAGGCAAAAAAATCGGTGTGATCCTCAGGTTTTTGGTAAATTTGGCGTAAATTCTAGGATGTGAAAGTAATCTGGCATTTTACGAAAACTGGCTCAAAGATCCTGCAATTTCCCCCGCGGCAGATCCTATTTCACAGCGCACCCCGTGTCAAACCTTGCGACTGCCTTTTACAAATGCAAAGGAAGTGTGAAGTTTTTTGGAAAAATTTTTTTCTCAACGTGGATTTGAAAAATCTTCTATTGCTTTAGGAATGTTGTAATGTCTTCGAATTCTGTTGGAAGTAGCCAGACCGCAGTTGCTGTAGGAGTAAAGCTGGGAGATTTTCCAACGAAATAGCGTCTGCGGCGCAACAGGATCAGAAAACGTGGCACAGAAACTAAGTACATTCGTTTATTGACTCAAAATTATAATGTAGACAAAGCCTAATTCTCTTTTCATTGTTCCTATTACATTTTGTTTGAATCTGGAATATTGAATCATAGTTTGGAACCCATTCATTGAGCAAGAGCAGATCTGATTAGCCTCTATTCGTGAATTTTTGGAATTCGCTTGAGTATAATTTTCCTTGTTTAGCCAAAATTTCAAGCCACTGATCCATAATAAGTATAGAATTTTGGAGAGGAGATTATGCTCTACACACTACCTTAATTTGAAGTTGAAGTCACCACTGGTGGTAAAATTACGGACCAAAATTGAGCCCAAACGATGCGGCGCACTGTCGATGATGCTGCTCGCTGTTATCACTCGTATGAATAAAGAGAAGGAAACCATTTCAAACCAAACTTATCTTACTCGGATCTACAAAGTCTTGCCTATATGTGAGAATCTAGAAACATTAGATTTTCTCCATCTCTAATTTTCGGGAGGCAAACTGAGGGACAGTACTTCTTCCGCACCCTATATAGTTGTATTCTACAAATCTTTGAAAGTAAAAAATGAAAATCGTATTCCTATATCTGCTATATTCAGAGAGAAATAGGACATTTTGCACAACCCAAAAATGGCGACACTTTCGCACTTGCAGACTATTTTTGTTTCTCAACTTCTGGTCTCAAAAAAATCTCCGAAACTGCAATTATGTATTTCACTATGTGTCTACTATATGACAAAAAGTGGGAGGCTCGCAAAATTCTTCTTGGCAGAGATCTAATTCTCGGATTGAATACTATTTCGTTTGAGCTTCCAACTTGATGTGGATAATGATCTGAACATGGCCAACAGTCCGTTGACGACTTCAAAGGCAGTGTCCGGGCAAAAACTCGATCTTGAGATTTTTTGCTTACCCGGGCCCATCCGCTACGCTGAATTCGAAAATGCACGTTGGAGAGCGCGAAAACGGCGAAAAACGGCTCTAACACGAGAGGGAAATCAGCAGGTGGGCGAGGTCCTCCACACTGTGAGTTCACGCTTCTTGCTTTCAGAGCGATCTTCTCGGTCCGATTTCAGTTGATGCATTCGCACCTGACCGGTAGAGATCTCAGGGCGCTAGAGGAATTGGGAAGATCGCTCCAGATGCTGGGACTGCGAAATCCGCAGTGGGGAGGGCCCCGCCCACTTTCGATTTCCCACCTGCGTTAAAGCCTTTTTTTGCCGTCTTCGCGCTTTCCAGTGTGGATTTTCGGATTCAGCATAGCGAATAGGCCCGGATAAGCATAAAACCTCAAAATCGACTTTTTGCCCGGACACTGCCTTTCAAGAGAGTGATTGATTATACTATCGAGTCTTGGATCTAAAATACTTTGAGAATTGATGGTGCTCTTCTATCCCGCACAGGGCCCGGCAGGAGGTGACATTTCAGAATTTTGAAGACGATATCCCCTTTGAAGCCAAAATTTCCTACGACTTCCCCTTTGACCCTATTTTTGACCCCCGTAAGTCCCTGACAAACAGATATACACAAATAATAAGATGGGCGGCCTCGGCGCTTATTATAGTAGTACTACCTGGCTCTCCTGGTCCAGCACGGGTCATCAGGGTTTCAGCTCAATGGGTTCATCCGCAAAGGAATCTATAAAAAAACATAGGGTCAAGATTTGCACAAACTTTGACGTTTACATATCTAAGATACTACTCATTTATTAGTCAGCTGCGGAACTTTACAATTTACAATAACCGATTGCAATTGGAGCGCGCTTTCCGAGGCCGATCATAACGCTGTGAACCCTATTTGGGGCTGTATCGAAGCGGTGCCTTGATGGTTTTGGAAGCGGATTTGAACATATAGTAATACTCTCGACCTAGTCCACATTTATGTAAAGAAATCCGGGAAATTATGTGAAGAGAAGCAGGGAGCCACCCCAGGTGGCTCCCAGGTGGCGCGGGAGCCACCTAATTTCGAAAAACACTTACCATTTTTTAAATTCACATAAGTTTCTCATAATTCTTCATACTTTTTTTGTGCTCATGGTCCTCCAACTACACAGCAAATTTGGTGCCATATCGTTACTTATGCATTGAAAACGAGCCTAGTTTGTTATTTTCCTCTTACAAAAATTGCGATTTGAATTCCCGCCTGCGGGAAGGCTAGCGATCGATGCACAGAATCTTCACATTGCTGGAATCTAAGTTCATAGGACAGTAGCATCAACAAGGAATGATGAATAAAGAATGATATGTGCATTGTTTATCAGTAAACAAAGGGTAAGTCGTATTTTGGGGTCCGGGGCGGAGCCCCGGACCCCAAAATACGACTTCCCCTTTGCTTTTTCGGGCCAAAAACGATATCCAGCTTGTGAATGCGCCACCGTCGCCGGGCCCTGATCCCGCACTTCTCTCTCAAACACCATTAATCAAAGCGAATACCGTGGAAAACGTGGAACACACAAGATGTGATCAGCAAAAAAGATTTATGGCTGGGAATTTCCAAGAGGAATTAGCCTACTTAGAACTCCCTCTTCAAAGAGTGGAGGTGAAAAAAGCGTGCTTTTGCTATTTCGATACTTGCTGCAGTATCTCACACGATATCTCGACTTCTTCAAAGCAAACCCAAATCTTATTCAAGAGTTTGACCTTACAAAAGCAGACTTCAGGGCAAATGCGTATTTGCATTTGCAAGAACAGTGGTGATTAGATAGAAATGAATAGCTAAATGAAATCAACTGATAATTTACAACATAATTTGCAGCTTCTTTTGAGCGACCCTTATAGTCATTCAAGGCCCTTCATATTAAAACCCAAAACCATGACTGCAGCCCATAAACATTCCTAACAGTATCCTTGGTTGGCTTCACTTCTGCTCAGATAATCGCCAGAGCAGGGGGCTATGCAATTCATGGGCAGGCGGACACCGGAAAAATAATTCGCTGTTTCTTGCAATCCGTTTGCAGATATTTGGAAGAATGTTGGCGAAAGTTTAGACGAATGCTTGGAGAATAATTGCGGGTTCTTCACAGAATGGTTGCGGCGCAGTGGCCGCATTCTCGCGGGCTTTCTGCGAGAACATGCAAAATTATTGAGCCGCACGGTGCTTTGTGAAGAACCATACAGAGGTACCTTCCGCTGAGAGAAAGTACCCCAAACTCTGGTAATTGAACCATCGATGGCACCCCTGTTATGTAGAATGTTACCTCTGCTCGGCGTACGCCCTAGACTGCACAAAAAGAGTCCGAGCGCCTGCTGAATTTGGCCCGCCTTCGCCGGAAGAGATTATTTGACGAGCGCTTGCAAAAAATCTTGTATTGCTGCCCGCTGGCAGAACACAGAAGTACCGCTCGCTGAAGGTTTGGCCACGCCTCAAAATCTCAGAATCTCAGACAATCGCCGGGGGCAGGCGGCCACCGGAAAAATAGATTGTTGATCTCTCGCACCCCGCTCGCGGATTTTTTGGAAAGCAATCAGGACTTTTCGGAAGACCGCTTGCTGAGTTCTTGATTCCTCAGAGATTCAGCAATATATCTGCAAAAGATAAGAGCGAAAAAAATTCAAAAGGCGGTCTCTCAAAAATTAGCTGACTCAGCAAGCGGTCTTCCGAAAAGTCCTGATTGCTTTGCAAAAAATCCGGGAGCGGGGTGCGAAAAATCAACAATCTATTTTTCCGGTGCCCGCCTGCCCCCAGAGATTGTCTGAGATTTTGTTGACTGCTTGCAGAAAGGCGCGAGTCTGTTGACCGCCTGCCCCGGCGATTATCTGAGTGTATATCAATCCTCAGCCCTTAGCTCAAAGTTTGCAAAAGATCTCTTGTACGCGAACTCCCAGCTCCTAACTCAAAATTTGCAGAGAAGTCAATAAGGTAGGGACTACTATCTTATTTGTGATCAGCATGATCACCTCAATGTCTGCAAAACGTCGACAAAATCATGGTAGCAGTTGACAATTTTGCAAATTTTCACCTTCGTAATCAGCGCTCACTATTGACCGCTCTCAAATCGCCTAATTAGGATTTGCTAAGTAAGTACTGAACCCACTGAGAGTAATCGAGCAGTATCATAGGTAACCGTACCCATCAAAGTTTGTGGGCTGTGTGAAAACACAAATACCATTTGCCTTGCCTTGCACACACTATGCATAAGCTTCCTTGAAAGGCTATAAGAACTCACTATCGTTGCAAAGTTTTTCCTTTACCGTTGTTGCAATAACGCTGAATTTTTCTGTTTGAAAGTAACTGAGATTTGACGAAAATATGTTCGAGTGGTGGTAGTTCACTTTTGCCTGCAGGCTCATATCGGTTGCTGAGCCCAGATCGCAGCGTGCTTTGTTGAGTGCAGGCAAGAACAATTTTGAAAACCGCAAACCATTTCAAGAGTGCAAATGATCGATGTCGGCTCAGAAATGGAAGTATATGATTGAAACATACCCTCGCCGTCAATCCCTAAGTTACATTTGCAATGTGGTGTGGTGCGGCCGCATCGCTTTCGGCCACATCACGTTTAAGCGATACGCTCGCAACGTGGCGCAAGCCCAAAGCGATGCGGCCGCACCACACCACTCCACATTGCAAATGTAACTTAGGGATTGACGGCGAGTATACATGCAAACAGTACAAACAGCAGACATACATTCATCATATATCTTTTCAAGTCGTTCTATAGCTTCGCGTATAAACAAAGAGAATAGGCAGTTATCATTGGAACAGCAGTCCGTAGTATATTTTTTGCTGTAACGCACGACCTTTTGCCATCTTGCAGCCAGATTATCAATCTCAATTTTCCAAGAGGTCCCAAGGAAGTTATCCAACCTGTCTAATCCGTAGAGCTGGCTTCAACTCACATTTGCAGTACGGCGTATCTCCGATCCCTCTTCATTACTACAAAATTACGGCAGGAATTTTGAAGAGTTTCAAACATACGCACATTACAGCAGTATTGTTTCTTGCTGCTCCTACTGTTAGATGTGAAACATCTATAAGCATTAAATTTCGACGATTAACTCTGCAAGCAAATAGTCTTTAGGTGAAAATGAGCTTGTGCATATACTAACCCGTTACACCTTTAATCCGTGATCAATACAAGGGCTTTGTTTGATGGGCGATTGTAAAGATTTTCATACAAGAACATAATTCTTGGGTGAGATCGCATCTTAGCCACCTGAGATATTAGGGCTCTTGCATCCGGTAAGACTGAAGATTCTACTGGATTCACAATGCAGAAAAAGCAAGAAATGATTTTTAATGATACGACCAATAAAGGGCAAACATCTCCTGGAAAAGCTGCCTCAACCCCCAGCAAAAAAATGAGCAGGACTTGTGCAGCAACTTAGTGTTCAGCAATGCACCTTGAGCTTTCATGACGATGGTACGAGGTTATTTGGAAAAACAAAAGAAAGCTTCGAACATTGATAATGATATGCAGCAGCCACAAGCTCCTCGCTTTGTTGTCGCTGCTGAAAGTCGCAGATTGCACTTAATCAGAAATCTGTTTGAGATACTTTCTATTAATGAGTGCAATAAATAGGGGGCGATAATGCTTCAGGAAGCGCAAATCTTTCTAATCTCTTAGAGGACTATCAAGGCTAGTCGTAAAAAGGCACTAATGTCGTCACAAATTAAACTTTCTCTCGCTTTCGTTTTCGTTTTCTTAAATCGTGTGGACGTTTTCACTGTTTTTATTTGATGCAAGATGACTGTCCTGCCCTTGCCTAGATTCAATGCATCATTTTCCATATATCCTACTGTCCCGAATATCAAACTCATCCCCTTTACCCGGTTAGCTCATTGTTGATTTCTTCAATAATCCAAATCGAATAATACATTGGCCCACAAAAATCTAATAAAATCTCCTTCAAGAAACTTCACGATCAGTATCGCCCGAAAGTTTACTAACGTAGATCTTAGACTTTCACAGTTGTTGCTTTTTCGATCGGCATTTTGGCCGTTTTTCATTTTCTGTCATCCATCAATCTAGAAAAGACAAATTTCACGCTCCAGCAAGTTCAACGATCCTTTGGGTGGGAGAAATCAGATAATCCTGTGTGAAAATTGGCGGCGAATTTTTGAGCGATATAATCTGACCAAGCACTTATCTCAAATTTTTTCTCATCACATTCCCTCATTTCCAACTCTTGCGAATTTACAATGTCCTTAGACATCCGCATCTCTTCGCTGCATCAAGATGTGTTATGGAAAAGAGTTTCCTAGAAAGGAGCTCTTTGAAAATTGATATTTGTTAATAACTAATGTTTTTACAATGGTATAAGAACGCTATACTGAGTACCATTAGATAGTTATTGACTTTCTAATTGAAAATTTACAATTATGAAACACACATTTCTTGGTCTGCTTTGAAGTGTAAATTATTTGCACTTGCATATAGCTTCACATGTTCTCGCAGAAACATAACTCCCTTTTCACCAAAGTCCATGTATAAATGTGGAAAGTGTATGGGAAACAGCCCTATGAAATTGTTTCCTTGATCACCGGATTCGCACGACTTTCCCACCAAGTGCCAATTACAGTGGCAGAGTTCAATTCACTTTCTTTCTTACAAGGAAAGGATACTTGGTCGAAGTGGCGTTTCTATACAGGGCCCGGCATGCGTTGTTTTGGAGGCTTTTGAAAACGAAATCCCCCATGACTCCGCATTTTTTACGAAGTCCCCACGGACGTAAAACTAGTAATAAAAGAGCAACAACTTAGAGCAACAACAACAAGAACAAAAAACAACTGTTGTCACTTTATAGGGCGCCTTGGCAGGCATGTGGTTGGAGCGCCATATCTATCGATGCGTTTATCTATCTATACTATTTTCGGCTCAAACATAGAGGAAAGACAATGATTTGAGTCGCTCTCTTCACTATATGATAGATTTTTGAGCATTCTAGTCGTCCAAATCAAAAAGATTCGAAACTTGTGCGAACCCTCAATTATTTATGCTTCGAACCAAGCCAGTTGGTTTGGTAATGGTCTAGTAGTCAACAAATTCGGGAACGGGTGTTAGGTCACATACGCTTTTGTAACTTTTCGCATAATATGGTTCGGAGTAATATTGCATACACATAGCCCAAATTCGGTATCATGTGATTGCTTGTGCGCTGTAAACAAGCCATTTGTATATTTGAGCATCATTTTGAATTTGGCGCGTTTGATGAGAAAGAACACGTTAGAGCATGTCATTCATGTACCAGCTTGATGGTTAGCATATCTGAAGGTCATTTAAATGTTCAGCAGGATTTACGATACCCCTCTGCTTTTACCCCAAAAACAAAGTTCAGTTCGACTCCGAACCATCCGTGCCGGGCCTCGTTTCCATATTTAATGTATACTATTTTTATAGAGTACTAGCTGGCTTACCCGGCTCCGCCGTATCCGGACCAAACTTGGCACACATACACTTCGGGCCCCGGCGGGTGTCACAGTCCACTTTTCGTTATCGATCGATGTCGATTTTACCGATTTTTATCGATTTTTTTGCAGAGTTCACCTACAGGGCTAGGAGTTGGCACAGGGGGGAAGTGAGCATGGGGATTCCGAATACAATATTAGTTTTCAGCATTATCGATTACTTTTACTGATTTTATCGATTTTTTGTAAATTTTGACATGCGAGGCTGGGATTTTGCACAGGGGGATGATCAGCATGCTCGATTACCCCCCTGTGCCAACTCCCAGCCCCCTAGCTCAAACTTTGCAAAAAAATCGATAAAATCGATAAAAGTAATCGATAATCCCGAAAACCAATATTGTATTCGGAATCCCCATGCTCGATTACCCCTCTGTGCGAACTCCCAGCCCCGTAGCTCAAACTTTGCAAAAAAATCGATAAAATCGATAAAAGTAATCGATAATCCTAAAAACCATTATTGTATTCGGAATCCCCATGCTCGATTACCCCCCTGTGCCAACTCCCAGCCCCGTAGCTCAAACTTTGCAAAAAAATCGATAAAATCGATAAAAGTAATTGATAATCCTGAAAACCAATATTGTATTCGGAATCCCCATGCTCGATTACCCCCCTGTGCCAACTCCCAGCCCCGTAGGTGAACTCAGCAAAAAAATCGATAAAAATCGATAAAATCGATATCGATCGATGACGAAAAGTAGCCTATGACACCCGCCGGGGCCCCTAGTGTATGTGTGCCAAGTTTGGTCCGGATCGGTTCAGAAATGGAATTTTCTATTCGGAACATACGTACATACATACATACAGACATACATACAGACAGACATACAAACAGACATTCAGCTTTATATATAAGATGGAACACTGCATCCGAATCTGCTTTCGGTGTCTGCAGACGTTTTTGAAAGTATGTAGTTATGAGAAATCCTTGAACAAAAATTTGAAATGTACAATAGCATCGCTCCAGATCGTAGTGTGTGAGCTCAAATGGAGCCGTGATGACTCTCAGGGCGCTCTATGCAATTGGATCCCTTCAGTCTAATGAAGTCACGCTAGTCGTTACTTGTTTTGAGCGCCGGAAGGACTTCAACACCTGTTTCCATTTCCACCTTAGACAAACACTCAAATGTATATATTAGTAACGTCCCCATGCTCTAAAAGACAGTGTACATTTCATATGAAAACGACACTTCAACCTCGTATCCTTTCCTTCCCTCGTTACAATCCAATCTGTTCGGAGCCTTAGCAAACAGGGAAAAATAATTTCCGAAACAACTACTGTGTGGTAAACATTAGATGTGGACGAGACTGATGTGATACTCATAAAGGCTTCACGCGTAGGTTTTTCAGACAAATTCGTACTTTACTGCTATTTCCCATTGTTCATATACGCATCAAATTTGATGCCCATATCACTGCCTGCGCATGTGCAGGTCAATGGATTGAAAGGAACAAGGGGGGCTGGCGGCGATGGGTCCCACCACAACCCGCTCGCGCCGCCTCGCTGATTCAATCACCCACTCTCTGCCATAAGCGGTCCTTTCTATGCAGTGCTGCGTACTGAGTGAGAGTATGTGCGGCATAAGTATCGTTTTTTCCGAAACACGAGAGGTGGCTGAGGGCTCACTTAAAAAATCAAGAAGGTGCGTCTTGCACTTGTGAGATTAGGGTATTATTTCACCTGGTAGTAACTTTGTGCTTTCATTTTCTGGTGTTTTCCTCTCATTTGTGATTTATTTGAAAAAGACAAAACCAACAAAAACATCGCAGCAAAAACACATTTCTACCTTTTCTTATTCCTCAAGACTATAGAAAAGCGTAATGGAAATACCAGTAGTACCAATGAATTACCTCAAGACGTGATGCATCGAAAAACAACGGAAGCACATCAAATCTCTATTTTGCTAGATAGAAGAGCACTCGGCGGGTGCACCATACAAGATGCTTTACACAGAGAAAATAAATTAGTTAACGCCTTTCAGTCACTGCAAGGATTCTCCTATTTGCCATGGACTGTGCCCGCGGCTGCAAGTATTGACGCAGTGATAACTCATGCGCGCTTGGTAAGCGGAGCCCACAAATCATCTAGGACCGATTTTGTAAAGACAAGAGCGCTTCTCAAAATGTTAGTACTATCACTTAGTGATTAGGGCATTTAGTCCTCAGCGAGCTACACCCCAAATACATTGAAAGAAGTGTAAATAATAAATAGTTCCAAATTGGCGATTAATTTCTAGCATAAGAAACGGTTCCCTTATGATTTCGAAATGCATAGCTTTTAACTGCATCTAACAAGGAAAGGAAGGTTGGTCGAAGTGGCCTTTTAGAACGATATGTGTACTGTTTTGTAGAGCTTGAAACGGTGATTTCAAATCTGCTTTCGCTACCTGCTGCGGGCTTTTGGGCGAGGAGTTATGGAGCTTTTTGTGATTGAAAAGTCAAGTGCAAGATCAGTGTAAAATCAGCCGCAATATGTTTTTTAGGGTTGAACTATAGTGAAGTCACTCGGCGTAGTAAATATTTTTTATTCAAATATAACTTCTTGCTGCTGCCTCATTTGAACGTTAGGAAAAGGTTACGACTAATTTTATGCTAATTTTACATCCAAATTTTTACTCACAGTAACCATCATCACTCCTCGCCCAGAAGCCCGCAGCAGATAGCAAAGGTAGATATGGAATCAGGGTTCCAAACTCTACGAGACAATGTAAATCTCATCTTGAAAAGCCACTTCGAGGAACCTTCCTTTCGTTTTTGTTTTTCGAGAGTGGTTGATATTACAGAGTAGAATTAAAACGCAGGCTATCCCTTGCCTGGGCACTGTTTTCCATTGTTTTCGGATTAATTTAGTAGACATGCTAATTACATCTACACACGACTTTTAGTTTTGGCGCGCAAGCAAACAGGGTAACCCGAAGCATTGAAGAAAGCAGTGCAGTTCAACACGTTTTGGACCGTGCGGGGCGTGAAATCGCGCGGGGCAAAAAATAGTGTACTTTCACCCGTTAGCCAACAAAGGGACCTTATTTCGCAGACTGTGGGCTACATCTATAATCAGGATATCAGATAAGCTTCGTACCCAAAATCTGAGTGGATTCAAAGTGTTTTTTTGTTGCTTTGGAGAGACTTTTGTGCTTTTTTGAAAAATAGGAACAAGAACTTAGTTATTAAATAGTGTTTGGAAGTATGTATGTTGTACACGGTACACATCATTGTTGAAACTACTTTTTCTCTTTGAAACTGAAGCAAAAAAAGTTGCGACGTCGCACGCGTCGTTCGCGTTGTCGCGCTCTATTGCGACTGTTGTTCGATTTGTCCTCATATCACCTAAACAAATCTCGGCGGCACAACTCTACAGAGTCATTTAAAAACTAAGAGCTTAGACCTTTGACTTACCAACCTTGGACTGAAAGAAAACCTCCTGTAAACCTCACAAGGATCCTTCAAAGCAGCGTGCTGCACCATGTGCAGCACCGGTCCGAAACGTGTTAAGAAAATTTGCTTCTGAGGGATATTCTAATGAGAGATGGCGGAAGAAATAAATATATACAGCGTACGAAATAGCCGACAAGAGATAAGTATCGGAACTTTTGCAAAAAACGAACACGTTCATATTGCATGGACCCTTTTTTGGTATTATCTGGAAAAGTCTTCGCCTCAAAAACCGATAGATGACTCAACTTCAAGAGTTAAGATATACTCCTAAAAATGGTTTGTCCCGAAAAGGAAAGGTACCAGCAAATTTTGAGCAGAACTCTAGCAACAGGCCCGTGGCTCTTCGGCTCTTCGTGTTCAGAAAAAAACCCAAGCGCGTTATTTAGTCGAGCATTGCGTTTTGAACAGGTAACAAGAGGGAAATCGTGCACTTCGCATTCCAACAGAATGGGTCATCATTGCCGGCTCACGTACTACGGCAAAAACTCTGACCAAACTTATTCAACCCAAACAGAAGTATTCAAAATTTGCATACTCTTGCTGATGTATCATACTCGCAAAAGATCTCCCCCACTGAAAGTGCGAAATCATAAATCATTCATCAATGTCGGCTCTCTTCTATCCTTGTTCAAATCGTTCACTTAATGAGTATTTTGTATATCTCTGAATTGATTCATGTTGACATGCACGCGTCAAAGATGACCCCTCACTTCCACTTTTTCTCTTTTAACGCCCCAGATCGTAAAGTACAATACGTCACAAGATTTTGACAAGACGATTCGTTCACGCAAGTATATATATATCCAGAAGAATAGCCGTGAAGAGTGGTTGCCAGAAATTGAGCTGAACCTTCGCTTTAAGGCGTGAAGCTAAGAACTTGAAAATTCTGATCTTTGTTCTTTCATTCAAATAAAATAGAACTTTATTCCGCTCATTGTTTTCTACTAGAGTTTGATCCATCTTTGCTGTTCGTGCTAATCGTTTTTTGCTTATAGCTGAGGTCTCCGCATGAAGATATAGCATTTGAGCTACACTTTAATAAAGGTTTTGCTTTTCTAAACTCGTTATTACGTAACTCATTCAAATGCCTTCTTATCAGATCAACGCCTTATATTCAGCACATCAAGCTTTACAAGAGCTTCATCTACGACTCTATTTGCTCGGTTTCCGTATATCTCAAGAATTCAAATCGATAGCAAGTCATCTTCAAGTCTCCAGGAAGCGTCGGGGAGCCGAAAAGCTCAGTACGTTCGTTGAACTATATTGAAAATGTTTAATAGGTTGTCCAGAAGTTTTGCCCGTTTTTTTTTGACCGGTCACCAAAACCCACGGAACACCGACAAACACCAATTAAGAATTTTCATACGATTCCGACTTTCATCCTCGTTCTGAAAGCTACATTTTTTTTCTAATCTATGCAGTCTCTGCGATCTTTCTTCACAAGTTTTTTTAACGACTTGATAGTGATGCTTAGTCTCCCTTAAATTATAGAATTCAAGCTAACTCGTATTCTGTCATGCTGTTTACGAATACGCTGATAGTTTTGCTTGCTTTTCCGTTAGCCACTCAAAAACGATATCGACTTCCCGGCTCCAGTTGTAGCCCTGACAACGCTTTCTTTGTGCTTTAGAACACGAGACTTTGGACTACAGTATTCTCATTCATGAAATACGAAAAGAGCGACGGTTTAGATTGCGTCAATGGTCGTTTTCGAGAATTTATAACCACCTGATCATTCGTCTACAGTATTTCAAAGCATTCCATGGTATATGGTGGTTTTAAATTTGTGTTTTTAACCAATTTCTGTGTTCTCTATCTCGCGTTCAGATCTTTAGTGTGCATCAATGCCTAACTTTGCTTGATTTACAGCACTTGTGTAATCTCCCATAACAGAGAACTTTAATTTCCCAAAAATGTATCGAAAGTTTGATTGCTATTGACTCTTTTGTCTAAACAGTCTTCGTGGATCTTTAAGTGAGAATGTAGGGGGCTGGATTTACCTTAGATTTACAATAATGGATCGAATTTTTTTAAAACTATGACACTACGGTAGGAACTTTTGTAAGAGTTTCGAGGAAGCATACATTATTCACGAAATCGTTTGTAAGTATTGAGAAGTATTACTAGGTTAGGCATTGCTTAATCCATAGATGAGTTCGTTTCACTTGATCTCAAGCTCAAAGGTTACGACAAATATATCAACAAATATGCTAATTATTTATTAGTTAGCAAAACTCTTGATTTCTCCTCTGCATCTTTGAGAGTGATGGCAAGAGCTCAGCAGTTGGCGCTTTCACATGATGGATGTCTTCTTGGGACGTGAGCGAAGGGGAATCTTCAAAGTCTCCAGATTTCCGCAATGATAAAATGTTAGCAAGCACCGACTTCTACTAAGGAAGGGTACTTGGTGACCGTGGCCATTTATAGTGAACTCATATCATTGAATGCGTCTCCAAGCTATTACGAATCGGCTTTCGCTGTTTGCTAAGCGACTTAAGAGTTATGAGCTTTTTTTCGCAGAATTTTTGCACACGTAAGCGTGATCAAAATCATTGATCTCTGAGTTTTTTGAGAATGAACGCAAGTAGACAGGCTACACAAACTCAGCGTAACTGTGGCCTTCTTCAAATGTTGTTCCGAAGAAAAACGAGAAATTTGAACGAGAACCGGGGAGCGGAACGAATTTGAACGATGTTCATTGATTTGCCTAGTTCAAACAATGCAAACTCTCACGGGTGCGATAAAGTGAGAATGACCCCTCCAGGGTGAAGGGGGTCACAGGCAGCCGCTCCGGGTGAATGGTGTTTCACTTGGTAGAAAAATTAATGTCGAGCGGGGGGGGGGGGGGGAGCTCTTCTCTCATCATTTTTCCGAGTTGAAGCTTATAATTTTTGATTCCTTGCCATTACCAACTGTCTTTTTTCTGAAATGTGAACCGATGTGTTGCTGGATTAGCACTCTTATGTTTCTGACTAGCCTTTGTATTTTTTTACATTTTTCCTTCTCCTTTTCTATATCACCCTGCCTGTTTTTGAAATTACCATAGAAGATGTGCATGCGAGAACATTTGTTTCGGAAAAAGGTAGACAATCTTTAAGCATTTGCGAATTTTCTAAAGTCGTGATTTCTTTAGATGAACAGCAACATCAGCAAGGAAACCGTCTTCAAAACCATCTTGTTTTCCGTTTTCAGGGGATATATATTTGCCTGGAGTTTGTTGAAAAAGTGCCTAGTGAAGGGCGTGGAGTGATTTCTGGATATTTACGAGTTTTTAGGACAAAAAATCTGTAATTCTGTGAATGAACAATTTATACAAGGAAATAGTCACCATCGGAGCCGCCTCGTCCTCCGCATTCAGAAAATACTAGTTGGCAAACCCCGCTCCGCCCGGCCCTGTCAATAACATATTTGTAATCAGCATGCTCGATTACCCCCCTGTGCCAACTCCCAGCCCCGTAGCCCAAATTTTGCAAAAAATCGATAAAATCGATATCGCTCGATACAAAAAGCAGCCTATGACACGCTCCCTGCCCCGAAGTGTATGTGTGCCAAGTTTGGTCCAAATCGGTTCAGAAATAAAAATTTCTATTCCGCACATACGTACATACATACATACAGACAGACACACATTCAGCTTTATAGATAAGATCTAGCATGTCTGCATAACTTTTGTAGTGAACAATTAGTACATGATGATGATCATCATTGGAACCGTCTCGTCCTCCGCTTTCAGAAAATATATAAATTACCTGGAGTCCTTTGAAAAGAGTGCCTGGTGAAGGGTGGGTAAGACTCTTATTATGGGTGTTCTCAGGTGAAGGCCTTTTTTACCACTGTAAAAAGACGTCTACTTATGAACTCCCATTACAAAAGTCTCACCCACCCTTCACCAGGCACTTTTTTAGCGGATCTTAAGCAAAGTATATATTTTCTGAAAGCGGAGAAAGAGACGGTTCTAACGGTGACCATCTCGGCGTACAAAATGTTCATCTAAAGTTATGAATTTTTTAATGTTAAAAGTCGAAAATCTCCAAAAATCATAAGGCACACCCTTCACCCAGGTACTTTTTTGGACGGATCTCAGACATGCTATATATTTTCTGAAAGCGGAAAACGAGGCGATTCCGATATCACGAAGCACACCCTTCACCCAGGCACTTTTTTAGACGGATCTCAGACAGAGCTATATATTTTCTGAAAGCGGAAGACGAGGCGATTCTGACGGATATCGCTACACCCTTTACCCAGGTTTTTAGGACGGATCTCAGACATGCTATATATTTTCTGAAAACGGAGGACGAGGCGGTTTCGATGGTTACTGTTTCTCTGTACCAGCTTTTCATCTACAAAACTCATGAATTTTTTTTAATGTTGAAACTCGTATGGTCCAGAAATCACTAGGCACACCTTTTACTAGTACTTCTATGAACGGACTCTAAGCAAACTATTTATTACCCGAAATCAGAGGGGAACATTGTACCACGGAGATCCTCGCTGACGTTGGTGTGCAGCTACAAAAGCTACTTTTTTTCCTCCTGGAACTTTGTGAATACCTATAAATCTTCCTCCTTTCCAATACACAAACAATTCCCTAAAAATATCTCCTTTGCTTAACCATACTGTTGATTTTTTCTCGACTTTTGGTGAAGAGCGTCACCTTAGTCCCGGTTCAGGGGTGAAGAGGGGATGAGCAAATTCTCACACTATCGTACCCATGCAAACTCTCATAAAAAACATTCAAATATTCCAGACAATCGCTTAGCACATGACAAAAAAAATCGAAATCAACGTTCCACGACGGAAAGGTTCTTAGTGGACGCATCTAGTAATATATGTCTCAAATAGCCACCACCAAGAACTCTTCCGTTGTTAGTAAAAGAACGGAAGAAAATAACGGAAGGATTCCTGGTGGGTGCATCTGAGATGCGTCTCATTGTGAATAGCCACCGCCAAAAACGTTTCCGTTCTTACTAAAATGGAAACTGAAGCTCTAACTCCATTTCAGTAACAACTATGTAAATTAACACGACAAAGACGAGGTGTGTAGATCTACGTGCACACGATGTCAAAGTGCTGAAATGCAATCTTTATGCATAAGAAGATTAACAATTGATCTTATATATAAAGCTGAATGTCTGTTTGTATGTATGTATGTATGTCTGTATGTATGTCTGTACGTATGTTCCGAATAGAAAATTCCATTTCTGAACCGATCCGGACCAAACTTGGCACACATACGCTACGGGCCCCGGCGGGTGTCATGGGCTACTTTTCGTCATCGATCGATATCGATTTTATCGATTTTTATCGATTTTTTTGCTGAGTTCACCTACGGGGCTGGGAGTTGGCACAGGGGGGTAATCGAGCATGGGGATTCCGAACACAATATTGGTTTTCAGGATTATCGATTACTTTTATCGATTTTATCGATTTTTTTGCAAAGTTTGAGCTACGGGGCTGGGAGTTGGCACAGGGGGGTAATCGAGCTTGGGGATTCCGAATACAATATTGGTTTTCAGGATTATCGATTACTTTTATCGATTTTATCGATTTTTTTGCAAAGTTTGAGCTACGTGGCTGGGAGTTCGCACAGGGGGGTAATCGAGCATGGGGATTCCGAACACAATATTGGTTTTCAGGATTATCGATTACTTTTATCGATTTTATCGATTTTTTTGCAAAGTTTGAGCTACGGGGTTGGGAGTTGGCACAGGGGGGTAATCGAGCTTGGGGATTCCGAATACAATATTGGTTTTCAGGATTATCGATTACTTTTATCGATTTTATCGATTTTTTTGCAAAGTTTGAGCTACGTGGCTGGGAGTTCGCACAGGGGGGTAATCGAGCATGGGGATTCCGAAGACAATATTGGTTTTCGGGATTATCGATTACTTTTATCGATTTTATCGATTTTTTTGCAAAGTTTGAGCTGGGAGGCTGGGAGTTGGCACAGGGGGGTAATCGAGCATGCTGATCACCCCCAAGGGGGGTGATCAGCATGCTCGATTACACCCCTGTGCCAAATTCCAGCCCCGTAGCTCAAATTTTGCAACAAATCGATAAAATCGATAAAAGTAATGGACGATCTTGAAAACTAATATTGTGTTCGTATTCAGCATGCTCGATTACCCCCCTGTGCAAAATCCCAGCCTCGCATGTCAAAATTTACAAAAAATCGATAAAATCAATAAAAGTAATCGATAATTCTGAAAACTAATATTGTATTCGGAATCCCCATGCTCACTTCCCCCCTGTGCCAACTCCTAGTCCTGTAGGTGAACTCTGCAAAAAAATCGATAAAAATCGGTAAAATCGACATCGATCGATAACGAAAAGTAGACTGTGACACCCGCCGGGGCCCGAAGTGTATGTGTGCCAAGTTTGGTCCGGATACGGCGGAGCCGGGTAAGCCAGCTAGTTTGTTTATAACGCGTAAGAGGGACAGTGGCGTAGTGGTATGAGGCGCCGCTATGATCAGATCGGACAAAGTTCGATATCCGCCCCTGGGTCAACCAAGCCCTCTACCCTCCGGGGTCGGTAAATTGGTACCAGAGTAATTTGTGTGGGGGGGGGGGGGGGGGTAAAAGGACTGACTTAGAAACGGCTGGCCCCGCAAGTCACTGTAATAGGCTCGCACGCAACAATCGCCTCTTCGACTATGAAATTAGTGTGTGCGTTCGGCGCATGCCCTCATAGGGTTAAGTGATTGGAAGGATGTGTGTTTTCCCGCGCAACCTGGGAGCATCCGGAAGTTTCGCGGGACCGCAGAGCATAATCTTCCCATTCACACGATTCTTCAAAATTGCATACCCTAAAATCTCACAGATAAGTCCTCCCATCAGATAAGTCCTTCTACTGATAAGTCCGCCCACAAATAAATCCGCTTCCCATTATAACTACCCTGAAATCTTGTCAGATAAGTCCGGACTTATCTGTAGACGGACTTATCTGATGGGAAGACTTATCTGCAAGATTCTTGGCGGTGCGAGGGTGCATTTTCATCGATTTTTTGTCAAAAAAGAGGACTTATCTGTAAGTTTTCAGGGTAAATCCATTCTTTAGCCTAAGCTCTACTTATACGCATTCGAAATAATTCTCTGTTTTGCTATGGCTGTTGATGATAGTGAAAGCTTTTCGCTTTTTGCTCGTTTCAGATTTCCTATTTTTTTGCTTCCATCTATCAAATGTTTGCTGCAGAGGTATTTCGTAACCAACGTCAAGGGAGGCTTCGTTTTCGAAATACTCAAATGCCACCTTGTGCTGGGCTTCGATGGATCTCGCGCGGCTGAGTCGCGCGCGACCGCATCGCCTGGGCTCTGCAACTCATTTGATCATCACATATGGGAAAGACCGAGCTTCATTGCTAATCTATTGTGGGAAGATGAAGAGCATGCTCGCGAGGGAGGTGCAGAGCTCAGGCGAGGCGGTCGCAGTCGCAAGCCCCCATCACTCTCAATGATACAAAGAGTAGAAGCCCAATCCCATCTTTACTGACGCTTTAGAATTCCTTTAGGATCGCACCGTTTACATGTATCCCAAACTACCTGGTTTTCCCGGTCTAACACGAGTCACGTCGTCTCGAAAATCGAGTGAAGTTTACTGTTACTGTTTACACGATATCATGGAATTGACTTCTTAGCCGATGTCGAAAACTCATTCTTAAGCCAAAAATCAATAAAATCAATAGAATGCCCGGGTTTGCCGCAAAAAGTAGCGCTAAACCACCCCCGCAGTCGAATACATATGTGTGCAAAGTTCCAGCTCAATCGGTTCATTGGCGGGCGTTTCTATAACAAACGAACAACTTAACGAACACACTTACAAGTTTTGAGTTTTATATATTAGGTTGAACCGAAAGTTCGTTTGCACCATTTTCCAAAAATCATAACTTCTGGTTTTTCCAACCGATTTGACTGCTTCTTTTTTAATAAAAGAGCAAGTCATGCAACAAAAATCGGAGCAGTCAGTATTGTAGGTTCCTTCACAAGCTCTTTCTAACAGTACAAAGTTTGCGCCGATTGAGCGTCTCTATGAGTAGTTACGATTTTCCTTAGAAAATGCCAAAATAAATCAAATTCGCATCGAGCGAATCACCGATCCCTCTTCATTACTATAGGATTACTGTAGGAAGTTCGACAAGGATTTTAGGCCATTGAAAGCCATATTCTGCCTCGGAACAAAACCAAACAAGCCAAAAACTCTTATATTATGGTAATGGAAGCCGCTGATTTCGAATATGAAACTAGTGAACCAGTGGTTTAAAGGTGCTATTCGCAAGGGTGTTCGCTTCCGGACCGCCACGCGGTTCCCCGCTATTTGCAGAATTTGGATTGAGTTAACGATTCTTTATATATTAGATTTTCACTTTACTGTGATGCTTCTTTCCAAAGTTATCTCAGTTGAACCGTAATAACCGAATTCCCAGTATTGGCCAGAATTGTGATTACACCGTCAAAAAGCTGAAAACACTCGTAAATGTGTAATAAAATCAGCGTGCGCGAAATCCCTAGTACACAATTTTTCAGATTTTTTGAAAGATTTTTGTCAGATGGCATATTTCACAATGGTTCCGCATGTTGGAAGTTCATACGTAATCCTACAGTAACGAAGGGAGATCGGTGATTCGATGGGTACTGTAAATCTAAGTTGAACCTTGCTCTATAAAATGGCACTTGACTGGAAAAAAAGACACAATGGGAGGAGGGATATTAACGATTGAATAGTGTGTAGTTAATTTTGGGACACCTTGTATATATAGATTAGTGAATGTACTTTTAGTCTGACTAAATACTGTGCTACATTTTTGTTTTCTTCCATCACCTCACTCCACAGGGAAGTCCATTGAAAAAGACAACTTTGTTTTTGCCGAAATGTGTTTTTACAGATTTTCAAAAACAGCTTGCATCCACATCAGACTGCTAACCAATGGATGCATGGCCCCGATCTGGCCAATATTGTTGATTTTTGAAGGTTTGTTTACATTTTTCATTTTACATTTTTACATTTTTACATTTACATTTTTCTCATGCAGTTTGAGTTCAATGCTATTACAGAAGAAGAGAAAGAGTAGAAAGGATTGAAAGAGAGTGAGTAAGCGAGCGACGAGGCGCGAGATAGAGAAAACAAAGCCGCTGAGGCCAGATTACGGTAAGCAGTGCAACAATGAAAGGATGCCAAGTCGCACTGAAAAGCTGACGAAAGATATATATCATCAAAAGCGTCTTCAAATGCTAATATCACATCTGCTCTTTATCAGCGAAACAACTCTCTTGAAAGCAGCGTTCCGGTAGGTGCGGGGTCCCAGACTTTTAGATGGACTCCCTACCTAAGCGACCACTAGTCTGGAACGAAAAGGGTGGAAAACTGATATGAGAAGATGTGTTTGAGCTCAAGATGATGCACTGATCACAAGCAGTTCAAATGTAACAGCTCTGGACCAGTTATTCGTGAGTTTAAGAAACATTATGAAGGTCAAATAGAGAGCAACAATACGGGATGATATGTTTAGTCACTAGCGGCGGACCGAGACCCTCCTTCAAATCGCGAAATTCTGGGAAGCTGCTTACATCGCTTATGAAGATGTGCAAGTGACTTGTTTATAGACGCAAATGATTGAAATAAATAAAAATTGTTGATAACTCAATGTATCCTTACAAAAAATATTGTTGAAGCGTAAGCCCCGCCACCCCTCTCTTGAAATCCAGATATTTGGATCCCCAGCGAAGATGCTAGTGCATGCGGCCCCAAGACTCGATGAATTGCTGTAAATTGTACCGAGGATATACTGCGGCACTGTTGAAAATATTTATAGTAGAGAATGGTGGAGTCTCATGATATCAAATTTTCGATGAACGGCTGTTCGAGAGCAATGCATCGAAAAAACCACAACTTGCGAGATCCACTTGTTTTGTCGGAGACGTCTCTAGGAGTGTCATAGTAGATCCTTAATACAAATTCAGGTTTTCATCAACTTATTGAAAAGATAGAGAACTTTAAAAACAAGGAGATCCATGCTCGACCGTCGCTCAATCTCGGCATTGTTTAATGCTTCTTGAGACTGCTTAAAGGCACCATCCACCCTATGTTGAGGGTGTTGAGCTTTTGGCAGCATATAATAGTAGGGCCCCCTGTCAATCCAATGCCCAAGTCGCGGCGCAAAATGCCGCTCCGGGAGCGAGAAAATCGCTTTGGAATAGCGAAGATACACGTGGACCCCCATCCGTGCCCGCCCTCCCCATCCATGCCCGCCCATTTGTGCGCGCACATCCAATCACCGTCCCGGAAAGCCGGCCTGTCAGTTCTCCGGAACGAGGATTATCGGGGTTTTCGCGCATTCTCGACTTCATATTCGGAATCAGGGACAGGAGAAGGCCCTGAAGCGACAAAAACATGGAAGTCGAGAATCTGGGTGGACGGTGCCTTTAAGCTGCACACCGAGACTAGTAACTTCTTTATTGACTGACTTTTCGGCAATATCGCCTACTTAAGAGTCTGAAATTGTCGGATGCATAGGTAATCTATCCTCCCAAAAATCGTATCAAGACTCGGAAAAGGCGTTCAATATGTCAGAAAACCAAGGGCTACAAAAGTAAATGCAGAATTGAACTAGTGCTCACCTAAACAACTGATAACTGCTTTGGTCAGCAGACCGTATACCAGCAACTAAACTCCAATAAGTGTTATACTACCCAGTGACCTAGCACTTGACCTCAGAAGCCACAAAAGCTCCGATAAGCGGCCAACTCATTGGTGATGGCTACGCACTCATCCTTTCTATCCAAATTTGGAATTTTGGCGGCAATCCAAAACGCTTCTAATGCCTTGCGCGCCAGGATTTCGGATTCGCGTGCTAAGATCGTGACCTCTACAGATATGTCTGCATCATTATGGAAGAGCCTGCGGTGCATGCCCAGTGGAGTTGCCGTAATCAATTTCTTGAGCCCGTTTAGACGTTTCTTGATCTGAGTACCTAGGCGGTGCCCGTCTCGCCAATATACGTGCCCCCACATGTCTGGCAAGCGTGGCGTACCGAAGGGGGGAGGGGATCGCGAAATTTTTGAAAATTACTTAAATGTGTTATAAAAATGTGCAGAGGACTTGTTTTTACTTGTAAATAATTGAAATATTTTACCAATTTTTAAAAATTCAAGTTAGCCCTGTAAAAAACCCCTTTTTCTAAAATTTTGGGGTCAGGGGCCCGGAAAAATTTTGGGAAACATCCTAAAAAAATTTTCGGAAGAAAAAATTCTTTGTCCCCTCCCCGAGCCGAAATCCTGGGGCCTCCGCTGGCAAGTGAGCAAGTGATAAGGTACACTACCCCCGACACCATGCAGTCTCCCTCCTTGCCGAACGGGCATATTAAACACCCTAGGGTCATACACAGCCTATCATAAGCGCGATTACGTACGGGTTGACGCCTAAGGTTAGGTGGAGGTACGTCCACGACTCCTACCCAATCTTGTAGATCCACTTAATACTAGTACTATACACTTAGTACTAGCCTCCTTACTGCCTTGCTGAATTCCTCCGAAATATAGGTAAGCGAACGGAAATTTACCTCGGTCTCTGGAGTCTTAACATCGGCTAACCGGTGTTTGACAGAAGAGTGTTTTCTGGCTTGTACCCATTAGATCTAGCTACACGGTCAGCCAAATGCAGTGAGTAAACCCTTTGTTGCCTATCGAATGAAACCCTCACAGCTGTCACTACTCGGTTTACAGTACCATCGTGTCTTGGAGTTTCCACCTGACAGCTGCATCTGAACGTTCAAGAAAGATAATCAATCATCCTTGGGCTTCTCCCGGGTCATCTTGATATGGAGGGACTGCTGATTGAGAATCATAAAATAAGTGTCAAGCTCGACCTGGGTAGGGTATATAACACAGCAATCGTCCACCTAACGGCAGTACAGTAGCGGTTTGCGCGCGAGAACAGGTGCTTCTACCTTGGACATAAAGACAATGGCCAAAGTTCGCGCTAAACGTTGTCCCATTGCAACACCTCTGATCTGCTTGTAACACTGCCTGCACCACCGAAAGACCGAACACTGTAGACACTCCCTTAGTAGCAACATGATTCCTCTGATGCTTAATCCGTAGTCAGCGAAGCTTGATGTTCAGAGAGGAGCTCGAACGTGGCACGCAGGGCGTCGTCATTGGAATCGTGTAAAGCAAAGTTACGCCGAAAGACTACAACACATCCCTGATCCACATGCGTGCTACGCAATACGATCCGCTGGGATCCCTCAAGGGATTACACGAAACAGCGAAATTCTCAGCTTGTATGGCAATATACTGCCATGCATTCTACTCATGTATCAGAATATAAGAACTATAACATCGCAGCTCAAAAGAAAGGTTCGTATTCTGAAGCTTTAGATATCTGGATTTATATCAAGTATTCCTACCATCCTTCTGAACACATTAAACAGCAGCAAGAAGCTGTACAAGCCGCATTTACCCTTTTGTATGATCCCTGATGATCCCCGGCGCTTCTCTTCAAAAGTCATTTTTCCTTCTTTAAAATCAACGACAACCTACCAGAGTTGTAGTGATAACTAACCCAACACTGCTGAGCATTTGCTGATAAGAACAATTGAGTTTTCAAGAGATTGAATTTTTCTTTAAACCCCAACTTTCGACTTGTGGTTCAAGGCAAATTTCATGACTCCTATCCGTCACTTGTTCTCAGCAACATGCTAAGCACGGTTGGGTAAGATAATCTGCACAACTTTAGAAGTTTTTTCGTTAACTTTGGAGAAAGAAAATTGACTTTGAAGAAAAGCGCCGGGGATCATCAGGGATCATATAAAAGTTGGAAAATGCGGCTTGTACATCTTCTCGCTGCTGTTCAATATGTTCATAGTGAAGAATTGCAGGAATACTTTGGACAGGTACACAAAGTGAAATTCAAATATCTGGAGCTTAGAATAAGAAGCTTTCAAGCTGCATCCCCTCCCCGGCGGGGATGTTAATGCATGCGGCCCTTAGTATCATGTTGTAAAACGACTACCTCCGGCTTAATTTCAGGCAAATTTCATTATGCATCACAGCCCGAAATCCATTTTCTCCTATACCAATATTTTTCTGCTCCAATATGTTCTCCTGCAAGCGTGGGAATCCAAAAATGTGCACCGAGATAAAACAAAGGCTTGTTCGTAATGAAGATAAAAAAATGATATGGCAGCAATTCTAGTGAACTTCAATGGAAAGTTTAGTTTCGTATGAGATATGAAAAAGTCATCTGAAATGAGGACGTGGAAGACGTTTTTCGTAGATATGTAGTATGGAAACCACCTGGAGAGCCAACTGAAAGGGCTTAAGAAAGAAATAAATTTCCTTTCTTCGATAAGTTTTTTGCACTTTTAATACACTTTTGAACTATATCCTAACCTACAAACTAATTCTTTGCTCTCCGCCTAGAAGCCCCAGAATTTGAAAGTGGCAGCATTGCTGCCCCAAGCGGCGGTGGTGCGCGCTGAACACAGCATGCCGTCAATCCAAACTAAACGAACATCTTTGCTTCTTTTCAGTGTTTTAGAGGTGCTCTGTGCTGTTTTTCTTTCTACTTTTCTTTGGATCTAAGGCATACCTCACGCGATTCGGCTATCATCGCACATCTCGGACGCATATTTGGGTAGCTTGTGTAACTTGTTGCACACAGAGCAAGTTCTGACCAAAGGCAGCGCATTAAAGGCGAATTACGAAGAGTCGCTGTTGTGCCAAATCGCGCAGCGACCGAAATCGCGCAAGGTAAGCCTTAGGCAGGCGCTATACTCCTCGAGGAGTAAGCATGGCGACAGGCGATCGCCAGTCGCTACGGCGGGCGATCGCCACTCGTTAATACTGCGACTGTGTTTTTTATGCGTATCGATTGCTAACAAGTTACCACAGTCCAATCGATGCACATTTAATGTGTAGTCGCCAACACTGGCGACTGGCTATCGCCAATATCGGCGACCACACGTTTGATACGTATCGATTTGACATGTGGTAACTTGTTTGGCGATTGGCGATCGCTCGTCACCGAAAATTAGCGACTGGTTGCAAATGGAGCAAGTTCTGACCAAAGACAGCGCATAACGACGAGTTACGAAGAGTTGTCTTTGGTCAAATCGCGCAGCGACCGGAACAGGGCCCGGCACAGATCGTCTGGAAGCAGGCTGGACTTCGTTTTTGAAGCAAACAGCAAAGGGGTTATCGTTTTTGACTAGTAGGAACCGAGCACCAAGAATAAGCGCCATTTGGTCGAACACAAGCTTTCCGGACAGGTTATCACACGATTGACATGCTCTACCGTGTGTGGCAAAAAGTGCGCGCGATTTGAAAGCAAGGCTAAAATGAAAAAATTGCTTGTTTACAGCGTACACAGAATCATATGACACCAAAATTGGACTATATGTATAGAAAATTATTTGCGAAAGATTTATGTAGAAAGATTTGAAAACTTATGTGAAGTAATACCTTTTCCAAAATTAGATCGTCTCCAGACGGCCACCAGACGATCTGAGATCGTCTGGAGCATATATTTTCGTCAATTCACATAAGTTTCGGATTTTTTCAGCATGGACGGATTCCCCGGTCAAAAATCTATCACTGAGCATAAAGACATTTTCATATCATTGCTTTTCCTTTGTTTTTTGCCTTCATTTATTCTCGCTTTGTTGAATTTCGCGCTCTAATGCCAAAGTCTCGTGCATGCGTAGTAATCAGCTTTAATTCACTGGATTTTCACTCTTATCTCACGTCTTTTCTTTCAGACTTGTAAATCATTCTTGTTTTCATCTTCTCCTAAGCAGCTAGGTCAAAGGGGACTTCGTAAAGCTTCCGAAAGTCAGGGGAGACTTCGTTTTCAGGAACCCTAGAAACCGACTCGTGCCGGGCCCTGGACCGGAATCGCGCGAGGTATGCCTTAGGCCTCATTGTTAGGCCTTACGCGCGCCAGGGCATGATAGTGTTGCAAAGTCAAAAGAAACTTCGTTTGCGAAAATTGCAGGAGCTACGTTGGGACAAAGAAAGGGATAATCCCTTTTAGGCGCCGCCTCCGAGAACTACCGGTATACGCATTGAATGCAGTAGCAATCAAAAAGAACAAGGCGCGAAAATGGCTGGCGTATCCATTTCTCCACATTACGATCATTCCTCACATATAAGATACTCTTTCGACAAGCTTTTATCCTGCCTCAACTTCAAAACACTTGGAAAATATTGAGAGACCCTTCACTTCTGAGTCTGATTTTTCGGGAATCAGCGAATGCAGACGTATTCTTCTATTGATTGTTATGGGTGAGTCGACAACAAGAAGCTTGGCGCCTAATAGTTGATCCATGGTGACAAGCTTGCGTATCTGCACTTTTAACGGCTGCAAGCTTCGCCAATAAATTTTTCTTCTTTTTTCCTCAGTCTGTTAGTCAATTACAATGTTCGAGTTCTAGTTGTGGATTACGCAGAATTCATAAATTGTGGGTTTGTCATTTTTTGAAAAAAAAAAAGCCAGAAATGTCTTACTTTTCACAGAAGGATGTTTTGCCATTTGTACGTGAATATCTCAAATGTTGCTGCTTTAATCGAAACTGTTTCCCCCGCAATCTTGACTTTTTGCATTCCAGCAAAAATTTTCCGAGGTCAGCTTCTTTCCTCGTTAAAAAATATGTGCCTTCCAACCTTCGAACCGAAAATCAAGAACTGGTGGTTTGTAGTTATCTGTTCTGCCGATTTCGAGCGTATTTTTTGTTTTCCGGTTAGTTTGGGCTCTTGACAAGCCGAAAACGAGATTTTTCAAATTTGCAAAAAATTCACAATTTGTATCACTACCGAGCAAATCTCGGAATAACAGCATCATGTGCGCATACCATTCTCACACTTCTCAAACTTTTTTGAAGCACTTTGGATATTTTCGAAGTTTAAATGAGATAGGTATCAAAAACGATTATTTTTGCCACTACAAGGCCGCCTGCTATGGAAGAAGCAACCAATCAAGCAAAACTTCATGGGGGAAGTAGGCTTTAAGATGCTTGCGGCTGGCAAAAGCTTATAAAGGAACATGATTAGGCTGTGTTATAACAAAAACTAAATGAACAACATTACAGCTAGCCTGATCTCAGCACACATTCCTCAACAGCCACCGACTTCACAAAAGCAAAAATATGAACGCAAAACTTACGAGGTGGACACCGCAAAACTGCGTAGATTCTGGCATACTGGCACAATCCGCGGAGTCATCCAGGTACGGATTCAGTCAGGTAGAGTCCAAATATTACTGAAAGTAGCTGTCTTAATGTTGTTTCAGGCATACACGAAGTCTATGCTTACGGACCTTCCGCATGTCGAAAAGGTCGTCTATGATATTTGCATGAAAGACGCGAAGAGCATTGTTGGTCTTGCCAAATGTTCTGTCAGAGTGTTCAATACACGAGATTCTCTGAAAGGCCAAGTGGATTTGATGAGCAGTACTTCAACGTCTGGTGCGCCATCAAGTACAATAACAACTTCTCCTACAGCGTCCACAACTCCCAAAGAAGAAAGCTCTTTTGGAAAATGGGAGCAAGCGCCCTATCTACCCATCAGGCGGAAAGCAAAAGTGTTCAAAACACCCCGGATTTTGGGTGAATACAAGTCGAAAAAACGAAGAAACAAAACTGGTTTCAAGATCAAACGGAAGAAGGGTCGCTTTTTATTGTCTACTTCGTCATCGTCATCCCGCACTTTGCGCTTGCATCCGTCCAAGGAGCGAAAAGACACAAACAGTCTGGTTGTCAAATTGAAAAAAGCTTTGGCATCTGGGTTTTTACATAGAAACAGGAAAAGGGCACATTTGGAATCGCGAAGTTGGCGAAAACGATTGAAGAGAAGTGCTGCTGATAAAGATGTTGAGAAGACAAGACTCGGATTATCCTCACCCAACTTATCTTTACGGGCAGCTGATATTGAAAATATATTTGCAGAAGTTTTACAAGGTAAGAAATTATTCTACCGAAAACTTCGAAAGTTCTTTGCCGTAAGAAGAAGAAGAATCGCTGGTTTACTGCTCCTGCCATATACAGGATGTCCCAAAAGCATGTACGCCAAAGCTCAGCAGAGGCGGCGCTTTCACACGCTGGATGTCGTTTTTTGAGGGGAAAGCAAAGAAGAACCCGTAAATTTCCACTCAAAAACCTGACTAAAAATTAGAGCATAGTTCTGGGAGACGGTCTTTTCGCACGGGCGGTCTCCAGAGTCTCCCTGATTTAGACGTGTCTTAACATGTAGTGCACGCCGCAAACCTTTCCTCCCCCTGTTTTGCTTAGGCAAAAGCCGCCGCAGGGTGTGTCGCGCGCGGCGGTGGTCCTGTGTGGAAAGCATTACGGTCGTGCGAATCATTCTACACCCCATAATTCTCACTCTTAGAAAGCTCGAATTTCAAGGTCTAACGTGATTATACCAGTTACAGGTATAAATTGGCATGTTACAAATACGACTAGTGCATAAACCTGTGTGCACACGGTTTCAACGTGTCAAAACACAATCTCTAAGAACAAAAATATAAACAATCTTGTTTACAACGAGTAAGCAACATTGAGTCATCAAGTTGGGTGTGTACACCCACGGCGATGATCAAAAGAAAAGTATGGAAATTTATGAAAAAATTATGTGAAATAGGAGTTGTAAGGTTTTTCGATTTAAGGTTGCTCCCGCGCAATCGGGGAGCACCTTAGGTTGCGCGGATCCAGGTAAAGTTATGAATCCTCAGAATTCTCCCCCTTCCTCATATAACTTTCCAGATGCTTTTAAATAAATCAGTTCTTTAAATCAAGCTCTACCTACGAGTACTCACCTTTACCCAAGTTTCGTCTCCTATGCTTATTTACGGCTTTTGATGTCATTAAAAAGCCTTTTTTTGCATTTCGTTTTCTAAATTTTGACTTGCTCTTGTCTTTTCCTCACTTCAATCCATTTTTTGTTGCAGATTATTAGAGGAGCCTTTACAAACATTGCAAAAGGTATCTCATCAATTTGCAATATCAAGGGAGACTTCGTTTTTGAATTTCTCATATGCCAGTACTTTAGTATTTGTTCATTTCTGAACATATATCAGAATTAGAACAATACAGAGAAGACTAGCATGGCTCCTGCGCAAGGTGACACGCAAATATGCCACCTCGTGCTGGGCCTGGTGTACGCAGTTTTTGATCATCAACATCTCTCCTTTTACAAATTACTACGAAGGTCTTTTGCCAAATTTTGGTACTGTTCTTAGAGCTACCTTTATAATTGGATTGACAAAATGCTGCAAATCACCAAACTTCTTCACCTTTGTAGATTACGGTAGGTGATTGCACTTTTGTGCTGGGTGTGGGTATTGATTGAGTGCCACGCGGGACTTTTGTGCACAGCGTGTACCTCAAACTTGGGTAATTAAACCTTTATTATAATACTACTGATACTACATATGCGACTACGAATAATGAATAATATGCTAATATAATGTTAATAATATGACTACTTAGGGTTAAACCAAAGCTAACATTCTATCAATGTTTTGTTACTGTGATATTCTGTGACCCTGTGATTGTTCTGTGCGTTAGTAGAAAAGCGTGCTATAAAACTCAGACAACTAAATGGCTAACATGATGCCCAGCTTATATATACAATGAAACATAAACAAAAGCCTAGGAATCTACTGATAAGCGAACTGATAACAAATGCATAAACATAAGCTGTGGGAAACACAGCTGATCGGCCGCGCTAGGCCACTGTTCTTTGAACGCGGCAAATGAATACGAATAGAATAATTCGTATAGTAGGAACTTTTCAAAAGGATAAAAATTGCTATATTTTGTCTCAGAAAAAAGACCAAAAAGATATCCATAAAATAGAGTGCAAGTTGAGTATTCAAAGATAGCGACTCCACTTAGACTAATAGAGGAGTTTTTATTGGTTTAGTTTTTTTTACTTCTTCTGAGGCAAAATGTACTGTTTATGGCTTCAAAATTCCTTCAGATTTTCTCCCATAATCCTACAATAATGAAAAGCAATCAGTAGTTTGCACTATTCAAATTCAAGTTGAAACCAGCTCCACAGAATGACACCTAAAATCGGCGAAAGACGCTGAAGCAAGAGAGTTATTAATGACCCCGTTTGCACATTTTTTGGAGCACCCTATATAAATTATCAGCCAAGTAGTTCAGGATCCGATGCAGAAACAACAACAAGTATCCCACAAAAGCACAAGGCGAAACAGCCGCGTAAGAACTGCATTGTCTAAGTCAGTGATGTAAAATGTTTCCGTCGATTCAGAGCCCAGCTCACACATCGAAAAATTGCTCATTATTCGGGATCATTTTCGCAGAGTAAAACAATGTAACGACTTTTTCGATAATCTAAATGAACGGAATAAAATGTAAGTCAGATGGAGGTACAGGGCTCTACAAAATCTGAAGGCCAATTTTTAGGTTTTTCAAACACTTCAAACTCGGCATTGATAGCAAAGCGCCGACAGTTGAGAAACAGGCAGCATCAGTGATGGATGAAGTTGTGGAAACAATCAATGCGTTCTCCGTAAGACACTATGAATTCTTAATAAACACTAAGAATTCTTTTCAATTCAGAAACTATGCCGCACCAACCTTATCATATAAATTCGACAATTTCTCAAACAGATTGATACGAATTTGGCCCCGTGGGAAAAAGCACGCTTGTCAGCGGGAAAATTTCAAAACTAAAAAATTAGTTCAATGGGGTCAATTTGTCCGAGGATTGTGCCTTATAAAAAACTTCATACTTATATGAAAGGGCAACGGAGGAACAGAAGCGCCCTTACCTTACACAAATTAAACGTCACTATCATTTGCAATTTTTATCATCCAACTTGAAAATCGCAGAGTATAAATAATTGCGTTCAAATTCGAATTTCTCCTTTCAATCTCCATAGAATGTGAATCGTTCTTGTGATAGGACCACAACGGACTTCAAATTATGATAGACAGTGCCAACACGAAAGAATGAGAAAATAAAAGCTGGAGAATCTTCCATTATACAAGTTATGTAGGGAAGTTTCAGAACCAAGGTTCATCTGACAAGCTATCGTTGTTTTCACCACGCCTGCTTTCTCTGCTTCCCGAAGCATCTATCCCAAATCACCAAAAGTTCATGTCGCCAACGTTGTTTAGCTTCCAGAAGGAAGGAATTCTATCCGTGCCGGAACTTTTCAAGGTTTCTCAACTAGAAAAGAATGCACAGCTTGAAAATGTCATGATTGTTATAACAGCTAGCAGCAATTAGTAAGAAAGAGCAAGACGATCTGCTGGAGATGATAATTGACATAAGTGGTGCAGGAAAAGCCCTTAAGGTGAGTAACCTTCATTCAAATTTTTTTGCTTAGACCAGTTAGAAAAGTTTAGGAGATATTCGCCAAATTAGAACCAGAAATGGATGAAATAAAGAACGTCAAGTATCCTATAGTACAAAAGCTAATGGAACACGATGAGCGATGGAGACGGTATGTTATTGTGCAAAAATTGATGGTCAAATGAATCGGGATATGTCATTCTTCTTTGGCTCAATGTTTGAACTTTGTTCCTTTATAGATGATCTAGTTTGACCTACACAGGCGTCCGCAGTAAAGTTTCATACAGTATGTCAATTGAAAGTTCCCAATTACAGCTCAAGAGCCAGCTTCACAGAAGAACAAAAGAGAGATTTCGACGAAAAAGGATTTGCTTTCTTGGACGAAAAGCAACTGAACTTGATATACAAGCCAGAAGGTATTTTACCTAGCTCCGTCTATATTTTAGCCAGCTTTTGAGTCATGAAAAGTCCGCGCATTTCATTTCTGGAGTAAAACTTGCTGGCTTTGCTTTTATATGTGACTTTCCTGCTAAAGGGGTAAATATGCCGAGGTAAGAATGATCTTCATTTCATTCAAAAGGGTTTTCGCTCGCATGCTTGAGAATTTTTTGAACTTTGCTAGATGCCCCTGAAAATGGGTCGCGAGATCCGAAAATTATCTAAAAATCTGCAAATCTGTCAAGGGACTTTCTACTTGTGAATGTTCAAAAGAAATTCTTGAAACTCAAAAAAAAACAAATTTTATAAAAAGGATTCCGGGGTCCGGCCATACTTATAATGCGCAAAATTTCCGAAAGATCCCAGTAAATTTTTTGGAGATCAACAGCCTCCCCTCTGCACGGACTCATATGAATATCCATATACCACCACTGCTTTCCGGCACACATATGATTATTTCTTGTCTACAAGTTTGCGAGTTCAAAAATTTTCAGACCAGCTTCGCTACGGAATGAATACTACCAAACTCGGCAGAATGACGAAACAAGAGAAACAGGCAAGACTAGAAAAGGAAATTCGAGCACTAGCGGAATTGGAAAAACCTCGAGCACCAAGCTGGGGAACAGGTAATCCTCGAACAAGCATAGCAACCTTTAACAAGGCTATGTTCAGCACGTGTTCGACGACAAGCAGAAGGTCCCATAAACTTCGAAACCTTAGCTCCTGTAGCATTTGCTACAGACGTGCTCGGCGGTGCATCCTTAGATATTGTTACATTGTCACCGCGAGCTTTCATAGTAGAAGTATTGTTCCCGTCGGCTCTAATAGTAAGTTTTCATGCCAGCAACTGAGGCCTTCACAAACAAACGTTCTTTACTTCAGCAAGAAACTCTCTCGCCACGAGCGTTCATCGTGTCCATACTAGCACCAAATGCTCTCATCGCTCGTATTTTATCGCCGACTGCTTTCCGTGTCGAAGTGCTTTCACCGCGAGCACTGGTGGCATGGGTGCTCTCTCCTCAAGCATTCGTGAGTGAAAATAATGCTATTATAAATTTCCGAGTATATGACACTCATCGGCTCGTACAACAATCTCTCCTGCTGCACGATCAAATCTCGGATTACAATTATGGAGGAGAATGAACTGAGGAGGATAGCGAGGCTGAACTCTCTGCAACAAAAAAAAAATTACATTTTTTCCATTCCAGCCTTGTCATTGAACCCTCTGCTGGAGTTTGCAATGGGAACATATACCGAGTCCTTTCAAGAGTCACAATCCCAAATTGCTTGGCTTCCTTATCTTCACTTTAGAGGTGCTCTCACATCCTTTGTGATTTGGATCGCGAGAAAATTTTCCTGATGGAGGTCCGTAGCGTCATTCATATTTTTGGAGCCTCAAATTTCTCGGAAGCCTCTGACCGTGCAAACTTGAAAAATAAGGCGGCTTCAATTAGGCCGTATGCATCTCGAAAAGCGATTTGAAGACTTGCCAGTAGATTATTTCAATAGGCATAAAGACAGGGCTTTCATTTATGCATGCCATGCACAGAAGATCGCAACCCATATTCCCCTCTCCAATGCACCCTCTCTTTTCCCCGGGAATCCTACCTGATGATTGATAAGACTCTTCTGCTTTTCTTCCTTCTGCTCACGAAACACGTATCCTTTTTCCTCATGGCACGAGGAGCAACTTCAATTCAGGCTCGCTGAGTTGATAAAGGTGATCTTTCCCTTGTGACATCAAAGATCATTTGTAGTTAGATTTATAAATTAGTAGTGCAACTATTTTCATGACTTGGCTCTTCTTGAATGTGACGGATTCAATTCTTGATACGATGCAGATTATGCAGTGAGCTAGCTATAATTTTTTTGTGGCCAAGTAAAGAATTCACGCATTTCGAAACGGGACAAAAATGAAGGTTGCTGTTTGGATGAAACGCATCAGCCAAAACTGTAGATTTAGCCCAGTGGAAGTCGGTTTTGACCATTTTCGACTAGCAAAAGTCAAGCAGGAGACATCTGTAGGTCACTACTTGTTTTGTCACTACTTGCGGACAACTGGTCCTGGAATAACATGCACGACACTGCAAAAGGACCAGTTGGCCGCGAAAGACGGCTCAAACTGGCGGCCTTCGTTCCCCTACCCTAGACATTCCGCACTAAACACCCGATAAGCCTTACCATTCCATCAATTTTGTGTTCTTCCCATCTGCAGCCTCTTCTTGTAGGCCTCCGCTGAGATGTGGGTGTAACAGCATGACGTCTTGTAAGCAATTCGCTATTCATGTTTTAGTCCCTGACTTTCCCTCTCACTTCTTGATTGTGCGTCTTTGTATTACTGACCAACTTTCAAAAATCTAGCAACGGCGCTTCTCTTTATCAGGACAAGCCATAGCCAACAAGACAAAACACCACTGAACGTAGAGGGGCACTGCGATAGGTACTGAGGCTTTTACTCCTTTGGTAATGGGTGATACGATTCCCCAGCTTCTAGCAAACTTCTTAAATTTTGCAAACGTCTTACTAAAAATGAATGAAACCCTTTCGCAATCAATCGATAACTTGCTTGTCAAAGTGGTATCATTTTCAATTACCAAAGCGAGAGGGCTCTGAATTTACTGGCTGTTTTCGTCGTAAGTAGAAGTAGGTCGTTTTCGAGGTGTCTCCACGTCAGGGCTCGGCACGAGGTGGCTAGTTGAAAATGCAAAAAACGAAGTCCCCCTTGACTTCGTCACAAAAGTACGACATCCCCCTTGACACGCTAACGAACAAATCATACATGAAAACAAAAAGAATGAAATAGAACCCAAAATCGACAATAAATAGGGAATAAGAACTGTGGTTCTGGAAGTGATGGTTTGTATTCTCCGGGTTGGCGGCAGGCTGTGTCCGCCGCGCACCACCGCGAGCTTGGAGCACCTTTGCTGCTGCCATCCAGATAATTTGGAGGGCTATAACTAGGCGGGGAGGAGAGGGTTTGAGGAGGTACAAGAACTGTTTCGTAGAATATTGGATGTAGATTACTTTTATGTAAACAATTCGAAAAAAATTATGTGAAGAGTAGGAATTATATGACTTTGTTTGCGCTAAGCCACCTCATGTGGCTATCCAGGTGGCTTGAAAGCCACCTAACCCCGAAAAAAGTTTGCCATGCCCTTAGCTCACATAATTTTTTCATAATTTTTCATACATAGTCCCAACTCCCCATTGCCTATCTACACACCTATTTTGGTGCCATTTCATCTTCACTTCGCTGTAAACAAGCCCTTTGTTTATTTGCTGGCGGCGTGCCGGCAGCGTGCCGGCAGCAGATCGAAAGACAGCGTTATGCTCTTCCGCAAAAACGAAATCCCCTTTGCTTTTTCCCTCAAAAACGATATCCAGCTTGCTTTGCAAGCCACCTGTGCCGAGCCCTGCTCCACGTGAAGAACTTTGAGTCATCTGTACACGTGAGCCTTCGAGAGCGCATCGGAACTTTTGAAGTTTACATATAGACCTTCCAGCAAAAGGACAAAGGCGAGATGGAGACACTTTTGACCAGAAAGAGTGTCCCAACGCTTCAATCATTACAGTGTTATTTTTGTGGACGCGAATCATGGATTACTCAGTAGAGGAACTCAAGCAGAAGATGGCTGCTTCGGTTTTGATCATGTGGTAGAAGCCACTCCGATAGCTTTTCCAACTTGAAGAGTTGTTGCTAGTGGCAAAAAATGAGATTTGCTGAAAATTGCTGACCGGAGATAAGACGAAGTATGAAAGATGATACTGGAGATGGAAACTAAACTATGCCGATGGAAGGCTAGAGACTTGATGGAACAAGATTGTTGACGGAGCCTGAGCTTACATATGATGTGACGCTGATCATCCGAAGACCTCTGAACGCATATACTAATACGTAAGTCATTTAGAGTGAAGATGGAGGTGGATATCGTTAAGAATTTCTCATTATGCTTTTGCTCCATTAAGCCTCTTTAGCTTGTCGAAGTTCTCTCTCCAAACGCACTCAATCCCGTGGTGCTCAGTCCGGATGCCTTTGTTGTAGAAGTATTGAGTCCAGGTAATCCTTGTAAATTATGTACAAAATGAGTACGAGATTTCTTGTTTAGCATTGATTGCGCCCGCCGTTCTGTCACCAGGAGCACTGCAAGTTTTCGTTCTGAGTCCTTCGGTATTGTCGCCTCGTGTTCTCAGCCAGGAAAGGCTTGTGGTTGAGGTGACTTCACTATACTAATTACACTTTGCTTATAAATTACTAAACATAGGTTTTCTCACCTCATATCTTGGGAGGAGAACATGAACATGAAGAAGCCCATGGCGGACATGTAGTAGAGGTTGGAGGTTTCCAAGGAGCACATAGCCCTCACTATCACGGACAAGAATTAATAGAAATTGAATGGTGATAACATTTTCTCACTTAAGGCCACTGAGTGCCCCTCACTGTGATTTTGTGCTTTTAAAAAGGCCTCTGTACGACCTAACATATCAGTGACGGATATTAGCGTTGTTCAAAAGGTTTCATTAATAATGTGACGGATTTATTGAAATAAATTCTTAAATGTTCATCTCATATGTGTTTTGAGCATATTCTTCAGTTTTTTTTTTATCAACCAAATCCTCTCAGTCCTACTCACGTTTTAAGGGTCTGTGAGACCCCGATGGCCGACCCAGATTGTGGCTCACTAGCAGTGTCTTACTGATAAATATTGACTAACAGGCGGTGTATTATCTGCTACAAGGGTACAAAATGTTGAAGACCTACAATTTTATCCTTCTTTACAAAAATTTGTCATATAGTGACCGCCAAAAAGTTGGGGACAAGCCGCCTTCCTTTTTCCATCGCTTATTTTCGGATGGAAAACGAAGATGAAAAAATGATCGAATTGCATGAGGTGATAGAGCTCTTCAAGAGCTACAACCCACACATTGCGCTTTCTGGAAAACATGTATCTAATATATAAAGAATCGTGGTGCCTTTTTTAAAAACATCACATAGCGGGAAACCGCCGTGCGGTCCCGAAGCGCGCGGATCAGTCTAGCACCTTTGATTACTGGTTCACTAGTATTATGAAAGTTTTGAAAATCTTTTCCTAAAAAAGTCCGGAAATGGCCGCGTCACAATGTCGCGGACAATAATTCTTCGAGCGCGAAAAATTGCTTTTGAGTCTTTTCTTGGAGCAAAAACAGAAGTTTTTCGGACAGGTAAGCTTACTATATCGTAGAGCTCATCGAGGGCAATAATCGGGTAATGGTTTCTTCCAAGAAAACCCAACCTTGAATTTGTTTTGCTTTTTTCAAAAAATAATTTTTAATCCCCTTCTTCGAGCCAAATTTCCCTAACATGGAAACCTATTCAAGGCATTTGAACAAGGCTATTCGGATAAAATGGATGCTCTTTGCCATTCTCTATGCATCGGACGTGTGCAGGTGTGTTTCTTTGCTGGAAATGGCTCTTGACAGTGCGTGCACATGACCCCACCTGCACCTCACCGCTGACTTGCACCGCTTTGCAGGCTTGTATCTCGGCCGGCACTCATTCCACGAGCCTGCAAGTAAGCTCATTCGAAAGAGAGTGACTTTCTAGACACGATGGTATGCAAAACATTTGGGTATGTGAAACAGCAGAGATTTGGCGGATGGGGCGAAAAAGCGCAGCATCATTGGTAAGCTAAGGATTTTTCTGCTAATGTTAAGCAAAGCTTCATTCGCTACCAGTTCCATCCTGGAAGTTCAAAACTTTCAAACTAACTGTTTCGCATACCCAAATCTTTTGCAGTTTTCTTGTAATAGTCCCATTTCGAAGCTCTAGACCGTTCTAGGTTGATAAGACCCTTCACTCCATTTTCCTCTAAGGCTGCGCTTTGTCACCCCATCCGCCAAATCTCTGCTGTTTCACATACCCAACTCTTTTGCATACGTCGTGTCCAGGAAGTCACTCTCTTTCGAATGAGCCCACTTGCAGGCTTCCGACATACAAGCCTGCAAAGCGGTGCAAGTCAGCGGTGAGGTGCAGGTGGGGTCATGTGCACGCACTGTCAAGAGCCATTATCCATTTTATCCAGATAGCCTCGTTGGAATGCCTTCAATAGGTTTCCATGTTAGGGAAATTTGGCTTGAAGAAGGGAATTAAAAATTGTTTCTTGAAAAAAAAGCAAAACAAATTCAAGTTTGGGTTTTTTTGGAAGGAATCATTACCCGATTATTGTCTTCGATGAGCTCTATGACATAGTATGCTTACTTGTCCGGAAAAGTTCTGTTGTTGCTCAAAACTAAGACCTAAAGCAAAATTTTCGCGTTCGAAGAATTATTGTCCGCGACATTGTGACGCGGTCATTTTCGGACTTTTTTTAGGAAAAGATTTTTAAAACTTTTATAATACATGTTTTCCAGAAAGCGTAATGTATGGATTGTAGCTCTTGGTGAGCTCTATCACCACATGCAATCCAATCATTTCTTCATCTTCGTTTTCTATCCGAAAATGAGAGATGAAAAAAGGAAGGCGGTTTGTCCGCAACTTTTTGGCGGTCACTGTATATCAACAAATGTTGAAAAATTTCCTGTGCCTATAGTGGACAAAGAAGCGTCATTCATAAAATCGTGACAATGGCTGCGGCCGCGCGTCGCGTACGCGCTTTCGACAATCGCATTTTCTTTGGTTTCTCCTCCTCTTGAAGCTTTTCTACCATGTATATGTTAACAGCCAAATACTCAAAGTGAGCTGAGCGGATAGATAGTGTAAGCTCCAGGCACAAAAAAGGAATTCTTATGCGCTTCCTCTTCGTTTGTTAGGAATAAAAAACGGTGTACGATTACACTTCTAACAATCATGATATCGGATCTCTTCGAAAAAAAACTTCAAAAAAAATTTGGTACTACGTGAAGAGCAAAAATCAAAGCATCACAAAGATGGAATCCGAGTCAATCTTAGAATGTGCATAAAACCACTGCGAGGGAGGGGCTGAAAGAAAAGCGTCATCTTATGATGCTTTAGAACTGCGGACTTCACATTCTCTATCCAATCTTTCACACTTTTGCTATCTTTCACTGGAAATGAATAAACAAATGTTCCGGAAAAGCCGTTAAAAGGTTATAAGCAGGGTTGAGCACGAGGTCAGGCACAAGTCCTTCAAAAACGACCCCCCCCCCCTGTGAAAGCCCTAAACGACCCCTCCTCTTCACCTCCACGTCCTCAGGGTGTTATCTTTTGAAGAAGACCAGCTTTCAATGCAGGTTTTTATTTCTTCAAAGTCTGTAGGCCCGGCTTTCTGCGATTGCACAACTATACGCAACTTGACGGCAAGTTTTGGATCTTGATGGCCCTCTTTTCAGAGCCATAATTTTCGCAGAGATGGCGTGTTTTGCTTCAAATTTTCTACATAGCAATAAGAGGCTTTGCGCTCAATACTCACTATACTACTAAAAAGGGGCGATTTTTGAAGATTGAAGGCAAGTTGATGGGGTCAGCCCGCAACCCCTCAAAAGCTCAGGCGGCCTGACCTGTTTATTTCCGGAAAAGCTTTTCTACCCAAGTTTTATGTGTTTCGCTAGCTCAACCCTCGAAGATTCAACGGTGAGTGTTTGAGCTTGAGTCGACTTGTTTCGGCCTTGTGCTAATCTGAGGAGTTGAAGCACTCAATGTGAAAAACGTGCCGGTTGGAATTTTGGCAGCACTTCTTACTTCATTATTTGAAAGCGATATGAAGCCTGATTTGGAGCATAGACTTGTAGTGAACATTACTTTGTTGTGAGTATAGAAAAGCTTTCATTTTTTACTTTTGAAACCAAGTTAATCATGTTTGAAAATCACGTTTCTTGGACGTTGAGAAATATTAGGTTGCTGCATAAGTTCTGTCCGATTTAAATTTTTTGAGTTCAAAATGTCATAACTCTCTTCAAAGTCAACTTTTTCCCAAGATCTTAGTTTCTTTGTGTCGAACAATTCCTTGGCTATCAGAAACTTATTGAAACCTGCGAAAATCCTTGTCAAGGAAGAGCAAGAATCAAAAAACTTCGCAGCGTTTTTCTCCAAACTTGTCTGCATTGACATGACAATGCTCCCTTATGAGAATTGATAGGCATCTTGTCCAACAATGGTTGGATATAGAAATTTTCGTAGATTATTTTGCGACATAAGAGAGCCCATAGGGTCTGCGTTGCCGAGAGATTTCTTTGACCGAGCAAAAAGAAGCCATTTTTTGACCTCGCCTCAGTGCATGTGTGCCTGCCTATTTACGAATTATGAAAATTTTACAATTGACGTGAGCGCCGAAAAGAAATTGGTGGATGGTTTCTGCTAGCCCTTGCTTTACACTAGCACCTCCAACTTTGAAGTCGTCGATTACTTCTATTCGCAGAAAGTTATAGCTTGTAAAACATCTATACAGAAAATTATTGTTTGACAATAAATTTTACTAGCAAGACGTTTTCAATGAAACTGAACTTATGCTTGTGCTAGCCTATTCCACCCTTATTCCGCAACCAATTGAAAAACTTGACCTAAAGGAAGCATTGTGGAGATTTCTTCGCAAGAACATATTTCTAGGGTGAGAACGTACCTCTGTCACTTGGAGATTTTAGGCCTGAAATCTCCTTACACTGAGAAATTTATTGAAATTTGATATGCCCTAAAAAGCGCAAGAAAAGCACTCTCTAATATTACTAACAATACCACATTGGAGATGAAATCCTCTCAGAACAGCTGCTCCAAACATAAGGCAGAAAAAATCGCACAGAACTTATGCAGCAACCTAATACTAGAAAATGCAGAGGCAATGGTTTGTAGAGCGCATAGAGGTGATTTGACATGCTGATTCGGAAAGGATTCAGCATTTCACACAGCAAGCTTCCTTGTCGACCTCATGATCTGTCAAGGTAAGATATTGAGATTAAATTTTTTGCTAACTTTGATTGTGGGAACAGTATGCTGTTAACGACCGTCATTCCTTTAGGTGATTGCGATCCACCGAACTAGCGCATTTCTTCTTTACCTTCGTAGTACCTCCCCAACTGAACAAATTCGATTCTTAATTACGACCCCCTTCCTCAGTCTTACCCTCAATACGACCCACAGGTTGGGCGCACCTGACCCCACGCTCAACCCTGGTTATATCCAGCCATCATGTCAGCCCTAGTCGATCAAGGAAAGTGCCAAGCTTATGTGAGGACATTTTTTGAATGCTACAGGGACTGTATTACGACGATGCAGCTATTCTACTCTCCCCTGACCATCCCAGTCAGGAAGGGGATTCAGTGCAGCACAATTTCGCTAGAGCCGTTTACCGCGGTTTTGCGATGGGTAATGAAGACACTGAACTGGGATGTGAGACGCATACGAGTTATCAAGAAATTCCTTTTGCACTTACGTTTTGCGGACAACATCGTTCTCATTTCGAGCAGTTTCACTGACACAGAGACGAAGCTGAAGGGACTTGTGAAGTAGAGAAGGAGATCGGAGTGTAAATAGTCCAATCTTTCTCCCAGTTTGAAGAAAGACTCAATTTTATGAAAACGCCCTTTGTGAAAATGCAAAAATAACCAGGGAAAGTGTCTTTGTACGCAGACTTCACATCTTCATACGTGTTTCTAGAACGTTTGATGAGCGAGAAAGATTTTAGGGGAAGGTGCCTCTATTACGGAACGTCACGACCTTATACGTGTCTTGGACGTTTGATGAGCCTTGAGAACGACTTTAGGGAAGACTTAACAGGAGAATAAGGCCCGTATGCACGTACATCCCCGCGGGGAGGGGATGTGCGCTTAACCATTGAAATGATCCCCGCTGGGGATCCCCTCCCCTCCCCGCGCGAACCCCCGTATGCACAACAACCAATATCGTACAAGGGATCCCCTGTGGGGAGGGGAAGTGAACCCTCTTATGCACAAGAGGGGATCAAGCGGGGAAATCACCTTGCTTTCAAATTTTCTATGAAAAACTCTTTCTTATTTCATATTTTGACTGCAACTCATCTTCATCTCCTCACTTTAATTAATTTAGGGTTGCGGAATGCGCGTATGCAGTGACTGCGCTCGGGGCGCTAAAAATGATTTTTTCTACTCCCATATGTTCCTGCTTTCTTGGATGCTACTTACTTTCGTTCATGCTGCTCCATTTCAGCGTAAAAATGTTGAACTATAGAAGTTGATGTGTCTCTGCAAGGGAATGGGTAGAAGACGTTATGCTGCCGAAAAGGGGGGGGGGGTGCCGCGCGGACGCTCAAAGCAGTATTCTAACACATAACAGAAGCTGCAAATTGTGCCAGCTCTCCATAAACGCTGTAACTATCAGCTGCATATCGTCCTTTATCCCAGGGGAATGATCCCCAGCAGCCATCCCTGCTATGCGCAAGGGGAACGCTGGGGAGGGGAGCACTCCCCAGAGGATTTCTACTCAGTAATAGGCAAATATGCTACTTTCTAGATTTTTTCGAGGCAGCTTATGTTAAAAAAAACAAGATAATGGCAACATGTCATGAAATATGAAAGTTACAGTGTGTTTACTCAGCCTATATAGTTAAAACTATTATGTTATATGAAAAATGCGCAAATTTCCTGAATGATCAAGAACTCCTACAAATAATCGAAATTGGCAGCTATTGTTGCTCGGATTTCTTCTCAAGAGGCGAATGTAGAAAAGAAAGACAAATTGCAAGCCACAGGTCGCTGAGAGAAGAACCCGGCTTTCAAAGAAAATCCTCCATCAAAATGAACGAAATGCTTGGTAATGACTGAGCAGAACCAGAATATCCGCGTCTCTGGCATGATCTACACCATCGAACCCCTACTTCTTTGCAGGGGATGTCGATCCCCTCCCCCGCGTTATTGAGTTGAATTCGCGCATACGGGGTTCGAGTGGGGGAAGGGAAGGGATCCCCTCCCCCATTCGAACCCCGTATGCACTGGGGTTCGCTCGATCAATACCTCTGAAATCATTCACACCATCCCCGCTTAGGTGCAGGGGAGGGGGTCGCTCCCCTCCCCTCTGTCATGGCGGGGTTCGGCGGAGGGGATCGTTCCCCTGGGGATCCAGTTCCCCTCCCCTCCCCAGCGGGGACGTACGTGCATACGGGCCTAAGAGTGCCTGGGCCGTCTTTGGGCTCCTGAAGTAGCCGCCGACTAGTAGCGGACCCGGAGCAAGTTTGCCCACCTTTTCGAACTCAACCGTCTTCCCGATCATTAAGCTGAGACTGTTGACAATGTAGACACCTCAAAAGCCCTACGGACCATCTGTAAATCACTAGCGCAGTCGCAGTGACCATCCGAGATGGGATGCTAACAATTTGCTCATATTATGGTAAATTCAAAACGGCATCGCATCTCTTCTAAGCGACATTAAGTACCGGGATCTCATTACGAAAGCTCCAACGCCATAATCTAAACTAAGCGAGGTCAACCACACATCTATCTAATCAACACAGAGAAAAACCCTTTAGCTTTCTTCAGATGTTTGGGCTAATCTTATGGTGAACTAGCTGGCTTACCCGGCTCCGCCGTATCCGGACCAAACTTGGCACACATACACTTCGGGCCCCGGCGGGTGTCACAGTCCACTTTTCGTTATCGATCGATGTCGATTTTACCGATTTTTATCGATTTTTTGCAGAGTTCACCTACAGGGCTAGGAGTTGGCACAGGGGGGTAATCGAGCATGCTGATTACGAACACAATATTAGTTTTCAGGATCGTCCATTACTTTTATCGATTTTATCGATTTTTTTTGTAAAGTTTGACATGCGAGGCTGGGATTTTGCACAGGGGGGTAATCGAGCATGCTGATTACGAACACAATATTAGTTTTCAGGATCGTCCATTACTTTTATCGATTTTATCGATTTTTTTGTAAAGTTTGACCTGCGGGGCTGGGAGTTTGCACAGGGGTAATCGAGCATGCAGATTACGAATACAATATTAGTTTTCAAGATCGTCCATTACTTTTATCGATTTTATCGATTTTTTGAAAATTTGAGCTAGGGGGCTGAAATTTGGCACAGGGGTGTAATCGAGCATGCTGATCACCCCCCTTGGGGATGATCAGCATGCTCGATTACCCCCCTGTGCCAACTCCCAGCCCCCTAGCTCAAACTTTGCAAAAAAATCGATAAAATCGATAAAAGTAATCGATAATCCTGAAAACCAATATTGTATTCGGAATCCCCATGCTCGATTACCCCCTGTGCCAACTCCCAGCCTCGTAGGTGAACTCAGCAAAAAAATCGATAAAAATCGATAAAATCGATATCGATCGATGACGAAAAGTAGCCTATGACACCCGCCGTGGCCCGAAGTGTATGTGTGCCAAGTTTGGTCCGGATCGGTTCAGAAATGGAATTTTCTATTCGGAACATACGTACAGACAGACAGACATACATACAGACATACAGACAAACAGACATTCAGCTTTATATATAAGATTAAAAGCAGAATGTCTCTCGTTTGGCTTTTGGATACGTTGTACCTGAATGTGTTTAGAAGAGCAGAGTCCGAGAGAGGTTTGATAGTGCAGAGAAAATGAATACGGGTAAGCTACTGACAATACTGGATTAGAGCAGTTCACCAAAGAATACTAACATTAGATCAAGATAGTAGAGGTTGTCCTCTCAGCAAAATATATGTATGCGTAAACTTTGGTTTTAATGTTATTGTTCTGCTGAAAGATATTTTGAGGCGTAATGACCATTACATTAGTAATGATCTTTGCAATAGGCGCATATCCAATTTTGCTGATAGTGCCAACGAGGTGATTACTGAGGACCATAAGCAAATTTTTGAAATAGAAAACGTCTAATCTCAGAACAACATAATTCTTTATATGCCTTTGGTATCCAAATTTCAGGGTATAAAGCATGGAGTCTAGTGGGACCCATATCACACCTAGCTCGCACCTCTCACTTCTCATGCACATGAATAATTATTTACATTTTACTCTGATTTTACTAATCGAGTCATATAAAGTTAGAGCCTTTGATTACCTAATTGATAATCAGGCACTGGGGCAGTCTGTCTTTCTGTCTGTGTGTATACATATGTTTGTCACGGAATCCATACTGCAAGTTGCACCTAACGTCTCGAAGCAAATTTCGCACAGCATACGACACATCCAGCATGCAGGTCCACCTTGCTCAAGGATTCGCTGGTTCGATGCGCTGATCCTTGAAAAGTTGTGTGTCAAACGGATTCAAACGGCATTTGGCCCGCAAAACAATTTGCAGTTATGAATTTGTTTGAAAGCAATTTTGCAAGCTATGGACGTCGGTCTGCGAAAACGGAGTCAAAATGAAATTTTGACGCTTTTCGCAAAGAGATTTCCTTCTCCCAAAGCCATCAATCTGATAAAAGATCCTGGAGTGGTGAGTTGTTGTTGTTGTTTAGAATTCTATCATGATAGCAGCATTGCGCGGTGAGTTCTAAAGCTATCATTACCAGGGCTCGGCACGAGCTGGCACCAGGGAAATTTCAAAACGAAGTCCCGTTTGATCTTGAAAATATCGTACGAAGTCCCCTTGGACCTGTCCTAAAGACCCGTCATCAATTTTAGATTATGTATAAGTATGTAGTAGAAATTTCATGCATGCTGACTTATGACTTACCATGCTTTATGGAACAACTTTTCACAGCTTTCTGGGCTTTTTAAATGGTTGAATCACATCTTGAGAAGCAGAAAAAGCCGATTTTTCGAATGCGCAGCAGACCGAGTAATTTTCAAATGGCTATAAAACGCTGAAAAGAAAACATTACGAAGCTGTTTCTTCTCTGTATGTAATCTATTACGGTGTAGATACATTTTATGTAGAAAGGTATGAAAACTTATGTGAGCAAAGTGTCGGTGCCAGCTCAGCTGGCACCCAGCTGGGGTGCCAGCTAATTCAGAAAAAAGTTCGGCACGCCTTTCATTCACATAAGTTTTCAAAATTTTTGGGCCATAGTTCGGGTCCCCCAACGCGCATGCACACACCAAATTTGGTGTCATACGATTGCGTTTTGGCTGAAAACAAGGCTTTGTTCGTTTGATGGACAGCATGTCGGTGGCATGCCGGCGGCATTCTTGCGGCTCTTCTCCGCCCTGAATCCCGGAAAAACGACATCCCCTTTGCTTTCCTCCCTAAAAACGATATCCAGCTTGATCCAGTGCCAGCTGTGCCGAGCCCTGGGGCGGTATGCAACAATCGCCCGTCCGGGTAAGTTACCCGGACAGGTAGTTTCCGCTTCATAGCTCGGTGCTGTGGGGACCTGTGTTCATCCTTGTTTGTTCATCTTTGGGAGGCTCTACTACCCTAATATTGTAGCACAATGACTAGCAGCACTTTGCTGTATAAGCTGAGATAATTCGTTATTTATATGATCCTGAACGGGATCTCCCACTGATCACGCTTTTTTTCAAAGTTATTTATATCCGCAAAAACTCAAGGAAAACGTCACAGAGTTTTGCTGTCCATTTATTACGACAGTGCTACGCATGTTTTTGAAAGGAATAAGTGAAAAATCAAGTTGACAAGATCTTCGCTGAACCTGTGCTCGCGAATTGGGCTTTATCGAAAAACTCAAAACTTACACATTTCATCTGTGCTACTAAAAACATGCATAGCACTGTCGTAATAGATCGAAAGCAAAACCATGTGGCGTTTTCAATGAGTTTTTGCGGATATAAATAACTTTGAAAATGAGCGTGACCAGTGGGAGATCCCGTTCGGGATCATACAAATATTAGGTTATCACATGACTGACATATATAAAAATATATCATTACTCGTGCATGAGGAAGACAGATAGAAAAACCAGTGCGAATCTTTGTGAAGCAGAGGTGACGCACTGGTATACGATAACTCCGAAAACGCTTGAGAATCGTTGCCGATGGACCAAGAAGTGTTGAGAAGAGTGTTCATAGAAATCAAGCAAAACTGTGACTGTTTGAAACTGTAATATATTTGCTGTCACGGAACTCCATACTTAAGAGCTTAAAAATCGCCGAAATCAAGCTAGACTCTCTGAGTGCGCATCTTTCGGCACTGAACCGTATGCTTGAAAAATTGACTAAAACTAGAATGCTTATAATTACTTAGATTTATCCTGATAATGTTTCGATCAGCTCGATGTCGGTACAAACTTCACCAAACAGCAATTCTTGCTCTCTCAATGCGGCTTGAGGCTTTTGCACTCACTTCTCATTGATTTTCACGTAAGTCTGTTTCAGTTGTCGTTTAAAGGACAGTTTATCATCAAAAGTACATTGATTGTAGCTTATGTGCAAATGTACTTTGATTATGCATCGTGGATCATCGTTTTCTCTCACAGTCAATACGACCAAACAGCTTCATATTCCTGGTGCGAAAATGTTGGTAAGTTCGTCTTACGTCAGGGCCCGGCACAGATCGTCTGAAAGCAGGCTGGACTTCGTTTTCGGTGCAAAAAGCAAAGGAGATGTCGTTTTTGACGAGTCGGGGCCGAGCACCAAGAATAAGCGCCATTTTGTCGAACACAAGCTTTTTGGGCAGGTTATCGCACGATTGACATGCTCTATCGTGTACGGCGGAAAGTGCGCGCGATTTGAAAGCAACGCTAAAATAAACAAATTGCTTGTTTACAACGCACACAGAAGCATATGACACCAAAATTGAACTGTATACATAAAAAATTATTTGCGAAAGGATTATGTAAAAAGATTTGAAAACTTATGTGAAGTAATACCTTTTCCAAAATTAGATCGTCTCCAGACGGCCACCAGACGATCTGAGATCGTCTGGAGCATATATTTTCGTCACTTCACATAAGTTTCGGATCTTTCTAGCATGGATGGATTCCCCGGTAAAAAATCTATCCCTGAGCATGAAGACATTTTCATATCATTGCCTTTCCGTTGTTTTGTGCCTTAATTTCTTCTCGCTTTGTTAAATATCGCGCTCTAATGCCAAAGTCTTGTGCATGCCTAGTATTCAGCTCCAATATGGATTTTCACTCTTATCTTACGTCTTTTCTTTCAGACTTGTAAATCTTTCTTGTTTTCATCTTCTCCTAAGCGGGTAGGTCAAAGGGGACTTCGTAAAACTTCCGAAAGTCAGGGGGACTTCGTTTTCCGGAGCCCTAGAAACCGACTCGTGCCGGACCCTGTCTTACGTTCACTTCTTAGTCCCAATATTGAGATGGCAATTCCACTAGTATAGTCTTGAACAATGTTTTCATACCTACGCTCAGGTGCGAATTTGCGCTCACTGTTTTTGCGCTTACCGCCGTAGTTCGCCGGCCCCAAATCTGTTATTTCATGCAATGTAGCAATTATTTATTTTCTCAGTACCAAACTGAATCGACCTAGTTCCTTGAAATATGCCGAAGCTTTGTTTGAAGCCACAGAACCTTTGACGGCGAAATCAAGATTGTTAGAAAGTGCCGAACAGGTTTGCTTCTATCTACCGTGAAACTTAGAAATCTAGACCCGAAGACAGGCGATTGCCGCTGTCACATGGCATATGATTCTATAGTGATACTCAATGCGAAGAAATTGAGAATAAGAAAGGTATTGTCTTACAAGGGAAGCTTGTATAGTCGAAGTGGCCTTTCTAATGAAATGCATGCTTGTAGAACATGAAACGCTGACTCCAAATCTGCCTTCTCTATCTGCAGAGCGTTTATGCATGGGAAGTTATGAGCGTTTTTTGAAGTCAAAAATTGAACGTGCATTTTGGAAAAAATGAATTGCTAGAATCTTATCAGCCCTCAAATAATGCAACCAAGTTTGATATATTTTTTACGTATCAGGCTATTTCTCGTCATACAGAAAAGCTCACTTGATCTGCCTATCAGGCTTTTTCTGCGGTAGGACCTGGTTTAGACGGTGCAGTTGGATTGTCTACGGTATGGTTGACCATCGCCTACCTGTACAGCAATTTTCAGTGCAGGACGTCCTGTTCGTCCTTAGAAAAGTCTTGTTCAGGGATACCCTGCTCAGCCCGTGATCTTTTGTAGCAATCCAATCCCTTTTTGTCTCATATTGATGTGCGAGCGCCATGTTCTATAATCGACTTAAAAATCTGTGCAAAAGCGCTTCTTTTCATAAGGAAAATTGCGCAAATGCCGAAATTGCTCCTTTTTGCCCTTCAAGATTTTCATCTTTGAAAGCTGCGAGATCCGAGTGGATCAGATTTCCACCGAAATCAGTAGGCGTGCTTCAAAGAGCACAATCAGCCCTTCCAAATGATATACCAAACTTGCCAAACTTGCCGCAAATCAGCTGCTCCTCAAAGATATGAGGCGAAGATGAAAACGCTCGAACTTATGGAATGACCTAATATTACTATTTGATTTGCTTTCAAGCGTACAGTTTTTTATCCAAATTACCCCTTTTACGACCCCCCCCCCCTCACCGTAGGCCCCCTTTACGACCCCCGTTGCGACAGTCGCATCAAACGCTTGACCCTGCTTGTATTTCGGCCGGCGGTCATTCCACGAGCCTGCACATAGGCTTATTCGAAAGAGCGTGAGTTTCTCGACACGTTGGTATGCAAAAGAGTTGGGTTTGAGAAATCGCGAAGATTTGGCGGATGGGGTGACAAAGCGCAGCCTTAGAGGTGAATGGAATGAAGGCTCTTATCAACACTAGAACGGTCTTAGAGCTCCGAAATGGATCTATTACAAGAAAATTGACGGTTTTGCACTTTCAGGATGAAACTGGTGGCGAAAGAAGCTTTGCCCAACTTTAACTGAAAAATCCTTAGCCTACCACTTTCGTCACCCCATCTGCCAAATCTCTGCCGTTTCTCATACCCAACTCTTCTGCATACCATCGTGTCCAGGGAATCACGCTCTTTCGAATGAGCCCACTTGCAGGCTCGTGGAGTGACTGTTACATACGGGCGATTGTTACATGCATATGGGTGACCTGTTTGTAGGCACTTCCGTAGTTGGTAGCACTGCTTTGAGAGTGTGTTGCTCAGCTAGAGATTTAGGAGTAATTGCTGATTCAAGACTTGGATTTACTGAGCAGGTGGACGCTATTGTAAACAGAGCTTACTCTTCTTTGTTCTTACTTTTCCGAAGTGTAAAGACTAACTCTCCTGTTCTTTTGACGCGTCTTTATAAGACTCTTGTTCGTCCACACCTGGAATATTGTTCCCAAGTGTGGAACCCTACTAGAAGGAACGACATTTGTAAGCTTGAAAAGGTACAAAAAACCTTTGCACGTCTTTTGTATAAACGCATTTCTCTCAATAGTTTCCCACCTGCTTATAGTATAGGTTAAAAAAGCTTACTCTGAAGAGTCTTTCTTATCGCCGTAATATTTCTGATCTTGTTTTCTGTTTCCAAGTGCTCAGAGGGAGATCAGACTAAAAGCTAGTAAGTACTGTGGCCGTATTCATCAACGAACCCTGAGGGTTAAATTTACCCCCAGGGTTAGTTTAACCCTCAGGGTTCATTAGCCGTATTCATCAACCATAGGGTAGGGTTTGCCCCGAACGCAATCCACCCGTATTGATCAATGAACCTGTGGCCGTATTCATCCGAACTCTGGGGATAAAGGCGTCAGTTACGCGTGCGCTGTGCAAACTCACATCACAGAATGCCTAAGTACGTGCAAAATTCACTTTGTACTTCTATTCTTTCACTGCCATAGTAGTATGATCAACGAATAAGCCTCTAACACTAGTTTTTATAATACATCTCTAGAATATTTGTGCAGCATCCAATCTTACAGCGTGAGTTTAATTCCATGTGTGCAGTTGTGCCTGTAAGTTCTACTTTTGCGCAGTTCGTTTTATACCGGGCTTGTGCTACTCTTTTAGGGGTCAATGCGTGTTATCATAAAGTGGTTCTTCTGTTTTGGCACTTGTCAGAGTGGAACGCGCAACCATTTTTCCTCGTCGCATTCATTTGTCACCAAAGCTAGAATTCTTTCTCTCGCGAACTCAGTGTTTCATGTAGTTCGAATTTGAACATAAAACGAAGTCGAAACTAAATTCTATAACAACAATCTAGTACTGAATACTACAATACTCGTTGATCGTTTTTCATAAAACTAATAGATGCGAGCAAATGTTTGTATGAAGTGTCAGGGTAGAGTTAACCTTGCTCTAAGCTAGGGTTAAATTAACCCCGATGAATTACGTAAGTTTTACCCTCCAGGGTTAGTTTAACCCTCAGGATTCGTTGTTGAATACGGGTTAATCGCTTTCAGGGTAAGGTTTACCCTCAAGGGTAGATTTAACCCTCAGGGTTAAGCCTACCCTGTGTTTCATGAATACGGGTTAATTGCTTTCCAGGGTTAAACTAACCCTCCAGGTTTAGTTTGACCCTCAGGGTTCGTTGATGAATACGGCCACTGGATATTTATGCCAGCTAGTCAAAGGTTGGGAGGCTTCAACTTACATTATGCCAAGATTATGAAACACAATAGGGAGAAAATGTGCAACAACATATTTTATAGATCTGCTCGTTGATTTCAGCTTCTACCTAAGGACATAGTTGGTTCATCCAATGTGCGATCCTTTAGGCATAAGTCAACCAGTGGCCGTATTCATCAACGAACCTTGAGGTTAAATTTTACCTTGAGAGCACGCCTCAAGGTAGATTTTAACCTCAAGGTAACTTTGCTATTCACAAATCTACCTTGAGGTTAAAATCTACCTGGTAGTCAGCAGAGTACTCACTGACGTTTAATCGGAACATGCCATGACGTATCAGCGGTGCATGAAATCTTCTACTGCTAGTGATTTTCCTATTGCCAAGTTGATAATGCCGTGTATCTTGTAGGTGCACGTTACCATGTTTTGGCAGGAAAGTCTTCTGAGGAACTAAGCAATCATGTTTCAATATGATTGGACGTGGCAATTGATATAGGGTTGTCTCAAATGTTAATAGACACTTTTTAATCGTTAATATCTCTTCTCACACAAAGTCTTTCGGTTAGATTCAACAGCCATCCAGTAGAGCAGGCCTGAACTTAGATTGCTGGTATGGAGCGAAGCACCTATAGCTCTTCATTACTGTAGTATTACAATAGAAAGTTGAAGAGGGTTTCAAACAAAGTCAAACCCTCCTTAACTTCCTATCAAATTAATATTAGGTTGGTGCAAAAGTTCTTTCCGCGCAAATTCAAAAATTCATAACTTGTTGGATTCTCAACGAAACTGCAAGATCTAAATTTTGCTTAAGAGAGAAACTCATGCTCTTTGCATCTGTACCTGAACTGTTCGTTAAAGTTTACAACTTAAGGAGATAGAAGCTCAAAACCAAAATCACTCAAAACTTGAATTTTTCGTGTAGGGTCATAAAAAATCGGAAATCTGCAACAAAAATCGGAGCAGTCAGGATCATAGGTTCTTTCACCAGCTCTTTCTAACGGTGCAAAGTCTGCGCTGATTGAGCGCCTCTATAAAAAGTTATGATTTCCCTGAAAAATGCCAAAATAAATCAAACTCGCTCTTTTGTATTGCTTGCTCGAAATTCATAACTTTTGATAGAGGTGCTCAAACAGCGCAAACTTTGCACCGTTAGAAAGAGCTGGTGAAAGAACCTACAATACTGACTGCTCCGATTTTTGTTGCAGGTTTCCGATTTTTTATGACCCTATACGAAAAATTCAAATTTCGAGTGATTTTGGTTTTGAGCTGCTATGTCCTTAATTTGTAAACATTAACGAACAGTTCAGGTACATATGCAAAGAGCATGAGTTTTTATCTTAAGCAAAATTTAAATCTTGCAGATTCGTTAAGAATTAAGCAAGTTATGAATTTTTGAATTTGGGCGGAAAGAACTTTTGCACCAACCTAATATAAACTTACACAGTGATGGTTGAAATCAATGTATGAATTTTGGCCTAAAATGGATACTCAGCAAGCTGAAGATTTATCACAAGACGAAACAGAGTCGCGATCATATGTGAAGTTTCCAAGTTACCAGAAGGCTTTTTTTCATAACTTGTGCCAAGTAAACCAATTGCCTTTTTTCAGTGCTTCAAAATCTAAACCAACTGAAACGCGTGAAACTCTCAGCAAGGTTATATAATTGTGTTACCATTTTTGAAACACTGCTACACAACTTTCCAGCTTTTTGGAAGCTTTTTTTGCTGGCCTATTTCAAAATGGCGCTGTATATTTTTCTACCGATCTTACAGCAATTAAGAGCCATAGTGTTTTGCTCCATACTATAAACCTAAGTTGAAGTCTGCACTACTGCATGGTACTTGCAGCTAAGCAAAACTTTCTGAGAAGAGAGTTACTAACGATCAAAGAGTGAGTACTTAATTTGGGACACCGTGTAAATTAGGAAGAAGAACACTCTGTATAGCCATCAGAGTATAAGTAGAGTTAGAATTGAGCTGTATCATATGAAACGCAAATACCGCAAAGATTCACTTAAGTCTCCAAAATCTTTACATAACTCTGTTTCACTCTCATCTTATATATGAAGCTAAATGTCTGTTTGTCTGTCTGTCTGTATGTCTGTATGTCTGTACGTATGTTCCGAATAGAAAATTCCATTTCTGAACCGATCCGGACCAAACTTGGCACACATACACTTCGAGCCCCGGCGGGTGTCACAGGCTACTTTTCGTCATCGATCGATATCGATTTTATCGATTTTTTGCAAAATTTGAGCTACGGGGCTGGGAGTTGGTACAGGGGGTAATCGAGCATGCTGATTACGAATAAAATAATGACAAGGCCGGGCGGAGCCGGGTAAGCCATCTAGTAGTTTAGTATGTAAAACTTTGGTCCCAAAACTCCTCCTCACCTCTTTGTTAGGATCCGGAACAGCACGAGGCCGGTCCTTTTAAGGAGGGAGTCGACCAATCGAACAACCTACGCAACTGGTGAGATCAAGTGGGAAATCATAAAAATCGACAGTGGCAAAGGCGAAGTCGTTTCACGGGTGTCTACTTGCCACCGTCGTGCTGGGCTCTGACACCATGTTAAAGGGCTTAGAACGCTGATGCCACTGCTTTCCTTGGCTGCGGAATCTATGAACAAAGCATGAGCGTGTTTTGGAGCGGAAATTGGATGTGCAAGAAGGACAAAAACGGTCGCAATATATTTTCTAGCGCTTTAATGGAGCAATGATAAACATTGAAGTACTTTATTTAATAGACCAGTGCTTCACCTCTGCTTCGCAGAGGCTCGCACTGGCCCTACTATCTGTATGCCTTACTCATTCTCGCACAATAATGACATTGGAACTCACCACGCTATGCGGACTATCACGAATGATTTATAAACAACTATTCATTCCAAAAGCTTTTCCATATAAGATCGGTAATTTCGCATGAACGGAACTACTCTCGAAAGAACAAATGCAAATTTGAATCGGTTTTTGGACTTTTCATGGCTTGATATTCGCGAAAGATGACAATCACCGTGGGCTACATATCTGTACAAAAATCTTCTCAAACGATCGGGTAAAATCTTGGCAAATTGAACATTTACGCAACCAACTCTTTTTGACGCCGTTTTCGCAAAGTAATAAACTTTAGTTCGATTTTTTAGGCTAAAGACCATGGCTTGCACATGAGCTTGTCAAACATATCCGTGAACTTGCAAAAAGTTGCGCTACAGACTCAATTTTACTGGCCAAAAGCCAAGTGGATCCGGTTGACGCGCATTTTCTGAGGGATTCACACAATGGATCCGCTCGTGCTTTTGTATGGTAGACTCTCATGTTGGTAGCAGGCGCTATGCAAAATTTGGGCTCAGGAGGTTGGCTGGAACACGTTCTATGAATTTCGTGACAGACAGACAAACTTACACTCAGACAAAAACACGTAAACATTCTTAGCCCGTTATTATAAGTTACCAGTGCGTCACCTCTGCTTCGCAGAGGCTCGCACTGGTCCTACTATCTGTACGCTTTACTCATTCCCGCACAATAGTGACATTGAAACTCACCGCGCTATGCGGACTATCACGAATGACTTGTAAGCAACTATTCATTCCGAAAGCTTTTTCATATGAGATCGGTAATTTCGCATGAACGAAACTTTTGCCATAAGAACAAATGCAGATTTGAATCGGTTTTTGGACTTTTCACAGCTTGGTATTCGCCATAAGATGCAATAACCAACGTGGGCCACATCTCTGTGCAAAAATCTTCTCAAATGATCGGGTAAAACCTTGGCAAATTGAACATTTACGCAACCTATACATTTTTGCGCCGTTTTCGCGAAGTAATGAACTTTGGTTCAATTTTTTAGGCTAAAGTCCATGGCTTGCATACTAACTTGTGAAACTATCCTTGATTTTGCAAAAAGTCGTGCTATACGCTCAATTTTACTGGCCAAAAGCCAAGTGGATCCGTTAGAGGCGCATTTTTTGAGGGATCCACGCAACGGATCCACTCGTGCTTTTGTAAGTGGAATCCCATGTAGGTAGCATGTGCTGTGCAAAATTTGGGCTCAGGAGGTTGGCTGGAACACGTCCTACGAATTTCGTGACAGACAGACAGACTTACACACACACACACACACACACACACACACACACACACACACACACACACACACACAAACACGTAAACAACCTTAGCCCGTTATTATAAGTTATGATGATACTCCAATAATCAAATAGTTGGAAACTAAGTTTTGCAACTCATTTAATGCTTTCCTCTCTCTCGACATAGGCATTTAAATTTTGCGATTGTGTAGGCTGTGACGTAAGCTACAAGCGCAGCTGCTGTTCTGCCATATTCTAGCTTCACAATGGGGTTAAGCTAGTTATCCTACTATAATAACGCGCTTAAGCCGTCTGTTTTTTTTGTGTGTGTGTATGTGTGTCTGTGTGTCTGTGTGAAAATCTGTCTGTCACGAAATTCATAGAGGAACTGCTACTAAGCTATCGAGCTACAATTTTGCATAACATATTCGATAAGCGGGCCCCTCAAAATTCGCGCGTCAAACGGGTCCACGCGCCTTTTGGCACGCAAAACTGGGTCGCTAATTCGACTTTTTGCAAAGTTGTGATTTGCCTGACAAGTAACTCTGCGCGGCATGAGTTCTAGCCCAAAAAGTGCTCAAAAACTTTGCTTTTTTGCGAAAACAGCGCCAAAAAGTGATGAACGCGTAGATAGCCGATTTGGCAAGGTTTTATTTGAAAAAACTGAAATTTTTGCACTGAAATGTTGGCCAAGGTGACTATTAACCTTATGTCGATTATCAAACTAAAATAAATTCGGTAATCCGTTCAAATTTGCATTTGATTCCTTGCAACAAAGTTTTTTTTCTCAAAATTACGATCTTACATGGAGATGCTTCATGAATGAACAGTTGTTTACGATTCATTTGTGATGCTCAGCATCGCGTAGTAAGTTTCAAAGCCATTCTCATGCGAACCTAAGAAAGGCATATGGATAGGGAGGGAACCAGTGCGAACTCCTCGAAGCGGAGGTGACGCGCTGGTATGGTATAAAATGAAAAAATATAAAATACGACAGATTTAGCTGAAACTTGGTATAGGTGTTATCCGACATGCTGATCACAAAAATGACAATGACTTTGCATGATAAAGGCTTTTTTGCAAGGTTACTGTAAATATAGGGTCCCACCCTGAACAAGAAAAGAGGCGTTATATAACCAATGAATATGATATTCGTATCTGATAGGTCAAGTAGCCTTACTATGTCAAGTCTCGGCGAAAATTGAACTTCTGACTCTTTAGTCATTGACGGTCGTCTCCAGCAGCCCTTGCGTACTGCGACTTGGTCGACTTTGTGAGGGCGCCAAATCTCGACGCCCCCTAAATTTTGTTTATTTCTCACTAAGCCAGTGAGTCAACTTCTAGCCATAATTCGTACACGATTCCGGATCACTGCGCATGGTCTAGGCTAATAACGGCTTCATCTTAGCTTGAAACTCCTGAAACTCTCAAAATTCACTAGTTTTCGAAAAATGCTCGAAACTTTCCTATTTCATGTCAAAGTTTGAGCAATCTGCGCGCAGTTGTGTCACATATTACTGTTTACATATTGCCAAAGTTTGAATGCGCCATAACTAAAGAGGTTGAATTTATGAAACTAGGTGCAAAACTTAGTGTCCAGCCTAATAAATCTTACAATTATTGCTTTATTTGAGGACTAGAGAGATTTAGCAACTCCATCCTAAATGTATATGTTTCTTATTGCAATAAACGCTCACAACTCCTCGTCAAGGAACGTTCCACAAACAAAAAGACAGATTTGGAATGTTTTCTGCTTTTCAAAACTTATACATCCCATCTAAAAAGGTAACTTCGACAAAAAAAGGTTTCCGTGTAAGTAAACAAGTGAAATTTGAGCTAGTATTGATAGAATATATTCGTCCTTGAAAAAGGTTGCGTCAGAATAAGGTCCTCAGAAATTAGAATGAAGGAGGTCCTTATAAAGAGTTCAACTCTTATGTGCAAATTCAAGGTAGATTTCAACCCTAGCTATCCTAGGGTTAAATTCTACCTTGGACGCATAGTGGAAAGTTGGTGGAGAAATGATGATTGAGGTAAAATTCAACCTCAAGGTAGAATGATGAATACGGGTTTCTGCGTTTAAAGGTTCATTTCTACCTTAAGGTAGACTTAACCCATGAGAGAATTTCATCGCGATTATGTTGTGAATACGGGTTATAAGCCAAAATGCTAGTTGAGGTAGAATTTAACCTTGAGGGTTCGTTGATGAATACGGCCACGGCCACAGAGTTGACAGTCAGCCTCTACTTTTTTGATTGAAGTTTTCATTAATCTAGTGTGTTTTTCAGTTTCGTTCTTGGCGTTTTCTAATGGTCGCTACGTTTTTCTGCTATTGTGGACTCGCTCGATGCTTTGGCTTTTTAGTGTCGGACGGATATAGCAGTTTCTCTTACTCGTGATAATGCGTTTCTTTTGTTACCAACCGCTTATTTATGGAGGGGTCACTTCGTCCCTCTCTATATTGATTTTTTTGGATTGAGAATCTTTTTTATCAAGGACATTTCTACTTGAAATTTGTCAGGTCTGTTCAAGGCTTGGGGAGTTAGGTTGGTGGATACCTAGCTAAACCAATACCCTCGCTTGAACCGCTCCGATTATCCTTGAACGATAGCAGTCCCCACTGTTGTTCACCTGGCATTCTAATTCATGGTTGTATAATTTACTCGCATTTCAATGCATCTTTTTTCGTTGTTGTGGGTACACTATCGCGTACTTTCTTTTGCTTAACTCATCGAAGTACGAGCTTTCTTTGTTGTTCTTTGAATGTTTAGGACGTCTGGCCCCTAACAGTTTTCAAACTTCAAATGGTACACCTTGAGTGTAAAGATAAAGATAAAGATAAACCTTGAAAATACTCAATCGAGTTCACAATATATACAATGCCAAGTTAGAGGAAGTTTCCTCATTTTGATGAGTGCAGAGTATGGCCAAAACGCGCGCCATTTGGGAGGGTCATGGAGTCAAAGCGGCCGATCACCACAAAACTAACTTTTGCGGGAGCTTGGAACGCTGATTCGCAATCAGATAGGGGAGGGAGGCACGATTCGATGCCATATGCTACGTTGCACAAGGAGTACAGCGGATGCCAATTCTTGTACTGCCTGACGTCGCGAAGCAGCAACGTTTTGCATCTGCAGATGACCCGCTCACATGATTGCTTCATCTCTCAAAGTTGCCCCAATTAGAATTCTCCGAATGAAACTAGAACCCGTATTAGCTGTTCACATATCTTTGCTTATTGCCATGAGAGCGACTCCATGATTTGTGCGGGGCCTTAATTTCCTCCCAGTTTTGTAGCGAGCGGAAACGTGGAGCTCATATGCATGACGATTTTATGGTGAGTCCGTATAAAAAGCAGCCTTAGGTGAGAGGATCGACAAGACAAGTTTATCAACGTTATCGTATTGCTTCGTCCGCTTTATAGCCGAAAGAGGACTATATATGCAGGCACGATATATACGACAATATATCTTTTATTTAACTTTGACACTCGCCGCAAGACTGGAGTGTACTTTCCAGCACTTCTGTGCCAAGCCCTGTTACAGTTATTCGTGCTTCTTTTCCATCATCACAGTTACGCCACATTTGATCAGTTAATGCTTTTGATTCGAAATGTCTTTAAAGTCAGACTAACGTTTGAATTATACACAGAAGTTTGTGACACAGTTTACATGACGGAGTCCTACCGAAAAGCTGAGAATTACTCGCCCTCTGCTTCTCTTTGTGAACTAGCCTTTATCTAAGCCTAAGTATAAGCCTTATGCCCTCTGCGACTGGTAAAACCGCCTTTACGCCCCGCGCAATGCCTTAAGGCTCAGGGACTCGCGTCTTGCGGGCGGCCAGCGACGATCTTACAAACGCTCGCTGGTATGTGCGATTGTACGGTCGTCAAGGACCGGTGGTGCGGTTAAGCGGGCGCCCGCACGGTTTCTAATGCTCGCTGCTTGCGCGGGCAAGGTCGGCCACTCGCTTGCTGTTGGCGTAACTTTGAATGGGATACCTTGACCAATGGTTGTGTTAATCCTATACATTCTGGGTAGCTTGAGCAATGCCTGCAGTATTGTCCACTCCTTTCAGAGCAAAGCTATACCATTACTCTTGGTAACTGTAACCTCAAACAGCTTCACTCCAGCCTCGCCGCTGAAGGGAGATGCCAATAATACAACTCGTCAACGCTAAGGGCAGCCTAAACGCTGCGTCGTATCTCACGCAGGTAGCATTTACGCTCACAATGTGTGAAATTTGTAAGAAAAATAGCTCAGTGTTGACCGCTTGCACGGCGACGGGTATTGACGGCCGATAAGACGAACACATTGCTGGCCGCTCGCTCGAGCAAATGCAATGCCAGTCGTTTGTGCGGTAACATTTTTCCGCTTGGACGGGACCTCAAACTGTTTGCCGCACGCACGGAAGCTTCAGGCTTATGTCGACCGATTGTACGCTAGCCCCCATAGGAGGACGGCAGGCACGGCGCGAACTGAGTTAGTCCGGCGGTAGCCAAAATTGTCAACTGATCTAGATCAAAGTTTTATACATGCGTGGTGACTGAGCACGCTGATTACCAGTGCGTACTCATACTTGGAATCATCGATTGCCTTCATCGCCTATATGTTTTCTGCAAAGCTGAGCTACGGGGCTGAGAGCAGCACAGGGCGGGGGGGGGGGGGGGGGGGGGTAATTGAACATGCCGTTTACAAACACAAAACTCAACTTCAGGATTACCTATTGCCTTTATTTTTTTGACTAATTCCTGCGAAATTTGAAAGGGACGCTGAGGTTTGCTACAAGCGGGTAACAGGGCCCTGCACGAGCCTGAACACGGGCTGCAGAGGACTGAGAAGTTTTGTTTGAGAAAATGTGACTGAATGTTGTGGCAAGCTTTTTTCTGAAACTTCATGTTACCAAAAAAGGAAAAGTTGCTCGTTTGCAACGTAGAAATGACGAAATCGCAATAGATTTATGCATACGCTCAGTAGGACCAAGGAACAAAGAATGAAAAACTGTGAAAAACTATGACTGAAAACCAGTTTGGCCACCTAATGCCCACCTGAGGTAAGCAAAACTTCTGTTCCACATATTCGAAATTTTTACATAGATGGTTCTACGCCTAAAGTTCAGCATATAGTAACATTCTGGTTTCAAAACTCCTCCTCTCCTCCTTGCTAAAATCCGTAATAGCTACGACGTCGGTTTCTTGGAAGGAGAAATCGCGCTCCAATCGAACAACTTACGCAGCTGGCGGGATCGAGTAGGACTCGTAGAAATCGATAGTGAACAAAGGCTAAGCCGCTGCCGATGTCCATTTGCCACCTTTTTGCCGGGCGGCGGGAAAGTAAGCAGATTTACTGATTTTTTTTAAGTTTCACCTGAGAAACTGGTGGTTGGCAGGGGGTAAGTGGCATATACAGGCGATATAGGGCTTTCTGAAAAGTGAAACGACTGAAATCGCGATGAGCCAACCAGTCAGATATAACGAGAGGAACCGAGCATCGGATATAGCAGCTAATAGCACAGAGTGCGCCAAAAGTCTGAGAGCCTTCTTTGCACTACTGTTATTACAAAGCCACTGAAGCTTTTGAGCTCACATCAGTCTTATACCACATGATGCGCAATCATCCTCCACAAAATATACTTCTCGTCACTCAAAATGCCCGCCGTATGTATTTTTTGTAAGAAAAATGGAATCATCTGCTTTTGCCTTAGCCTTACTTTCGCGGAGCGAAACAAAACAAATTTTCTGATATTCACATTCAATTCCATAGCTGAGCATATTCCACAACATTCAATGCATACAATGTTGAAGAGATTTTGCGTTAACGCATGGCTATAGTTGCGTTTTCTAGGAGCTATCAAATCGAAATCGAAAAATAAAAATTTACGATCACCTGCGTCCTTGAAACGAATTAGGAAGTTATAGAAGCGCAGCAGTCAATGCATTCAAAGCTGTACTCTCCATGTCTTCTGTATTAGGTTGCTGCATAAGTTCTGTCGGATTTTTTTGCCTTATGTTCGAAGCATCTGTTCCAAGAGAATTTCATCTCTAATGCGGTATTGTTAGTATCGTTAAAAAACGCTTTTCTTGCGCTTTCTAAAGCATGTCAAATTTCAATAAACTTCTAAGGCCCCGGACAGACTTCACGCGATTTGATCGTCGCGACTAAATCGCGACGAAACAACTGTTACAACATCATTCCATGCCGATCAACTTGCATTTCGGTTGTGATACTTTTCCAGCCCGAAATTTTTGAATGTGAAATGAAAATGAATGGAAATCGCGGCGATCAAATTGCGTGAAGTTTGTCTGGGGCCTTAGTGTAAGGAGATTTCAGGCCTAAAATTTCCAAGTGGCCGAGGTACGTTCTCACCCTAGAAATATGTTCTTGCGAGGAAATCTCCACAATGAGCCCTTCAGGTCAACTTTTTTAACGGAATAAGGGTGTAATAGGCTAGCATACGCATAAGCTCAGTTTCATGAAGAAAACGTCTTCCTATTAAAATTTGTTGTCAAACATTAATTTTCCGTATAGACGTTTCACAAGCTATAACTTTCTGCGAATAGAAGTAATCGACGACTTCAAAGTTGGAGGTGCTAGTGTAAAGCAAGGGCTAGCAAAGAGCATCCACCAATTTCTTTTCGACGCTCAGGTCTATTGTAAAATTTTCATAATTCGTAAATAGGCATGCACACATGCGCTGAAGCGAGGTCAAAAAGTGGCTAATTCTTTGTTCGGTCAAAAAAATCTCTCGGCAACGCAGACCCTATGGGCTCTTTTATGGTGCGAAATAATCTAGAAAAATTGTCTATCTATCTATTGTTAGAGAAGATGCCTATCAATTCTCGTAAGGGAGCATTGCCATGTCAAAAAAAGATAGATTTGGAGAAAAACGCTGTGAAGTTTAAGTTCCTACTTCTTCCTTAACAAGGATTTTCGCAGATATGTATCTGATAGCCAAGGAACTGCTCAACATAAGAAAATTGAGATCCTGGAAAAAAGTTGTCTTTGAAAGAAGTTATGGCATTTTGAACTCAAAAAATTCAAATCGGACAGAACTGATGCAGCAACCTATTATAAGCATCTGCAAGGTTGATGCAAAAGTTCTGTCGCATCATCTTTGAAAAAAATGGCTTCTTGCTCTCTCAAAGGGTTTGAACAAACTCAATGAAAACCTTTCTCCTTGTGATAGTGCTCTCTAATAAGGGGACTTTTGAGATGGAGCAGAAAAATAAAATCATACATTTTACTGCGTCGTACGGGTTTGATAGATGGTATACTTATTTATTTATCCGAATTGGCCTATTTCGACAGCTTCGCCGTTCTCAGAGGCGTAAAAATGGCTGAAAGCGTTATTTGCAACACAACACCAATACCCCTCCAACTCAATTAGTTTCGCCTTCCTCTAATTTCTTTTCTCAGAAATTTCTGGCAGAAATGAACGCACCTCTAAGCCACCTCAATTCAAATGTCCGCGCCGGAAATAACAGAAGCTAGCGGACAATTGAGCTTTATAGTAGAAGACCGAAAAAGTATTCATCATCAGAGCTCGCAACGATACATACAGCAGGAAGTTGGCAGTAATGGACAAACGCTCATTTTTACTGTTCATTTCTGGGTTCTTTTCGGGGATTCATAAACCTTCTAATGCCTTAGAAGCTGAGATCTCTTGTTCAATTCGAATACTCGAATGTGCATTTTTTTCTTGCTCGAATATTCGAATAGTCGAATGGCGGAATTTGTCGAATAGATTATTTGAGTACGAATATTTGGTTAAAACTACAGGGTGGGGCAAAAGTCTGGGAGCCTAATTTGCAGTGCTGTAAACAAAAAACTACTGATGATTTTGACTCCGAATTTGTGTCTCATATTGCTGCGATCATCCTCTACAAACCACACTTTGGCTGGCTGAAAATGCTTGTTATATGTTTTCGTAGGAGTTGATTTATCAGAGAAGTGCTCTGCAAAGCAAGAAAATCGAAATTTTTGATCTTTAGAATTATTTCGTAGCTAAAGATACATACAGTGTATATTTTAGAGCGCTTCGATGCACACAATGTAGAGGAGACTTTGCGCTATCAATTCGCTGTCGTTATGTTTGTCAGAGACTATTCTTTCGAAAACGCAAAATAAAAATTTGCGAATACTACCTGCGTGCCAATGACCATTTTCCTTTGAAATAAATTTGAAAGCTATAGGAGCACACCAGGCACTGAATTCTAGGCTACATTTTTTCCATGAGTCTTCTAAGCAAGCGTGTACTTAAGTTCGATCAATCAAGCAAATTCAATACTTTTCAGCTTACGATTCTTTGCTCCTATGCGCGCAATCGCATCCAGATTTCCACTACGCATTGTACACTTGCCTTCAATTAGAATCCCAAATTTTTTTCCTAAACACTGCAAAAAAGATTTCCTTGCAGTACTTTGTAGCTAAAAGCTTGCTCTATCACACCGCACATTTGCCTGGTGAAAGAAACAGTTACCCTAAAGGCGTGGAACGACTTTCATCATGACTGTCTGCGTGCTACGACAGGAGGACTCGCCAAGATTTCGAAGGGCTGGTTTGAAGCCAGAAAAGGCAATCTCAAAATTTGAAAGTAGCACTGTATTTGTAAAGGTTAGGTTTATGTGTGCACCAAATTTTTTGTTCCTAGGCACTTTCCTTCTGATTTGATCTGAATACTAGGCTCCCACACTTTTCCCCCACCCTGTATTAAACGGTTCTGGAACTTTATATTAGGTTGTCCCGAAAGTTTTGTCGGTTTTTTCATCGCTCACTAGAACCCACAGAAAACAAATCCATGCAGGATCTAGGTATCGATTGATTCATATTATTATCTTCTTTCTTACAGCTATATTTGCTCTCTGATCTACCCTGTCTTTGCATTGTTATCGCCATGGCTTTTTGAGCAGCGCAGTAGTAACGCCAAATTTTTCCCCAATTTTGAAAATTTTTCTTCTGCTGTTTTTGAAGAGCGTTAACAACTATTATGTAGAACAAATCTTTGGATCCATTGTGTTTATTTTATATTACATGGGCCACGTTTATCAAGTCCGTTATAATTATTTATTTAACAAAAACCGCGGCTTTTTGATTACGTCTACCACTAAAGTTGCCGAAAATTTCAAAAAGCTCTCGGTTATGTTGCATATTATTGTTTATTAGCAATCAAGTTTTAATTCCCAGAAATTTCAGAAGCTTTCATGTTTTTGCTGTTTCATGACTTTGCCAAAAATCGAGACCTCCGAAGAGATTTTTTTGAAGCTAAAAACAGCAGGTTGGGAGAATCTAAAAATACCATCTTGTAGTCCGAGAATTGCTTCATCTGTTCCATACTTAAACGTTTCCGAAACATTGAAATGAAATTTTTGAAAATTAGCTCAACTTTGAGCACATAAAAATGACGGGTGAAGAATTGTAACAATTATCATAAGAAGCATACAAGACTGTTGCACGAAAATGTAACCATAAGAAAGAGAAGGAAGAGCTGCATCGAATGCATCTTAATACTTATTCAGGTCTTTGTTGCGCATAGTTTTATAGCGTTTTGAAAAAACCGACAAAACTTTTGGGACAACCTAATATACCACAACTTTTGACACGCTGGAAACTCCACCAAAAAATGATAATTTTTCTGTAAAAGCTAACTCTTGTTTTCTTGCGTAGTCAGTTCTCTAGATTAATCTTTAGGATAAGTTTGATGAAACTGTTTGAAAAAATTTGTAAGTCTCATTGTAAGAGTTCTTGTTTTGACGAAGTGCCTAAAGATCACTAGCATGGAGTAGATACACGCGATGTATGGTATAGGCGAGTTTGACAGATTTCAATAAATTATCTAGTGATATATAATAAGCAAACAAACAAAAAAAAACGACGCGTCCGGGAGAGTGTGAAAAATTAGGACTGGGCGACATCCGTCAGGATTGATGATGAATGATATGAAGAATATGGCCATCCATCATTATGAAAACTGTCATCGTAGCGTGGTCTTTAGGTACTTCAAAAGCTAATCAAGAAGAGATCCTCGTCTAGAGGCAACATTTGTGGTGATGAACGTCTCACAGCTTCGTGCTCATTTCTTAACGATAGGCATGCAACTCCCACTTTCTTTAAATTTTGTCTCCAACGGTCATTTCTAGCTTCAAGATATATTGAGATTTTTGCAGATCGAAAGGTGAACAACCTATACCATAACGAAAGCGAAGTTAACAGCTTACACCACTGAGAACAGCCAATGGTTGCATGGCCTCGTTACGGCCGCTACTCGTGTTAGTATTTATTCTTCAAGGTCAGTTTTTACTTTCAGAATGTGCTATGGACAATCTTGGTGAATGAAGACTGTCTGTTCACGTCAGTCATTTAGATCACATTCTCATTATAAAAACGAAAGATTAGAAAGGAAACATACTGCAAAAGAAGCGCTGTTTGATAAGTCGACAAATGTCATGCAGAAGCGACTGTCGAAGAAGTTTTTTTTTCTTTTCGATGAAAGAAAGATAGTGAATGTTGCACTACTTACTGATTAAAATAAGATTTCATTCCGATGAATACTAATAAACTCGTTTTCGTTCCTTCCCTCACACATAAGTGGGATGTTTCGGAGTTAGTTGCATACTTAGCACATTTGCAGGGGTGTGGCGGAAGGCGACAAAACCCAACTTTTGTGCCTTCCAAAACTCTTCGGTGCCAAAGTGACACCGCGCCAAGGTAGGGTGGAGGGTGAGGGTAGGGGCAGATACATGACTGATGCCACAGGCATAATTCTAGAATCCTAAAAAAATCAGCGAGAGCGACTTTACACTGCTTACACTTTGCGCGCACTGTCGCCTCAAACGTGCCCTCCCCCCTTCCCATATGCAGTAGGAAAAGAGCTGCATTTGTAGCTGCTTACTATGAATGTAGCATTTTGCACACTTGAATGCGCGACAAAAAAGCAGCTTATCATTTTCAAATCGAACAGAGGTCAAAAATATTAAATTTGGCCAACTCACTATCTGCTCATACACCACGGCACATCTACCGTTTTCTGACCCACCAGTAGATCAAATTCAACAACAAACTAATTTGAAGCACCTCTTGCTTTTTTCAGTAGTTATATTTTCAAAAAACAGCAATCCCCTCCAGATAACCGTTAAAATTTTTGAAGCTCATGTTTACCTTGCTTGAACTGATAAAATTGTCAAGATTTCCATTTTTGATGAAGTAAACAAAAGTGCAAATTTTTTGTCCATAGTGCTTCTTCTAGGCTCTAATTTGTATACTTTTATATTTTAGAGTTCAAATTTCAGAAGCGATCGTCAGAACATGTCGATAAATTCAGATATTACTCGATGCATCGATTTATTATCTCTCTGATTTGTATTTATGCAAGTAAAAGAGTAAAGAGCAGACAGCGCTTCACCAATTTCCCATCAAAAGCCAATTAAACTTTTTACTCAACATTTCAGCTCATTTTGTGATCTCAGCACTGATTCCCAAAAAAGAAAAATATGAGCGCCAAGTTTACGAGATGGATACCGCGAAATTGCGGAGATTTTGGCACACTGGTACAATACGCGGTGTCATCCAGGTACGTCATGAGAATTTTGAGACACATTGCCATTTTCTGACACAATTCTAGGCATACACGAAATCTATGCTCACGGATCTTCCACACGTCGAGAAGGTCGTTTATGATATATGTATGGGAGACGCCAAGAGCATAGTTGATCTAGCCAAATGTTCCGTTAGAGTGTTCAACACACGAGATGCTCTAAAACGCTCACCGCCAATAACAAGCTATACTTCAACGACTACTTCAACTTCTACGACTTCTACGACATCAACAACTACTAGTGTAAAAACTTTTCCAACATCTTCGCTTTCCCGCCCAAATAGTCTCTCCAAAAAGTGGGTGAGCAAGCCCGGCTCATCCAGTAAACAGAAGGAAGCAAAGGCGCACACATCTTCCGTCTGGATTCTGGGTGAAGACGTGCCGAAAAAACGCGAGAACAGAACTAGAACCAAAATTAGAACGAAGAAAAAAGGACCCATTCTGACATCTGCTACGCCATCAAGCACTCTCAGACTGCACCCGTCCAAAAAACGAGTAGACAAAACTAGATTGTCGATCGAACTGGAGAAAGCTGATCTTTCGGGAGTCTCCCACAGAGATAGGAAAAGGGCACATTTTTTACAAGTGCAAAATGGGATAATGCGAACAAAGAGAAGCATTAGACGGAGAGGTGTTGATGGAACGTCAGAAGGCACGCACATGACACCCAGAACTGATGATGGCGACACCTTTTCTGTTTTTCACGGTAAGAATTTGCATCATATCAACAACTAAGGAAACATACGCAAATTCTGGTTGATTTCATCACATATAGAAAATTAGTGTACCCCGGCAGATCCCAAAAATTCAAATCTTTGCCAAGTTTGCAAGATTCTGAAAGTGATCAGTTGTTTGAAAGCAGGAAAGGAGGGGAGCTTTTATGGGAGTGGTTGCAGCTACGCACTGGAATACTGAGCCTCGAGTTGAATATATTTGCACGAGTTTTTTGATTTCTACTCGCTCAATATGCGATCTGTACTTAACACCATGTAAATAGGTGTAGGACACTTCAAAAGCTTCCAGATTTCTCTGCAGCAAATGCCACGGCAAATCTATCGCAGAAACAGATGGGAAACGAAACAAAACAGGCTGGTAGGATAGACTGCTTAATCAAGCATTCAGATATTAGGACGCTCAAATTTCAGAACCGGGCTCGTACATGAGCAAACTACATTTAATTCGTGAGCATTTTCGCAGAGTAAAAGAATGTGACGACTTTTTCAAAGATTTGAACGAACGGAATAAACAGTGAGTGTATCGGGGAATATTGTAGAGTAGTAAGCAAGCATTGGACTTGTTGATCTACAGCGATTTTCTTCCTGGAAACTTCGCCACTATCGAGTCTTACTTTCTTTCCAGATTTTTCGAACAGCTCAACCTCGGCTTTGATAGTGACGCACCGATTATTGAGAAGCAGAAGATCTCAGTATTGGATGAAGTGATTCAGACAATAAACGCGTTTGAAGTACGTTTGCTGGCCTTCAATAGTTTATTTACTCATTGGAAACAAGAAATTCATTTGTGGCAAATGAAGGGTTTCCTAGGTAGAGCAGAAGAAAATATTTGACTGAGAAACTGACTGTCTTTGTTCTCCAAGACAAGTTTTTTGAGTTTTCTCTAGCTTTTATCGTGCAAAAACACCGAAAAAATGTTATTCTTGGGACGATTTTAACCTTTAGTCCATGTTTACCCTATCACAGTCGCTATATACGAAAGCTGAAAGAACCTGAAAAGCAACATCTCATCTTAGGCACGCGCCATACTTGATCCACTTGATCCGCTTGATCCACTTCATCCATCGCTATGGGTCATTGACCAATAGCGAAGTGTGAAGTGGATCAAGCGGATCAAGTAAATTGAGTATGGCGCGTGCCTTATGCGTTACTCAAGCAATTATAGGGCCAATCATCTGACAAATTATCCTTCTTTTCACCACGTGTACTTTCACTACTTCCCGAAGCAGCTATCCCAAATCACGCGAAAATCATGTCGCCAACGCTGTTCAGTTTCCAGAAAGAGGGCATTTTGTCGGTACCGGATCTTTTCAAAGTAAGTTTTGTGCAGGAAAGCTTGCTGTTTTACAAGATCAGTGACAGGTGGCAGCGATCAATAAAGAAGAGCAAAACAGTCTACTGGAAATGATCATGGATATTAGTGGTGCAGGAAAGGCTCTTGAGGTGGGTATTTTAGCCAGATGGCATCAGATCGGAACAGAGTACGGTTGCAGAGAGTGTTCACAGGACTAAAACCAGAAATGGATGAGATAAAAAATGTCAAATATCCCATAGTCCAAAAACTCATGAAACACGACGAAAGATGGAAGCGGTATGCTGTTTCGAAAGAGTTGATAAAATGTATCCGCCAATATTAGCGGTTATTTCTAACACTTTCATTGACCATCTCTTGGTTTCATTTCATCTAATCATCTACCAACAGTACAAAACTATTCAAAGCACCAGTCATTTGCGAGAAGTCTTATTATTGAAGCTCATAAAACTTCGTAAATCCATCAAGCTTGTTTATATTGTTGAAAATCGTCTTGAGTTTCAGTTCACGAGCCAGCTTCACAGAAGAACAAAACAAAGATTTCGATGAAAAAGGATTCGCCTTTTTGGATGAAGAACAGTTGAACCTGATTTACGAACCAGAAGGTAATCCCAGCTATTTTGTCACATCTACTCTAGATATGCTTCCACTATATTACAAATAGCACACCTCGATGAATCATTCTTCATCACAGAATTGATGCCCACATGGCACGGGTGGGGGGGGGGGGGGATTTTGAGGCGAAATTTTTCAGAGCAGTCTGGCTGAAAATTCTGCAAGTGACTCTGTTTTTTACTAGAAACCGTCCCAAAAACGGTCACTAAAACTATTCCTTATACAAGAAAATTACATATAGACGAAGGTTAACCCTCCCGCATGTAACGAGAAAAATTTCCAGATCAGCTTCGCTATAAACTCAATACCACTATGCTTGGACGATTAACAAAGGAGGAAAAGATGGCAAGGTTAGAGAAGGACATCCGGGCAGTAGCAGCGGTCGATCGACCTCAAGGACCAAGCTGGGGATCAGGTAGCTATTAGGTTGTCCCGAAAGTTTTGTCGGTTTTTTTCATCGCTCACCAAACCTCACAGAACACCATTCCATGAACGGCCTAGGAGTCATTCTATTCACATTTTTATCTTCTTTCCTACAGCTATATTTGTTCCCTGATCTACCCCGGCTTTGCGAAGTTACCGCCATGGCTTTTTGAGCACCTCAGCAGCAGGGCTCGGCACAAGCTGGCACCAGGGAAATTTCAAAACGAAGTCCCGTTTGATATTGAAAATTTCGTACGAAGTCCCTTTTGACCTGTTTTAAAAACCCATCTTATTTTATATTATGTAAAAAATGTAGTAGTGTTTTCATGCATTTCTGATCTCATGAAAGAACTTTTCACAGCTTTCTGAGCTTTTTAAGTGGACGAATCACATCTTGAGATGCAGAAAAAGCCGATTTTTCGACGGCGGAGCGGACCGAGTTTTTTCAAATTGCTATAAAACGCTGAAAAGAGAACATTATGAAATGTATGTAAACTTTTACAGTGTAGATACATTTTATGTAAAAAAGTATGAAAACTTATGTGAGCAAAGTGTCGGTGCCAGCACAGCTGGCACCCAGCTGGTACGAAGCCAGCTAATTCAGAAAAAAGTTCGGCACAGCTTTCATTCACAGAAGTTTTCATAAATTTTTGGCCCGTAGTTCCGGTCCACCAACGCGTATGCACACACCAAATTTGGTGTCATACTATTGCGTTTTGGCTGAAAACAACGCCTTTGTTTGTTGATGGACAGCTTGCCAATGGCATGCCGGCGGCATTTTTGCGGCAGTTCTCCGCCTCGGCCCCTGTAGAAACGATATCCCCTTTGCTTTCCGCGCTAAAAACGATATCCAGCTTGACCCGGTGCCAGCAGTGCTGAGCACTGCTCAGCAGTAACGCCAAATCTTTCCTGAATTTTCAAAATTTTTATCTTGATATTTTCGACGGCTGGTGACTGTTATGTAGGGCTAACCTTTGGCTACATTGTGGCTGTTTTAAATTACGTGGGCCACGTTTATCAAGTCCGTAATAATTATTTATTTGAGAAAAACGGCGGCTTTTTGAACACGTTTTACCACGTAAAATTACCGAAAATTCCAGAAAGCTGATTTTTGAAGCAAATCAAACTTGGTTATGTTGCATAAATGATGCTCAATAACAACCAAGTTTGAATTCGCAAAAACTTCAAAAGTTTCCATGCTTTTGCTGCAATTGCGCGTTTCATGACTTAGCCAAAAATCGAGACTTCAGAAGAAATAATTTTTTGAAGTCAAAATCAGCAAATTAGGGAAATCTAAAAATACTGCTTTGTAGCCCGAGAGTTGCTCTATTAAATCCATACTTAATCTTTTTCAAAAGTTTGTAACGAAATTTCAAAAATTAGCTCAACTTTAAGCAGGTAAAATTGACAGGTGGAGAAGTTCGGCAGTTACCAAAGAAAGCATATAACATTATGGTTAAAAGTGTATCCATAAGAAAGAGAAGAAAAAGCTGCATCGATGCACTTTGAAACTCACTCAAGTCTTTATTGTGCGTGGTTTTACAGTGGTCTGAAAAAACCGACAAAACTTTCGGGACAACCTAATATTTAGAAAATCCTAGTGCCCGTATTTTTTGAACGATACGAGATTTAGCACGTGTTCGACGACAAGCAGATGACAATCCCATAGATTGGGTGACATTAGCGCCAAGAGCTTTCGCAGTGGACGTACTCGGTGGCTCAGCTTTGGACATTGTCACGCTGTCACCTCGAGCTTTCATAGTGGAAGTTTTGTGGCCTGCAGCTCTCATAGTAAATTCGATCTATCAATAACACAGTTTGACCACGGACATTCGTCATTTCAGCAAGAAACCCTTTCGCCGCGAGCGTTCTTCGTGTCAGTACTATGCCCAAACGCCCTTATCGCAAGGATTTTGTCGCCGACTGCTTTCCGTGTCGAAGTGCTTGACCCGCGAGCACTGGTGGCATGGGTTCTTAGTCCTCAGGCATTTGTAAGTGTTATATAGATTCTATCGTTCCTAATATCAGCCCAAAGATAAATATAGTTAAAGGTAAATCAACTATATGCTGGGTATCAACCGCAACCATAGATTTGTATTCGGATCATGTAGTGTGAAAGTTCTCGAAAGAGGGGAAGAGTAGGGAAATTTCTTGAGCTTTTTGATGGAGGGCACAAGAAAATGGAAAACATGGAATGGCTGCTGACTATACCGTGCTGGCACGAATGCGATTTTGCAGGCACACCAGATAAGGTGGAGAGTTAACGCGAAGATCGGGGAGAATTTTCTAACAAATGCGCATTTTTAGCAAATTGATAAAGTTTCTGCAAAGAAAATCAAAAGAAGTGAAAATAAGGGTCTGGGGCAACATCTGGCTAAGGTCCTGCAGTGACTAGGTGTAAGCGAAAGATTTTTGGTTAGAGAACTTTGGTGAGAAAAAGACAAACCGGACCAAATTAGAAAACTACGTAGGAGTGTTAGCATTCATTTAGATTTCAGAAACTTTCAAGGGAGTCAGGAAAGTGGCAATTGCAAGCGCTGATCAACAACATCGTGTTCCAAAGTTTGGAGGAGTGACCGTATTTAGAGTTAATCGCTTAAAGCTTGAGAAAAAGAAAACGCGGCAATTGTATGTAAGACAATGTTAGCTCTTCTGCCAAAAAAAAAACATATTTGGATCGATCAATAAAGAAAATAGCTTATATGGCTAATTTCACCCGCTTTGCAGCGAAGTGATTACAGGGCTTTTCAACATAAGAGTCACAGCCTCCGCTTGCGCGACTCCTCCAACGCGGCCGCCTCGCTCAAGCCGCACGCGGCGTTTGCGGCGTATCGCCCGGGCTTTTGCCAAGCTTCAGTCGACGCGCAGCCAGCGCCACGAACGCTGCGCGAACCTAAGCGTGGCGGCCGAGCGGGGCGGCTGTGACACCCAGGTTGTAAAGCCCTGTAGGTATGCGAGCAATTCTGCCCGGATCGATAGATCAGTCGTGACCTACCAATATTTCTTTTGTTACATTGATTGTCATAATAAAATTATAAAATTTAGTAACTTTTGTTTTCACGTCAAAACTACCATTTCTTTCCATTAGACGTTCTCTCCATACTCAACGGGAAATAGTTTTTTTTAGCTTGTTCAAATACTTACTCCAAACGCCTTGAATCCCCACGTGCTAAATCCAGATGCTTTCCTCGTAAACGTGCTCAGTCCATGTGAGTGCTTTTCTATCATTATTTGATTATTACCTAATAGACTGCTTTCAGCGCTGATTTCGCCTGGAGTCGCATCACCAATAGCGTTAGAAGTTTTCGTTTTGAGTCCTTCGGTGTTGTCGCCTCGTGTACTAAGTGATGAAAGATTAATTGTCGAGGTAAGTTGCTGTGAATATCTACCAAAATTCAGTCCATATCATGTAGGTCTTTTCGCCTCACATTTTGGGTGGAGAACACGTAGAATCAGAGGCTCACCAGTACGTATCGGAGCTTGGAGGATTCGGAGGAGCTCATAGTCCTCACTATCACGGAGGTCAATTTGTGCAAGATTAGCTCAACTTATAGATTTCTCTTAATAATCTTCCGATCTTGGGAGTCCATCCTATATTACAGTATCATCATTGCTTTTATTAAGTGAGTTTATTCTTCTTGTTTCAAAGGTATTCAATGTGTACATCAATAAAAGGCTTTAGCCAGAATGACGAAGTTCTGTGATGAAAACTTTTCACTTTGATTACAACAACCAGTCGCAAGTGAATATAACGTAAGAAAATTGCGTCAACTGTCTTACAGACTTACAAGATATGATTTCAACAACGATTTGATTCCTTTGAATCATGCATTCGCTTCGCTTGCTCACGGCGGCGTTGCAGGATCCTCCAAAAGCCCGCCGCTTCTTCTCCAGGCGCGCCTTTGGGAGGCAATAATCGCTTCGCGCCTACCTCGCGCTTGTGTCGCACTTGTCTCGCACATTTCTGCGATAGTTCCCCTCTGGACAATCGCCTTGTTTCCCCTAGCAATAATTAAAGTCACTGCTTGAACAATGATTTTTCAATGATAACAAGTAAAAGAAAAAGCTGTGGGAACTAACAATAATAAAAGTAGACTGATTGTCTCTTGCCAAGAAAGTCAGTCAGTCGAAGTGACAGTTTGGAAGTTGAAGCATACCATGACATGGCATTTGGGGGAAACCAATTAAAAGAAATTTTTGTCAACAATTTTGCTCTGATTCTGGTCCTGCTGAATTGCATACCTATTTAAAGCATCGGTTCCCGTAAGGAGTACAGCCCCAAAACTGCTAAAAAATGATGTACAACGTTTCTTTGAAGTTGTATATTTCCACTGATATGCCCATGACTTGGTTCCGCTGGTGAGAGCTTCTTTTTTATCCACCATATCTTAATAGCCACAGTAGAATGTATTTGCCTGTCAGTCAGCTTAATTCTCATATTTTCTTTCGTTTGTTAGTGATAAACGTTGATCCTTTCCGCTACAAAAACAACCACCTTTCTAATTTACCTCGACTAAGGTGACCGAATGTTTCACATTCATTGGTTAATTACTGAAACTTTCACATCTTCATCTTTTGTTATGATTGAGAAATCCTCGTTCAGGCAGTGAACTTTCCAATTAATGCTAGGGGAAACAAGGCGATTGTCTGGAGGGGAACTATCGCAGAAATGTGCGAGACAAGTGCGACACAAGCGCGAGGTAGGCGCGAAGCGATTATTGCCTCCCAAGGGCGCGCCTGGAGAAGAAGCGGCGGGCCTTTGGAGGATCCTGCACGTCCTCCCTTGCTCACAGCGCTCTTCTACCGATTAGCACCTACGACAGAGCTCGCCAAATGTGCTTCTGTTTTTGAGCACGAGGCTTTTACAAAGGTTTGAAGTCTCCTCTCGACGAGAAAAACTTACTCTTATCAAATTCAACCATCAAGAATTGACCATGGAGCATCTTGATGACCGGATGGATTTGAGCAGCGATTGGCTAGCAAATTTGAACGTCGTCGGTGAAAAAAAGCTCAGATGGGCTGAGAGCTTTATATGTTAACGTTGAAAACATGGGAGCATTCGCTATACTACATTTGGTTCGCAACCAATCCAGATTTGTAAAAATCAAAGTTGAATACGAATTCCTCCCTGTAAAGATTCGATTTTGACCAGCAAGCGATCCATACCATTCTTATTTAGGCGAACCCCCAAAACATGTTAATGACTCAATTTAGTTCATGCCAAACGAATCCGATTGATTTAAAAACGGATACAAAAGAGCTTGCATGATGACGCAAACTTTTTTGCATACATATAGCCCATCAAGATGAGCTATCAGCGAAGAAGTTAGAAACTATGCAAGGGAAGGATTTATTAATGTTGTTTATTAGGTTGTTAACTAAGTTTTGCAACTACCTTCATAAACTGCCTCTCTTTGTATATGACGCACTCAAATTTTTCCATCATGTAGACCGTGACGTGGGCTACAAGCGCAATCACAGTTCCGCAAAATTCTGACGTCGCAGTGAGAGGTAGGTCTAATATTTGGGGGAATTTGGCTGAAACTTAGCTTAGGTGGGTTATGACATGACATGACATGCTGATCGCGAAAAGATGTTGGTTTCGCATAGTAGGGGCTCCTTTGCAAGGTTACGGTAGGTTTACGGTATTGGTTAATGCTAAACAAGAAAGCAGGCGTTAACTTGATGCATGATTATGATATTCGTGTTCGTCAGGGCAAATAACCCACCACGCAGATTTTGGCGAATTCCGAGACTTTGAATTCTTCGTAATTGACGCTTATCCTCAAGTACCTTTGAGTACAACGTCTCGTTCAACTTTATGAGGGGGCCAATCCTTGAGTTGTCTTGAATTCCATTTCTTCCTTACTGTGCTAAATGAGTCAGCCTCTAGCAACAATCTGTACATATTGGATTGCTGTGCATGATTTAGCTTAGGAACGGCTTCATTTTCATTCAAACTCCAAGAATCCTCGAATACCACCAGTTTTCTAATTTCCGATTTTTTTCAAACTTTCATCATCAGAAAGAGAGCGGTTATGGATATTATATACAGGGTGTCCCAAAAGTATGTATGCACTGTTTGATCGTTAATATCTCTCTTCCCAAGAAGTCTTTTGCCTTGCTTCAAGTACCGTTTTGTAGAGCTGGCTTCAACTTAGATTTGCAGTATAGAAAGAATCACCCATCTCTCTTCATTACTGTAGGATTACGGTAGAAACTTGAAACATATGGTGTAATATGGAAAAAGCTGCCGTTTCAAAATTTTTCCAAAAAATGTGAAAACTTGTATAATAGGGTTTTTATGGATGCTAAGTTCAATACTCAACTATTCACAAGATTGCGAAGCTTTCTAAACGGTCTAATCGCATTTTTTAGGAACATTGAAAAAATGGCCGCTACCTCTTACCCAGCATAACTCTTCAATGAAGCATCATAAAAAGTTGGAAACTTTACAGTTAGAATCAGCAACTCTAAGTAGCCTAGTGTAAAAGATTTCAGGCTGTTTTGTTTCCTTTCTGAGACAAAATATGGCCTTTCATGGCTCAAAATCCTTTTGAAGTTTCTACCGTAATCCTACAATAATCAAGAGAGATGGGTGATATGTTCATTACTGCAAATCTAAGTTGAAGCAAGCTCTACAAAACTGTACGTGAAGCATCTCGAAACACTTCATTACAAGAGAGCAGTGGCGGTCCGAGAAATTTTTTTCGGGGGGGGCGCGACAAAAATTTTTTTCTAAAGAAGGTGCGTGGCGTCAGCCACGCACTCCGAAAAATTTTTTGGGGTGCTTCTCAAAATTTTTGCGGGTCCCCGACCCCTAAAATCTGGAAAAAGGGGGCGTGGCGTCAGCCACGCCCCCGAAAAAAAATTTTTTATAAGGCTAAAATGAATTTTTAAAAAATTTTAAAAATTATTTTAATTATTTTCAAGTGCAAACAAGTCGTTTGCACATTTTTACAACCCATATAGGTAAGTTTCAAAAATTTCGCGACCCATTCTCGGGGGGGGCGCGCGCCCCCCCCGCCCCCCCCCCTCGGTCCGCCACTGCAAGAGAGTTATTTACAATCAAACAGTGCATACATACTTTTGGGACACCCTGTAGACTGCCGTTTGAGCTATCAACTGTGCCAGTTGATAGCTCACACGACAGTCTATATAATATCCAAGTTTGAGCCCGCCAATATCGAAAGCGAAAAGTTACGGACTCAATCGCAAAACTTAGTTAACAGCCTAATATTTCGAGTGACTTCCGCACCATTTCCGATGGCGCGAGTTAAGGACAGAAAGTATGACCAAGCACATACTACATTACTACAGTTATCCACTTTTTCAAGACCTGGCTTTAAAAAACTGCATCACACAACTTAAAGGCAGTATCCGGGTCAAACTCGATTTCAAGAAAATGTACTTACCGGGGGTTATCCGCAACGCTGAATCCGAAAATAAACATTAGATGGCGCGAAAACGGCGAGAACATGCGTCTTCCAAAGCCTTACAATTTGAAATTCGACGGTCTCCGCTAAGGCTGAGACGCAGAGTCCCTGCGGGATCCCATGTTTGACTGTGGTGGCATGCACACTCTGCCGCATAGCAGGAATTTGGAAGGTCGGAGGACCCCGCCACAAGGCGTAAGTTTCCCCACTTTCCGGTCGTTTTTCTTGCTTTAGTTCGAGCGTTATGATGTCGCACTTGCGAGATGTTGTGTCTGACAAGGGTAGTTCGCTGAATCGAAGTGGCCAATTGATATGTGGTGTATACCCGGGCTCGGGGCTCGGGAGTATAGCATAAAATGTGTGCCCATTAGGTGCGACGCATTATTGCGAAGCAAGTTATGGCCATCTGAAGTTTTTGGCATGTGCATGTCTAGCGAACGCATAAATGCTCCGATCGCGGTCGTGTGGTGTAGTGGAGTGTCTCGGATTCACAGGTGACCGGGAGGGTTCAAATTCTGTTGCTGTCCACGTTTTATGCGTTCTTCTTAACATGCATTGATGAGGTAAAAAATGACACACACGGGTTACGGAATGATTTTTCTCACGAATATTCGACCAATGTTTTATATGTAGAATTTTCGGGCAAACTTCTTTCGGGAATTAAATTTGCTTACAAATAACCAACTATGGCATATGGAGGGAGCATATTTTTAAGCTATGACAAAATGGTTGAAGCGCAGGTATTTCTCGCAATCTCCAAGTTGTATCACGCTGTACTATTTATTCTTGCTAATGGGTTACTTGTGAGAATGACACGGCAAGATGTATAATTAGTAGATAACCAGCCGTATGTGTCATTTTTTACTTCAGTAGTATATAGAACAGGTGAAAAATGAAATTTGGGAACGCAGAAAACGTGAACAGCAACAGGATTCGATCCCTCACCAGTCAACTGTGAATCCGAGACCTAACCACTACACCACACCCCCGAGCGGAGCATTTACGCGTTCGCTAGACACGCACACGCCAAAAACTTCAGAAGGCCATAACCTGCTTCACAATAACGCGTCGCACCCTAATGGGCACACGCTCAATACTAACCTCCCGAGCCCGGGTATATACCACATATCAATCGGCCAATTCGATTCAGCGAACTACCTTGTGAGGGCGACCACTCTCAGACAATCGCCGGGGGCAGGCGGTCCGCAAACCCGCGGTTTTCTGCAAGCGGTCAGCAAAATTTTGGGCGTGGCCAAACCTTCAGCGGGCGGTACTTCCGTTTCCTGCCAGCGGGCAGCAATACAAAATTTCCTGCAAGCGCACGTCAAATAATCTCCTTCAGCGAACGCTGGCCAAACTTTCAGCAGGCGCTCGGACTCTTTCTAAGCAGTTTCGGCGATGCCGGGCAAACTCAGACAATCGCCGGGGGCAGGCGGTCCGCAAACTCGCGTTTTTCTGCAGGCGCTCAGCAGAATTTTGGGGCGTGGCCAAACTTTCAGCGGGCAGCACTTCCTTTACTGTCTAATGTTCTGCCAGCGGGCAGCAACACAGAATTTTCTGCAGGCGCTCGGCAAATAATTTCTTTGAGCGAGCGCTGGTCAAATTCTCAGCTGGCGCTCGGACGGTTTTTAAGCAGTTTCGGGTGTACGCCGAGCAAAGGTGAGACTCTAAATGGCAGACGAGTCATCGATGGTTTAATTACTCAAGTTTAGGTACTTTCTCCCAGCGGAGAGTACCTGGGGGCTGCGCGGTCCTCCACAAAGGACCGTGCGGCCCCCGAAAATTTTGCATATTCTCGCGGAAAGTCCGCGAGAATGCGGCCACTGCGCCGCAACTAATCTATAGAAAAATCGCGACTGTTCTACAAGCATTCGTCTAAAAATTGGCCAACACTTCCAAATTTCTGCAAGCGGACCGCAAGAAATCAGCGAACTATTTTCCCGGTGCCCGCTTGTCCAAAAATCGCATGGTCGCCTATCCCAGGCGATCATCTGAGCTATTGCATGACATTGAAATCCCAAAACCCCTCACCTTGCCCGGACACTGCCAAGCTCTACATCACTCGATCAAAAGAAAACCCATAATTAGCTGTTTTAGAGGACCGACAGATCTACTTCGCGGTTTCTTGATAAAATCGTGAGCAAGCTTTTTGAAGGTACCCGCACATTTGATTAGCATTCAGCAATTCCTAGAGCAACTGCACGAACTTTAAACCTAGTGTTTTCATGAAGTTTCGATATTCCCTATACACTATTGCGCACAAAGATGATGCATTACGAGTTTCGCGCAGATGTTAGGAAGCACACCACAACCCCATCATACTTCTGAACTGAGAAAACACAAGTACTAGCCCACCAAGCATGTTTGGATTGTAACAATTTTAAGGGCCACAAGTTGTTTCCCAGGAGTTGCGATAGGCCAACGCCTATACGCGTCCTTGGTATGCTTTCTGAATAGAATTCGATGCTTAAACGTATGTCGCCGGCAGGGTCAAGCGTGCTGATGCGATCCGGGACCTTCATTTACGCCCCCCCCCCCCATTCCCACTTGCCCCCTCCCTCCCCCCCCCCCCCGACCCCCACTTGCCCCCCCCCCCCCACCGCCCCTCCTCCACTTCCTTTGCGGTAACCTGCATAAACGAATGTCATCTCAAAAGATGCCTGCCAATGGACCTCAATCAGATTATAAGTCAGAGAAAGATAAACTTACAAATTGGGAGATAATGCAAGTAATGCTTCACCACTCAAAGAACAAATAATTCTACGTATAGCGGGTAAGTAGTAAAATTTTACAAATTGGCTATGCTTATTGTGTTTGAGAGAATATGAATGAAAAGGACATCATCTGACAAAGCAGAACATCAATTTTGTTTTGAATGGTATTTAAGCTGTACTCAACCTGTAAAAAATGAAATAAAATAACAACAAAGAAAAATTCAGCATCACGGAAAGGTTCACTTTAGTCATTATAATTGTCTATTTTATAATAAGTCCTTTTCTAGTGAAGGTTAATAAGCTTTCCTGCTGTTTATGAATGTTCGGCTAAACATTTCGTGGTCCAATAGTATCGAAAGAAATTGGTTATGGTTCTGGAAATTAGAACGTTTTGAACTTTAATGACACTCCCGCGTTCTATCTCCGTGCGCATCAATATTTTTTGCAGGAAGAAAAAACGATACATTTGAAGCGTAAAAATTGTACTCCACTAAAAAGCTTACTTTCTATCTGTTGCACAGATTCTCCTGCGAAATAAAAAAACCGTTTTAGCGTCAAAAACGTGCATGAACACAGTACTTTGAAAATTCGTAATTAATGTCAGGGAAAGACTGAGAGGCTGTAATGAATAAGCTGTGTAGTATTGTGCCCTGACTATCCATCGAAAAAGTCTCAGCCATTGAGGAGTGATGAGCTCGAAAACATCTAGATGCGACTCTCGCAAAATTAGATGCGGTGCTAAAAAGCAAAAACTGGGATTTTTAAACTCAAAATTTTGTAACTCACCGGGGAAGTTATGAAACAGCCCAAAATTTTTATGATAGAAAATAGGAGGAAGGCCTCGTATTACAGCAAGATTGCAGCCAACAAGCTTCAACAGCTCCGGAGAAATTTAGATGCGACCCAGATACGACCCCCCTTTTCTTATTTTTTGCTGCCATACATAAAATCATAGGAAATTCTACAGTTACCAGATTTTGCACAGATATGGAGGACTTCTGTAAAGTACAGCTAAATAGTAAGGCCATATAAAAGGCCAAGAAGATTTACAACTTGTTGACGGTCGCCCTTGGTAAAAATATGCGTTTTTGTCGAGTGTGGAGACTTCAGTGAGGCTTCGGAAGCAGAATTTCTAAGCCAGTGGGTACAACATCTCTAGTACGCGTACATATCCTCAATAATCTTCAAAGTTTATGCAAGCGTTTTTTTTCGAAATTTCAGGCATACTTCAGGCCAAGCAAGTTCGGTTCCGGTACGCGACACCATTTTTTGCAAGAGAAAAACGATATTTTTGAACGTAAAAACTGTTTTCGAATAAAAGGCTTATTTTCTATCCTTTTCACATATTTTCCATAGAAAAAAATCGTTTTAACGTCAAAAACGTGCATGAGCACGGTACTTTGAAAATTCGTAACTAAAGTCAGGAAAAGATTAGGAGGCTCCAATGAACAGGTTTTGTAGTATAGTTCCCAGACAATGAAGGTAAACGTTGCAGCCACACAGGAGCTAAGCTCGAAAAAGTTTAGGTGCGACTCTAGCAAATTTAGAAGCGACCCGGATCATAGATGCGATAGGTGGAGGAATTTCTCTGACCCCCTTCACTTTAGGGCCGGCATCTGGCTGACCCCTTTCACCTGAGGTTGAGACTAGAATCAAGGCATATTGGCAGAATCAAACAGCTGTTACAATGAACTTTTTGTTTGGAAAGGAAACGCCAGCTGCTTTTCTTTTCAGACATCAAGACTGCAAGAGATTATCGAATCAACAGCGTTTTGTTGAAAAAACGCATTCTTGAGACTTTCTGCGCACTCAGAGTGGCGTTGCTAACGAAACATAATCGAAAATTAAAAGGATGTCTGATTCTCTGAATAATCAACATTGTATCAATGAATGCATACTGTCGCAAGAAAGAGTTGAGCAAGAGTAGAAAATCTGGACTAGCTAATGATGGATGCGTGTTTACTTACAGCTATCGTACCATATCTCCTTTCAATAGAGAGAATAACAACAAATAGAAGAGCAGTTAGATTACTCGTTTCTCATGCTTTCGAATCATATATGAAAGTTCGAAAAAGATCTTCTTGGTTTGAAAAGATAATTACCCAGAATTGGCTGTTTTGTAGCTAGATACTGCTCGTATCTCGCTTTACAAAAAAGCTAAAAAAAGAGACGGATTACGTCGATTTCTCGTGTTTTTAGCTATCAAATGGTGTATAAAGTGTTGGCAAAAAAGTCTTGCTACGGCGACCCATAGTAAGCCGGAGCGGGGTGGAGCAAGTTAGTACTGAAAATCTCCACCTCAATTTTGAAAAGCCACAAGTTTTTCAAAACAACCTATACACCATTAGAAAGCCCACGAAAAATGAATTCGACGTAGACCGTCTCCTTTTCTCTAGGTCCCCTCTACCTAGAGACACATGGCATTTTAGCTAAAAACATGTGTGTTTTTGTGAGGAAATTTTTATGCGAAGATTGAATGAAGATTCCCAGTTGTCTAACCGTATTACAGAGCAAGACTTCGCCAGTAAACGTAGACCGCCTCTTTTTTTCTAGCTTTCCTCTTTCTTCCAGAAATGGAGCCCAAATCGATTGCATAAAACCAGCGACGCTAGAGCTAGATATGATTTTTTACATCTGAACTCTAAGGAGAGCTGGAAAAAAGAGACGGTCTAAGTCGATTCTGTATGTTTCAAGCTTTCGAATGGTATGTCGACTCATGAAGCTTTCCTGAGTCAAAAAAGTCTCTGTTGGATGACCTTTCAAAGCCTAAGTATTGAGGAAACTTTCATATTACTCCTCTGTACCACTTATTTTCCTTCTTTTCACTCACGCTCTTAGACATGTAGCCATGTAAGCTTGCGTCAGCGTTCATCTCAAGCCCAGTTACCCCCTTCACTTTTCTTGGTCAGAAATAGCCAAAACCCCCTTCACCTGGAGGGTACCCTGCTCCCCCTATCGCACTTATGACCCGGAAACGACCCCCCCCCCCTTTTTTCATTTTTTGTTGCCATATCTAAAATTTAAAAAAAATTCACAGGTTATGAAATATAACCAGATTTTGCACAGCTGTAGCCGAGCATCTCCAAAGTACAGTTAAATTGTATGGTCCCTTGAAAGAATAGCAAAAAGTTTCAAAATAGCGATGGTCATCGCTTTGAGAGATGAGCGCTTTTATGGAGAATGTGGTGCTTCGGAACTAGGTTTCTAAGCCTATTGGTACATTTGATTCTTGTCATACATACATGCCTAGCAGTGGCGTACCCAGGATTTCCGCTCGAGGGAGGGGGGGGGGCGACAAAAAAATTTTTCGAATGAAGGTGCGTGGCGTTAGCCACGCACTCCGAAAAATTTTTAGGGGTGCTTCTCAAAATTTTTGCGGGTCCCCAACAGTAAAATCGCGTCAGCCACGCCCCCGAAAAAATTTTTTTTGCAAGGCTAATTTGAATTTTTAAAAATTTTTAAAAATTATTTTAATTATTTACAAGTATAAACAAGTCATTTGATTTTTATAACCCTTATAAGCAACTTTCAAAAATTTCGCGACCCATTCTCGGGGGGGGGGGCCGCGCCCCCCACCCTCCCGCCCCCCCCCCTCGGTACGCCACTGATGCCTAGTGTTTGAGCTTCTAAAACGTCTTTGGAATCTTCGGTCATACTTGCGGCCCAGTTCGATCCCGTCTGTGACACCTTCTTTGCAGGGAGAAAAATGCTGTTTTTTGAAGAGTAGAGAATTTTTGCGACTGAGAAGCTTATTTCCTACATTCCACACTTTTTTAATTCGGACCAGCCTCTCTTACTACCCCCCCCCCCCCGACCGCCGGTGCCCGCTTTACGACCCCCGTTGCGATAGTCGCATCACACGCTTGACCCTGGTCGCCGGATGTTCTGTTATGATAACTGTTAACTCAATCCGAAAGGGACGAATGTTTCAGTTTCCTGAATCAGTAGTCTGGATACATCAAGCTCCCTCCAGAAACTCCGCAAAACGGATGGGTCCTTGCCTCGACACTAAAATCAACTTTATCGGTTTTCGTGTAAAATGGTACCGTAAAGGTCTAAAAGCATCTTGATTCATGCCAGATCGACTCACCCCGCAGAAACGAAGAGAGCAGTCATTCATTGTGATAAGAACTGCTTCGGTGGGGGTGCGCAGACGAAGAGCGGCTTAAGGCACGAAACTGCAACGCAAATATAGCGTAACGGCGTTACTAGAATATGATTTGCAAGAACATCATCGTCTTACACTTATGCGTCCCGAAATCACATCCGAATTCAATGCGAAAGGTCCTTCTTTGCATGCCGTTCATTTTGAATGAAATTAATAGGGCAATCAAACAATGCTTTTCAGAGCCCAACTGCAAAATTATGTGACTAATATAAAGAAGCAGCTGGTACGAAATAGACCTTCTGATAGTGGATCCATATTGATGCACTGTACTATTTGTCCTTATGGCAAATAGAATGAACGAAAGGTGTAATGTATCACATATGCCTGAGTTGTTAAGAATGTAAATCGGAAAGACTGGTAGAAATTTAACTGTAAGGTAGAAAGAATAGCATAAAAGACGGGGACTTTGACAGCACCGTTGCGACGGCATAAGATTTGAGGCAAGTTTGATATACAAATGGATAAAAACTTCTTTACCAATCGTAATTTTTCAAGTTCGAATTGCTAGTATCTATGAAATTATTACACTGGTGTGCCTTAGGGTATATACTATCCCATCCTACTTCTCGTTTCCATTTTTTTTACCTAAACTTGCTGAGGTCAAAGGTGTCAAGTGTGCTATGTGTGGGTATGATATAAAAGTCTACAAAGTTATAAGCAATAAACGTTGCGTCTTCAGTCATGATTGACATAGAATATCAGCGATTTCATAACTATGAACAGCTACTCAGCTCCGAACAATCCATGCTATGTTCTTGAAAGTTAGGAATATAGAGTCGTCCTAGTATCTCAATCGACAAAACCTAACCCAGATTTCGTAAATAGTAACTTCACACTCTTCAAAAGCTTCATTTCACATCCCACCAGGGGGGGGGGTTACTTACATGAGTTATAGAAATGTGCAAGTGACTTGTTTATACTTGTAGTTAATCGAAATAATTTCTAAAATTTCATTTTGGCCTTCTAGAAAAAATTTTCAGATGCGTGGCTTACGCCACGTTCATCAGTTGAAAACTTTTTGTCAACTCCCCCCCCCCCCTCTTAAAACCGATATCCTGGGTACGCCACTACATCCCAATATAACAGCATTGTCAGCACTTTTCCGAACTTCATTCAAGAAGCTCAGAACTTCAAATCCTACTGGGGCCTTCGGAAGCATAGAAAGTCTATATCCGACACATTGTCGAATTTGGCACAGCAGCAACTTCACTTTACAGAATCATAAAGTAATGCGCTTGAAAGTATCCTAATCTCACAAGAAATTCTTTCTAGGGATTCTCAGCTCAAACTAACCCCTCATTCCTGCGACTGAAGAGCGTGAAAAATGATTTCTTCACCCATTCTGCTTCTAGATTGAAGAACTTTGGCCTCTTTTTAACATTCAAGATCTTAAATAGTAGCCGCAGAATCGATTTTTCATGATTTCTCAACTCCTTTATAGCGAGAGGAACTCCATTCAAACTGAGAGTTACTTCAAGCAAGTCTCTCTTGCCACCGCAGTTCTTTACTCTTAGAGTCTTATCAGAGCTCACAGATTACTTAATGAGATATCCTCGATCACCATAGCTAAATGCTGTTCTTTTGCAGTTCGTTTTCCGACCATAGTTTTTATCATAACTTCTGCTCGCTTTTGTGCCTGTCAATTAATTCTGTCTTTTGAGGAGTTGTTCTGCTTTTTAATTTCTTGTAATATCTTGTCTATGCTTTCCACTTTCATTGCCTGACAATTTTTTCTACAGGGTGACTCATTATCCAGTGGCTATTCATCAATCCCTTCAACCCTCAATGCTGAAATCTACCTCAGTTAGCATTTTGGCTTTAACCCATTTACAACATGATCGCAATGGAAACTGCTCATGGGTTAAGTTACCATGAGGTAGAAATCAGCCTTAAACGCATAAACCCGTATTCATCTCTACCTTGAGCCCAAATTCTACCTTAATCATCATTTCTCCTTCAACTTCCCATTATGCATTTAGAGTAGATTACAGCGCTAGGATAGCTAAGGCTAAAACTCACCTTAACTTTACAGAAAACAGTTGTACTCTCTCGAAGGACCTCCTTTGACGGAACCGTTTTCGGACAAATATACAAAGTGTGCCAACCTAAGTGCCTACTGTTTTGATTGCTAATTACTCTCCTGTAATAAAGTCTTTGAGAAGCTTAAGGTACCGTACCGTTTGTAGAGCTGACTACAACCTAGATTTACAGTAAGGTGCGAATAAAGAATCTATCTTCATTACTTAGGAGCACGGTAGGAACTTGCAGCATATGGCGCCACTGTGAAAAGGCAGTTTGGAAAAAGTTCCCAAAGTTTCTGAAAAGATTTGTAACAAGGTGTTTACGCATGTTTAGAATCAGTGGCTCTGATTAATCCAGCGTATCTATTTTGAGGGTGAAATATGACATTATTCCCTCAAAACCCCACTCAAAATTAAGATCACTAAGAAGTTGATTATGAAGTAAAATTTTAGGTTTTAGCGCGCAAAGCTCAGCCATCCACTTGGATTCATTCCAGAAATTTTAGAATGAATTTCAAAGAATAATGCCTCCCTATCACGCTAAGACCCGCGTTATATCTTGATCAATCTTGAAAAAAATAATCTGTGAGGACATATTTGATTCCTTCTCTCAGCTATCTTCCATAATTTTACCATAGAACGAAAGGTAAACACCGCGTGTAGCAGACTGCTTGTGGTTGAAAGAAAGCTTATAATTTTGCTTGTAAGACTGTGGAGATGTTTGGTCGGGTAGTTTCTGTAGTTTTTGCCCATTTCAGGCTCTGAAGAATGAGGATCATTGCCGAAACGTTAGCCTAAATAAAAATAATCACCAGTCTCAGTCGCAGCTAGAGTTGATTCAATGTAATATCCGTCATTTCATAAGGTTTGATACAGATACTGTATGAGACTGATCGGAATGCAAATTTTGCGACCTCAAAATTGGTAACTCGAGACATACCATATCAATGCACCACCTTTCCTCATACAAGTAAAGGATGCCAACATTAGTCGGCGACTGAAGAGGAGTGTATATCAATAGACACACCTCTGAAAGCAGATTCCAAATCTAACATCCTTCTTTGCGAAACAAGTCTCCGAGAGAAGTTGTGAGCGTTTGAATTTCCAAGTTTGTCAAGATTTAGACGCCTAAAGTTGGCGAAAAGCTGCACCAAAACATCGGAAACTGGAAAATCAGTTTTGTATTGAATATATTGTTTGCAATGAAGGAACAGAACCAGTGAAAATCGCATAGGTACTGTTTTAGAGCTTTTCGCTGATTGCAAGCCACTCAATGCTTGGCAAATTTGAACATTCAAACGCTCATAATTTCTTCCAGAAACTTATTCCGCAAAAAATTGATATACATCTCATCACAATCGCCGACTAATGTTGGTATCCTTCCCTTATTAGGTATGCGCTGATGGTAAGACTGGTGAAGCTTGAATTATTCAACCATACTTGTGGAATATTTCCCAGACTGTAAGCTAGCATGGTTTCATGCCATTGCTTTCCGTTCAATGAAGACGGTTTTAGCTTAGAAGACGGACTTTAAAATCATTCCACACAGATCAATAGAATCAAAAAGAATCAAATATAAAATCTTGGCTTGCTTCCATTTTTTTCATCATTGTCGTAAGCGGCGCAGAGGAGGTGTATGCTTCAACATAGTTTTTCATCAAATTTTGAATTTTGGGCCAGGATGTAATGTTTTGCAGCTGATGCAAGTGAAAAAAGAATTATTTGTGCAAATAATGATACAAACACGACATACAGATACTCTAGTGCGATTTCAAGGCAGGTTCACTCAATCAATTCTATTCTTGTGACAATCAAAGCAAGATCTTCTGCGCGCAGAGGCACATTTACTTCGATTATTGACAAAATGGACTTATAAGTCATTTGGGGTTCATATAGTGCAGCTCAAAGACAAAATCGACTTTTAAGTCGATTTGGGGTTCATATGGTGCAGGTCAAAGACAAAATCGACTTATAAGTCGGTCTGGGGTTCATATGGTGCAGCTCAAATTTGACTCCACTTACACTTTGATAAACATGAAGCGTAGACTTGTATTCTGTAATAAATCTTAAGTGTCACGCTCAATCGTGGAAATGATTGCCTAATTCCATGGCGACCTCTCATATTCCGCCCAAAAGCGCCAGAACGCAACTATCAGCAAGCGTTTTTAAAATCACTCAACGCTACAACTAATTGTGAATCGCGGAATAGGAACTCCTTATCTCTTAAATGGGTTAAGAATCGTGACGGTGATATCAAGTCAGAGTTCAATCAATTTACAAATTATCTGAACAAACCGTTGTTATGCAACGTTCTTAAGTGCGAGCAACGATTATCAACGATGCATCAAAGTAATTTGTACAGGGCTATTCTCTCAGCGATCAACAAACCACTTGTGAAAAAAAATGTGAATGAACATGGTTGTTCTAAAATAGAACATGTTTTCAAAACTAACGTTCCAGCGCAGAAAGCCATGCTCGTGAAAGCATTCTTGCGCTTGGACCTTTCAAGCGCTTCTGGGCGAAGTATGATACGTTCCTAAGCGTTGCGCACTTGAATGGAAGCGTTTTGGCGCTTCCTAGCGCTTTTAGACGCATTCCGCTTTTAGCACTCCTGGGCGTTTTCGGCGTTTTTGAGCAAAGTACGACGGATCTCTTAGAATGCTTTCCTGCTAAAACACTGCAATTGGACCTATAGTTTATGACACTGATCTGGCAAGGGAATCACTAATAGCGAGGGATTTCATACACCGCTAATACGTCATAGCATGTCCTGAATAAGCGTCACTGAGCATTTAGCTAACCATCAGGTAGATTTAACCTTAAGGTAGATTTGCGAATAGCTAAGTTATTTTGAGATTAAAATCTACCTTAAGGCATGCTCTCAAGGTAAGATTTGACCTCAAGGTTCGTTGAGAACACGCCACAGATTTCACTTGCATTTTACCCCAAATGTTTCTACTGTCCGTTTCAATAAAGGTAAGAAAGATGCGTTTGCAAGGCAATCAAAGCATAGTCCGGGAGAGAATAGCGTTCAGCAATTGCTATATTCGTTCTTCTTACATCACGCCCGATATCGGTTGGCGACTTAGATTGGCCTATGACATCTACTCCGCCCCGCATATATAACATTTGATTCAACTGGCTCTTGGCTCTGACAAGGCGGGGCTCCGTGACCTAATTAAGGCTAGCTAGTGATCAGAGAGCACCCGCGCGAGAGAGACGCAGGTGCGTCGCGGGCGCGAGCGGCCTTAATTACGTCACAAAACCCCGCCTTAACGAAGCCAAGCTAGTTGAATCAAAGGTTATGTGCGTCTATATCGGTTCAGAACGGAATCTTCGAACTGGAACACCACATAAAAAGTTCCTAAAAAGTAGATTTGCCAATTTGCTTGAGCAACGTTTAACGACATATCCTGCACTGTATCCTCTTTGTTTACGGGCTCCGTAGGATTTAAGTTCAGCAACCCAAGATCCCCTTTACTCTGATACACATTTCCGATTTCTTTCATCGCTCAAAGCGGTCAGAAGGTAGGTATGCGTCGAAGGTTTAGAGCAGTCCAATGGAATTGAAATCAGCATTTATTACAGGACTGTCGATTTGCGGCACCCAATAAACGAAAAACAAAATAAATTGTCTTCGCTATCGTCCATTCTTCCGCTGCACAAAGAGACCACCTAACCATCGGTGAAGTTTCTCTTGCTCAGGCAAGTAAAGAAAAGCTCAAAACGGATACCCTTATGAAGCAAAACCCTCTTACTTTCTGCACTTAAATCGTCTAGAAATACTCAGATAGCAATCGTACAGAAAGCGAGCACATCTAGGAGAATGGAAAGAAGGAATGGGTGACATCCGTCACGGTTGATGAATGATTTGGAGAGTGAAAGAATGAACTACATCCATCATTACGGCAGATGTCATCTACGCGTGGTTATGGGCTCTTACAGATATCCATGTTCAAAAGCAACAAATGTGCGACCCAAATTGTCCTTAGTCATTTTTTCTAAACTGACCCACCCTTGCGAATGAAATTCAGAACTTTTATTCCTTTGGGCATGCAAGTCACATTTCTTTCAGTTTTTATACATACTTTTGCAGATTGGAAGCCAACCTGCAGTAAAGTAAAAACTATCTGATGGATGCATGGCCTCGGCTTCATTATTTGTAGTGCTGCTTTTCGAAGGTCAGTTCTTAGCGTTTTGAAATGCGACAAAGACGACGCTTCTTCTATGCTTATGTCATTTGTCTTATATCGATAGGGGAAAAGGATTGCCATTTCACCATAGCATGAATCTAACAGCTTGTCGGAAAAGCTGATCAATGCGATTGTGCTCTACTTCAACCATGTGCAGGTGGCAGAAGTTTTGTGAAGTTAGATTAGACATACGCTTGATTGCATCTTTAATAGGAGGAGGTTACTAAACGAACGCTGTAGATAACTTCATTTCCTGATTTCCTTTTAAATGCTGATTTTATTCTTTGTCTGCGAGGCAAATCCTTGCATGAAGTTAAGGCAGTAAGCTGCACTGTTGCGGAGGATAAAAGTAGTAAGATCTTCTTGCACTTTCGTCTACCGTCTAAATTCCTACATTAATTCGCCTACAATAATGGTTTTTCGTGAACATTGCCCGAAAGCACATGAGAGCCTTGTCGAGTTTGCTCTTCTGGGTCTTTTGAAGTTTTGTCAATAAAACCGATGATGTTAGGCATACCTCAAGATGGCGGATGTTATGATCCTTGGCCAGGCGCGTCCCCGTGCTTTACCAAAAAATTAGCAGTACACAGGTAGAATGTTCCAAATGCGTAGTCCACATCTAGTACTGCTTGAATAACTGTGATAGTGCGGCAGTTTGAGCATTTACAGGATCCATTTTAATGAACATATAACGCCGTGTTTTTTGAAACTTTTGGAAATTCAAATTAGCTCTTCCAAAGAATTTTACCGGGACGTGGGTAATGCCCCCATCTTGGCTCGAAAAAAAAGCTTTTGCTCCCCTCCCCCCACCCAAACGGAAACTCTGAGAGAGCCACTGCTAGTATTAGGTTGGTAAGAAAGTTTTTGGACATTTTCACGCAAACATCGCTATTTCTCAGGTTTTAATGCATTTACGAACGCGAAAATTTGTGGTTGCACTCTCACATATACGCAGCTTATACTGTGCAGGTGGGAGGAGCTTAGGGTCATTAGGGCGGAGTTTGCACTTTTCGATTATCTCATTTTTCCTGCTAATTAAGCTCAAATTCCATACAAACCTTGCATATATGCATGTGAGTTCATGCCTACTATATATTGGAGCATTTGTGAGTGTTACGGTGTTTACGGAAGAGTTCTGAGCTCTGTCGAAATCCTATGTTTTCGAGTTTTCATCTCCATTTTCACAGGTTTCATTATTCATGGTTGTGATTAGTATGGTTTTGTAGTGTCTGCTTTCCTCTATCCAATGATGTACAGCATGCCCTATTTAGTGCTTGCATCGAAGCATTATCTTTGTGTAAAGGCAATGTCCGAGCACTTTCTTACCAACCTAATAGATAGAGGCCACAGTTTACTCCTCTAATGAAAATGAAAAAATTCATGAATCAGAACAGCTATGCACCATTTTAGCTCACTTCACGATCTCAACAACGACTTCTCAAAAACAACAATATGATCGACAAGTTTATGAGATAGATACTGCAAAACTGCGTAGATTCTGGCACACCGGTACAATCCTTGGAGTCATCAAAGTAAGCCGCTCCTGTTTCTAACACGTCTATTAGTCTTAGATTTTGGTTCAGACATACACGAAGTCTATGCTTGCGGAACTTCCGCACGTTGAAAGAGTTGTGTATGACATTTGTTCGAGAGATGCCAAGAGTATAGTGGATCTTGCTAAATGTTCTGTCAGAGTGTTTAACACACGGGATGCCTTAAAATCTCAGCAGGTGATAACGAGCAGCACTCAGACGACCTCTACAGTAACATCGACAAAGTCAACAACTTCTCCTACATTATCTTCTCCTTCTATACAAAACAGCCCCTTCAAAGTATGGATGGACAATGATTTACCCACAGAGCGGAAGAAAGCAAAAATCTTCAGATCATCTCCCTGGACTTTGAATGATCACAAGTCGAGAAAAGTCGGGAATAGAATCAAGTTCAAATTCGATTTGGAAGATGAACGCTCATTAAATTTTATGACATCACCATCATTCCGCATACTAAGTCTGCACCCATCCAAAAAGCGTGTAGACAAAAACAAGCCTAACAGACGAGAAAAAGCTGACCCTTTTGGGCCCCTGCACAGAAGAAAAGGTGCACGTTCTTTGAGAGTGCGAAGTTGGAGAAAGCGAACAAAGAGAAATGCTTTTGATGCTGACAAGAGTGCAAAGTTTGGATCAAGAAAAATGCACATTTCGACCGGACTAACAACCGATCTCAGTCGCTTAGCAGACATTTATAACGGTGAGAATTTCGACTCAAGACTTACATGCATTTGCTTGCTTATTAATTGACCTTTATTCATGACCAGATTGAGATAATAGACAGGGCTCGGCAAGAGGTGGCTAGTTGAAAATGCTAAAAACGAAGTCCCCTTTGATTTTTGCCAATTTTTACAAAGTCCCCTTTGACCTTAGACCATAATCCCTAAAAAATCTCCAGAAAACGAAACGTTGACAAAAAACGTCGCAAATTTTGTGTCTTTTCGACCACAAAAACGAAACCCCCCTTGCTTCTGGTCCCAAAAACGATATCAGCTTGCTAGTAAGCCACCTGTGCCGAGCTCCGATAATAAATAAATCTTGTAATTTGAACCGAACTTTGCACACATAAACTTTGAGGCGCGGCGGGCATCACTAAGCTTTTACACCAAAAATTACTAGCTGGTGCGATCAATTTATCGGTTTTTGCCGTCTTTTGCTTATCAGTTTTGTTGTGACCGACTTAAATCTCAAATAGAATTTTGGAATCTGAATTGAATTTTGCAAACATAACTTCGGGGCGAGGCGGGTTTTACTAATTGGCACTATCGATTCAACCTTTATATAATAGTCGTTCAAGAGATGCCTCAAGAAACAGTCTCTACGGGATAGTTCATGCTATCACCAAGATGACAAAAGGTTCTATCACAAATGTGCCTGTTTTTCATATTTCTTCCTTGAACTAGAAAGACAATCATTTTTTCAAAAAATTTTGTTCATTCCATAACTCCGTGCCGTAAAACGACATTGAAGCGAATGTGAGAATCTTTCTTTCCGCTCCCTTTCTTGACCTCCATAAGCAAGAGATGGACTTGTAACCATAGGTGCGATAGGGAGAGCCGGGCCCTCTCCAGGTGAAGGGGGTCTCTGCTACTCCCATCCTTGTAAGGTGAAGGGGGTAAGTGAACCCTTAAAGCAAAATGCCCCAACAAATTACATATCATTCGAAAGCTGCGGTTATGTAGAATCAACGTAGAACGTCGATTTTTTTCTAGGTCTTCTGTGCCACGAGATATGAGGCATTTTATGTACTTCATATATCAGCTGATTTCATGTCCTCACTTTCTGCTCTCCAAATAAATGCTACGAGGAAGACGACAGTCTACTTTTGTTAAAGAAGACTTGCTCTGTAACAGAGATAGATAACCAGCAGTGATTAGGTGTTCTTTTGGCAGAAATCTGCTGCTGAAAATGGACATGATTTCAGATAAAATGCAGTGTATCTCTCGGTAGAGGGGGGGGGGGAGCTAGAAAGAAGTCGACGGTCTAGGTCAAATCCCCTTTTCCTGAGCTTTTGAATGGTATATGGATTGCTGGGCAAAAAAACTTGCCAGTTTTTGAAAATGGGGTGGAGATATTTACTATTAGCTTGCTCCACCCAGCTTCCCCAATGTATTGGCTTTTATCGGTCACCGGAGCAAGTACTTTTTAGAGCCGGGAAGCAAAAAAGCCTTAACATGCTTTATACCATTCAAAAGCTGAGATCATGGAGAATCGCCGTAGACCGTCTCTTTTTTCATCGCTTCTCCATGAAGCAAGATACGAGCAATTTTATACGCCTACTCACCAGCTAATTTTGTGTAACTATTTTGTGCTTCATTTTGAAAGAAAGGACAAAGATAGAAAAAAAGAGAAGGTCTATATTGGCAAGGTCTTGCACTGTGATACTGTTAGACAATCAGGCACCTTCATTCATTCTTCACGCAGGAATTTCTTGACAAAAACACACATGTTTTTAGCTAAAATGCCATGTATCTCTAGGTTAGAGGGGCTAGAGGAAAAGAGACGGTCTACTGTATCTTTTTTTCCTAGCTTTTTTGTGAAGCGAGATACGAGCAGATTTATCTAGTTTTACTATCAGCCAATTCTGGATAGTTATCTGTTCAAACCAAGAAGATCTTTTTCGAACTTCTATATACGATCCGAAAGCTTGAGAAACGCATAATCTAGCTGCTTTCTTATTTGTCATTATTCTCTCTAGTGAAAGGAGATATGATACGATTATTGTCAGCAAACATGCATCCATCACTAGCTCGTCCAAATTTTCTACTCTTGCTTAACTCCTTCTTGAGACAGTGTGTAATCATTGATACAATGTTGATTAAAAAAATCAGTCATTCTTTTAATTTTATGTTATGTTTCGTTAGCAACGCTTTGAGTGCGCAGAAGGTCTCGAGCATGGGTTTTTTTTAACAAAACGCTGTTGATTCGATAATCTTGATGTCTGAGAAGAAGAGCAGCTGGCGTTTCCTTTCCAAACAAAAAGTGTCATTGTAACAGCTGCTTGATTCTGCCGTTATTCCTTGATTCTAGTAAACTCAGGTGAAGGTGGTCAGCCAGATGCCGGCCCTAAAGTGGATGGGGTCAGAGAAATTTCTCCACCCATCGCATCTATGCTTGTAACGTCTGCTGAAATTTTGTGCCGCAATGCCAGTCAAAATTGCAAAGTTCTGAGAGATATCAAGGCTGTCCTGCTACACCCTAGATCGGGTTACGCTTTCAACAGCTAAATGAAATGCCTCCCAAAGGAGGCACTTCCCTCTCTTTAGACTACAAAATTTTCCTTGATGCTGCAATATTATTCATTAAATATTCACATACATATAATACTGGGATAGTATTGATAGTAACATTTCTTAGCGGTAATAAATGACAAATTAAAAAATTACGCTACTTCGAAATTCAACTTGAGAAACAGATGGAACCTTTAGAACAGCCCAAGACTTTGGAATATCCCAGCATTGCTTATATACGACAGATATTAATGTGCGTAACTGTTTTTATCGCCACTAAATTATTTATGGGCGTTTCATTGCCGCGAGATAAATCTGCAATGGCTACTGCGGTGAACAAGCTCATAAATCCGAATTGAGATCTGTCCCAACGCCATTAGTCAACAGATTGATTTAGCGCAAGCACGGTGTTTTTGAACCAAATTAATGAGTTCCATTTTTCGTCTCAATTAATTTACCTCATCCGATTAAGACAATTAATTTGGAAGAAAAATTGTAGGAAATCATGGAACGAACGCAGGTGAAGAATTCGCGCCGAAGCAGATGAGAGAAATAAAACAGTCACGTAAGATAAAGGCTATTTCGACAGAGCATCACATGCCACACTTTTAACTTTAGAACCTACTTCGCACATAGATAAACTGCTCTTAATTCGTGATCACTTTCAAAGAGTGAAGGAATGTAACAATTATTTTGACAGTCTCAACGAACAAAACAGAAAGTGAGCCTATTTTGCTTACGGCTAAACTGCTGGAATTCAGAAGTTTAAAAACTCCACCATCCAGATTTTTCGAGCAATTTAAACTTGGCATTGACAGTCAAGCGCCGACAGTTGAGAAACAGGCAGCTTCAGTGATGGATGGGGTCGTACAGACCATAAATGCATTCACGGTAAGTCCTTCTCATATCTACTTGTTATCGCCAGGTTCTTTGAGCTGCTTACCAGTATAACGTCAAATCTTCCCGGAACTCCAAGAATCTTATTTTGATATTTTTATAGAACGTGGTAGCTAACATTTAAAAGAGATCTTTGGCTACATTACACTCATTTTAGATTATATAGGTCTCGTTTATCAAGCCTTAATGTTATATAGGGAAAACCGCGGTTTTTGATCACCTTCAGCTAGGAGTATCGAATTCCAGAAAGCTGATTTTTTCAAAGCAGATCAATTGATTTTTCACAGGTGATGTTCAAAAACGATCAAGTTTCAACTCGCAAAACTTTGGAAGCTTTCATGTTTTTGCTGCAGTGAGACCTGCGAAAAATTTATATCTCAAAGATAAAAACAGTAGCAGATCAGAGGAAGTTAAACATTATCGTACACTCCAAACTCCGCAAAAAAGAAAGCTCTATTTGGGGTCATACTTATTGAGCGTGGTTGTACAGTCGTTTGAGTAAACCGGCACGACATTCGAACAGATGCATGTCTCGTAGCAGCGAGCTCTCATCCTCAACTTGAAAAAAACGTTGGCTTTTAAATTTCCAGCAAATCTTATGCGGGAATCGTACTGTTAAACAAACTTTCAGAGCCAAACATCATCCGACAAGCTATCCCTATTCTCACCACGCCTGCTTTCTCTACTTCCCGAACCGTCTATTCCGAACCACAAAAAAGTTCTGTCGCCTACGATGTTCAGCTTCCAAAAGGAAGGAATCCTATCGCTACCGGAGCTTTTCAAAGTAGGTTCGTATCATATCATAGATCAAACTCATGATGTTGATACAGATAGCAGCCATTAGTAAGGAGGAGCAAAATGACCTATTGGAATTAATTATGGATTTGAGTGGCGCAGGAAAAGCGCTTCAGGTAAGCAAATTGTGACTGCTTGGTGCTATTTACTTCTAAATGATGCAGGATGTCCTCACGAGTCTACAACCAGAGATAGAAGAAATACTAAACATCAAATTTCCATTAGTACAGGAATTATTGCAGCACGACAAAAGATGGACTCGGTATGTTCTAACTGAAGAAAACAATGAGCTTTATAGCAGTTACAACAATTGCAAAGCTGTATAAACTATGTCTCTTCTACACGATAAAATATGCGTAGGTTGTTGACCTCCTTTTCAGTTCGCGGGCTAGCTTCACAAGAGAGCAAAACAAGGATTACGACGAAAAAGGATATGCTTTTTTGGACGAGGAGCAGTTAAATCTGATATATACTCCAGAAGGTATTTCTCATAGTTCCTTTCATTATTAGGATATGCTATTAGTTCAATAGCTGATAACACATGCTTTCGTTGTGGCAATCTAAAATCATATTTTCACAAATTTTCTGGTGAGTAAAATTGTGACAGTCTGAGGGAAAAATCACATCTTCAAAGATGTTATTAGTGAGCAAAATCGAAGCCAAAGATAAGCTGGAAAGAAGAAGTAGAGGAAGAGCGTTGCCTGCGTGTTAAATCACATCGTTTTCTACAAGACACTCAGTGTCATATATGAGACACAAACTTACTAGACCAGCTTCGCTACGGAATGAATACTACAAAGCTTGGTAGACTGACGCGTCAGGAAAAGATGGCAAGGGTAGAAAAGAATATTCGAGAATTAGCAGCGCTTGATAAACCTCGAGGACCAAGCTGGGGATCAGGTAAGTTCTTAACACGCTTGCTATGTTTCTTGAGAAATGCAGTTCAGCGAGGGTTAAACGGCAAGCAAACGAAGGACCTATAAATTGGGTGACCTTATCACCTACGGCCTTCGCCGTCCATGTGCTTGGTGGTGCATCCATGGATATCATTACTTTGTCACCGCGAGCTTTCATAGTGGACGTTCTGTGGCCGTCGGCCTTGATAGTAAGTTTATTTTCTACTACAAAAGAAATAACAGCGTTCAACTTGCACTATTCCAGCAAGAAACTCTCTCACCACGGGTGTTCATTGTGGCAATTCTTTCTCCAAACGCTCTCATCGCACGCATCATATCACCGACAGCTTTTCGTGTTGAAGTGCTTTCACCCCGAGCACTAGTAGCATGGGTTCTTAGTCCTCAAGCATTTGTGAGTACTTGCCCACTCTTTACCCTATCCTTTATCCCATCTATGAAATCTACAGGGTGCCTTGAAAAAATGTGCACGATATATAATCGCTCATTTGTTTCTTGCTATAAAATCTCTCGTCGCTCTTACAAGGGAAGTACTATCAATGGCCGTGGCCTTTTGATATATGATGCATATCATCTGAAGCAGCTTCGAACGCTGATTTCAAATCTGCTTTCCGTTTCTGCGGAACGGCCCCCTGAAAAGAGTTATGGAAGCCTGAGCATTCTATTTTGGGGGCGCCCTTGAGTTTGAGGGTGCTCCTATGTGCATTGGTGTGCAGTAATGTAGTGGTTAGTTGCTGACATTGAAGATGAAAGGTCGATGGTTCGAATGCTATGCAGAGCGAACTATTTTGCTTATTGAATGTGAGTTTGAAAGCACTCTAAATCGCCTGCAGACACTTACTGTAATGCCTTTGGCATAAGTGACCTAGAAAACAATTTTCTGGCAAACTGCTTGTAATGAGAGCCTAAAATTCTATTTGACTTCCTTACTAGTAAAACAGGACCGAACATGGCGTAGCACGTTTGTCAACATATAAAGCTCAAAAAATGCACACTCATTAGTCGAAAAGATGTTCTCTCCTGTTTGTGCTAAGGCATTACAGTAAGTGTCTGCAGACGATTTAGAGTGCTTTTAAACTCATATTCAAAATACAAAATGGCTTGCTCTCTACCGGATTTGAACCATCAACCTCTCGCATTCAATGTCAGCTAGTAACCATTACACTCTACTGCACCACCAACGCACATAGCAACGCCCTCAAGCTCAAGGGGCGCCCCCAAAATAGGATGTTCAGGCTTCCATAACGCTCTTCAGAAGAGCGTTCTGCAGAAACGGAAGGCAGATTCGAAATCAGCGTTCGAAGCTGCTTCAGATGATATGCATCTCATATCAAACAGCCACGGCCATTGAAAGTACTTCCCTCGTTAGTTTACTTTTCTCTACTGCTGGCTTCAACTTGGCTTTGCAGTACGGAGCGAAACACCAATCTCTCTTTCCATTACTATGGTACTACGGTAGGAATTTCCAGCATATAGCGCCCTTGCGAGACAGGTCATTTGGAGAAAAATTTTCCAAAGAATTTTGAAAGCTGTGTGGCAAGGTATTTATGTTTAATGACTTCACCACACAACCTTTTTCGATTTCGGAAGCTCTCCAATGTTGAAAACACATTTTCTAGAAAAGAAAATGGTTATTGCGGTTTACCATGCATAACCGAAGCATTGGGAAAATGCGAATCTCATAATCAAAGTCGGCGACTCTGGATTAGAGAATTTAGATTGTTTCTCTTTTTAAACCGTGATACGATCTTTAGTTACTTGAAGCCTTCTTCAAGGTCTATACCGCAATCTAAAGAGCAACAGTGAATCCGTCCATGCTGTAGGTCGAGTTGATTCCAGCTCTACAAAATGGTATCTAGGCATCTGCAAGTTGGAAATGGAATTGGCAACGGCCTCAAGAGGCACTAATAGAAAAATCAGAGTGACATTAGCATTATGTAACTCCAAAATCTGATCAAAAGATTGCCTTCAAGCGGATCTTGAAGCCTCGATCTGGTTTTTAACGGGTTGGCTTTTTCAGCTTGCACAAATTCTCACTCCAAACATCCTAAATCCCAATGTGTTAAATCCAGATACTTTCGTACTGCAACTGCTCAGTCCAGGTGACGATATTCCCATGATCACAAGCCGCAAACAAGTTCTCTACTTCAGCGATAATCTCGCCCGGCGCCGGATCGCCGACAGCACTGAATGCTTTTGTTTTAAGTCCAGCAATATTATCGCCTCGTCTTCTTAGCGGACAATATTTAGTTCTTGAGGTAGCAAGTTGTTCAACTTTTTGCATCTTTATATGACATCATGCAGATTCTTTCGCCTCATATACTGGGAGGAGAACACACAGAATGGGAAGCCCATCGGGGAGTAGCTGAAGTTGGAGGATATGGAGGTGCTTATAGTCCACACTATCACGGAAATCAATTTGTACAGGGCGAGCCACGATAAGGAGATATTCACATATTCAACGCCAGTATCTTTTCCCTGTCTAGGCAGTCTTAAAGCACTGTCTCGGCATAATTTCGTTTCCAAATTCTCACCTTTTTGAAGCTTTCTCACCTATACCTGAGCTTTTCAGCGCATGAATATGGCGAAAATGAGCTTCTCCCGAAGCATTCCATGTCCGCATTCAGTCGGAGAATACGTGTAAGTGGGCGGGGCCCGGAACGAAGGAGGCGGGGCGCGGAAGACTTTCGGCTATTTTCAGTAGATGCGGATCTGGAATGCTTTTAAAAAAGCTCATTTCGCCATTTTTATGCGCTGTGAAGCCTAGATGTGGATTCTTCATGGCGAAAGGCTCCGAAATGGTGAAAGACTGGAAAACAAAATTCTGCCGAGACGCTGCCTTTGATAGCAGAATAGGCTTGCCATTTGAATTCTTCATGTTTTCTGTGTTTTAATTTCCATATGTACTTCGCTAATAAAATGGCTTACGAGCCGCAACCGAGCACTACATTTTGTTGCTGCCAACGACTCGGTGCTGTGCAAGACATTTATTAAGTAATTTTAAACTGCGTATAAGATATTCGTATAGTATTTTTGATAGGATCATTTTCGATTGAACTTGAGTACCCTGTAATGCGCAAGCAAAAGATAAAGCTCTAGGGATGTCATATCAATTCCCACCTTTGCCAGGCTATTCTGCCCGAGCTGGGCGGCAAACTGCATCCGTGGGTTCGAAGTGTGTTTCATCCTAATTAGTTAATTGTTACTTTCAAATTTATGTGCCGGATATGCGCACCTCAATCTCCATACTTGGTATGGTATTCGCGCTTCTTCTCTTTTCCTTCTTCATTACTTCAGGTTGCTTTGGTTGCCGCATGGCTTCAGCCTTCTTGTTTTCTTTCAACGTTCTCGTTTTCTCTTTTCTTATTTCTGCTTTGCTCTTCTTAGTGCTTTTGCCGTCTTTGACATTACATGCTGGCATTTTAGGGATAAAAGGTATCATCCCTGCTTTCTTCTTTTCAGCTCACCTGTTCTCGCCTTCTTTCTCATTGAGTCCTCCACCATCTTTTTTAGAGCTGCTTGTACAAGCGTCGTCCTGGCTTTAGTTTTGTTACCATAACTTCTAGTAGTTGATGATGATGAATGATCCAATTTTGATTGCCCAGCTCTGATTCTGGGTGTTTTACCAGGCAACGTTGCTCTCTTGTCTTTGCTACTTTTCTTTGAAGCGCTTTGAACTGATATGAGAGTCGATGGACCTGATGTGAGCGTCGTTGTCGTATCTTCGCTCTAGAATCAAAGGATGGTGCAGCAGAAACAAAATTTTGGCGCAGTAGCTACAATACCGCTCGTAACTGTGAACTTGGCGGCGGTGACTTAACTCAGGCGGCCGCCGAAGTTCGGCGGCTATCACTGAAGTCAGACGGCAAGCGAAGTTAGGCGACAATCTTAGGCGATGGCGCCTAACTGCTTCAGTTCGTCAAAATCCGGCTTATCTCGATTTAAAGCTTAGGAATTCGAATCCGGGAGTGCCATTTGCAGCTCGATGAGGCGCATCTTCCAGTGTATAGATGTGTCATAGTCTGTGAGGATACAGTAGGTATATGTTAGTTTTCACAAATCATATTTTGTATGGATGGATTACTCAGTTGGCTGATAACATATACATCGATTTTCCATTGGTGGCACTTCGTATGTATAATGTAGGAGTAAGTAAAAAGTCGCTTCGCACCGATCTGTTTGAAATCCCTCTCAGAACGCCTATTTGATGCGTTTAATGCAAAAATTATGTGCAGTTATTTGCTACTGTATATGTGGCCCCGTCACTGCTCGGGACAAGCGATGACAGCTTACTAGAACTCGCCAGCACCTTTTCTGATATTACAAACTGTGGAAACGTGTACTGGTAGTACCCAATACAACCAAACCAAAAAAGTGGAAAGTAAGGAAAAGTTCTAGGAAGTCAATTGCTTTTAATAGCCTACAATTCGTAAAGTGTGTGCAAAATGCATGATGGATCACAAATGAGTTGACGATACGGTCATTTGTTGCAGATGGCACATGAAGGGATACAGTCGCGCGATGTGATCATACTCGTATATATGTCTACAAGGTTGCTCCCGCACTTTTAGAGAATAACTGTTGATTTCTGTTACATCTTACCGTAGGAGGTCAATTGGTTTTGACGCATAGCAATAACGTGATTTAGCTATATTTAGTGATCGGAATCTTTTGTGTGGACGTGTTTGATGGTATGGCGCAGCGCATATTATACATAAAGAGCTATAGCGAGCTCGGTAGAGCTCGCTATAGCTCTTTATGTATAATATGCGTAGAGATGATATATGGGCACGCTACCGAGCTCTGCGGACGGGTTTTTGTAAAGGCGCAACAATCTTCTTATAGATAGAGAGTTCTCATGGGCATCATCTGATAGGGCTCTATTCCAAGTTTTTACCAACCTTACTGCCAAGAAATACTTTGGTATGAAGGCGAAAACGACTAGCCTTTGTAGAAATACACATCCACCTGAATCCTATTTACCGTAACCCCAAAGTAAGAAGCTTCTCGCAAATCAAGTGTGATTTCGTAATTAGCATCGGACAACCTTTATGGACAAGCGCAGCGCATATCATACATATCTTTCAAGAAAATCGAGTAATTTTGTTTCCCGTTCTTAGCTCTCGAGCTCACCGCGAGTTTTGACTGAAGTATAAATAATCTTGGATTAACTCAAAACTGTGACGGGGACGAGTAGTGTAGTGGTATGAGGCGCCGCTATGGCTGACCGATCGGACACAGGTTCGATCCCCGCTCCTGGGCCAACCAAGCCCTCTACCCTCCGGGGCCGGTAAGTTGGTACCAGAGTAACCTGGGAGGATAAAAGCACTGACTTGGAAACGGCTGGACCTCGCAAGTCACTGTGATAGGCTGCACATAATACAATTGCCTCTTCGACTATGAAGTACAGTCGAGTAGATTTCCTGCTTAATATAGTGTCCCTGCAGACGCGACAACGCTGGGGCGTCAATAATTGCCTGACGGGTTCCCGAGATAGTGTTTTCCAGTGATTTCTTTGCTTATTTTATGCTTTTTAGGTGATTCATTGCTGATAAAGAAGAAAAGGGTAAGTTAGAGAGTACTTTCTGTTTTCTGAGAAGTTCTATCATCGCATATTCACAGATATCCAAGTGGAAGCAGTTCGCGTCAGCTTCTTGTTATTTTTTTTTGTCACTGCATGTCTCTTTCTTCTTGTGAGGTACTTCTTCGAACGCTAGTGGGTTTTTACGATTGACTTATTGTCTTTATCACATGAAGTACTTGATTAAAATGCTAGTTCTTATGAATGAAAGCCGAAATTGCTGCAAGACAAGCCAACTAGCGTTCAAAGAAACGCCTCACAAGAAGGAGGAGCTAAGAAGAAGTGACAGAAGAAAAGGAAATGACAAAAAAAACAGACAAGAAGCTGACGCAAAATGCCTCCACGTGGATATCTGTGAAGATGATAGAACTTCTCAGAAAACAGAAACTACTCTTTAACTTACCCTTTCCTCTTTATTAGCAACGAGTCAACTGAAAAGCATGAAATAAGCGAAGAAAACACTGGAAAACACTAACTCGGGAACTCGCAAGGCATTTATTGACGCCCCGGCGTTGTCGCGTCTGCAGGGACACTATATTAAACAGGAAATCTACTCGACTGTATGTAGTGTGCGTTCGGTGCATGTGCAGAGAGTATTGAAGACGCCGAATTCTTTATCCTACAATAACTCAAAACTTCGCTCATAGAGCTTTTCGGACCCATTGTTTGAGAAAATTTTAGTATTTTTACACTAAAGACTTTTACAGTAAATTTATACTGAGAAAGATGAGGTTAAACCTCATAAGGTGGCAACATCGCATGCACATTTTGCCATCTGTTGATGAACCTGTTTGTATATATTTGAAGATTAGATTCTCTGTCAGCAGCGCTATCGGATCATTCTTGAACAAGGCCTCTTTTTGCACTGCTTACCAGGTTATGAGCTTATAAACTCACGTTCTCTCGAGCTCAAGTGTGGATTTCAACGAACTTTCATCAAAAGCGCGTGTGCAACACGAATAAAATAATACCACGAGAAAAAATGACGAGGTCTTACCAAAACACGCACTCCTTAAAATTTGAACAAAATGTTTGAGAACGCGAGTGTATAAGCCCATAACCTGGTGAGCAGTGCAAAAAGAGTCCTTTTTCAAGAATGATCCGATAGCGCTGCTCACAAAGAATCTAATCTTCAAATATATGCAAACAGGGTCATCAACAGATGGGCAAAATATGCAGGCGAGGTTGCCACCTTATGAGGTTTAACCTCATCTTTCTCAGTATAAATTTACTGTAAAAGTATTTAGAGTGAAAATACTAAAAGTTTCTTAAACAGTGGGTCCGATCTATGAGCGAAGTTTTGAGTTATTATAACGAGTATGACCACATCGTGCGACTGTATCCCTTCATGTGCCATCTGCAACAAATGACCGTATCGTCAACTCATTTGTGATCCATCATGCATTTTGCACACACTTTACGAATTGTAGGCTAATAAAAGCAATTGACTTCCTAGAACTTTTCCTTAATTTCCACTTTTTTGGTTTGGTTGTATTGGGTACTACTAGTACACGTTTCCACAGTTTGTAATATCAGAAAAGGTGCTGGCGAGTTCTAGTAAGCTGTCATCGCTTGTCCCGAGCAGTGACGGGGCCACATATACAGTAGCAAATAACTGCACATAATTCTTGCATTAAACGCATCAAATAGGCGTTCTGAGAAGGATTTCAAACAGATCGGTGCGAAGCGACTTTTTACTTACTCCTACATTATTCATACCAACTGCCACCAATAGCAAATCGGTGTATATGTTATCAGCCAACTGAGTAATCCATCCGTACAAAATATGATTTGTGAAAACTAACATATACCTACCGTATCCTCATAGACTATGACACATATATACACTGGAAGATGCGCCTCGCCGAGCTTAGTACTCCCGGATTCAGAACTCATAAGCTTCAAATCGGAATAAATCTGATTCCGAAGAAATGGAGAAGTTAGGCGGCGGCCGCCGCCTGAGTTAAGCGGTCGCCGCCAATTCTTTCACAGGTTACGAGCGGTATTGTAGGACAGGCATACACCTACAAACTCCCTCAGCTCTTTCCTCGTTTTGATCTAGGATGATTTCTTCCCATACTCTCGCGAGAAGAGGACGTGAGGAGTTTTTGAGTATTTCAAAGGCAGAGTCCATGCAAATTTGAATACAGATCGCACGTTGAAAATGACCTCGAAAGGCCTATACAAGACGCTGCTCCAGCGGCTGCGCAAATGGTGCACTTACGGCTAGAAAATCATCTCTAAAGCAACTTTACATTTGACGTAAGAATCGCATAAGTTTGCATGCTAGCGTGGACGACGCACGGTCTACGAGTTAGGTTTCCGCGCAAAAGCATGCAGACCTACAGGGCTCCTAAATTGCAGTCGTTTGCACCAGCGGTCGCGCCCGGACATCAATGGCGCCGCCTCGATCGATGGTGCCGGCGCCGGCAAAGTGCCCGGGCGCGACGCGGTCGCGCGACCGCTGGTGCAAACGACTCTGCAATTTAGGAGCCCTGTATGCAAGATGCCAATGCGATAGCGAGTAAGGGGCATGGACACTGCCTCCAAAAAAGGTCCAGGAAATCTGGCACGTCGGAATTTCACGTAGAAACTGTTGTTGGGCATTAACTGGCAATGCATTCTCACCTCTTCCGAGACATTTTCGTCGGAGTCTTCTTGCTTATTCATGTCTAAATAAAAACAGTGCAAGTCCTTTTCTATTCAGTGGGTTGAAAGGAACAATCGCCCCCCAAAGTGGCCTGCATCTTACAATCGACCCGGACTTCGCGGGTGGAGGACATTAGGTCGCCGAATTTGAAAGAGTCCCGCGCGGATTCCCTGCAGGAACGCATGCCCGCGCATGTATAAGGGTGCGTATTTGTCGCAAATGACCGCGGGGACCGCCCTTTTTCGGCGACCTAATGTCCTCCACCCGGACTTCGCCAGCCTAAAGGGCCGGGCATACTTCACGCGATTCAGTCGCTACGCGATTTGGCAATATTCCAACTGTTTATAAGTCACTATAAGCGCATTATAGATGCACAGAAGATAAGGCATTCAATCCATTCAGGTATGTTATACATACTATGCATGTGCAGTTTGCTAGTATTGGATCTGAACATCGGCGAGTTGCCAAATCGCGTCGCGACCGAAATCGTGTGAAGTATGCCCGGCCCTTGAGGCTTCGGACAGAGTTCACGCGATATCGTCGTGATTCAATTGCTACAAGACAACTGTTACGAATTCACTGCATGCCGATAAGCATGCATTTCGGTTGTGTTACTATTTTTGAATGTATGAATGAAAATCGCGACGATCAAATCGCGTGAACTCTGTCCGAGGCCTAAGGCCTAGCGCATACCTTATGCGATTTCAGGCTGCGTTTACTGATTGAAGTTCGAGAACAGTCCAGCACAGCGTTCGAACTGAGCGTTGAGCTGGAACTGTTCTCGGACTTCGGGCTCAGATGAACGCAGCCTCAGTCGCCGCGCACAATTTGCCACTGAAACGACTGTTCATAACTGCTCATAAACGCGCTTTGCTTGGGCCAAATTTTATGCTGTGCAACAACTCACAAAGCTGCGTGCCTATGCATTTGAGACTCGCGCACGGTGAGTCTGTAGACGTCTGGCAATGAACCAAGTCGCGTTGATGTAGCAATGCTTCGGAAAGTTGGGAGAGTTGCGCCACGGTCGGAGGACCCCTTCCAACGAGGGAGAAATCGATAAGTACGTATATTACATAGACAAAAACTTATGGTCCGACCACGACTCTGCGTCTTAACCTCGGCGGCAGGCGTCCAAATTCAAGATTTGGGGTTTCTGGAGTAGGCCGTTTGATATTTTCGTAGTCTGCAACCTGCATTTTTGAAATCAGCAGCCAGGTGCGAAAAAATTTTGTTCGACCCAACGCTGCCTCTAAGAAGCGAATACCATGGATGCTGCTCTAACATGATTACAAGGCACAAGTTCCTAAACAATCTGTGACAATCTTGTATATAAGAGCCAGGACTCCGCACTAGTACCTTCGTCATTGAAATTGCGTTTATTTAGTCTCACGAAGTATGGTTGGAACCGAATATTTTCGAACATTCGTGTTCAAGTGGAATCTTCGAACTAGATTAGCCGAAATCCAGAATAGTGCATTTATTTGATCGAATACTTCGAATATTCATTCAACGAATTGATAAACTTATCAAATATTCGAAATTCCATTCAAATAAGTTATTTTTTCGATTTGTTAAATGAACAAATATTCGAATAAAGGTCTTTCTCATTCACTCGATTACCATGTTTCGTATTACAAAAAGGCCTATCACGCGCGAAAGTGAAGTTTTTGAAATCAGCGTTTCGCCCCACCCCATCCAAATTAAGTTTCATCCAAATGTGTGACAACTTGTACTTTTGACACCCTCCCCTCCCTCCTATTAATCTCCTCTGCATGCCCAGCTGTTGCTTGCCGAATTCTCCATGCCTCCACATCATGGTAGAATTTTGCAAGTACAGTTAAATTTGTAGCGTTACCAGATCTATTTAATGGCAAGGAATGGAGCGACGTAATCGAACAGAAAAAAGTTTTGGAGTGTTTTGAGGGTTCTGGTTCTGTTCAAAAGTGGTGCGATTGTAGTTGGCGGTGGTAGTGTCAAAGTTGGTCCACGTGCTGCATACAAGCCATTAGTCAAATATCTCATTTATGTTGAAGCATATCAATCTTTTAGCATCTCCTACGGCAAGCGCACTTGTGAGACAAACTGCAAACGTAAAATGTTCTTACGCTTGTTTTTGGCACCAAAAAGACCTCCAGTTAAACCTGCGACTTTTGTTCCATGCTCTCTCAGACAGTTGCACCGGAAAGTTTGCGACCTCAAAGCGTGTTAAATAGCGCGCCGCGGCCTTCAGAATCTTTGCCTGGTGAGCCGTGGTTTTTAGAACTTCAGCCTGGAACGCCGCGGCCCATGCTTCTTTCACCGGGTGCGACGCGGTCAAAGTTGAAGTTGAGAACAGAGAATCGTGAGGGTCGCGGCCCAACCAGATCACCCGGCAAACTGTGGGTCTTATTAGAGGACGTTCTAACACGGTAGGCGCAGGCGTAACCCACATGAGGTAAGCCGCAACAGTGAGCTATCCTAAGTGTTTATGAAATGGGGTATCACTTATTGGACTATAATGTCTGATAGAGTTGAGCTTCTGTGCCTATGGAAGAACAATAGACAGATGAATGTTATCGAGCTGAGATGATGTCGGCATATTACAAGCAGGTGGATTGAACTACACTCAAGTTGGGTCGGACATCATTATGGAAGACAGCCCAAAAAGTTCGGTTCTTCCTAAGTCTCATAAGCATGCTAATCAGGCCAACTATAGGCGCTTAAAGGGAGCGCAGACTATGCGTTACAAAACCAGCACCCTTAGCGCTTTATAGAATAGAAACCGGGACTCCCAATGGACGTCAACCCGAGATGGAAAATGGCAACATAGACGACTACTGGCTATGGTAAAAAAGAAAATAAAAAGGGCTTTAGTGAGCGTGCGACGATATAGCGTATATTGCAGTCAGCGGGTAACCTTTGTGATCTCCAGTGAGGAAGAGGTCAATTACAGACACGGCCCTGCACAGATCGTCTGGAAGCAGGCTGAAATTCGTTTTCGGAACGAAAAAGCAAAGAGGATACCGTTTCTGTTAGTTCACAAAACAAATCACAAGTGAGTTAGGTTTCTTAGTCGACACGATAAAGGGGCTTCGTAAAGTTTTGCGAGAGTAAAGGGAGACTTCGTTCTTGGAAAGCCTAGAAACGAACTCATGCCGGGCCCAGATCGCAGAGCGCTTCACGGAGACGATGGCGGGGCAGCGAATGCAAGCGGCACCGATCGGGAAGCTGTGGCGAGGCAAGTGCAGGTTTTTTCTGAGCGATCTGGAAAGTGCTGTGAATGTGCAGCAATAAATTATTGTGCGATACTCATATTGCTCTCTCAGGTTTTACCGACCGTTTGAGACCTTATTGATCCTCTGCACTTAGCTTATGCGGCAAATCAAACGCGGAAAATTTTGGACTTCAAATACACATTTTTCTATGTGCTCGCCAATAGGGTCCTAATGTCTTGTCAGGCACTCTATCTCTTCGTTACGTCCTCTGCTGCTTCATTCTTATCTTCGCAACGTAACAACTCATTTTCTTTCATAGTGCATACAGTGCAAAGCGACTACGCTTCCAGAGAGGTAAGAACCCGGGAAACAACGCAAAGGCTACCCAGCTCGACAAATGCAAGTAAACGCTTTGTAAATAAGTCTAATCGTCATTCAGCACATATACATAGTTTATCTGAATACATAAGATGCGTAGATCTGTAGTATGATTGAAGTGCAACAAGCTTACGAGGAGAGACGGTCTTTTCGACGGGCTTCCAGTGCCATTTTGATGACTGTCCCAATCATGCCCGCGGCAATCTTCCTCCCCTCTGCTTTGCCTAGGCAAAGCCACCGCAGTGTGTGTCGCGCGCTGAGTCGGGTGTGGAAGTTCATTGCGCGGATCGTCAAACACTCGCTTATGGATTTTCTGACTAGCACATTTTAATGTTGGGTATGCAATTCTACTGACTATTTAGTTCAAACTGTGCCATTCTACATCCACTTGCTGCCTCAGGTGGGTTCTATCTTCATTTTAACAAAAATTGGCGCATTAAACGTTGTTCTTTTTCTACCTTGTCTTTTTCTACCTTAAACGTTGCCTTTGTCTGCCCGTACGACACGCCATGGAGACTGCCTTATGCTCTGCACCTACAACGCCAGGACAGTCTCCACAAACGCCGATCACCACGCTCTTCTCGACGCTGCAGAGCACATCAAGTACCACGTCATCGCTTTGCAGGAAACGAAGTCCAGGAAGAAGGACGTGCGAAAATGAGTGATGGGACCCTCATCATTCATGGTGAGAAGATTCCATCACGAAATGTTGGAGGCCTTGGCGTCCATCTAACTATCGTCCATCTTGTCTCGCATGAGATCCTACCACCTCGACCACCTCCATCCTACAACTACGACCTCCACGCCAGACCATCACCATCACCAACTTCTACTCTCCAACATAAGTAGCTGATGAATCACAACTAGATGCTTTCTACGAAGATGTGGAGGAGGTCGTCCGCAACGAGAAATTCTTTTAGAAGTCTGTTATGGATGACTTCAACGCGAAAGGATGCCAGAAGTTATATTGCCGGTGGACATGATCGCCCAACGGAACAACTCACGCGGAGATCGACCACATTCTCACCAACTGAAGGTAGAGCTTGCTCGATGTCTCAATAGTTCCACCATTCTGCAGTGGCTCCGACCACCGTCTCCTTTGAGCGAAGGTACGATTCACGGAAACCGGAAAAGGTTTGCCGCAGTACTGTAAGAAGAAAGAGTGTCGTTTATGACAGTAACAGGCTGGAAGACCCCATATTATTGTGACTGGCCCATCGAGGAGGACCCAACCTACGACTACGATCGGCTTCTGAAAGGATTGCGAGCCTGCGGGAGTGCGCTTCAGTGCTTCCGAAAAGAACTTGGAACGCATTTCGAAGGCCATCAAGAAATTGCTCGAAAGAAGAAGATTTCTGAGGCAGGATCCGAACGCAACCTATCCCGAGCGACTGATAACCAACACCGGTTCCAGAAGCAGGAGGATCTCAGGAAGTATAGGCAAGCCAAGATACTAGAAGCAGCCGAAGGAAGACGAAGTCTTAAGAAGCGCCGAAGAAACCTCTGTGAATATCACGTACCGCTGGCTGCATTATTGAGCGAAGACGGAGCCAGACTTCTTCCCGATAAAAGATGGAATTTCTACACCAACCTCTTCCACTCATTAACATTAGTGCCGATGCCCGCTATTCCCACCGGAGAAATAAATTACGAATCCACCTGCTGAAGTGCACACGGCAACTCAGGGGCGGTATTTATCAATTTCCCACTCGCTGTTCGAGCCATTATTAACGAGTACCCGGACAGGCGAAACCGCCATCCCAAAATTTATGAAGGTTTCGGACGCGTGGCCCAAACGGGCAGCAGAGCCGGACCTGTCGAGCTCGGGCACGATTGGGCATTTGCCGTGCCCGACATGGCCAAACTCGCCAGATCGGACCATATCTTCAAACAGACAGAAGCCAGATCACCAGCTTGGCTTCGTGTATCGCGGGGGCCGTGCCCACACCTATACGGGCTGTGACCTATACAGGAATCCCTCCCATTTAGGAGATTGATAAATGCCGTCCCAGACCATAAAAACTCCACGGCTTTAGGACCAGACCATCTTTTCGTCGAATTTCTGCGAGAAGGAGGAAATGTCTACACAAGATTCTCGCGGTCAGATATCTTACCTTCATAAGAAGAGGATTCCTGACCAGTGAAGAACGTCAAAAAAACCTACCTTCATTTCAAGAAGGGTGAACGGGAGGACCTTCGAAACTACTGTCCAATATCCTGCTGAGTGTGCTGTACAAGCTTTTCAAGAAGATTATCCTCACACGCATATGTAGGATACTGGATGAAGCCCAACACCAAGAATTAGCTGGATTTCGCAAAGGATTCAGCTGCATGGACCACATCCAGACGGTTTCGAGGGTCATAGAAGTCTGTCGGGAGTGCCGAAAGCCTCTCGTCCTAACTTTGTCGACTGCGAGAAAGCCTACCAGTGTCGAGACCATCTTGTCAGCGGTAGTTGATCAAGGATTGGACCCAGCTTACGTGAGGACGTTAGCTGACTGCTTCAAAGACTGTACAACGACGATGCAGCTGTTCCATCGCCCCTGACCATCCCAATTGGGATGTGCTCGACAAAACGACACAATATTGCCGAAGCTCTTCACCGCGGCCTTGCCGCGGGTGATGAAGTACTGGGACGAGAGAAGCATACGAGTTGATGGGAGATTCCAGTCGACTTCGTTTTGCAGACGACATCGTTCTCTTCTCCAGCAGTATCACTAAAACAGAGACAATGCTGAAGGAACTGAAAGAAGAGTAGGGAAGAAGATCGAATTGGAACAAATTGGAAGAAGGCTCAGTTCATGAAGAAGCCCTTTGCGAAGATGCAGAAATGGAGTTGGAAGGCAATCCTATCATGAAGGCTTCTTCTTATGTGTATCTCGGACGTTCGATGTACATGGAGAACGATTTGAGGGAAGAACTTAACAGGTGAAGGTGAGCAGCCTAGGCCGCCTTCGGGCCTCTGTAATAAGCCACCGACCAACTGATGGACTCGGACCTTCGTGTCCAACTGTTTAACTCAAGTTCTTTCAGCGCTATGTTGCGCAGCTAAAACTTGGGCTGACACCCAGCCACATCGAAAGCTCTAGGAGCCACCCACAGGGCGCTGGAGCGCAGTTTTCTGAAAATGACCCGACACAAGCAACATCTAGTCGGACTTCGCAGTACGGATATGAGAAGAATGTCCCGTCTTCGTGACCCAGCGGAATACGTTGAAAGCAAAACACCGATGGGCCGGTCACATTATGGGAAGAGCAGACGACAGATGGACACTAAGAACATCAGAGTGGATTCCTCGCAAAACGTACCCGAGGAAAACCTCCAACGAGTTGTGCAAATGCGTTCGTGGAACGGATGGACTAGCTGAGAAATCACCTAGATACGATTTTCGCACCTGGAACTTTGGACGCAGCCACCGAGAGAAGGTCGTGGATGAAGCAACGAACAAGGATAAGTGAAAACCTTTGCTAGGGTCCATAGGTTACGTGAGTCGGGCCATTCAAGTATCGATGTAAGTATCTTCTTTTCTACCAACTCTCTTTTTTCGAAACCATTGCTCCTCGTCTTCTATCATTGCGTGAGCATACTGAGATTGTCCTCGTGTAACGTAAGCATAAGAAGCATATAGATAAGCTTAGATGAAGGGACGATTTCCGCGCTTTTTTGTCCCCGGCGTACAAGAGCATATAAAAAGACGTGCAAGAGTTTCTTCCTTTATACGATGAAGCTAAGGCTATTCCACGCGGATTTACAAAGCAACCACTACAAAAAAGGGAATGCGCCGTTGACATGAATGACAAAAAGATATGGAGTCGCTCTACTTTCTGTACTATGCAAGTGTCTGATCAAATTGATTAATTTGGTATGCAGAACCTACTTGATTTTACATAATGACTTGGCTCTTGCGTTCGTTCCATCTATAATGAAAACTCGAACAAGTCGTTTAAATACTCAGAAAGCGATTACTTTTGACACTGGTGCTGGCTTAGATTTAACGGCGGACTGTGGAGATTGCTGAGCTCCAGCTGAAGGTTTGACAGGCGCAGAATAGAGACCACCCATAACTAAACTTTACTCCGACGTTGTAGCAAAGCATGGCATACGCTGATACCGCTTGACAGAAACGGGTTAGATTTAAATGATAACATCATTTACAGTGTGCCACCGTGTTCCCAGAAACACTATAATTAAGTACCCACTGAAGAGGACCCAGCACGTGGGCGTTGGTCCGCACGCGATGGCAAGCAACCCGAGGCAAGTCGTCCCCAAATACGGTATCGGGGTTTGGGGGCAATTATCTCAGCCACATGTGCACCATCCGCGCTGCCCTTGGGCAATGTCTTAGTTAGACCTCCAAGACCAATTTGCAGGCGCGGTCCCATTAATGTGCCCAGACCTGCCTGGACGCTGCCTTTCAGCAAACGAGTACACCTACTCCAGCGCACGACCCGCCCTTGGGTCGCATTGTCCGAAATGGTAGTCTTCGAAAAAGAATTTAAAACATGTCTCCGAGAACTTCAAAGTGGTTTTGGCGTTATTTTACGTGCTGATCATGAGTGTAGTGTCCACTTTGTTCAATACTGTCCCATAGTGGGGCTGCGGTAGCAGTACTGTAAAGTTTACGTGAAAATCAAAAAACTAGTGTAAGAAGGTGGTATTAGATTCTGAGACTATCATACTCGTAATCAGCATGCTACAAAACCTATATATGTAAGATTTGAGATTCCTGGGATGAACAATGCAAAAAATCAATAAAATTAATAAAATCTTGGTTTTTGGTGGGCAAACATCAGTCCTTTGCCTGAACCAAATTTCTCGTAAACAGTATCCCAAGCCTGGACCCCTCTTAAAGGCAGTGTCCCGGCAGATTCGGGTCCTGGGGGATATATGTGTGGTGGGGTTCCTAGTCACCCCATTGACCTCCAGGCGCACTCCGGCTGGGTGATGTTCCCCCTGGGCCGAGAAAATGGCCCTTGAACCGGCGCACGCAACCCCAACTGGCGCGCGCTTGGACGGCCTTCCCCGCTTGTTCGGCGCGGGACCCCACGAGCGCTCTCCTCCATGATGCATGCTATCCAAAGCAAGAATTACAGGCGGCAGGATCTTCGTCTGAGGACCTCCCCCACCTTTCCATTAAAAATCTCGTCCAAGCTGCTTTTCTTGAATTAGGAAAACGCCCCAAAATCGGTCTTTTCAGCCCGTTCAAAGCTCAAATTCGGATTCTACGTGGCGAAAAGGCCTAAAACATGCAAAAAGGTGGAGGTGCAAAATCTGCCGGGACACTGCCTTTAATGGAGCTTCGCCCCTACCATGCGCCAGAACTCCGCAGAATTCCATCGTAAAGTGATAGAGCTTCGGAAATGCTACGACCCACCGATGGGTCGTACTGTCGTGAAAGTCTTAAATGGGCTTAATCCCACCTAATTTAAAAAGTTAATAACGTTGTCTGTTCACATAAGTTCATAATTTTCACTTTGTTCCTTAGTCAAACTGTATACAACCCTAAGGCCATATCGTTGCTGTGCGTAGCAAGCGATCCATTTCTTCATTTCTCCGGGATTTTTGAGCAATAGCTTACCGCGCCTTTAGATCACGTAACATCTCACCACCTTTTCTTATCTTGTTCCTTCTAGCTTTCCTAATTTTATGCTCGACCCTGATCATGATCCAAAGGCCACTGTCACTGGGAAACGGTCAAGAGGCGCGATTTTTCTGGCTGTCACCAACTCCGAACTCAAGTTTAATGCTACGCGAGTCTTCAAAAAGCATCAGACAAGCTGCACTGGCTCACTAGCTATTTTAAGTACCACTTGCTGCGTTCAACAACTTTTGCCAAAAGTCTGACCAAAACAATTGCGAATTTATTCCTTTTACTTTCAGCACTTCCATTTTGAATAGATTTAGAAGCGTAAGATTCAACAACTACTTTGACTATCTAATACTCATCTGAATTCTAAGATATTTTCAGAACGTCATAAAACTCGAAAATGTGCTATTTGATTTCAGCTGGCAATAAAAATCGCGCCTCTTGACGTACACCCACTGTCACTGAGGTATTGTTGGCACTTTTCCGTTATCCGGACCCATTTTTTCAAAGAAGGATATTGCTTTTTTTTTCTTGTACCACATTTGGTCCCAAATTCACGGGAAGGAGTCTCAACCTTCTGCCACGTGTCAAAAAAAATTTGACATGTCACCTACATGTTTAACAGGTTTTACCAAGATTTTGTTTTGCACTACCTAGCGACATAAATACAATCTGTATCAAATCAATAATGGCCCCATTTTCAAATAGAGGATTTCAGAAATGAACACTGTTATAATAATAACGTCACCCTGCTAACACTGAAAAGATTAGATTTGCACAGAACGGAGAAGTGTGCTAGGATTCCATTATCCAAGCGGCGAAACAAGCAGCAACGAAATACCGCAAGTCATCATTTATAGTCTCTCCTGACTAAGCATGGCGGAAAGTTTGAAGAGGAGGACAAGTTTGAGTGATTGCTGGAAGGATGTTCTGCTATACTAGGACGTAAACTAGGATGTTCTGCTATTAGTTTTAGACAGTTTTGCTTCTATCGAAAACAGTTGAAAGGCCTTTAAGAGGTCACAAACGCTTTTTCAACTTACCGGAAATGTTCTCGAAAAAACAAGTCAAAATGGGCTAAAACGTGTCAAATATTTCCTGACACGTGGCGGGGAGGCAGTCTTCGTAGAATCTACTAAAAACTGTTCTTAGACGAAAGAACGTATGTTGTGAGAGCCTTTTGAAAAAATGGGTCCGGATAACGGAAAAGTACCGTATTTTCTAGAGATACGTATATTGCATTAACTAAAATTTTTTAATCAACACAATCTATAAGTTTTGCGTAGCTTGTCAATTAAAACTCGGACTTTTTGACAGACAGCTCCATCTCTCGCGAAGCAACAAAGAGGAAGAAGCTGTTTATTGTAGTAGGCATTTCCGCAGTCGTGAGGTCGAACCGTGAGTGCTTAATCTCTCGACTAAAGCGCCTCTTACTTATGTACACAGCTGACCATCAAATACAGTACTCTCTTTACTTCTTATGAGTCTGCACTGTCGAAACTGACCGCTTAACGCTATGCCTACGCGGAATAACCAAATAACCACTTCTAAATTAGGGTATACAAGTTGGTCAGTACAGTGGCCAAATATATCCTCATTCTTAGTCCATCAAAGTGGTGAGTGGTTCAACTGACTGGATCCCACGTTTTTACAGCAGTGAATACCAGAGGAAGGAGGTAACCAACGCGAATTTTGCAAGCTACGGTCCTTCACGGATTCACGTGTCCCGAGTACACTTTTCGCAATTTCGCGGTCTGACAATTTGCTGCATTTCTTCAAATCCATCAATGACAGTCTTTGAAGGTGTAGCGTGTTTGACTTCCGTAGATAGCCTATGCCTTATCTTCTGTATAATCAAACTGCGCATAAATAAATTAAAAATAATTGGAACATTGCCAAATCGCGCCACCCAAATCGCATAAAGTATGCCTGCGGCTTGAACAGAAGATAAGCGTGCTCCAGCGTCGCGAGGTAACGATACTGCAGCATGGTTATTTAGGATTGATGCAAGATTAATGCATGTTTTTCTCACCTCTTCTTTCAGCACTAATTTTACATTCAGGACTCTTGAAACGGGATTTCCAAAAGAAAAACGTGATTCAAAGAGCCGCAAATTACTATCGCGAACTTGGCTAACCGTTGAGCCTTGGGCATACCTCTCGCGATTTCAGTCGCCACGCGATTGGCCGTTTGCCAGATCTCTTCAAACTATATTCGAGACCACAAATGCCTTGGTCTATTCAACTTTTGTGAGTTGATAAAGTGTATTGTTTTCATGTGCGCAAATGAGATTGCGACAGTTATAAGCAACTGGAGTATTGCCAAGTCGCGTTGCGACCGAAATCGCATGAAACATGCCCTGGATTAAGGGCCATCCTGTGCCGTATAAAAATTTTGAGCGATCAGCGATTGCTGAATTTTTATACTATGTAGCAAGAGTAGACCTAGCACATGCAGGATAGGAAAACTGTAAGGTTTTCTCCCTTTCCAGTACAAAAACTGAAATTTTTCAAAAACGCAGTTTTTTGCTGCCCGCCAAAATACCAGAAAAGGTGGTTACTTTTGACTTTTTCAAAATATCTCCCCCAAAAAAATTTCCAAGACTCAGAGCCATAACGAGAACAATGTGGACCATCCACAAAGATTTCGTAGTTATGCTGTCTTAAAGTAGAGCTTTCATAAAACGCTTTTTGCCTTGAGCCTACAAAATATGCCCTGTAACAGCTCCAATCATGCAAAAGAATATGTTGCATAGCTAAAGGTCTGCTTTCGTAGCAGCCTTAGTGCTCAGAAAATATTTTCGGGAACGATTTATGTCGACTACAATTTGGATCATAAACGTGCGTTGATTTTGCATCAACCTAACTTGCAGTAGTCTTACAAAGAAATAGTCAAGAGTCAAAAGCTGACTAATCCAGAGCAGCTGTATACCATGATGCAACATGTCTTCCTTATCTGCTTATCTTTCGGACGAAGTTATAAGCCTTTATGAGATATTATGTTGCTAAGAAATCATGCGTGCAAAGTCCAATTTTGGTCGTGCAGAGCCATGTCCCACCAAGTGATGGGCCAAGACATGCGAGGTCGCTACATTTAGTCTGACTCAATCGTGGGCTAATCGGGCAATAATGTGCTTATTTTTGCAATTTTTATTTGCAATTTTTTCGCATTAAAACGGCTCATAACTTCGTCCACAAAAGCGATAAGCAGATAGCGAAGGTAGATCTAAACTTCAACGTTTCATGCTGCATCCAATGGCATGCAACTTGTTTGGATTGGTCACCTCGATTTCTGACCATTCCCTTCTTAGTCAACATTTGGAAGGGAAAACCCTTTGTTAACAATGGGAATATTCGAAAGTATTCACAAAATTTTTTTAAGAATGATATTTAGTGTCGCATGCTCTGCTCTTATCGACGCTTTCCGCAATGTGCCTCATCATGGATGAATCTTTGCCAATTCAGGTGACGTTTTCATGCCCAACCTCCCTCTTCATTATTCTCGAGTCTTTTGTCAAATAATTTACACTCCACTTGAAAAAACGAAAGTTCCTTGCAGCACCTCAATCCCTAATTGTGTGGAAACATTCTATCGAAAAGATCTCATCATCAAGCAAGCCCCACCAAATTCAAGAAAGCCTCTACCGAAACAAGTACCCCTAGTCACTGCTCTAAGCTGCTCTGAACGTCAAATGTGTTCATTGAAGGATGAACCACTTGGTTTCGTAAAGGTGTACACCGACCACATGTTGGAGGTCGATTATGATGAGGAGAAAGGCTGGACAAAACCGATTATTCATCCCTACTGCAACTTCTCACTGGATCCAGCATGCAGTGTTTGTTGTACTTCAGTGGCTAAAAAATCATATATTAATTTGACAAGCATATTAGAACCCGGTGCGAACATTTTTAGGTTTTTCACTATGCCACTGAGTTATTCGAAGGCATGAAGGCTTATCGTGGTGACGACAACCATATTAGGTTGTTCCGTCCGCACCTCAACATGGCTCGGATGAGGAAAACAGCAGAGCGAAGCGCATTCCCAGATTTTGATGAAAACGAGTTGCTGGAATGCATTAAAGAATGGGTAAGCCATTGTCAGGTGCAAGCCTGGTAACGTTATGTGCTCTGCCCAAAGGCAGTATTCACGCAAACTTGTTTCTTTGGGGTGTAGGTTGCGTTAATGTTTTCTCAAATAACTCAGTGCAGAAAACTTATGCTCGTATGTAACAGAAAAACAGAAAACGTGTGCGTGACAGAGAATCCACACGCTTTTGTCCGCGAGAGTTAAAAAACGTTCTGTATAGATATTAGGCAAAACGGACCGCTGTAGAGCGAGAATGACTTCTTGCGGGCTCGTCATCTTGGTATGGTAATGGGACAAGGAAAGTACTTTTGAAAAATGTGTCGAATTAAATGTATAACGCGATATTCGTCTCAAGAGTTAACGTTCAATCAATGTTCTGTTATCTGCGGATCGGTCCTTTCAAAACTACAGGCTCTATTTCCACGAAACTTCTACACATAAAATATACCGCATTTATTAACTAGAGCAGGCATAACTAACGATACAAACCTTTTTATCTAAGAAAAAAACTCTAGGATGATGGTAATGGTCACCCTTTCTGATTCAGTAGCGATTTTAGTACCACGAGCCTCAGAACTTTCTCATTGAATTTCCATATCTAAAAGCTTTGAAGTGCTCTTTAACTCTACTAGTCTGCTCGGAATACTGCCTCAGCCGCATGGTCGAACTTAAAAAAGATAGTTTAGTTGCGCATCGACAAAAAATGGATACCAAGTCAAAAAGGAGCTTCACTCTATATACGTCCAACAATGATTGGTACTGAGGTTTCGCTCGGTGTACATTCATCTAGTGCAGTGAAACTATTCGTCATTGGTGGGCCAGCCGGGCCTTACTTCGAGTCATTTGAGGTGAAATTACACGATAATGCGAAAAACTTTTGACGGGTATGTTCAGCCAATCACTCTACTAGCCGATCCCAGATACATTAGAGCAGCCAAAGGAGGTGTGGGTACATACAAAATGGGATGTAATTATGCACCAACGCTGAAGATAGCCGACATAGCAGAGGAGAAAGGCTGCCATCAGGTTTTATGGCTAACAGGAGATGAACAGTATGTAAGTTTGTTTCCATATAATAGCAACAGCAACAACTTGCTACTTTTTTACAACGAATAATGAACAAATACAACAGTTTTTGATGATGCATATGCAGTAAATTTTGTTTGAATCATACAATTTTTCGGAGTTACTGTTATTTGGTTGCGCGCTACATGTTTCTATCTCAGTCAATGCAATTGATAGATTGTCTACACAAGAAATAAGTAAAATCTGTATAAGCAATTTCAAACTTGGCAAACAAATTGAAGACAATAAAGAGTATCTAGAAAAACATTTCATAGAAAGCCAAACCTCATTCAAGCAAAGTAGAATTGAAAATGAGCACAATTATGTTTTTTACTTAAAATATCTCACAATCAGAAGCAGGGCCGGTGCAGAAGTCAAAGGATTCTTTTTGATTTTTCTTTTTTTCTGACAATTCAGAGGAGTATTGTATAGTATGCTGTGCAGGCGTATAATACCCAAGCATACCTCATGCGATCTCAGCCGCGACGCGATTTGGCAATACTTCAACTATTTATAACTCATCCTAAGCGCATTCTGAATAAACAAAAGATAGGATATTTTATCAATCTGCGAAATTTGTACATAATGTGAATTTGTATGTGCAGGTATTAGATTTGAAGAGACCGGGCAGACTGCCAAGACGAGTGGCGACTGAAATCGCTTGACGTATGCCCTGGGCCCAAGTGAACCAATTAGAACACATTTCAAAAACATATCCAAGTATTGTTGTGCTCCAACAGGTTTAAAAATTGTGCGTAATTTGAATATGATGCTAAAATAAACAAATGGCTTGTTTATGCCGTAAAGGCAATCCTATTACACTGAATTTGGACTATATGCATACAATATGTACATTTCCAACACTTATGTAAAAAGACTCGAGGCCTGATGTGAAGTAAAACATTTTCTCAATGCAATCGTTTTCCAAAACCACCATCACGATGTGTCATCATGGAGCGTATCTATACTACTGCGACGCTTCTGCGATTTTTTCAGTCATAAACTATGTTTCCTCTGTCATGCTATTATTGAGCAAAAGACAATTTATGTCAATGCCTCTCCTTTTCGAACTGCACAAAAGCTTGACATGATAATATTTCGCTTCCATTGCAGATGCCGCTTACTTTGAAGTTTTATTGATCTAAATTTTTGTCCTTTGCTCTCTTTCTTAATCCTCTCTCCCTCACTCTTTCACTTGCAATATGCTTCGGTTATTTCGTCTACACTTGATCATCATCGTAAGAAAGTTAAAAATCCGTTTTTGATCCAGCATTTTCCTAAGCCAAGCATTAGAAACAGTCCTTCAAAAGTAAAAAAGTAACCAGTGGCAACATTTCACCTCAGACACTACTGCTGGATAGTTTGTGAGATCTTCATAATTGTGTTGAGTCACTCTGTGATTAACAATGTAAGAATTATAACAAGGTTATTAGTTGTCTCACACTAAAATACAAAAGGGATATGTCGTAAAAATGGCATAAGTCAAAGGGAGTTTCGTTCAAGAAAACTTTGAGAGACGACGCTGCCAGCCTCTGTTTATAAGGGAAGGATACCAAAATGGGATGTATATCATTAAATGCGTCTTTGAACGCTGATTCCAAATCTGCTTTCCTTTCTCGCAGAATAGGTTTTCTTAAAAAGTTATGAGCGTTTGATCCAACAATTGAGTAGCTTAAAATCAACGAAAAGCTCTAAAACAATACCTAGGCGATTTCCACCGGCTCTGTTCCTTGCCTGCAAACAATATACTCGCTACAAAATTGATTTTCCACTTTCCCGTTTTTTGTGCAGCTTTTCGTCAATTTTAGGCCACCCAAACTTTGACAAATTTGGACATTCAAACGCTCATAACTTCTTTTGAAAACTTGTTCCGCAAAAAAGGAAAGCGGATTTGGAATCCCCGTTTGAAGCCGCGTCTACTGATGTATATCTCATCTTCAATCGCCGACTAATGTTGGTATCCTTCCCTTGTTAGAAGTTTTGAGTTTATTTTACGATTTATCCTTTGGGTAGCAAAGCGTTTGATATTTTGTACCGAATTCTCAATGCAATCATACTGGAGGAACTATAGTACAATCTCCTCAGCATAGCTACTACTTACAAAAAACACTGTGGTTGCTCGCACATGTGCCTTCTACTAGAAATCGAAAAAATTGTTCATTTCTAATCGACAACAGTGACACAATCTCCTCAACCATGATACAATCTCCTATCATCATTACTTTTATAATCTATTTGATAATGATAGTAATCATGATATCTTTATATCTCTTTGAAGGTTGTACGTTAATGTGTATAGTCGAAGTTAGCATTACCAGGGCTCGGCACGAGGTGGCTAGTTAAAAATGCAGAAAACGAAGTCCCCTTGACTTTTGCAAAATTTTACGAAGTCCCCTTTGACCATAAACCATAATCTCTGAAAAACCCCCAAAAAACGAAACGTTGACTAAAAACAAACGTCGCAGTTTTTGTGTCTTTTCGGTCTCAAAAACGAAATCCCCTTCGCGGATTTTCAGACTAAAATTCATGTTTTGGACCATAATTATTGGAAAATGAGAAAGTCGAGGTAATTTGCATATGTATGGATAAAGCGTAAAAAGCACTATTGGAAAGCAACTGTTAAGGTTGGCTTATTTGATTACCTTGATGAAAGAATAGATAGTATGTCTCCTAATACTCAATGTTACATCTCTGTTTTAAAGCCTTGGGACCACCGAGCTATGGTGGATTTGGTGACAGTCCCCTCACCCATTGTTACGCAGATTTTTTGGTAAGCTCACTTGTTCCACTGCGGCGCTGCTGCTTAAAGTTCAAAATTACTTGAAGTGAAGAGCTCTAATTTTGAGCGCTTATAAAAATAACGCCATGTGACAGTGCCCAACTATGACCTCGATCAAAAGGTTTTGTTACGTACTAACATCTGCTAAAACTGGGACTCCCAATTAGCTTTTCTATTTGAGAAGACTGCATTTATTCTCTAGGTCCCCCCTTACTTTTGGATCACCCTAATATAAAGTTATGAATTTACAACAGCAACTGAAAGGGAATAATGACATGATTATAGTATTAGTCTTCAAAATCTAATTTTTCTTCAGAATCTAACATGACTCAACACTTAGGACTCTAGAAATTAATTTCTGAGAGATGCTTTCAAGGTTACTGAAGCAGGAGCTATGAACTTCTTTGTATACTGGAGAAATGAGAAAGGCGAAAACGAACTTATTACTGCTTCGCTAGAAAGTGGTAAATAAATATTTAGAAAAATGAAGGGTGCATTCAAACAAGCAGTACTTTGACCGCTTCATGTATTTCAAAAGCTTTTCTGTCGCCAATTTTGACAGAAAGGCCGAAACCTTAATAGTGATAACCAATGAAGATCTGATGCACCCTTTTTCTACAAAAGCTATGAAAAGTTAAAAGTATCTTTATTTATTTAGGGATAATTCTCCCAGGCGTAACACGTCAATCTATACTGGAACTTGCCAAGGAAATGAGCGGTATCAAAGTGACGGAGCGCGATTATACCATGGGTGAATTACGGAAAGCTGTGAAAGAAAAGAGGGTATGAATAATCAATGCACTCATTTGTCAGCGCCGGTAACCTGGTATAAAAAGATTTTTACGTAGCACGCTCACAATGCACCCGCTAGTTCATCGCTTGCGAACATCTGGTGTCTTTGCGAACAAAATAATGCTTACAAAATTTACTATAGGTGTACGAAATGTTCGGTGCCGGAACAGCTGTCATAGTAATCCCGGTGGACACATTACTTTACGAAAACAATGGGCAATGTGAAAAGTTAAAAGTTCCTATGATAGACAGTGAAAAGTCTGTTATGCAAAAGTGCGTGTATATTAGAAGATAATACATGCCACTTTCAAATCATTTTCAGGGTGTATAAAACTATCGAAGGTATTCAATACGGAAGAATATCACGTCCTAAATGGACTGTGGAAATTTGAAACATCTGCTTCTACATTTTCAAAAATTAGACGACTCTCATGACATGCTTATAAATAAAGGGTTGTTCCACAGTGTTGTCATCAATGAATTTGCCAAAAGTATAGAATGTGAAGATTGAGATAAAAGATCAATTAACAGCGCCACAGAAAGTTAAGACCATCTTTGCTTCGGATAAAGCTAACTAACCACCCAACAACTAGCGCAGGATGTTTCCGATGTTTCATCTTCGTCAGTAAATCACAGCTCAAATATAAAATGTAGCAAGCATCCACTCGTTTCACTCACACTCGTTTCCAGTGCCTAAGCGTATTTCTTGCCGTTCAAAGACATACGATTGCTAAATGGGACGTGACATCTTATCGGCTGCCTTCCAGATAAAACTCGTACTACGGTAAGAATACCACCCTATTCCGCTGTGGGTAAAAATGAGACGCCAGCTCGTATCTGAAGACCCACACGTCTTCCGAAAAGTTCCTCATATATAGAAATTTAAGGAACAACGTTGTAAACCAATTATGCAAGTATACAAACTAAGAGCCGCTCAACATCTCCTGCATGTTCAATTTGTTCTTTTATTCAGCGCAAATATCAAACTTTTTATAGTTAGCACTTTTCGCACTCAAACTACACGCGAAGTACATCCAGACAGTGGCGTACCGAGGGGCCCCCCGCCCCCGAGAACGGGTCGCGAAATTTTTGAAAGTTACTTACATGAGTTATAAAAAAGCGCAAGTACTTGTTTATTTTTGTAAATAATTAAAATAATTTTTAAAATTTTTTAAAAATTCAAATTAGCCTTATAAAAATCTTTTCGGGGGTTTTAGGGGTTGGGGCCCGCAGAAGTTTTGAGAAGCCCCCCTAAAAATTTTTCGGAGTGCGTGGCTGACGCCACGCACCTTCATTTATGAAAAATTTTTGCCGCGCCCCCCCCCCACCCCGAGCCGAAATCCTGGGTACGCCACTGCATCCAGATGATGCGTATCGCGTCTATAATGCAGCTTGATAAGCCAATTATGAAACTTTGTTCACTAGCATTTAGAGCCTGCAGGGACTGACAAGGGAAGGAAGGTTGGTCGAAGTGGCCTTTTGAAATGAGGTGTATAACGCCTTGCAGAGCTTGAAACGCTGATTCCAAATCTACCTTTGCTATCTGCTGCGGGCTTCTGGGCGAGGAGTTATGAAGGTTTTTGTGAGTAAAAATCTGAATGCAAAAATAAGCTAAAATCAGTCGTAACTTTTCCCAGTGTTAAAATGAGGCAACAGCGAACTGGTACATTTGAATCAAGAATATTTGTTGCACCGAGTGACCCGACTACCAATTAAGCCTTATAAAAAAATGTTACGACTGCTTTTAGCCTGCTCTTGCATTCAGATTTTGACTCACAAAAACCTGTGTAACTCCTCGCCTAGATGCCCGCAGCAGATAGCAAAAGTAGAATTGAAATCAGCGTTCCAAGCTCTACAAGGTGGTAACATCTCATTTCAAAAGGCCAATTCGACCAACTTTCCTTTCCTTGTGAGTATAGTTTGCAAACAAATATGTATAGGGCATTCGAAAGTGACGATGGCGCGACCGCGCGAGGCACGCACGCACCTCCCGGCAATCGCATTTTGGTTTTTATTTCTACACGAATGGTTTTTCTGCTTACATATGACAGTACTTAGACCAGGGTCGAGCTTGGGGTGCGGCACGCCACACTTGGGGGGTCGTATTGAGGACTCAAAAAGGGAGGGGGTCGTAGTTGGGTAATCTGATAATAGTGATAACATGATATTCGATCCTATCCATAATTAGCATGTCAAATAATCCCTATAGACAAAGTGTGAGCGGATTCTGAAGATTCAAGATACTAGGCTACCTAAGTGAAATGGTCAAATTCCAACATGGTTAACTTTGTTTCAAAGGTGAATTAGCTATCCGTTTTTGCACTCAAGACAAAGCACTACTGTGCTGGGCACTTTTTGCACTCTAATGGGCTGCGGCACACCCCCTTAAAAGCTGCGGTGGCCGCAGCTTTTAAGGGGGTGTGCCGCAGCCCATTAACTATATCATAAAAACATTTTTAGCAAACCTTGTTTATATGGATCGATAGCCTAGATCTCCCAGTTTTCACAGGAGTGATTTGAGCCTGATTCGCTTTCTCTGCTCTAAGTAATATTTGTTGAAAGCACAGCGATCAAAACCGAAAAATGGGAAAAACGAGATTTTGGTTGGCTTCTAATTCTACAGTTTGGAGGTCTTCTGAAGCGGGATTCCTGAGGTGGACAAAGAAGGAGTAGTGCTTTGTCTTGAGTGCAAAAACGGATAGCTAATTCACCTTTGAAACAAAGTTAACCATGTTGGAATTTGACCGTTTCACTTAGGTAGCCTAGTATCTTGAATCTTCAGAATTCGCTCACACTTTGCCTACAGGGGTTATTTGACATGTTAATTATGGATACGTTGCCCATTATGTTTGACAGGGCCTTCAAGTAATGCTATCTTAAGTGTATAGTTCAGGGGGGGGGTCGTAACCAGCGATCGTGTGCCACACCCCTTGCTTGACCCTGATTTAGACATTGGAAGTGACTGAGCTAAGAGTTGAGGTGTGTCTTTTTGCATGAGTGTTTTCTGTTCCTGCGCGCGCAAAGGCCGCAGTCAAATCCGTCGTCACAATTTTATAAACGACCTGTATAATTTATTGATTAATTCAATTAATTCAGACAAGAGGCCCAACAAACATTTTAAATGCATTATTTGCCTTTAAGCTATTCCAGAAAGCGATTTTACACTTCGCTAGATAATTTAGTGGTCTAGCACTTCGGTGTCTGTGAAGATTAGTGAATCAGTTCCACGCCCATGAGCAGTTGTGGAAGGATATCCGAAAAGGACAAATATATGATTATAGCGCATCGAGAGGCATCTATTGTGAAAACCTTGGATGGACCCACTAATTCTATCTTGCTAAATAAGCATGAACAAAGGTGCTTCATAAACTACAGCCTGCATGTTTATTTTCGAACCGTTGATTTTAGTCTTATTCACTATACTTCAGCAAAAAACCTTTAAAGGCACACAATTTTTATTACTGCATAGCACTAATGCGTTTACTATAGCTGATGAACTCAGCAATAGTAAACGCATTAGTGCTATACAGTAACGCATTATAGTGAAATTAATAAGCTTCAGTATATCGAAACCTCGGAGCGGCCTACTGCTTGTATTAGGTTGAGGCATAATTCCTGCACAAAAATAGGTACAGATCGCAATAATCCGGAATGATCCCGTATCCCAAATAGATTTCGATATATTATTAAATAGAGCAAACCTAGCTCTACAAGATAGTGCTTAAAGACTTGCAGCAGTTTTGATCCAAGCGAAGATTGAAGCCAAAAACGAAGAAAATCCAAGCGCCCCAAAAACCCAAGGAAAAATTGGAAGTCCGCTTAGAAAAATCCTTCAAAATTACATGCTTATGCACTGCATTTCGTATAAGACATTTCTCTATGCAGTTGCTACATTTTTCTCTCCGCTAGAATTTGAGAAAACAAAGTTTTTCATGTTTTTTACAAAACAAAGCTGAGATGTTCTAGCACTGACAGTTGTATGCTATAGGACCTTAGAAGCATGAGTGTGAATTTTCAGCTCTACAGCAGCGGTTTATACGAGAAATATCGAATTTTTTGCAACTAGGCACGAAAAATTCGGATAAGGAGAGCCAGATTCCATTTCTTCCAAACTAGCAGTTCTAGAAGGCAAAATGTAAAGTTTCATTGCTAACGGCATGTTCTAAACGGATGTTAGTGCTAGAACATCTCAGCACTGATTTGGCCAAAACATAAAAAACTTCGTTTTTTCATCGTCTAGCTGAGAAGAAAAATACAGCAACCGCGTAGATAAATGTCTTACGCAGAACGTCTAAGCGTGAGCAAGAAAGGAATTTTGTAGGAGCTTTCTGAAAGAGATTACAATTTTATTTTGGCTAGTCTTAAGGTTTCCGAACTCATGGTTTTTTTCAGTTTCCGGCTCGAAACTTGGCGTGGATCAAAGCTGGTACAGGTATTTGAGCACTATCTTGTAGAGCTAGGTTTGCTCTATCCAATGATACATCGAATCCTATTTGGGATATAGAATTATTCCAAATTATAGCGGTCTGTACCTATTTTGGTGCAGGAATTATGCATCAACCTAATAGCAACCTGGCTAGAATGAGTAGACATTCGAGTAAGGACAGCATGCAAGCAATGAAAGTGCTTGCTTATTCTTACCAGCAATCTATCTGCAGCGCATATGGCTGAGATGAGCAACGGCATGTGGGAGCTGGCTATTATTGACCGTTGGGTCCAGCTGTTTTCATTTGCACAACGGGACTTCTACACCTGGTATTTGCAAGCTTTTTGGTCAGACAGCTAATTAAGCAAACTGGGGACCCACCACCCCCCCCCCCCCTGAGTCTGCGTCCACAAGTAGCCCATTCAACACAGAATACAACAGGCATATAGCCTCATGATCGATACGAACACGTGGCGTATTGAGTCGTGAAAAGGGAAATATTCAATCAAGTACTAAGCTTTTTCTCTTTTTCTCGTGTAATTAATCACAGCCTTTCTCAGAATAATTCTGCATTCGTTCAAATGGCCAAATGCAAAAACATAACATCTGTTGCGTTGGCATCCAGCATTGTCTAGAAAACTAACTTTGTCATTCTTTGCACAGAAAGGACTTCCCTATTCAGCGAACGATTGAGCTGCACTTTCTGGGTCCTTTTTAGGCCAAACCCTCCTCAAATAACGGACGCTTCTATTGATGCACTCGCATTTTTGAAAAGCTGTGTTCAGAAATATCTCCGATGTTTTTCGCATAAATTCACATATTTGAGTGGAAATTGCCCGAATCGTAATTGGTGATCTTAACAGGGATTTTCGCAGGGATTTAGAACTTCTTTTAGTAGCTAACCAAAAAGACATTCAAATTGGAATTTTCAATGTGCATGACCGAACATATGTTATTCTCACATGATGTAATTGTTAAAATACCCTAAAACGCTGCGAAAACTATTATCAAGAACGGATGGCTCACTTTGTTCACAGCTAGCCAATTTATCACAATAAAGCTAAGCGCTCGCGAAATTCGAATTATACGGAACACAAGAGTCATAATATAGAACACTAGAATCCTGTGACTACAAATGACTATGCAAGACAGTTGCTGACTAGTGCAGAAATGACTCGCCGCATCGATTTTGGTACTCTAGCGGAAAAATTTTTATGGTACGACAGTATATAAACGAAGGATTAAAAGCCGAGCCTAATTAAAATTAAACCGCGCGCCTTTTTGTTTGGTAGCTGGTAAAACCAATGCCAGATAGGTTTCCATTGATTGTGTGGGATACTTAATTACACTACTAGAAAAACTACCAATACTTCGGCCGAGCTCTTTTATGCGAACTCCGCATATTCGAGATTGAGGCAACAATCTGTTCGTTAACCAGTTGTCGGATCATTCATCTAGTGTTCTACATTACACCTCCTCTCCAATATGATTATTATCACGTCTTATCATTTTGCAATACATGCAAAACATGCTTGATTGGATAAGCAGAAACTTGCAGGAAATTATTTTCTCACTGCTCAAGAAATCTGCTCCCGTTACAACCACTAAACGCGATACACGTTTGGTTTGGAAAAATTATAACCTCGAAATATCAAGTTATTCAAGTGGCAACATCAAACTTTCACTTTGATTGAAAGAAGTCTGTTTGTCTGATTGTTTTTATTTTCTTGTATGAAGAAGGAAGCATGGACTCCGATCTTGACAGATTTAGAAACTTCTCTCAAAGAAAAGATGTGAAAGTATACATCTTATAGATTTAAGATCATTCCAAAAATAAAGTCACTTAATGAACGCCATATATCGTGTAACAAAAATTCTAAGAAGTCTTGGTAGCATTCTATGCAGCACTTCATCTTTCCAATAAAACCTTTGCAGCACAGTCAATGAGCTCTTGAAAATCTAATAAAATCTGCGACCCCTGCTTTTTTGAGATGGTTAAGTTTCACAAGTTTTCTAAACTTTAACATCAACATACCTATAATTTCTTGAAATTTTTTCATGAAACCACCGGAGTTTGGCAGGCCTGCGTCAGACACAAACAAACGCCAAACACCAATAAATCTTCTGTTAAAAAAAACTCCAGAATGATATCATGTTCTAACACTACAATTTTACAAAGCAAATGAGAGTTTACGAAATCGAGATACTAATTTCGAATTTTTTTTTCGGATACAGCCTGCGGCGCGTTCGAAAACGTGAATTATGATGACTTAAGCCGAAGACTTTACGAAGGAGACAAAAAACAGCTAGAAAGAAGAGAAGCTGCATCGAATGAAACCCGAGCTGTCACCGTTTGATGTTCTACGAGATTTGAATTGATCTGGTATAGAAACTGATACCATCAATTGAAATTCTATCAGAAATAATATGACGAGTTATGGAAAAGAGATAGGAAATGTTTTGTATTCCTTAGGATTTGCTCTATCTACCCGTTATTTGGGCTCCTTCGGAGGTTTGATATAAAATTTTAGAAAAATTGTGAAACTTGAGCATCTCAAAAAGCGTCGGGCGTAAAATTATAAATATTTCAAGAGCCATTGGTTCTGTTTCAATGAAGCAACCATCAGAAAGAGGATGAAATGTTGCACATTTGCTACCAAGATCTCTCAGAAATCTTTGTTTCATCAAATGTGGCGCACCTTTGAAAAAAGCGAAATCATTTTCGAAATGACCTTATCCATGAATCGATCGCAAAGAAATGGCTCGGCAATTTACAAGTTCCGGGTTCCTAATGTCCCCATATTTACTCAATGCAAATTTCTGGTTTACAACACCTAGAAATGTCAGAAAACTCGGCCTTGAACATGCATAAAAAAGCAATTTTTCTTTCATTTACATTAGATATTTCTCTGACTGACAGCTAGTTGGTTAGCTATTTGCTCCTAGGCCATTCATTATTTCTCAAGTTTATGAGAGGAATTTGAAATTCTTATCATCGAAGCGAGTTTTGGTCCCATCTCAAAAAAGGTCTACTAAAGTGATAAATAATCTCAAGTCAAAATACTGCATGACTGCATCTAAAAAATCATTTTAGCTCAAAATATAAGTCACGTGGTAGTCTCTTCCACGAACCACAAGCTCACGTTCTCATTCGTTACACGTTACATATTGGTTTTTCTTTGTTTCTCTCGAGAATTCCGAGGCAGCATCAATTTATTCTAGCATCACATAGGAACGTTCTTTGATGTGCAACTTAAAAGAAACCGATATAAACATCTTGCGGAATAAAAACTCAAATGCTCACTTAGTCAGTTGTGCTGCGAAAAAGCAAAGCAAACAAAAGCTTTCGAACACAACAAATAAACGTTTTTCGAAGCTGAGAGATAGGCAACGTGCGCAAGCTGATTACATGAAAAGATTACTTTCTCAGCCCAAATTGCTTTCTACTTCTAATGAGCTCCCTGTTCAATGCTCAGCTGGTGTCCCTCCAGCTCCGATGGACGATTTTCCGATAGCTTCTCCACTACCTACTATCCTATGATTATTTTTTTTCTACGATTATGCCACGATACTTTCTAGTTATCGAGCAACCCATTTCACTTCAATCGTTCACTTCATGGGCTGGAAAACTTCATGAACAAAAAAACAGCACTTTAAGGATTTTTTGTGTGTGCTTAACTGGACACACTGGCGCCTCAGCTTAACTCTGACAAATTACTGGCTTCTTTGTTGACACAGAGAACCAGTTCATCCTTTTTTTGTAAGATATTTTGGCCACGAATATTCAGTAGGTGGAGCTCAATCATGACCATTGTTCGCGTGATTCCCATATTATATTTGATTGAACCGAAAGTCCTGTCGCATTATTATTGAAAAATCTCTGCTTTTTCTAGTTCACTATTTTTGCAAGACCTAATTTTATTAAAGAAGCTTATGCTGTGTAAGACAATGCAAGAAATTCTACTATTTTTGATCGCAAAGTTAAAAATAGGAAAATGAAAAAATTGCAAGCTGCAGTCAAATCAAAAATAGTAATTGCATAAGTTTTAGGATATTTCTCTCTTACTGAACAAAATTTGCCTATTGAGTTTGGCTATGGAAAGCTATGATCTTTAGATAAAAGGCCAAAAAATTGAATTTGCCACTTTCTATTGTTTCCGCAGAAGTCATAATTTTACATAGAAAAGCTCATTTAGCACAAACTTGCTCAGTTGGAGAGAAAATATCTCATATCTATGCTAACGACTGCTTGAGATTTATAGCAAAGGTTAAATTTTTGACGGGTGGGCTCAGAATCCCCAAAACTCTAATAACCTCCATCTTCAGTTCTTGTCTCTGCAATCAAAGCTCACAAGGAAAGGATACTTGGTGACCGTGGCCTTTTGCAGTGAGATGTATATCAGTAAATGCCCTTTAAACGCTGATTCCAGATCTGTGTTCGTTATGTGCTGTGCCTCTCTATGAAGGAAGTTATGGTTTTTTTTTCTTCACAATAATTTCATTAGGCAGTCAGAATCGTCAGCTTCCAGGCTCTAAGGGTAGAAGCGAAACAGGATCTCATTCGATAGAATTATTTTTAGACATGGATGTATCGGAAACTTCTCAGAGCTTAACGTGAAGCTTTATTTTATTTCAACGCTCTTTGTATTGCGTAAGTGACCACAACGGTCTTGGTGAATCCTGTTACCGAAACAGTACAAATTTTGGTGGCAAGAAATGTTAACAACTTCTTTCGAAAGGGCGCAAAGCAGATACCAAAGGCAGATTTGGAATCAGCGCTTCAGGATGCATTTGAGGGTGTACGTTACCTTTCTAAAGGTCATGGTCACCAAGTATCCCTCCCTTGTCAGTGAAAATGCCAATGCCCTCCGCGGTCTTTTTCATGAAATTATTTTCCTGCAAGAACATCGAAATAGAACAAAGTTACGACTTTTCAAAAATAGTGCGGCAGAACTTTCTGCTCAGCCTGATACCAGTTCGCAAGCAATTTAGTGAGGTAGTAAATTCCACTATTGTATGTATGTTTGCATACATTGTCGGCTCAAAAACGCTAATAACGTTGCTAGAAAAACTGCTGCTCGTCGAAAACCATTCCAGTGCCAATCTACGCGTAACATGTAACACTGGTCGTCGATATTATTCAAAGAAAGAAAAAAGCAGATACGGAGGGAGTGTGCGGCCGCATCGTCCTCCATCAACGCCTCCTACCCACGAAGATGTGTCATACAGTTATGCACGCGCATTTCTCAACTAGCATTCGAATGCTAATGTCGCACATTTTGGCTCTCACCACCACTACGTCATCGAATCGATCCCTTTCTCTAATGCTTTGTTCCCTACTACTGTTTTCGCTTCTCAAAAGACTCATTCTGGGTATTTTCAACGAATCAGCCAATTTAGAAGATTAGAGCGCTGCTGCTCGAAAGCGTTGCCTTTAGATAGGAACGAAGTAAATTAAGCGCACGTCTAATTGACTTCAACGCTTCAGTGATGCTTGCGGCGATCCGACGACTTCCACAATCTGCTGCTCCGTGGATATCCATTTGTCGACTTAGGTAAGCCAATATACTTATTAGATTAGCTCGCTACTAGCCCCTCTTTTCTGAAAAAAAAACCACTATCGTCATCCTTCCGCATGCTCCGCACTGACATTCATCATAGAATGAGTCTTCAATTCGATCAATTTCGTCTTTCAAACCCTTCGAAAAATTTCCACATGACATTTGTCATTCACAAAACATAACAATTAGTCAAGCGTATGATGGAGTATCTCAAGCGTGATTTTATGACGGTCAGTTTTGACAAGATAAAACGCACCATTCTTTTCAATTATCTGGAAAGCCACGATCGAGAAGTCACTAAAATTTGGATGAGACCTATCCTAAGTAAGCATGCATTGATCACGGGCAAAGCGAATGCCATTATTTGTGCTTTCTAATGATACTCGGTATTCGTTTTATTAGCGCACAAAAAGATAACAGCACACGCTCATTTAACAAGCTTGAAATTACGATACCGTTCTCTTATAGATATATCACGTATATTGTGTATGTTCCCATTATTGTTAGCTTACTTTTTATACTTTTGTGGGCTCTCTGGCATTGCGCCGTCACGTATCGGCATGACATTACATGTCATTACTAAGCATAACATACATTTAACACGTTGACAACCGTGTGCATACGCGCGTATGCACGCCCTGACTGCCATTTAGTATCTTGTGCAACAGTTTTTCATGTGTAAGCGGAAATTATCAAAGCAACTTCTATGCAGTAATAAGCATTAGCACTAGCATTATTAGGCCTGGCTGTCATATAGAACACAGGGCACCACGATAGCTGTTCAGAAATCTAAACCGCAGGATTACCTATCTGATCATTTTGATATGGTACAAAATGACTAGGTCGTCAACGTGTTAAATGGAGTAAGTCAAGGACATCATCAAAAAGATAATCAGATACATTTTATAGATAGTCGCTAGGCAGCCATCACATCCCTTAATGTCAATAGCCAGTTGCTGATTGGCACTGTTGCATGATGATACTAATATCAATATACCAATATTTGGCATTGAGAAATTAGTCACTTTTGATTTTGGATTATTCATAATGACGCTGAGATGACCATTACAACATCAACGCCACAATGCATAGGATAACGAATGGAAAAGAGGGCAGGAGAGGGGGAGTGGGAGGCGAGAGCTTTCACGGACGTTAAAGATGCAAAACTTTTGCTTGATGATGTAGTCTTTGATCGAGATGTAAACTTTAAAAGACCATTCCTAACTCCTTCCATTGTGAAGGCAATTCTACAGTATTATATGAACATTTTCGTACGATGTGCTGCACAGGACTCACATATATACGCAAAATATCTTCTGCAAGCACCCACACATTTTATCGTATGAACAGTCATTTAACCAATAGTGTGATCAGGTTCCCACTTGTATTGACCCTCTGGTTTACTCACGTTGTGCTTAAGGTGGAATGTTCAATTACCATTTGATACACTAGCACCTCTTCCTAATATTGTGTTTCCTCTCATTTCTTTGATACTTTGAATTCTGAACCACTTATTCAAACTCCCTTACTCACCCATTATATAGATTGTCCCAAAAAATTGTGCCTACTGTTTGATTGTTAATAACTCTCTTGTAATGAAGTTTTTGTGACGCTCAAAGTACCGTTTTGTAGGGCTAGCTTCAACTTAGATTTACAGTATAGAACGAATCAAGAATCTATCTTCATTACTGTATGTAAGAGCACGTTGTGACCACAGCATAAAGGGACAAAGTTTTGATGGATGCTGATCTCAGTACATAAATTTTTGCGCTTTTGTAAAGCTTGATAAATGGCCTAATCAGATCTTGACAAATAGCAGAAATTGGCCTGGTTTATTTGGCATAACTTATTCCATGTATGGAATCGGTAACTCTTACTAACCTACTGTAGAAGCTTTCACCTTCTTTGTTCCATTTTAGGAGTGAAATATGACCCCCATCTATTCAAAATCCTACTCAAATTCCCTACCATAATCCTACAGTAATGAAGCGGGGTTTTTGATTTGAATTTATGAAGCCAGATAGCTCTACAAAATGGTATCTAATGCTTCACTTCATTATAAGAGAGTTATCAACGATCAAACAGTAACCATCTCTTGGGACACTCCGTAAACTGCCGCTGATTAACATGGTTTACCACTTTGCGTTTAATTTAGAAAAATAGAAAAAGTTCTACTTGTCTCTTTTACACAGAGCAAACTATCAATCGTATTTAGCACTTCTGCCAACAATGCGGAAACGTTCTACTATAAAGATCTACAGATCAAAGAAGCCTCACCTGGACAGCGAAAACCACTGCCGAAGAAGGTTGCCGAATTATAATACTCTGGAATCAGTTGAATGGACAGTTCTAGGATCAACCACTCGGATTTGGGGTAATATTTTCCGATCATATGCTAGAAGTAGACTATGAGCGTGGCAAAGGATGGACAAAACCAGTCATACATCCATACCGCAACTTTTCACTTGATCCTGCAGCGAAGGTATGAAGCTATTGCACAACGTTGAGTCAAAAATCACGCATATCCTGAAATTGAATGTTCTTACATTCTTGTGGTAAAAGAGACTCAAGCTTTTCTAGAACAGAACAGGCGTACGAAAACTGTTCCGCAAAGACGTTATATTCCATCACATAACGATACTACGTTGGAAGCCCAAAACTTTTTTCACCCAGGGGAGGGGGGGGGGGGCGATAGCTTTCTTTTCCAAAGACAGGGCGAAACAGACTAGGATGTTTTTCATTTTTTCGCGTCCCATGCTAAAATTTTGCAGAAAAGGGTGTGACACACCACGTCCCTCTCCAAATCTCTTACAAAGCTGATAATTTTCAAATAATAATCCAATTATTTCATTATGAACATGTAAAAGAAGTCCCTCAAACAATTTTATAATTCATCTAGGCTAACTCAAGAAATTTCGCGACGCATTCTCCGCGGAACTCTCCCGTCCCCCTCGGCCCTGCTCTCGTCCGCTACTGGGATATCACATATGACTCTTATGCAGAGCACGACCACACCCTCCAAAAAAATTTTTTGGGATGGTTTTTGGGATTTTCTGGCTTACATTCTTGGAAATTTGAAAAGAGGTGGTAGCCACTGAAAAAAATTCTACAAAGTAACTAAGGTTTTTGAAAGAGTACAATAATTTTCCATTACTTACATTAAAAAACAAGTGCCTGCACTGCGCGTTACTTCAAAAGGGTTTGTAGAAGTTGGAAAAGTCTAACATTCATAGAAGTCCCTTCTCCAAGCAAATATAAAAGGAGATATCATATATTTGGGTCGCTACCTCTGCCAAGAGCAAGAGAAAGGATACATGATCCTTATTTTTGAACCAGCACTAATCACATACATAGCAACGAACTTCCTGGCCATTGAGATAACTAACAATAAGTTTGCTCACAACTGTATAAACAAAGTGATTTGCACATTTTTATAACCCACGTAAATAAATTACAAAAATTTTGCGACCCATTCTCCGAGGCAAGGTACAAATATTATTTCAATACATTTTCTGCAAATTCACACTACAAGCAATTTTTTGAGTACGGGAGTATTGAGACAGATGAGCAAGAGTGAGAAAGTACAAATAATCTAAAAGTAATTCCTTATTGTTTAATTCCACAATTATATGTAAGATGATCGAACTTCACAATCTTCTGCTTGAAAAATGCATAATTTTATGTTTAAAACAGATAAACGAGTAGAACTTGGTAAATATTTTCGGAAGTTGTTTTGGGTCCCGAAACAAAAGTCCTTTTCAGGTGCTACACTATGCTTGTGAGCTATTCGAAGGGCTAAAAGCGTACCGTGGCGCTGACAATCGTATTCGCATGTTTCGTCCAGAGCTAAACATGGCCAGGATGAGAAGGTCTGCCAAGCGAAGCACGCTACCAGATTTCGATGGAAACGAACTATTAGAATGCATAAAAGAACTGGTAAACATTGAAGTCCAAATTTTGAGGTTGTGTCAAGCTTTTACAATAGCACTAACCTCGCCACGCCTTCGTAACAGGCAGCCAAGCTTTTTATTGAAATATCGTCAACTAAACTGTATTGGTAACTAGAAAGCATGCGACAGTAAGACAATAATTTGCTAACTTGTATTTGCTGACTTGGAGCTGATTTGGTGATAGGCCGCCAAGCTTCTCAACAAAAATGGGTTACAACATGATTCACCACATGAAAGTTAACAAAATATTAAGAAAATTAGCCTGCAATAAGGAAAAAAAGAAAAATAACTCGTTTTAACATTGTTTCGCAACGTTGCCTATTGCAAATCGTTCGCAGTATAGTAGACCTCACATTTATCAGTCGCGTTGTTCATTTGCACTTTCCAGAATTCTATACCCATACTGGTATGCACCAAGCTTTCAGTTGAAGTAGTCACTCATAGCTAATCAAAAAATTGAGCAATCCTCAACCAGTCTCTTTCTGAACACCATATTTTAGATACGCATCGATAAGGAATGGGTTCCACGACAGAAAGGAGCTTCACTTTATATCCGACCAACAATTATTGGAACTGAACCTATGCTTGGTGTGCATGTTTCCAGTACAGCAAAACTGTTCGTCATTATTGGTCCAGCCGGAGCATACTTTGATACGTTTGATGTGAATATATATGTCGTTTTTTGAAAGGACGATGGGTAATATCTATTCAGCCGGTTACCCTATTAGCTGATCCGAGATACGTTCGAGCGGCCAAAGGAGGTGTTGGAGAATACAAGATGGGATGTAACTACGCTCCGACGCTGATGCTTGGCGGAGTAGCAAAAGAAAAAGGATGCCACCAAGTTTTATGGCTTGCAGGACCGGAGCACTACGTGAGTACAGTGTGATTGTAAAAGTGGTTAGAAGCAGATGATGCTTCGATAATCACTGCTTCAAGTCCCAAGCTCCCTCCCCTGGGGCGATGGGCTGGTTGCAAAAAGCACTTTTATTCAGCATTGCCAGAAAAACTTGATTTCTATATTACAAACTCTGAGACCAACTCCAGACTCTGCTCACCAACTCTCCGATATAGAAATAAATCGAGGTCTAAGGTATACTTAGACGATACCAAAATTGACAAACAACAAGCTGAACAATGTTGTCAAAGTACTGTATACAGGCATTCCAGTGGCGCACCCATGATTTCGGCTCGGGGGGGGGGGGCGCGACAAAAATTTTTTTCTAAAGGTACGTGGCGTTAGCCACGCACTCCGAAAAATTTTTGGGGTGCTTCTCAAAATTTTTCCGGGCCCGAAAAAAAATTTTTTATAAGGCTAAAATGAATTTTTAAAAATTTTAAAAATTATTTTAATTTTTTACAAGTAAAAACAAGTCACTTGCACATTTTTATGGCCCATGTAAGTAACTTTCAAAAATTTCGCAACCCGTTCTCGGGGGGAGGGGGGGGGGGCGCGCGCCCCCCCCCCGCCCCCCCCCCTCCCTCGGTACGCCACTGAGGCATTCCTAGAACAACTAGTTGCAAACATATATGGGACCAATTTGACAAATGCCAATATGGTACCTCAGGGCCATTATACTCTTTGCTGGCTAGATGACTGGATTCGCATGAGGGAAATTATTCAAAAAGGAACATTTTGATGAAATTCTGCTAAAAGCGATCAAGATGTTCCAATGAACGTTTTGGCTTGTTTTGCCTCCATAAAAGACGACAAACAGCTTCAAAAGTCGTAAGTTTTTGAAGGAGTACCTCGCGACTCTTTTTTCGACAGGGAAGAAACTGAAAGAAAACACGAAGTAGAGTCTTTCTCGCCACCTCTCCTTCGTTCGCCATTCAATGAAATCACCCTGCGCTTTGCTTAGACTATATAATCATGCTGTTAGTGAGTAGCAATTTTTGTTTTTGAGGTCACCGAAGTTGGAGCTATGAACTTCTTTATGTATTGGAAAAATGAGCAAGGAGAGGACGAACTGATCACTGCCTCACTCGAGTCAGGTGAGTACGACCAGTACGAAGAAGAAAGCATGTCGGTAACACCTCACTCCGGCACCACCACTCTTTTTTCTCTAAATTTTCGCATAATTCCTGCATCAAAACATCGTTAGTCTATAAAGGCAGGTAATGCAGAAGATGTCCTAATAAACGCAACAACTACAAGGTCGGATTACACAATTTTTGAATGCTCAAAGTCACAAATAAAGAAAAGATCATAAACAACTACGTGCGTATTGATGCAATAACTTCACCAATACAGGTATAATTCTACCCGGAGTGACACGCCAGTCAATATTGGAACTTGCAAGAGAGATGGGTGGCTTCAAAGTGACGGAGCGCGATTTCACTATGGACGAAGTACGAAAAGCTGTGAAAGAGAAACGAGTTAGTTTGATGTTTCCAATTTTTAGTCTTCCAAAATTCTCGAAGACCATGTATGCGCGTACATCCTCAGGTGTATGAGATGTTCGGTACCGGAACAGCCGCTGTTGTGACACCAGTCGATAAGATTGTCTTTCAAGCTGAAGGGATAGAAGACAGGCTGGAAGTCCCGGTGAAGGATGATGAGAATTCGCTGATGCAGAGGTAAGAAAATGCTTTTTGCAAAAATGTAGTTTGAAAAGTAGAGAGACAAGAGAAGAATGGCAAACAAGCAGCACTCGAGAGACTGGTCGAAGTACCCTCTGCTGCAGATCAGCGCAAGTCTCGCCGCTCTCTCAGCACCGCAAGGGTAGTGTATTAACGTCGCTTCTATTCGACTTCGACTGTAAACTATCAGCCTACTAGGGAAAGAAGTCATTAACCGACGTTAAATGACACTTTAGGACCATTGATCCAAGCACTATTCCCGTGTATTCGGATCTTTCACGCATGCGTACTCCTAGCACCAAACACTGAATAGAGGAGCAGATACCATCGCAGCCCCACTTTTGCAGTTGAAGGCAGTGTCTCAGAGGTCGCGCGAATCTTCACATATTTCATTATAGGGACCTCTAAATAGGCCACTGCAAAAAGTCCCACTCAATTTGACCCCCTCCATGCTGAGAAAAATTTGCTCAAAGTGGTAGGCGGAGAGCGATTTGGTACGCGCGGACGACTCCTTCGGTCTCCCCCCTTACGCGTTTGAACAAGTCCCTCCGCTTGGCATTCACCTCCCCTCTGTTGCTGCCGCTGTGGCTGAGGCTGAAGTTGGAAGGAACAACTCGTCCACGTCGCTTCCGCGGGGCCTCCAGAAAACAGGGTTTTGGGAACTTCATGCAATTTTAACACGGAATTTTTCGGACCGCGAAATCGCGCGCGGCGAAAAAGAGGGTACTTTCAGCCGTTAGCCAGCAAAGGTACCTTAATTCGTAGATTGTGTGCTACATCTGTAATCAGCATGTCAGATAAGATCCATGCCCAGAGTCCTGAGTGAATTCGAAGTGTTTGAATTTTGTCGTTTGAGAAGCACTTCCGTGCTTTCTTGAAAGATAGGAACAAGATTTCAGTCTCTAATTGTATCCAAAAGTATCTATGTTGTACACGATATACATTACTATTAGAACTACGGTTTTTCCCTTCGTATTCCAAGCTAAGAAAATTTGCGACGTCGCACGCGTCGTTCGCGCCGCCGCACTTCGTTGCAACTGCTGTTCGATTTGTGCTCATATCTCCTAAACAAATATCTGCTGCACAACTTTACATAGTCATCTGAAAAGTAGAAGCTTAGGCCTTTGACTTGATAACTTTGGACAAAAAGAAAACCTCCTGTAAACGTTGAAAAGGTCCTTCGAAGGCGCGTGCTGCACCATGTGCAGCACCGGTCCGAAACGTGTTAACCCATACAGTGCTAGACAGGGTCCAACAGGCTTGCAAAATGCAAAAATCTCGGCAACTAAATTTTGGTGAGACACTGTTAAACGGTTGTCCGTTTGACTGCAGAAGTGGCCTTATCTATATAGACCGCGTCAAATGTTGTAGAAAAGTTATGCAAAATCTTGTTCGAAGAGGTAAGGGTGCGATGAAAAAGAAAATGCCTTTGCCTGCTTCAAGCTGTTGTAATTGATAAGTTAGTGAAATTGAATTGTTATGAGTTTGCGAATGCTGGAAGAAAATCCTGACTTAGATGCAACGAAAACCTTACTTTTTGAAGAAAAGGACATTATGTGTGTGTGGGGGGGGGCAGCCCGTTCGGTCTCTGCCACTCACTTACCACGTATCTTGACAAATTACAGCCGTACTAGCTTCTTTCGTCTCAGATGGAGCCCATCGGCGACACAGTCCTCTATCCCGTTTCTATTTATTTATTTATTTATTTATTTATGAGTTAGAGCGTCCAACTCAACGAACTCAAGAGGGGTTAGTAACATGTAGCAGGCAAATGGACATCAGGTCCACCGCTAGAAATATAGGCTTTTATAAAATCAAGCTCATTACCGCTAGAACTGAAACCGTTGTTTCCCTAAGAGTAAACAGAGATAATAGTTCGCACACCAGTCGTCCAAGCGTGCGCTAGTGCGCCTCTAACACCAGATGGCATGCCTGGAGCCTTTGGAGTGACAGGTATACCGACTGAACATATGTCGAACCAGGCTTACCAGTAGAGGAGTACTCTGGGCATAGGCTAAAAAAAAACTATCGGTGGGGTATCCACAGTGAAGTAAGAGCTGAGTAATGAGATAAAAAGATTAGAAAAATTTTGTTTAGATAGGTGGACACTGCGTCACGATCTTGACATATCCTAGAAAAAATAACGAAACATCCTCTAGAACAAACATCCGCAGAAGGTCGTTGCTTAGTAGGAACTTCTTGAATTTGGCTGAGTTTTGGCACAAAATCTCTATAGGCAGGCGGTTTAGTAGGCGACAAGTACGACCCGCAAAGGAATATCGCAGCACTCGCTTGCCAATCGTTGGACCTAGGAACACATATATTTAGATTAGGTCTCCGGATTTGACAAGGACGAATCTATCTTGAGATTGCCAATTTTTCAGGTTGTTCAAGACAATCACGGACATACAATTTGGGCGAGCAAAACGTGCGGGCTGGACGGTCGACGTTTGCTAGATACATAAATTATGATCAAGACCTGAGAAGCAGTCACGCTAGATAGCTTAGTTTAGCAGATTATATGATAGTCGTATTTACTCCACTTCAGTAATGCTAGGATGTATCACGCCTGATCATTCGGTTCCAAATTGATGTTGTGAATGCTTTAGTCTATTATGTCAGCGTAGACGTAGGCATTTGCTAGCGCTTAGCATCTAGTTCGGATCTCTTTCAGTGGTGGAGCAAGTGTGAGCTGACTGCTAAAATTCTGCCAGATCTTGTGAACATAGTCAGATGCTATATCGCCAATAGATATTACGCTCTCCAACTCTTGAAAATCATATGATATTATGGCTGTTGCTATTGTTTTTTTTTCTTGCTGTTGCTGATCATTTGATGATGTCACAATGCATAAATAAATTTGCATATCAATATTTGCATCAGACATCATTTCTATACATGCAAAGCAGAAAGCAGGTAAATGTGCGGTAAGTGCCGTTTCTTAGAAAATTCTTTCCGAATGAACTGATTGAGGTGAAACTTTGCAAGCACATAGTTTTGACCCCGTGGACTGCTTTAGGCGACTTCAAGCTGATTCGTTGGGTCCTATTAATTTACTAATTTGTTTACTTACATGTAGGAGAAAGCTTGTCTTGCTCTGACAGCGTTTTCTCATAGTCTTGAAACAAGTCGGTGAAGCTCATTACGTTCTTGCGATCAGGAACATGTGGTGGATGGAATTCGATTACTACAAATCAAGCAACTAATTTTCCTCACAAAGCGCTTCACATAACAGAAAGGAGTGCAGGAGAGGTATAGGTTTGTGGGAGCTGAATATCAGTATAGTGCGGTTTGAATCGCGGCCCTATATAAATGGAACGAATTCATGGCATAAATTCAGAATGCTATCCTTCAGAATTAAGATTGAACAACCAACATTATGACGTATCTATGATGCTTCACCTATTTTTATAGACAGTAGTTACACATAAGAAGACAGCTACTCAAAGATGTAAACTACGCTATGTATTAGGTTGGCACATAAGTTTTCCAACTAATTTCGCAACAATTCTCTTATTGAATACTAGTTGGCAAACCCGGCTCCGCCCGGGGCCAAACTTTGCACACATACACTTCGGGGCAGGGAGCGTGTCATAGTCCACTTTTCGTTATCGATCGATGTCGATTTCACCGATTTTTTGCAAATTTTGAGCTACGTACAGACATACATACAGACAGACATACATACATACAGACAGACATTCAGCTTTATATATAAGATGACGCATTCGGTCGAGCTTGAAATTTCAAAACTCTAAAGAGAAAAATGAAGTCGTTCTCAATCTGGATCAAACATATCAAGCCGGAACTCTGCCAAGGATAGAGAAATCTAGAAAACTGCCAGATTGCGGCCGTTTCATGGGAAGAGATTGCCAGCACAGTGCATCGAGATAGCGTACAGTGAAACTAGGTGCTTCGAAGGGAGAAAAAGTAGTTTTCTACTTTCGTTCTTCTTTCAGGCCATATTTGAGCTCTCAAGGAGAGTGTCACAGCTCCAGCGGTTAAGTCAGCAACTGAGACGCTCAGTCGTGCGCTCCACTCGCAAAAGTAACTCAAGCACACTTTCCCAAATCATTGTTAAAGGCAGCGTCCAGGCAAATCTGAACCTTTGAAGCTCTCACGTGGAAAGTAATCTTGAGGTCCTAGATAAGATTCTGCCCAAGCGGCAGTTTAGATAGTGCAATCACGGCTAAGATATTGGACTCCAAACTAAGCCCCGCGACCGTATTCGCATGGAGTGGCGCTTTTGCGCGAGTATCCACGCGAAACTGATGTGCCGAGCCGAGCCATGAATCCATGCAAATACGGTCACGGGGCATAGCTTAGAGCCCAATATCTTAGCCGTGAGTGCACTATCTAAAGTGCGGCTTTGACAGAGTCTTATCTGAGGCCTCAAGACTACTTTCCACGTGAGAGCCCCATAGGTCCAGATTTGCCTGGACGCTGCTTTTAAGGCTTTCGTACTCGAAGGATGTGTCCGCGCAGCGCAGGGCTCGAGCGAGGGGTCGCAGGGACACCACCAGCTGGCACTTTCATTCAGACAGCTTAAATTTGCCAGGGGTATGCGGATCTACTGCTCCCCATCCGTAGGTTACGGTGGATGTAACAGCCAAAAATGAAAAACCGGCCATTCGAGTTCTCTTGCTCATCGTGTATTCCCCTAATTTGTTCAGTTTGGAAGTATGTCGATTTTGCATTTCGTATTGAGTAAAGGATAGCTAACGATATACCGCGGCTGGTGCAACACACCACCGCGGCCGTGCTATTTTTCCAGCTTTACGTACGCTGCAGCGGAGAATTTGCAGCTCGCAACTCTTACCTATAACCTCTTTTTTTGACTAAGCATTTCACAGCGTTTTTCGTCCTTAGTTCTCATTTTAGACACTTTCTCGTTCTCTCAATCTCCAAGTACTCCCGATAATCGAAATTTCTACAAAAATTTGAGTTATTTGGTTTCTAATGCATAAGGTACTTAGATCGCATGGTGTCGTTTCGGTAATACTTGTTGAAATTACGGCGGTTTGGCAGTGCTAAATTCGAGCCTTCGAAAGCTCGTTTTGGAAGATCCGCGCAGCAGATGATGAGGCTAGATCTGGAATCAGCTCATCCATCATCAACAAGACTCTAATGATATGCATTCTTATTACAAATCGCCACGGCCATCTGAATCTTGCCTAATTAGACGATTTGACTTATCTCGCCCACTTCGCTAAAGGCCCCGCACGCTTCGATATAGGCTTCCGAGAAACCACAGGCTTACAGCCCATAAACAATCAACTCCCTTAGCGCCTTTTCAATCACAAGCGCACATGTTGTGCAGAAACGGTGACGCGGCGCAGTCTTTATGGCATCCTCGTCCACGCAAGCTCCTGCTCCATTCGCGTCGCTCAAACTATGTTGAGCTAACGAGGGAACGATCCCAACTTAAGGCGGCGAATTGGAATGAACCGCATACCATTAGATGCGTCTTGATGAGCTGATTCCAAATCTACCTTCCATATCTGCGACAACGTTATTTACAAAAACTTATGAGCGGTTGAAAATGTGAAGTTATTGGGGTTTCAATGCATGATGTGCTTCAAAATCCAACTTGAAAGTACACGACTAGCATGATATTGAGTGTACTGATTTCACGGAATGCTCACATTCAAAAGAAACACAAAAAAGTGTTTTTGAATAACTAATTTTCGAGGAATGGCGCTGTATATTTGCCAAATTTGGATTTTTCATTGCTCATAGCTTTTACCAGAGAGCTTTAGTTGCTTTTTAGCTGTTCAAAAACACTTACTTGTGTTTCTTTTGAATGTGAGCATTCCTTGAAATCAGTACACTCAATATCATGCTAGTCGTGCACTTTAAAATTGGATTTTGAAGCACATTATGCATTAATACCCCAATAACTTCACATTTTCAACCTCTCATAACTTTTTGCAAATAACGTTGTCGCAGATTTGGAAGGTAAATTTGGAATCAGCTCATCAACATGCATCTAATGGTATGCGGTTCATTCCAATTCGTCACCGTAAGTTGGGATCGTTCCCTTGTAAGAAACGTGCAAATCGCGGTATGGATCCTGTAAATCTTTGTGCACGAATTACTACGGTGCTTGACAAACTACAAACTCCATCATCTTAACGAGAATGTTGAGGGCATCCATTTTAGGTGCAATGTTTGTCACACCCGAACTTAGAGAAGCTGGTTGGGTTTATTGGCACAAAATCCGAACTTGTCTCTTTTCAGGAAGAGCTGTATCCAACACTTCGCGGATAAATCAGTAATTAGGATGTAGCCGAAATTTGGCTTTTTTGGCGTCTTTCAATCAAGGTATGCTAACCTCACCTCGAAGCAAATAACATATTTAATTAACCTTTGGTTCAACTGGCTTGGTTTCGGTAAGGCGGAGCTTTGTGACCTAATTAAGGTCGATCGCGCCCACGACGCACAAGCATCTCTCTCGCGCGAGTGCTCTCTGATCATTACCTAGTCTTGATTAGGTCACGAAGCCCGCCTTGCCGAAGCCAAGCCAGTTGAATCAAATGGTACACGGTCTTGTGGCATGTGCAGAAATCCTACGCGACATTTTTGGTTTACCAAGGGCGTACTTCATAATTTTAGACTGGATAGACTAACACAGGTCAAACTACGACTTTGCAGAGCTGATCTGTCGTTAAACAAAAAAAACTTCTTTTCATGTCTTAAATACAATATATGCGATTAGCTTGTGCAACAAACCTCTCCTACGCAAAGCTTCAATCAGAATCCAACTTTTGGTGCTCATAAAGAGTGTTTTTACCAATGAAATAGTCGAAAAAGCGTTACAAATAACTCATGCAGCTTTTATCGTGCAAGTAGCCATCAGAAGCTGTTTTTTGTTCTTGGAAACTAAGATAAAGGGCAAAGAATATCAGGAGCAAAGTAACGCTACAACGTCATTCGCGCTGACATGGACTTGCTTCTCTGTGACATTGAGCCTTTCACTTCATAGCCTAATAAAATCTAGCTGGCACAGCTTCATGAAGTCTCAAAAGTACAGGCAAACCCTACTAAATAAAGTCCTAGAGATGTGCTGCATCAGCGGGATCCAAAAAACCTAGAAAACTCAATGATGCACCATGTGCACCACGTGGTCCCGATTTGAGGGTATATACTGAGAGGATAGGTATAGCATATACTATACGCACATGTATCGTTGATTCGTTGACCGCACGAACTGCTCAGACACTGACCACGCGCGGCGCGGTTGGATTGTCGCGAGAGCAGGGCTTGTACAATGGCGAAAAACTGGCGCAAGCGTTCTACCTCGCGGCGGGTGCTCAGCAGTGATGTCCACTCCGTGCGGTCAACGCATCAACTATACCTATAATTGCATGCCATGCAGGGTCAAACTTGCGTAGTCGAGGAGAACTTGGTCAGAAAAAACGTTAAAACTTCTCTCTGACAGAGAAAAACCCCAGCGTCTTCTAGTGCATTCTCCAAGACATCCAGCAACTTGTCGTTTTTATTTGCCATGATAACAATCCAAAGCTCACGTTCTCATTCTTATCACATTCTCTTTCTTTTTTCAAGAATTCCGAGGAAACATCAATCTATCCTAGCCGCAGATACAAACGTTCTTTGATGTAAAGAAGAAGATGCACGAAGCCAATGTAAACATACTACAAAAGAAACACAGATGCATACTTAGTCACGTGCTCTAAAAAGCAAAGCAAGCATTTCTTTGAAATACAAATGATTTTTACAATCGCGCCATCATGTAGACACATAAAACAAAAATTATACAGCTATTCTATGTACTAAACAGGGTCAAGCGCCATGGATCGAAAAGGTACATCATGAATTATTTTCAGATATGACATATAACTTCTTATAATCCTAACTTACAAGGAAAAACTCATTTTTTTGTCTAGATAAACTACGCATTTTGCAACCAACAATGAAACTTCCTCTCACACATATAACGAACTAAAATCTGAAGAAATCGCGTTTTGAGAAATCAACTAAAGGGACACACTGGAGTCACAGCCCAGCTCTGACTGATTACTGGCTTCGTTGTTGACAAATGAAACCAGTTGGCATTTTTTGCAGAATAGGCCACAAACTCGATAGGTGGAGCTCGATCATAATTAACGATTGCACGAAATTTCGGACATTATACTGAACTACCAGCATTTCTTGAACTAGCCTACAAACTTTTGCATATCTTATCACAATCAAGAGCGCTGATAACCTTGGTGATAAAAACGATTTTCACTTTTCGAACATCCCTGTTTCCGTCATCGCATTTTCGTCCACATCAAAAATCAGAGAGCATGTGCGGCAGCATCTTGCTCATTCAGGGCCCCTCCCACTAACGAATCATACAGTCATGCACATGCATTACTCAACCACACTCGATGCTAATGTTGTATGTAGGTGTAGCTCTCACTACCCTTTCTCATGACTCCTATACCACGCTTCGCTAAAGTTTTAGTCGCCCAAAAGTAGTTCTGAATAATGATTGATTAGAACATGTAGAATATACTTTTTTTGCTTGTAAATTGCATTCAAGACAAAAAGCTAACATAAGCACAAAAAGCGCGAGCGAAAATTCTTTGATTGATCAACGCTTCAGTGACGTGATGCTTTCGACGATTCGACGACTACCGAGTTGCGCAGCATCGTGGATATCCATTTGTCGTTTAAGGTAAGCCTCTCACCTAACGATAGGTGCCTAATCTTAACTTCGATTACGTCTTGAGAGAGCTCATAGCCAGTATACTTGGGGAAATTCGAAATTTTTTTTCGAATATTCGAATATCGAATATATTCGAAAATTGAAAATGTCGAATATTCGACTATCGAATATTATTCGAAAATGAAAATTTCGAATCGAATAATATTCGAATATCGAATATCATTCGTTATTCGAATTTCGAATATTATTCGGTTCTCGAATGTATTCGATTTTCGAATACTGACCGAATAATTTACGTCAGCCTGCCTATGAAAGGCCAAAACACTAAGAATAAATTGTTTCTTGTAAGTGCTAAGAACGGACGCCTTACAATTAACGGTGGAAAAACGGTTAGTCGCGACATGAAAAGACTTAGAAACTTAAAAGCTACTCCTGTGACGGTTGTGAAGAGATTTTTCGTACTTCAAAGAAGATTAAATACAGGGCCCGGCACGAAGTCGGCAAATGACAAGATGGAAATCGATTTGGGGCCAAAAAGCAAAGGGGGTATTCGTAAAATTTATTGGGATCAAAGGGGAATTCGTTTTGGAAAACCCCGTTTGCCCACCTCGTGCCGGGCCCTGATTAAATACCCTCACTGAGAGTTGCGATTGCATATACAGCGGTCCCAACAGTATGTAGATCCGTAGGCTGACATCAACTCAGAGTATGGGGCGATTTATTAATCGCTTTTCACTGTTGTAAAATTACCGTAAGACTAAGCAGGTTTCAAAACATCAAGAACCATTTCCCCTAAGAAAAAGAATCAAAGGGGCTGAAAGTTTTGCTTAAGATTTCTAAAGATACTCCTTTATGTAGAATTTGCACTCAACCGTAAAGCTTTTTTCAAAACTTACGCCAGGTATCCTGTGTCCCTCAGAAAAATTCCCATGTGAGTCAGCGTGCGTACAAGGTGCGACGCTGCCTTTCGCTCTTTTTGACACGTTTCTCCTGAGATTTCGACGGAACTGCCCGAGGTTAACACGTTCAAAATAGCGAAAGGCAGCGACATGACGTGGTACCTATGGGAAATTTGCTGGAGAACAAACGATACACCGTAATAAGTGTTTTTCAACGCTTTTCAAAAATGTGATTGCCATTTGAAAAGCTTGAAAACTCGTGCGTAGTAAAATCAGCACGTAAAAACACTGCTGCACAGATTTTAAACCTTTTTTGGGGACAATTTTTGTGGGTGTCTTATTTTGCAGTTGGTCTATGAGCTGGAGTTTCCTACTGTGATAACACACAATAAGAAAAACATGGGTGATACGCTTTCTGCTGTATTTATAAGCTGAAGCCATCCCTATTGGATGTTACCCAGAAGTTGGCAAAAGACTTTGAGAGGTATTAGCGATCAAAGCGTGTGTAGATACTTTTAAAACATCCCGTATACGGTATGCATATCGAATTCTCGAATTTTCGGTGCTTATCGAATTTTCGAATAGTCAATTCTTATCGAATTTCCGAATATTGTGCTCGACGAATATTCAAATATTTGATGGACATCGAATGATCGAATGATTGACCCTCGAATATTCGACTGTCGAACAATATTCGAAATTTAAAATTTTGGAATATTCGACTATCGAATAATATTCGAAATTTAAGATTTTTGAATATTCGACTATCGAATATATTCGAATGAAAATTACGAATATTTGACTTTCGAATTTCATTCGAAATCTCAAATTTTCGAATATTTGACTTTTCGAATCATTCGCATTCGAATGATTTATTCGAATGATCGAATAATTATTCGATTCGATCCCAAGTATAACATAACCTCAAGCAATCAGATGTGTCTCTATATCTTCGATTTCCACCCGCGAGCACATAACAGATGGCATTATGAGAGCCAATGTGAATAAAAAAAACGACCGGAAAATGTTGAAAACACCATTTTTCTGTGCAATGTAACATAAAGCTATTCATATTTGTATTTCTATTGATGCGTGAAATGCAGGAAACTGTGTTCATTAGTGTAGTCAAAAGTGAATTCGTTGCCTGCGAAGCACTCTTCTCCCATTTTCGCAAGCACTATACTGTAATTAGTAGCCTAAAGATTTAACTTCTGTCCAAAAAACAGAAGCCAGTGGTGAGTTCACCCAGTCATCATGAAATAAGACCACGTGGCTGCACGGGGTTAATGATTTTGATGAGCATTGATAATCCCATCTTATTCTATCGATCATTAATCCAACATCATAACCACATCCAAAGCTCGGCACCAGCTGTAACCAGAGAGGATTTGAAACACCCCCTTTAATTTCAAAACTTTTCGCAAAGTCTGTTTTGCCTTGCCGCTTCACTGATACTTATTTTCCTTTTTTTACATCATTCAAAAAGAACTTGAAAAACTGTCATTATATCTGCGTTATGCGCCAGACGCGCTTTACTAAATAGATGGCCGCAGCCCCAAACCCGCGCTCCGGCATTCGTAGCTTCCCTCTGCCTCACTCACCCTCCACTTCTTCCCCACATCCTCCTTTCCCCACTATCGCCCCTCCACCTCTACCTATCCTTCGACTAATGCATGGCAAAAACCAAAATTCATTCAGTTCTTCAAGATATATATTGTGATAATTAGTGGCGAGAATGGATGATGTTAGTTCAATGATTCAAATGCTTAGCGAGTGAACTGACAATATGATTTGTGAAAAGGATGTGAAAACAATGCGTAAAGCCAAAATGAGAGATTCGTGCGGCAGTTTGCTTAGGGGGCGCGGAGGAGATTGTGCTGCCAGTGAATTTGAGGGCTTCAAAAAGCCAAGAGGAAATGAAACCTTCTTTGCTTGCAAGAAAACTTTGAAAGGGAAGGCACAATTTAGGCAAAAAAAGTACGAAATTATGCGAGCGAAGTGTTGGGTTCAGCTCACCTGGTACCTATCTGGAGCGGAACTAGACGGAAAAAATGGGTCGGCTTCCATTCACATAAGTTCACACAAGCTTTGTGTTTATTTGCAGCACAATTTTGAATTTTCGCCCTGTGCTAGAGCATGCCGCCGGCATGCCGACGGTCAAATTAAGATTGAGCATGCCACCAGCATGCCCACTCTCAACCTGTTAGAACTGATGTGCATGTCTCCTACATAACAGAAATAAGGACAGGACATCTGTAACATTAGTTTTTCTTGATATGGAATGTACTTACACACAAAGAGCGATATTCCCTTTGCTTCGTTCTGAGAATAAAATCCAGATTGACCCTGCTTCAGCTGCGCCGAGCCTTAACTGCTCCGTTCAATGAACATCGTTTGAAACCATATCTTCTTAAATGAATCTTGAACTAATAATTTGTCATACTCGGCTTCGCCACATTCCTGTCAGGCTTAACATGTTAGATACTATGTTTCGCCCCTGTGCACCGTCCTACTGTCAAATGTGCACATCAGTAAAAAAGCAGCTCTACTCTAGTACTCGACTTAGCAACCCACATGTTTGGACTCATTTTTGTCTTTCCAAGCGCAACACGAGAGAAAACAACGAGTGCGTCAAGCAAAATGCACACTCGTTTTGTGGATATACAGCACTACTATTACAGCAACCCCTAGACAACGTTTCTCAAAATCAGAGCTATGCACTCAGTTGTACGTTTACAACAACGATAAACGAAGGAAAGCCAAATTAGCCCGGATCCTTCTTATGATTTTTGAAAAAAAAACTAACAGTTTGGAACGGTGGGCATTGCAATTTGGTTTGAAGGCAACGTAAAGACCGCAGATTCTTTATTTATGCAGGGTTTCGAGTCACTCACGGATCCCGAATCATACTGCCTCTTAAAGGCAGCGGCTCGGCAGATTGACCTACTTCAGATTTTGACACAGACGGATAGGAGGCCCTCCAAGTGAACCAAAACAGCGACTCCGCGCCGAAAATGTGAACTCTGCAAGCCAGGGGGCGGTCCAAGCGCCGCTCCCCTTCCTCCTTTCGCTCCCCTAACACCTTGTTCGGACGAGTATTCTCCGCTAGACGGCGCGGGACCCCCCAACCGCTTTCCCGCATTGTGCATGCTATACAAAGCCAAAATTACAGGCAGCAGGGTCTTCGTGCCAGGGCCTCCCGACTTTCCTTTGAAAATTCTCGTCCGAGCTGCCTTTTGGGAATTGAAAAAGACGCCCCGAAAAAGGCCTTTTCACCCCCTTTTAAAGCTCAGGTTTGGGATCTACGGGTCGAGAAGGCCCAAAACATGCAAAAGATGGAAATGCAAAAACTGCCGAGCCGCTGCCTTTAACCCAATATTACTTACTTCGAGTGCCTTATCGAAATCATTGCGCGGGGTTATTCTCCACGTCCACAGCTTTGCGTCAGTATTCTAAAATTCTTTCAAAAACTCCAGGGGTCGAATGTTTTGATATTATCTGAAAATGGGTAAACCCTGGCCTTCTTCCCTCCCTGACCTTGTGGTTCTTTGAACCGTTTACGTCCCCAAGCTCATGGAAAGTCTGTAGAAGTATCCGCATTTCCAACGACAGTGTTGAGGCAGAGGCACAGCCTCGATATGAACTCATATCGCCCACCCTTACTTCAATGTGGAATATATGCAAGTTTCCATGCCGGATCCGTTCAGCCACAAGCATGTGTAACCTAAATGGAGCTAGCGCCATCGGCTTATCGCAGCAAGCTCATTATTTAGATACCGCACATAAGTCTGACACTTAAAAGCGTTTTTCTCATATAAACGTGAGAGACTTGGGCTTTTGCATTGGAGGCATATAGTTCTGGAATGCATGAAACACCTCGTGCTCTCCATGCAAACTGCTTCCCGAGTTTCTTCTTGGTTGGGTTTTATTAGCGAAAAGGGTCTCGTTGAGGAACAACCTAAGCACATTCCCTCACCGTTTTATTAGTCAGGAGCACTTTTTCCCTCGACGGCTTAGCCCAGTCCCAACACCGTACACAAACCACTGTGGTTGACAAGAGAATCCAAAGTTGCTCTATTCTCGAAGAAACCGCACTCTCAAATATGAGACCTTACAATACTCTCACTTCTCCTATTCATCACACTGACCTATCGAGTTTCATGTGAGTGATCATTACATTCGAGCAAAGTGCATTCAAACGCAATAACTTCAGCCAATTTATGGCTGTAATGCGCGCAGCTCTGCTCACCACTCCTGCTCTGAGTATCGCACGACAGTAGTAGAGCAGTTAGTACTAGCTGTCATCATATACCTGACAAGTTTCAGATCGCATTCAACCTATGGTTCGTATTTAGCACTTCATCTGTCAATAATGCCGAAACGTTCTACCGTAAAGATCTGCAAATCAGACAAGCCTCGCCGGGACAACGGAAGCCAATACCAAAAAAGGTTGCTATTTCCACCTCAACCGGACCGTTTTATTGAAATGCTTCAGGATGAGCCGCTTGGGTTTGGGGCGATATTCGCAGATCATATGCTGGAGATAGATTATGAAGGTGGTAAATGGGCAAAGCCTGTCATACATCCATACTGCAACCTTTCAATAGATCCTGCAGCCATGGTATGGCACAAGTTCCTACAAGATAGATAATGAGCTATAATAGAACACGTGACATCCACAAACACTTCTTTGCAAAAAAAAAATCTAAGAAGATGATTTCTTGATTATAAGAAGAAGCAAAAGCACACGCTTCGGATATAACTGTTGTACTTCTAAAAGTTTAATGTATAAAGAATGAAATCATAAAACTCAGACGCAGAGAAAAAGACGTTTCTAGGTATTACACTATGCTTATGAGCTGTTCGAAGGACTAAAAGCGTACCGTGGTGTTGACAATCGAATTCGCATGTTTCGGCCAGAGCTAAACATGGCAAGGATGCGAAGATCTGCCGAAAGAAGCACTCTTCCAGACTTTGATGGAAACGAGCTCTTGGAATGCATAAAAGAACTCGTAAGCAAGTGTTTATAGTCAACTCACACGTCTGACAGTAGAATAAAAGAAAATCAAGATGCAACGAGGCTCAGTGATATGTGGGACAAGATGACTCCTGCGGAATCTAACTTTGACGCTATGATTGTAAGTTGCGTGCAGCAGCGTAGCAAAGGGCCAGATAGACAATGACTTGAAATGAACAGCAGAGTATTGTAGACTGTGGCCATTGCTTCCCATCTAAAGCTATGCTCCACATACCTTAGCCCGGTCGCATTGCAATTTTCTTTTTCTATTGCCATACTGGCACCATAAAAAAGCGAAAGCAATTCTTCTACGCTTTATAATGGTCCATTATCATTTTTGTTGTTTCAAATAGGGGACATCAAGAAGTCAAGAAAACCAGTGTTTCTAAAAAATTCAATCAAGGCTCTACTACTTCAAAGAAAACCTGTCAGGTTTTGCGGGTTGGACGTCTTCAAGCGCGCGAATTTCAAATGCAAGACTGAAACAAACGGCTTGTTTACAGCGCACAAACAAACAAATTACACCAAATTTGGGCTATGTGTATACAATATTACTCCAAACTATATTAAGTAATAAGTTTTAAAAACTTACATGTCTTAATACCCGTCCCCGAATTTGTTGGTTTCTAGACCAACACCAAACTAACTGGGTTGGTACGGAACATAACTATCGGAGAGTTCAGATAAGCTTTGGATCTTTTCAAATTGAACCAAAACGTTCAAAAATCTATCATACAGCGAAGAAAGGGAATCAAACCATTGCGTCTCCCCTTTTTTTGAGCCAAAAAGAGCGTAACTCTACGCATTGATAGATATCGCGCTCCAATCACATGCGGTGCCGTCTGAACGACGAATTCGAAACGCACAAGCGTACCCTGATCGGCGACGCGGCCGCGCAGTTTTCTCCGCCGAGCGCGACAGTAAGCACGAACTTTTTGTTGTTAGCAACGAAGTTCTTTCGCTTTTTGAAGTTTCAGACGTCGATCTTGTGCGCTTGTGTTTTGTTTTTTCGCTTTTTGAAGTTTCAGACGGCGATCTTGTGCGCTTGTGTGTTTCGAATTCATCCCGATTTTCAAGCGTACGATTATTAGAGCATGTAGGAAGGGCAGAACTGGAACCCTTGGTTTTTTGTGACTTCCTTGCATGCACTATTTACGTTTAGCGTACCGGTGATGTTCCACAATAAAGTGGAATATCAGTAAAGTCAAGTAGATGTATGACAATGGTGGAAAGCAAAGTAAGACCGCTTACCGAAGTTATACGTGCTGATTGTTTACCGATGAAGTATTCTTTCCAGCCTTAATTTATAAACTCAGTTGTTAATATTACTAACAAGGAGAGGATACTTGGTCGAAAGCACCAATTTAGATGAGACATATATCTTCTTGAAGCGCTTGAAACGCTGATTCCAGATCTGTAATTTCCAGCAGCGGAGCGCTTTTGTATAAGGAGTTATGAGAAGTGTTTCCTCTAGGGTTGAGGTGACCCCCAGCAGGTCTCCCCCTATCTATGAGCACTGTAGAGGAGTATCAACTGGTGGCAACTAGCCTAGTGATAAGTACTTTGAATGAAAATCACAGTAAGGATTATAATACTCGGTATTTTGGTTTTTTAACATTTGTAACTTCGATTCGCATCAATATCATCAGAAATTTCAGGCTTTAGGAGTCAAAATTGCGATAAAGTTGCATGCGGAGGGAATTAAAACCTTGACACTCTCCTTATCAAACAAGTCACTTACCACTAGGTTAATTGCCACAGTTGGTACTCCTCTACAGTGCTCATAGATAGGGGAGACTTGCTGGTGGGTGCCTGAACCCTAGAGGAAAACACCCCTCATAACTCTTTATACAAAACCGCTCCGCTGCTAGAAAATTTAGATATTTGGAATCAGCGTTTCAAGCACTTTAAGATGATTTATGCCCCATTTGGATTGGTGCTTTCGACTAACAAGTAAGTATGTAAGTATGTAAGTATGTAAGTAAGTATGTACATAAGTATCATGTATCATGTAAGTATCCTCTCCCTGTAAGAAGCGAAAAGTTACGGCTTCTTTGCAAACTCGTTGCCAATTCTGGTCTCACCTGTTTGTAAGTGTAGCAAGCAGAAAAGAATTGGTCTTTGGGTGTAGTTTTCACCAAAAGCTGGAATTCGTTAGAAACTAGTTGTGGTCCTACACTACTACTATATGCAATGTGTACTTTGAGGCTTGAAACCATATGAGGATCTTTATGACAAAGTCAGATCAGCTACTGGGGTGTGAAGTTCCTGAATTGCCGCTCATTATTCGTGAAAATAGAATCGCGGCGGCCGTGCTTAAACGGCCTCCGCCGAAGTTCACCGAAATTTTCGCATCAGGTTTCTGTTCAGAGTGGACTGGTTCTGAAGGTTACCATTCAGCTACTTCGACATGGCACGCCTTTGTATATACTTAACTGCTTTAGCTTAGGGTACAGCAGGTAACGTGGAAGATAGTTTTCAGATTCTTTTCCAGTTTTTGCTTACATAGGCTGCTCACTGTGACGGTTACAAATTGTTTGATGCCAGAGGACATTGCGAGACGCGGTAGGGGTGGATTTGCAATAAAACAAATCACCATAAATAATTCGCCTTTCACTTTTCAGCAATTATGTTCTGTCAAGGATGGACGCCGTGGCACCTATAGGCGATGATTATTGAATTTGATCTTGACCATGTACTTTGTGCTGCAGGCGATGCACAGAACATTGGATTTAAATAAAGCTCTATCTCGTACAGATATCGAGCTTGAATTGTTTTCATCGAAGAAGCCGATGGACACCATGCAGAAAATGCCGGAGTGTCAGAAAAGGGTTCCGCATACAATCCCGTCGATCGAGGGTGAGGTCGCACAGGCAGATATTGCGGAGGTGTTGGCAGCAATGGCCCTTCCAGAGGTTGAGCTCTATGGAGATTCCCAAGGAAGGGACTTCGATGATTTTGTCTGCAGATTCATAATGAAGTATGGTAAACTTGGACTGCATAACGACATGCTAGTACATCTTTTTCTGTCTAAATTGGTCGGATATCCTAAGGCAGTGGCCGAAACACTGTCAGCAAGGATACGGGAGAGTACCTTCGAAGAAATTGTAGAAGCACTGCGAAACACATGGAGCATAAATGAGTCTGCTGATCATATAACTGCGTATGTACAACTCAAACATCTGCGGATAGCAAAGGACATTACAGCCTTTTGTCTTGAGTTAGAGAGGCTTACGCGGTTAGCGTATCCAGACACCACAGACAAGCAGCTCTCATGGATAAGAGCTGCAGAATTGGTTTTACAGTTGAGGGACTGGCCTGAATACTTCCAGATGTTCACCACCGTAGAGACAGCGCCGAGGGAATGCGCGTATGAGTTGGTGAAAGCTATGGCGTTGCGCTGCGAGCGTAGCAGAGAGATGGCTGTGGCGGTGCAACAAAGCACGGAACAAGTCGTGCTAAATGCATATGCCGATACATCCGTTAGCGAGAGCCAGACTCCAGTTGTGGAAAAAAATTGTGTCATGCAAGATACTTTGGCAGCATCTTGCAAAAGGTGGCCACACTGTTACAACTATAACAAACCAGGACATTATAGCCGCGAGTGTGGAGAAAGGAAGACCTCAGCGTCAGCAAAGAAACTTGAACAGTTCCCAAGTAACTTTACGGCATCTTTGGATCGATGGATTTGCAGCTCGGCAAGGACACGATCGAGGAAGAATCAGCTGTTTGGGAAGCAAATGGTGCTAAATGTACGTTTGCTGGGATTGTTTCGAAGAGCTATGGTAGATACAGGCTCTCAAATTAGCATCATCCCCCTGAGATTGCTAATAACGAGCATGAAAAAGGGATTTGATCTGAACGCGGACGTTGAAGAAATCCCGATTCAGCAGTTACCTTCCGCATACGATGCCTCCGGGAAACGGATAAAGTTCAAGGGAGCGGTGAAGCTCACCTTGCAAGTCGAGAGTGGCACCAAGCACAGAGTAGCCTTCTTCGTTAGAGAGGGAGGAGATGGCAGAGTTGTGCTCGGAACAAATGCGCTACCGCAACTTGGGCCATCTATCGCTGATTTGAGAAACACTCATAGTGGCACAAGAAGGACAGTTGTCGAAAAATTCGTCCAAGTCGGTGTTCCAAGAAAACGGAGAAAGCGGAAACAACAGCTCGAGACTGCACCGCTAACCGAGATGTCTCCTAATCGTAAAGGAGTAAGGGAAGAGGTTGCGAACTTTAAAGTAGCCTCGAGTACGAAGAGCAGGAGCGGTCGCTTTCAGCACGACGGTAACTTGGCAGGGGCCAAGCTCACCGTGGCGGGTGAGAACACGAGGATCTGCAATCCTGGGCGGTCCCTAGAGCGACAGCTCAAGAGAGCCAAGAGAGACAGGTTGTCAAAAGCCGCCAGGAATCGACTAAATCGAAATTCACAATGCCCTAGTTTAAGAAATGACGTGAAGACAACCGAGTCTGGTGCTGAATCACGTACTAAGAGCCACAAATATCGCATTAGACCCCTTAATTCTATTTTCAAGTATAGTCGTAGGTGGATGCAAGGACAGCCTCTTGATTTGGTAGATGATTGCCACGATGCGGGTAGCCAAGGTGGAAATCGGCCATCAATGGTGCAACAGCACTCCTTGTATGGAGGTGGGAGAAGACCTGTCGTCAGTTTCCTGGTCTCCAAGGATCAAGACGCGAAAGTTGTCAATCCTCACTATGCACAAGTCAAGAGTCGGGACGACTCTTACCGACGGAGGGGCATGTCAAGGATGGACGCCGTGGCACCTATAGGCGATGATTATTGAATTTGATCTTGACCATGTACTTTGTACCGTGGCGGCTATAAATAAGGCCGCCCGGCCGTTGTTTTAGTTATTGTTATTGTCTGCTAATTCTAGTCTTCTAATAAATTCTTCTATTACTCTCTCTATCCCCACCTGGACATCCGCCCTCGCACTAACGAACCCGGTTAGTGCGTGACAGTTCTCGATTTGGTTGCTCCCCGAAGTCACCAAGGCTCAACTTTTCACCATGTGCAACTTTGACTAATTCTCATTCTTTATTGGGACCCCAAACATGATTTGCTGACCGGCGGATGAGCAAGCATTTCGCAATTCAGTGCCTTTTTTCAGTCTGTGCGGCCTTTCTAAATTAGTAAAGGTGACATTTTGCCGAGACCAAAGTGGGAATTTGACCCTCAGATGTAACGATGCTTCTCCACTGCGTGATATTTCGGTGAAATCAGACTGTGGAGAAAGCCTCTTGGAGATTCGCGGACGATATCCAAAACCATCTACTATGTGCGCATGGCTGTACCCGAAAATTCCAGACATCAACATTACAAAGTGTGATTCCACTCTGTGACAATAGTACTTGATGCTGATCGAGTTCGGAAACCCTTGTAGAAAACGAATTCGGAAAACACAAGCGTACTAAGATCAACATCTGAAACTTCAGAAAGCGTAAAAAAACGAAGTTCGTGCTCGCTGTCGCGCTCGGCGGAGAAAACTGCGGTTGCTGCCGCGTGGCCGATCAGAGTACGCTTGTGCGTTTCGAGTTCGTCCCTTTGAACTATGTGGCAAGAAATGCTTTGCCAGATTGACGAGGCCACAGATTTGGTTGGGCAGAGAGGTTTTCAACATTTTAAACACTAAAAATGGGACTATACTCAATGACGGGGCCTTGAATCATCTCAAAATGTTTTTTTTACTTTTTTGCGGTATCAAATACTTCAAAACTGCTGTGCTTTCTTCACTTTTTTACTGTTAAGTTAAATGAAGAAGGGTTTCCCTACTGACTTTTACGTCAGGAGGGACTTTGTAAATTTTCGCGAAGTATGGGGGACTTCGTTCCCAAAAATGCTCCAAACCAACGCGTACTAGGCCCTGTTCCTTTCAAGAATATACATTCTCTTCACTCTTTGGTCCAAAAAAAAGAAAAATCCAGCACACGTTTCCACTGCGCCGAGCCCTGGTTCATCGTCCAAGCAGAAGAAATGAACATCGCTCGAAGATCGTAGAAATGCACGCGAAATATTCGTGCTATCAGACGTACTTTTGCGAGCATTCCAGTTTTCGAAGGCTGTACAAACAAAACTACCTATTATTAGAACAAGAACGTAACATTTCGTCATTTCAGTTAAAAATTTACTGGTCCAATTGACAACATCTAACATTTTAGTCTTTCTTCATCTCCTTATTTCAGATACGTATCGATAAGGAATGGGTTCCACGACGGAAGGGAGCTTCGCTCTACATTCGACCAACAATGATCGCTACTGACACTGTATTAGGTCTGCATGTTTCCCCCACAGCGAAACTATTCGTCATCATTGGTCCAGCCGGGGCGTATTTTGACACATTTGATGTAAATTTGAGAGCCTCTGAAACATTCAAGGAAAAGCAGTGTAGCTATTTAGCCAGTTACTCTACTAGCCGATCCAAGGTACATCCGAGCGGCCAAAGGGGGTGTAGGAGCATTCAAAATGGGATGTAATTACGCTCCTACGCTCATGCTCGGCGGTTTAGCAAAGGAAAAAGGATGTCATCAAGTATTGTGGCTTGCCGGACCAGAGCATTACGTGAGTTATTTGTGCATATGTAATCGAGCCTGGTTTGTATAAATGGTATGCCAGTTTTTGTGCCTTGCGCTATGTTGGACTCGTTCAACACTGTAAGGTGAAGATAGTGTGCAAATGTTACTAGATTTGACTGGTGAGTAACAACAACGACGATACTCGTCATAGTTGGCGTGGGACTTTATATTAGGTCGTTTCAAAAGTAATTTCGCTTTTTTCAAACGAGCGCCACATTTGATGGAACAAAGTTTTCTGAGAGATCTTGGGAGCATTCGATGCAGAATTTCATTCTCTTTCTAATGGTTATGAAAGCGTTGCAAAACAGTTAATGAGCTTTCAGAAAAATAACCAAAGTCTGCGACCCATGCTTTTTGAGATAGTCTAGTTTCACAATTTTTTAAAACTTTCACATCAAACCTCAAAAGAAGTTCAAGTAACTTTCGATAGAGCAAATCATATAGAAAGCAGAACTAATTTTTTGTCCTTTCCATAGCTTGTCATACATTTTTGACAGAATTTTAACTGATGCTACCGATTTTCATACTTGGGCAGCTAAATCCTCGCAGAACATCAAAGGAAGAGCAGCTCGGCCACTATTCGGCGCAGCATCTTCTCCTCTTTCTAACAGATGGTTTTTGTTCCGTTTCTTTTAGTTTTCGGGGATAAAATCATCACAGTTCATTTTTTCGAGGAGCCTCATGCTGTACCTGAAAATCACGAAATTTGATATTTCGAACCCGTAAACCCTCACTTGCTTTGCAAAGTTAGTGCTAACTCATAGTACAGTCTTGGTAGTCTCAAATTCCGAAAAATTATGATGTTTGCTGCGATTGTGGCTGAGGTGGGCCTGCCAAAATCCGATGGCTCTGTTAAAAAATCTTTTAAAAAATTCCGGCGAGCTATGAGAAAGAGAAAAAAGTAGCACTGTATTCTATGAGGTTTACTCTATCGAATCGTTACTTGAACTTCTTCTGAGGATTGATATGAAAGTTTTAAAAAATTGTGAAACTAGACTATCTCAAAAATCATGGGTCGCAGACTTTGGTCATTTTCTGAAAGCTCATTAATTGTTTTGCAACACTTTCATAACCATTAGAAAGAGAATGAAATTCTGCATCGAATGCCTCCAAGATCTCTTAGAAATCTTTGTTCCATCAAATGTGGCGCTCGTTTGAAAAAAGCGGAATTACTTTTGAAAAGACCTAATACTTATCCCCCTCAGAATGAGTCAAGAAATTTTTAAAGCTACTTACATGAGTTGTAAAATGTGCAAGTAATTTTTTATATTTGTTAATAATCAAAATAATTTTTCAAGTTTTTTTAGAAATTCGATTAGCTTCGCAAAAAATTGGCCCATATCACTTCTGAAAACCAGATTAGAGAGTAATAGTAATGGTAGTAAACAGATACAGGGTTTGGCTGGTTGTCAACCACAAAATGAACTCGTTGCGCGTGAAATTGACCTTGAGGCACTCTAAGTCATCTCTGGCTAACGTCTTATTGCTCTTGAGTCTGCTTTAGCAGTCTACTTTCTGTCCAACTATTTGAAAGGCCCTACTGCCCTTACTTCAACAGAATGACAGAACATTATTACAAAAGATATTAGTCCCTTTTTCGAAGTTATCATTCTGTCTACAGGGCTGTTGAAAACATCAGAAAATATATCTGAGGGACTGCCCGATAAGCTGAGCACGGATATGAATGAAATCTTGAGGATAACTTGAATAATAACTAAATAAATAACTAAATAATAAATATAACTCATATTCATTTCCAGCACTGCTCGCATTCTCTCCCAATTGTAAGTAAAATTCTCCACCTCTCACTCTAACGACAGCTTGGATAATTGATGTTTTTGATAGGGTAGTTTTGTGTCAGCCTCAGAGGTTTATGAATGAAAAAGAGAATTTTTTTGTTTTCACTTCTTCCATTGACACTCATTTAGGTCACCGAAGTTGGAGCTATGAATTTCTTCATGTTCTGGAAAAATGAGCAAGGCGAGGACGAACTGATCACTGCCTCTCTTGAGTCAGGTAAAGAACTAGTAACTTCAGAAGGATGTAGATAGCGCTCTCTTGCACCACCCCTCCGTGTCTCGGATTTCAGCACTATGCACAAGTACAAATGATTTAGCGGCGCAGCCGATACACGATTCACACGCCGAACCACTGCCAGATAAAACTTCCCTATTACAGGTATAATTTTACCTGGAGTGACACGCCAGTCAATATTGGAACTTGCAAGAGAGATGGGTGGCTTCAAAGTGACGGAGCGCGATTTCACTATAGACGAAGTACGAAAAGCTGTGAAGGAGAACAGAGTAAGTTTGATAAGGTTTTCATGCTCAACATAGTTACCTCGAAGTCCATTTCAGGACCAAAAGTGTGATGCACTGTCGCAAATGGGGTCGTATAGGGGGACCTAGGTGGGAGAGGGAAGGTGAGGGGGGGGGGGACCGTAAGAGAGAAGGTGGAAAAAAGACTGCGAGCATACTGTTAGAAGAAAACTGAGTAGCAAATGATCACGAAGTAGTCTTTACAATAAATCTATAGACGTTTCTCATTGTCAGTCGCAAACATGTGATCATCCGATTGGCCTGAAGGTGCTGTTTCCGAAGCCCCACTAAAGTCTTACACACTCGACAAAAGCGCATTTCTCTCCCAACAACGACCATCAATATTTTGTATTAGCTGTACAGTCCGCCCCAATCCCAACCAGGCCAAAATTGGCATGGCGGGAGACCGCGTCGCTAGGGTTTCGCGGTCACTCCCACGGCCTGCTTCTCTGCCCTCTCTTCAATCTTTTTGCTCTTTCCAACAGCGCGCACATGCAGCGCAGACCGCTAGCGCTCGAGTGCGCAAATTTACGCCGACCGTTCGGCCTGATCCCGATTGGAGCAGACTGTACTTCTGAGATGTCCTACTATATCTGTATATAAACTGGTCTTAATGTGTAGCGTGCGGATTGTCTTATAATTATATGTATGGCGACAAAAAATAGAGGAAGAGAAGTCGTATTATCTCGGTCATCTAAATTTCATGTAACCATGGAAGCTTGTTTGCTGGAATCTCGCGATATTACGGTGCCATCCTCTACTTGCAATGCTGGGCTGCTTCGTTTATTCAATTGTTCTGACACTCTATTACACCACTTGTTCGTTGCATCCTTAGCCTCGTCATGACTTTAGTTAAGTGCAAGTTTTTACATCGTGCGGGAAGCCGCTAAAACGGCTTTTCTCTCAGGAAATCAGTGCAGCAAGTAGAAAATAAGTTTTTCAGTCGCAAACATTCTTTACATTTCAAAATAAACTTCTTCTCCCCTTGAAATGGTGTTGCAGATGGGCGAACCCAAACTATCCTTATAGTCAAAGTTCGTTAGTAATTCCAGAACCATAATGAATGCGTCTCAGTGCATCCACTAAAACATGAATGAGTTATGCCAAACACTCATGAATTGCAGAAGAATTTCTCATCTGTTTTTAGAGAAAAAATACAATAATCAGTTGCGACGATAAAGTACAGCTAAATCTATGTGGAACCTTCCTAGTTGCTCAATCTATGCAGATTCATTTTAAAAGGTTTTTGAGCAATCTCCAGCACTACTCACATTATCTCCCAATTGTAAGTAAAATTCTCTTCCTCTGACGTACGATTTCTAATGAAGGTTTATTGGCATCCTTCGAGGTGACATTCGCTAATACAGGCTATTGCAAAAACGTGGAGATGGGAGGGGAGAGGAGGTCGTACGGATGGGTCCTTCACGGGAGGGTGTCGTAAAAGAGAGTAGCGGACGCATCATACGCTTAACCCTGGTCCACACATTTCTTATGTGTACATACTTTCTTAGGTGTATGAGATGTTTGGTACTGGGACAGCCGCAGTTGTGACACCAGTCGATAAGATTATCTATCAAGCTGACGGGGTGGAAGAGACGTTGAATGTTCCCGCAAAGGACGATGAAAAGTCGCTGATGCAAAGGTAAGCATCTGTTTACTACAGCCGCATGTTAGCGCATGCAAAGAAATCTTTGCTTCCTCCTCTATAAAGCCGAGTGGTGAGTAGCGTTCACCATGAGGCAACAGGTGTTGGGTCTGAATGCTCTACTTCTTTTGCGGCATGCCTTGACACCCGAAAGCGATCCTAAATTGCGTCCACGTACCGAAACATTTTATTTTATCTTTGCATTGCTCCCTTAGTCTGGATCTGTTGCTCTAGTTAGCCTCCTCCATACTTCTAACTATTACTTGATCATCTTCTATCTCAAGTTTCACTCAGGTCTGCTTTGACTCTGTCCATCTTATATATTAGGTTGATCCGAAGTTGGTCCAAAAGTTTTGCCAGTTTTTTCAGTCCATCGGCAAACACGCTAGAATGAAGATAAACAAACGCTTCAAAATGTATCCAATGCTTTCTTCCTCTTTCCAGCTGCTAAATTCTCATTGTGTTTCGTTGCGAGAGTGACGAGATAATTGCTGGAAATTACAACCACTCGTTTTTACCATGTCCAACTTTCGCTAATTCTCAAAATTTTTGTATGAGACTTTCGGAGGAGCTCCAATAACAAGCAGATAGGGCAGACTTTTGCCAACAGAAGCAATTTTTTGTAACCCTACGGCTTGTCTTTCAGAATCAAGATTTATTTTTTGAAGTGACCAAATTTTACATTCAGCCTATTTTAACCTCGTAGAACATAAAATGTTAAACACTTCAGTTACCATTCAATGCAAATTTTTCTCCTCTTTCTAACACTCGCCTTTTTTTGCCGAGACAGGCGGAAATTGTGGGGAAAATCGCAGTATTTCTCAATTTCAGAAATGCGCAGTGACATAGCCTATGTTCCAAAATCTTCAAAATTTGAAGCGAAAATCGTTCAAATACTTTGTAATGGTAGTGGTAGTAATAATCGTGTGTGGAAAGCTCAGTTTTCTGTTGGTTTTGCAGTGTTTGGTGCAACAACAAGTTATGCGATTTTTTCCAAAACACAAGACTTAGAAAATTATTTAGCAAAAATCTGAAAAAGCAGCTGAAAAAAAGAAAAATACTGCGTAAGTTGGCAAAAGATTTGCCGGTACTTTTCCGTTATCCGGACCCATTCTTTCAATGACGGATATTTATCTTTACCTGAGTCATATTTGGTCCCAAATACATAGAAAGGAGTACCAACCTTCTGCCACGTGTGAAAAAAATTTGACATGTTATCTACATGTTCACCAGGTTTTACCAAGGGAGGGTTTGTATTAAACCACCTAGCGAGGTAAGTTCAATCTGTACTTTAGTCAATGATGAACCCATCTTCAACTAGACAATTTCGGAATGAACACTATTATAATAATATCGTCATCCTATAACCATGAGCAGATTAGACCTGCCCAGAATGGAGAAGTGCGCTAGGATTCCATTATCCAAGCAGCGAAACAAGCAGCAGCGAGATACTGCAAGTCATCATTTATAGTCTCTCTGGCTTATTCGCATGGCGGAAAGTTTGAGGACGGAGAGAATTTTGAATGCTGAAAGCAATCAAGATGTTCTACGATAAGTTCCAGACACTTCTGCTTATAGAAACCAATTGAAAGGCTTTTAAGTGGTCACAAATGCTCTCTTACTTCACGAGAAATGATTTCAAAAAAAAAAGAAAAACAAGTCAAAATGCAACCAAAAAGTGTCAGTTTTTTTCTGACACGTGGCGGGGAAGTCTTTGTAGAACCTATGAAAAATTGTTTTTGGACTAAAGAAGGTATTTTATGAAAGCCTTTTGAAAAAATGGGTCCGGATAGCGGGAAAGTACCGATTTGCCCTATCTGTTGGTTATTAGGGCTCCTTCGAAAGTCTCAAACAAAAATTTTGAAAATTAGCGAAAGTTGGACATGGTAAAGCGAGTGGTTGTAATTTCCAGCAAATATCTCGTCACTCTCGCAACGAAACACAATGAGAATTTAGCAGTTAAAGAGGAAGAAATTCTGCATTGGATGCATTTTGAAGCATTTGTTTATCTTCATTCTAGCGTGTTTGCCGATGGATTGAAAAAACAGACAAAACTTTCGACCAACCTAATATAAAGCTGAATGTCTGTTTGCATGTCTGTATGTATGTATGGCTGCATGTACGTATGATCCGAATAGAAATTTTTATTTCTGAACCGATCCGGACCAATTGGCACACATACACTTCGGGGCGGAGCGGGTGTCGTAGGCCATTTTTCGTTAACGATTGACATCGATGCTATCGATTTTTTTTGCAAAGTTTGAGCTACGGGGCTGGGAGTTGGCACAGGGGGCTTGCTGATTACGAATACAATATTAATTTCTAAGATTATCCATTCCTTTATCGATTCTATCGATTTTTTTGCAAAGTTCGAGCTACGGGGCTGAGAGTTTGCACAGGGGGTGATCGAGCATGCTGATTACCAAACCCGGGAATAGGGAATTGGCATGTAGACGTGGACATAGGGAAAGGTTATACAGGGACAGGGATGAGAGCTTTATCATTTTTTGACGGGCCCGGGCAGAGCCGGGTAAACCAGCTAGTTAATCTTAAAGGTAGCGTCCCACCAGACTGGGGATACCTGGCTCTGGTAATAAAGTAATAGTAGCCCCCTAACTAAGCGACGACAGAAGTTTGCAGCGTGAAAGGGGATCTACGAACCAAATATGGAAATTGGTAGCACCGATTAAAATTTGAAAAAGCATGACGAACTATGGAAAGGAGGAAAAAATTGTTATGCATCCTGTAGTGTTTGCTCTATGGATATGTTACATGGACTCCTTGGAAAGTTGGTATAAAAGTTTAGAAAAATTGAGAAACTTGAACATCTTAAAAAGCATACTGTTGCAGATTCCGGTAAATTTCCGAAAGCTCATGACTGTGCAAGGACTCTATAATGGTCAAAAAGAATATATTAGGTTGGTGCAGAAATGCTGTCGTTTCATTTTTAAAAATTTGTAACTTTGCGCTGTTTCAACGGATTTGCATGTAATTTTATCAGAAAGGATAAGTCTTTCGCTTTCAAACGCTGTTCTGCTGAGCTTCTGTTTTACATTGGGTGCGGAGATAAAAATGGAAAAAGACCATATAAGCTTTGACCATTTTAAGTTAGGTCACAAAAAATCTGGAATGCTGCAGAAAAATCTGAAATCGTCAGTACATATGTTTTTTGGCCTACTCTTTGCAACTGCGAAGAGTTTGTGCTGTTTGAACGTTTCTGTGAGAAGTTATGATTTTCGCGAAATTGACAAATTAATTAATTTTGGCATTTTCCATAGTAAACTCGATATTCATAACTTCTCACAGAAACGTCCAAACAGCACAATTTTTTCACAGATGCAAAAGATAGGTCAAAAAACATATGTACTGACGAATTCAGATTTTTCTGCAGCATTCCAGATTTTTGGTGACCTAACTCAGAACGGTCAAAGTTTACATGGTCTTAGTTTTCCATTTTTATCTCTGCACTCAGTGTGAAACAGAAGCTCCACAAAAGAATGATTGAAAGCGGAAGACTTATTCTTTCTAATAAAATTACAAGCAAGCATATCCGTTGAAATCTCGCGAAGTTACAAATTTTTGAAAATGAAACGACAGAACTTTTGCACCAACCTAATAAATCGCTGCGTCGTATGCTGTCAAAATGTCTTAGAATCAGCTTCCAAGTCCCGTTTTCATGAAACCTTGGCATGTGTCGTAAGTTCAAATTTCTTTTGTGCCGTACAGGTTCGAGAAGTGGTCTTTATTTCATCCAATCACGACCTTACGTTTCGACGCTTTTCGTCTTCCTCAGAGGCCTGAATGGTTCTAAGTGTCATCCGTAATTCCAGACCACCAAGCGTTTCCTCCAGCTCTGCTAGTTTTCGACCTTCTCACAATCTCGCTACCAAATAAAATGTCAGTGTAGAGGACATACCGGAAGACTACTGTAACTCGAGTAGTTTGCACAAAAAAAGAAGGAAAAAGGCAGTCGCGGCACACGAGTGAATCATACTGTAGGTACACCAAGATGATCTACAGTTATAGATCACATAACAATACGAACGGGAGGAAGTCACTAGTTATTGATAAACACTCGTTCTTATTGTTCATCTTAGGATTCTTGCTAGCAATCCAGAATGCTTCCAAAGCTTTTCTAGCCGAGATCTCTGTTTCATACGCAAGAATTTTGCGTTTGACATCGAAGTCTTCTCCACCGTGCTGCGCGTCTCTATGCCTGCCGAGTGCCGAGCCCAAATTTCTGCGCCTTTTATCGGCCAAGTGTTCTTTCAAGCGAATACCCAAAACTCTACCCGTCTCTCCTATGTATATTGCTTTGCAGTCAAGGCATTCGATTTGATAAACGACCCCCACTTTTGCACAGTCTCCAACTCTACCGTGCGGGCATACTATGCATTGCTCTGTTGCACAGTATCGGTCGTAGAGCCTATTTCGGACTAGCTGCTTTTTGATATTGTCGTTGGGAATGTTAACTAGAACAACATCATTTTGCAAGTGGGCCCGAAAAATGCATTGCTGAAACGCCGCGATAAACTTATCTGAGATGAAGGGAAGGCAAAGTGGGAGCTTGTTGGTACTATGAATGCTGGCACCATTCCTAGATTCTTGCAAATTACGACCAACTTTTGATCGAATGTCTTAAAAGATGCTCGGATGCTAGAAGTGACAGAGGGAACCACTGCTCTGATCATTTGTCATCTTGCAATGAAGAGCCAGTGAGAGTCACAGTTGTTGGTAACACTCACGTATCATCTGATGTTATGAAGCTTCACAGCCTTGGTCGCTCCTTCTCCCCTGCACAAAATGTCAACGCTACAATATGTCGCAAAGTAGTAGGCAGCCTGCACAAACTCAGAGACTCTCTCAGGCTAAAAGAGCGATGCGAAGGTAACACACAAGCTGCTCAAGAGTCAAATCGGTTACCGGCGATCCATTTCCTCCATCTTTCTACAGACAGCCAGAGCCAGTATTGAACGTAGACATGAAGTTCCATATCTTGTCTTCTGGTATATTAGAAGTGCTGACTAAGTCAAAACGACAATACCAGAACAATTTGCCACCTGAAGAGTGGTGAGGTTTCAGAGAGATACGTGAGCTCATTTCGAATGGTTCCGTGCGTCTGTCTGTAAGCGATAAAGGTGGAGAATTTGTGATAATGCCGCAAGAACTGGATCGCCGTATAACAGCAGCCCACCTCGCAGACACAGCGACTTATAGAGTAGTTGATGAGAAAGAATATCATACCCAATATAGAAGACTCAACGACGCTTCAACTACGATAAGTCTGCAGGTTTTCAAGACAGGTTTATTAACAGGCTGAAGATTACAAATCCAAGCTGTCCGGTCTTCTACAGCCTTATAAAGACGCACAAGCTTTCCTTGCAGGACATGAACTCAATGTCAACGGATACTTACAAAATAAGACCTATAATCAGTTGCGTTGGCGGTCCAACCGATAGAATTTCATGGTTTTTGAACAAAATTGTGAGCCAGTTACTGTCTAGGGTACCAGCACACTTACCTAACTCACGAAGATTCATCGAAAATCTTTACAACGCCAAGCCTGACACGAGTGTTGTTATAGAGTCGTTTGACGTAGCATCACTCTATACTAATGTACAGAATGACCAAGCACAAGCGTTGTCGGAGTTGTTAAATAAGTATGCGAATACCATAAATATGTTTGGACTTGTCAAAGTGCGCACGATGAGCCATTAGCGAATGCCTAAAATGCAACATCTTCAGATGGTCTGGGACATACTATTACCAGATACGCGGACTAGCTATGGGCCAAAGACTGGCGCCAGTTCTCGCTATTTGTTTTATGAGCAAAGTTGAGGAACAGGTGTTAGCTCGTACGCCTCTGATGTACTGCTGCTACATCGACGACTGCTGTGTCATTACATCAACACAGTCCGAAATGGACGAGTGTTTCAAAATCATGAACCAGCAGTCGCAGTACATCAGACTCACACGCGAAAAACCGAACGATTGGCTGCCATATCTCAACGCACAGGTGAATTTATCCAATGGCATTGTTAAGGTAAAATGGTACCGCAAAGAAAGCTCTAAGAACATCTTAATAAATGTCAAGTCCGCACATCCTGCATCGGTAAAACGCGCAGTTATCTATGTACAAGACGGCCATGCAGATGTGCACTGCGGAGAAAGAACGCTGCGAATCGCGAAATTTGGCTTCTCGAATTGCTTGCAGTTATGGTCACCATGACTTACCTCGTTGTCGACAATCTAGGAATGGTGCCAGCATTCATAGTACCAACAAGCTCCCACTTTGCCTTCCCTTCATCTCAGATATAAGATTACCGCGGCGTTTCAGAAATGCATTTTTTGGGCCCAGTTGCAAAACGATGTTGTTCTAGTTAACATCCCCAACGAGAATATCAAAAAGCAGCTAGTCCGAAATAGGCTCTACGACCGATACTGTGCAACAGAGCAATGCATAGTATGCCCGCACGGTAGAGTTGGGGACTGTGCAAAAGTGGGAGTCGTTTATCAAATCGAATGCCTTGGCTGCAAAGCAATATACATAGGAAAGACGGGTAGAGTTTTGGGTATTCGCATGAAAGAACCTTGGCCGATAAAAGGCGAAGAAATTTGGGCTCGGCACCATAGATGCGATAGGGGGAGCCGGGCTCTCCCCAGGTGAAAGGGGTCTCGGCTGTTCCCGACCTTCCAGGGTGAAGGGGGTATGTGAGTCTAAGGGGGGGGGGGGAGGAAGAGAGAAAAGGTAAAAAAACGTGGTATGAAGAGCTCTAATATGTACCTTATTTAGCACAAATTGAAAAAAAATTTAAAAGTTTTAAAAGACATTAAAAAATTTTTAAAAAATTGACTTTATGAAGATCTGTGCTCCTGTTTCATTGCATCAACAAAAAACGAAAACAATAAGGTTTATCCCAAAAGATGTACAAGAAGGAACAACTTCAATTCCTGCACATCATCATCAACAATATCACTATCGCTAACGTCAGAGATAACCAATTCGCTGCTTGAAAAATCTTCTTCTTCCTCCAAAAGGTCATCGGAGTAGAAGCAGAATTGCGTGCAAAAGCGTTCTGAGTCGAAAATGGATTTGAAACTTTCTTCTTCTTCTAAGCGCTTTTGTGTTTTTCTTCCTGGCCCTCTGGTAGCAGCAGGATAGTCAGCAGGTAGGTGACCAGTTTCTTCATACCATTTTTTAGGATATTTCAAAAAGTCATACGGTAACAACCTGTCTGGACTTATAGCAATCCTCTAAATGAAGTTTATAGATTGACAAATCTTGTAATTGCTTAGAAGCTCCACCGTTGTACGATTTCTGCGTTGTGTTCTGATAACATAGTAGATAGAAAATCCTCTCTCCACCTCTGCCGTGCTAGTCGGAATGGAGACTAGCTTTGCTAGTAAGTCCATCAGATTTTTGCGATAAGTAATGGGGAAGAGCCAGATCGCATATGCTCCCATAGTTTTTTGAGTGTGTGCTAGTAATGATGGCATAACTGTCAATCAAAAGCGCATTTTTTACCAAAAAAACATAAACATATAACAACGCTAAGCACGCTTAAATAGATGCGTTCGCTCACGTTCCCGTTAGTGCTGATAACGATGTCAATCCACAGCACATTTTTTACTATTAACTTGCTCCACCTCGCTCTTATTAAGTCGTCCCGAAAGTTTTTGCGCACGCTTTTCAAAAATTCATAACTTCTGATTTTTCCAACGATTTGACTGCTTTCACTTACATGTGAAAGAGTAAGTCATGCTCTTTATAATGACATCTCAGTGCTTGGTAAAGGTCATCTGTTGTATAGATAGGAGCGATAGAAGAAAATGGTCAAAATTTGGATTTTCTGTAGGGTCATAAAAAATCAGAGACTTGCAACAAAAATTGGAGCCGTCAGTATTGTAGGCTTTCACCAGCTCTCTCTAACAGTGCAAAGTTTGCACCGATTGAGCATTTCTATGGAAAGTTATGATTTCCCTGAAAAATGCCAAAATAAACCAAATTCGCCCTTTTGTATTGCTTGCTCGAAAATCGAAACTTTTCATAGAGACCCTCAATCAGCGCAAACTTTGCACTGTTAGAAAGAGCTGGTGAAAGAACCTACAATACTGACTGCTCCGATTTTTGTTGCAAGTCTTCGATTTTTCATGACCCTACACAGAAAATCCAAAATTTGACCAATTTTCTTCTATCGCTCCTATCTATGCAACAGATGACCATTAGTAAGCAGATAAGAACAGATAAGATCTTATATATAAAGCTGAATGTCTGTCTGTCTGTATGTCTGTCTGTCTGTCTGTCTGTACGTATGTGCGGAATAGAAATTTTTATTTCTGAACCGATTTGGACCAAACTTGGCACACATATACTTCGGGGCAGGGAGCGTGTCATAGGCTACTTTTCGTTATCGATCGATATCGATTTTATCGATTTTTTGCAAAATTTGAGTTTTCAAATTTCCCCACGGGGGTGATCAGCATGCTCGATTACCCCCCTGTGCAAAATCCTAGCCCCCTAGCTCAAATTTTGCAAAAAATCGGTAAAATCGACATCGATCGATAACGAAAAGTGGACTATGACACGCTCCCTGCCCCGAAGTGTATGTGTGCAAAATTTGGTCCCGGGCGGAGCCGGGTTTGCCATCTAGTGTCATTATAAAAAACATGACTTACTATTTCATACGAAAATGGAAGCAGTCAAATCGGTTGGAAAAATCAGAAGTTATGAATTTTTGCGCAGCGCAAGAACTTTTGGGACGATCCATACAGTGTGTTGGCTTCTATGGGTCACCGGAGCAAATGATTTTTAGAGCCGGGAAGAAAAAAAGCCCTAACATGCTTTATACTATTCGAAAGCTGAGATCATGGAGAATCGACGTAGACTGTCGACTTTCTTCTAGGTCTTCTGTGCCGCGAGATATGAAGGATTTTATGTACTTTAAAAACCAACTGCTTTTTTGTCCTCACTTTCTGCTCTCCACTGGATGCTACGAGGATAAATCCATATATATATATATATAAAACTCAATGTTTGTGAGGATGTTCGTTTAGTTGTCGTTCGTTATAGAAACGCGCGCCACTGAACCGATCCGGCTGAAACTTCGCGCAAGTATATTTTCGACCCCGGCGGTGGTTTAGAGCTACTTTCGGCGGCGATTCGCCGGGCCATTCTATCGATTTATTGATTTGTTTACTCAAACCTGAGAAAATGAAGGGCCATCATGGCAACCGATCATTTTTACATATAAGCATGTAAGAAGGGGCGGTGAAGTCCATTTCAGTTTTAAAGTTGGTAGGGTGCGGCAATTAGTCTGAAAGCGTATTATGCGCATGTTAGAAGAAATATAGAGGCGTGAGTTCTGTTGGCTTAACTAATTTGAAGTCTCGGGTGAGACCGGGGCCACCAGCTAGTTAATAATATAAATAAACATAAATGCCGTTTTTTTTGTAAATTTATGAGTGTACTTGTTGTTTGAGGTACTAAGCCTGCAAAACCTTTTGATAACGATTTTTCTCATATTCTCAGACTACAATACCAATCACAGCCCAGGTGAAGGGGGTCATCGGGAGTTTGGCCTCAAAGGGAAGGGGGTAAGATCCATCACTCCCCCTATCGCAACTATGCTCGGCACTCGGCAGGCATAGAGACGCGCAGCACGGTGGAGAAGACTTCGATGTCAAACGCAAAATTCTTGCGTATGAAACAGAGATCTCGGCTAGAAAAGCTTTGGAAGCATTCTGGATTGCTAGCAAGAATCCTAAGATGAACAATAAGAACGAGTGTTTATCAATAACTAGTGACTTCCTCCCGTTCGTATCGTTATGTGATCTATAACTGTAGATCATCTTGGTCCCTACAGTATGATTCACTCGTCTGCCGCAACTGCCTTTTTCCTTCTTTTTTTGTGCAAACTACTCGAGTTACAGTAGTCTTCCGGTATGTCCTCTACACCGACATTTTATTTGGTAGCGAGATTGTGAGAAAGTCGAAAACTAGCAGAGCTGGAGGAAACGCTTGGTGGTCTGGAATTACGGATGACACTTAGAAGCATTCAGGCTTCTGAGGAAGACGAAAGGCGTCGAAATGTAAGGCCGTGATTGGAAGAAATAAAAACCACTTCTCAAACCTGTACGGCACAAAAGAAATTTGTCTTAGAATCTTTTTCCACGAAATGTGGCGTTTATTTAAAAAGAATGACGCTACTTTCAAAACGACCTAATATTTAACAAGCGTTTTCCAAAATTTCCCAAAAATTCGAATATTCAAATGAGCGATTTTCGCAACTAGACAAATAAATGATTATTCGGATAGACGTCTTTTTCACCTACTCGACTATTCGAATAATCGAATAAAATCGAATAACTTTCTCGAAAGTTCGACTATGAATATTCGAGGAAAGTAAATTAGATTATTATGTTAAATTGTTCGAATAAGAATATTCCAATAATCGCCACTGAGACGAGGGACTCAAGATGCAGGCTCTCCCTCCTATCACAAAAATCGGTATTACCCGATTAGCCACTCAAAATCCCATATTCACATTAAACTTTGCTAGGGCTATTCGACATGCTGAAAAAAAACTCATTGCGCAGGCTAGCGTTTCTGCGATTACGGTCTATATGATAGGTTAGAACATAAGTTGAAAATGCCGCAATCTAGCATGAGGGTGGGGACGGGGGGGGGGGGGAGGGGGAGAAAATGAGGCGCAGGTCACAATGATGGTACACGGTCTCTTTGAAGAAAATAACGTCAAACGTTGACTAAAGTTCCGCATTCGCGACGCTTGAGTTTGCGGCGCTTGGTCGCGCGTAAAGCGTTGCCGAAGAGACTGAAGAGAATGAAGAGAGGACAGACCACCTCTACCAAGTGTAGGCGTAGCGTAAAACCATAACTGCAGACTCGCATCATGCTAGCTCTGGTCTGGTAGGATTAGGACAGTGTATAGTGCCCGCGCCGCGTTTGCGACCGCTTAAGCATCGTTTAGACCGCAACGGTACTCGTCAATATTCGTCGAACCTGCCTGAACCCGTCCGAACCTGCCTTAACAAACCGTAATCTGCCAAACTAAGGAAGAGATATGCCCTTGAATCAGCATCTCAAAGCACGCGTGATACATGGGTGCATTGAAATACAAATTAGTGAGTGGTAGTAATTTGGTCGAAACCATCGAATGATGTGATGATTCAATCATGATTACATCGTGGTAAGCATGATCATCTTCTTACGGCCGTTCACTTCAATCGGTCATACAAAATTATGAAACATGCAAGTTACTTTCGGAAGACCATACTTGTTTCATGCTTGTTTCATTCTAAACCAAACTATGAATTAATCAGCAGGTTAACACCATTGTTTCCTTATCAGGTAGAGTAATGAAAACAGCATTTCATTTCATGAGACGCAGACGTGAAACCACCATATCTTATATTAGGTTGGTGCAAAAATAATGAGCGTTTTCCCATTTTTCACTTTGACTTGCTATAATTTTTCATAAAATATACATTTTGAAATGTAATAAAGACCATCAGATGCAATGAACCTTTCGCAGTACAGCGCACATTGAACTATACTCATATCTCATATAGGCAGAAAAATATGGATTGAAAAACAAAAAGAGTTTTTTTCTGAAGCCTTGTTTTTGACAGAACATAACTCCTTTCACACTTTGTTCTTATGATTTATAAGCAGCCTGTCTTGTAGCCGCAAGCCAGTAGTACAAAAATACATGGAAATGGCTTGAAGCAAAAAGATTAGCGAAGAGGGAAAAATCGAAATTCAAAAATATCAACTTTTTTAGCAATTTTCAGTAAGCCTCAAAACCCCGAAGTAGAGAATTTTTTAATTTTCTGCGTACTGAAAAGCTGGATGTTTTTGCAAAAACCGCTAATGGGACTCCTACCCTCACGCTTACAGAGTTGAGCAAAGTTTGAGCGACTGCTTTTTACAAAAGAAAGTTATGGGCTCTAAAATGACCACAACCAGTACCCATGTTAAGCCGCCGATATCTCACTTCAGATAACTTGAAAAAATGTGGTTGAATATGCGTAATGTAGACAATTTCCATTACATATAGCGGCTAGATTTTCGATAGATCATGTTCATTCGCGCTCAAACTCTGGCCAGAAAAATGAATGCAGCGAAAATCTAATTTTAAGTGCGATTATGTGAAGCTCTATGAATTCTTAACAGAGTGGGCTAGAAGTTCCTTTCGAACATCGTCAGATAGAGCATGAAAAGCGCTTTCTAACAATGTGCTGAAACCGTTAAAAAGAAAGACGTGTGATGGAGAAAAGCTGTCCTGAAAAAAGTCCTAGGAAAACGCTCATTATTTTTGCACCAACCTAATATATAGAGCTGAATGTCTGTTTGTCTGTCTGTCTGTCTGTCTGTCTGTCTGTCTGTATGTCTGTCTGTACGTATGTTCCGAATAGAAAATTCCATTTCTGAACCGATCGGGACCAAACTTGGCACACATACACTTTGGGCCCCGGCGGGTGTCACAGTCCACTTTTCGTTATCGATCGATGCCATTTTATCGATTTTTTGCAAAATTTGAGCTACGGGGCTGGGAGTTGGCACAGGGGGGTGATCAGCATGCTCGATTACACCCCCTTGCCAAATTCCAGCCCCCTAGCTCAAATTTTGCAAAAAATCGATAAAATCGGCATCGATCGATAACGAAAAGTGGACTGTGACACCCGCCGGGGCCCGAAGTGTATGTGTGCCAAGTTTGGTCGGGATCGGTTGAGAAATGGAATTTTCTATTCGGAACATACGGCGGAGCCGGGTAAGCCAGCTAGTCATAGTTTAAAATGAAAAAGTATCTCCGACCACTTTTTCGTTTAAAACAATGTTGTGTTGGTTTTACAAGTTAGGAAGAGTGAGGGAGATCAGTCTGCAACTTACTATGTGAAAGCTTACTTGTTTACAGCTTAGATAAGGTTATGGGAAGATGCAAGGCTGAAAACCGAACTGCAAATTTGGCAAAGTGCAATGAAGGCGGTCAAGCATGAGAATGATTGGAAGTTCGGTCCCTTCTATGACTTTGCTTTGCACGATAGCATTTCGAGGTTTCCTATTGGTTAATTCGTGGTTTCGTTGGGAAAATGATGTGAAGCTGCTGGTTAGCTGGTGTCATGAAAACACAGTTAACATGATGGTTTCGACCAAATTACTACCACTCAGTTACAAGTACAGCCTTTTTCAACCTGGAGTGGAAATTATAAGTGGAGGTGCGCGTCCGCACCGCCATTGACTCAGCAAGATAGATTAGAATGAAGAGACGCAGACTGCAAAGCGCGAATCGTTGCGAAGCGGAGCCAGTCCAATTTCCGCCTAATCTGAGTTGAAACTTATTATAACTCGATGGCATATCACCTTCGTTTCCCTCATTTGGCAGGTTTCGGTGGGTCCGGTGGGTTCAGGCAAGTACGGACAGGTTCAGGCGGTTTGAGCGCGGTCTAAACGATGCCTAATTTAGCGATTCAAGTGGATTCGGACGGGCGGCGGATAGATTGCCCTAGCTCAGTATGCGACCTCCGTCCAGGAGAGGTTATGCACTCGTAACCAAAATCTGAGCGAATGCACGCGCAGCTGAGGAAAGACTGGGGAAAGGGTATTATTTTGAGATTGTAACATACAATGTTCTCAAATTTACTGAAGTTATAGCAAGAATTTATATATCATTTGTTTAGACTTTTCAAGACAATTACGGACATACAATTTGGACGGGCAACACGTTCAGGCTGGACGGTCGACGTTTGTTAAACACAATGAGCAGATTACAGTATCTGTACGCACGATATTCAACTGATATAATTAGAGTGAGACTATTGGTATTTTAGTGTCAATTTGATGATGCAAATGAGTTGCCTTGTACTTTAGTATAGGAACATTGTCCTTGCCTCAGTCCCTACCAACAGTTCGTGCTATAAGTGAGATAGTTGCCTAACTAGAAATTTGCCTAAATCTACTGCTATACCTCACTTGTAACCGATACAGACTGGTTCCCGGAGCGAGAGAAACAAATATGGTCATTACACGCGGAGTCCGGACTAATGCCCCTCATAGAGTAAGGCTAGCATGTGAAAGGAAAAGTATTTTGCGAAGGCGGCGCCAAGTAGAGAAATGTGATTCTATGATACGCGACGTCTCCACGGAATACCGTTGCTTTCGCGCATTCTGCAGATACCAGTAGTCTCGGAGAGGACAACTAGCAGATTTTTTTCCCTCTGCAGCGGCGCCTACCAACGGTCTTCTTGATTCCAACCTTAAAGCAAAACAATACACTAAACATCGCGCATTCGGCATTTGACGTCGCGTACGCAGCATTCAACGCGACTCTACAAGTATCGTCGAATCATGACGCGCAAAGACTGGGCGCCGTTGCGTCCGACGAAGATAGTTTGTGCATAGGAGAGACAGTAGACGGTAAGGGGAACGAAATAGCGCCCGATCATGGAGACGCCGAGATGTCCGCAGTCTCTGCGTGCCATGAATCGCCTATAGCTTAGTCGTCGTAGGCTGTTCAACATAGCGCCACAGAAATCTGGACACGTGGGGATTGCACGTAGAAACTGTTCTTAGAGGCCAAACGGCTCTGCTTAGAGGCACCGTCCAGCAGAATCTCGACTTCTATTTTTTTTGCCTAATTCAAGCCTTTTCATGGCGCCGATTCCAAATAACAGCACTCTGCTTGAATTCCTCAAAAAACTCCATTTTTGAGACAATTTCATAAGAACCGTGTTCGAGTGCTCCTAATACCATCCCTGTCGGAAGCAAACACTAACATGTAGAAACTATGTGTTTGATTGTGTTTGCCACGTGAAGACACGTCAAGGGCTGGGGAGAGTCCGCTCAAGGGGGCGGGCGGTGCGAGGGAGTGGGCGTGGTCCCGACGCTCGACCTTTCCTGCTCCGATCTTCTTCTGCAAGGGTGTTCGAAAGTCGGATTTGCGGATAATTCTAGATCGAGGCCGTAGTGCTCGGCGAAAATGTCCAGATCAGCCCGGACGCTGCGTTTGCGGCAGCACAGATGGTGCACTCGCAGCAAAAATGTACGTCCATAAACAAACACCACAACCGTACTGGCGGACGACTTCATCGGTTTGCATGCTGTTGCGTGAGACTCACAGCCGTTATGATGGGTCCCGCGTGAAACCCTTCAAGCCTATGCAAGTCGTCCGCTAAACACAGTACTGGGGAAAGATGCCTGGACGGTGCTTCAATGCCGCACCATTAGTGTCATTTATAGAAAACAGTTCACAGAAAAGGGGGTATCGCATTTGCCCAAAGTTAGAAGTTAATGACGTCCCTCATCGCTTACGTCTCTTGAAATTATGAAGCAGTGTGTGTGCAAAAAGATCGAAGACACTTCTGTAGCCAGCTATGGTTTACTGCCGACGAAAGCGCAGGTCCAAGAACGTGAACGCGGTTCTAGAAGCAGAGTGCAAGGGGCGCCGAGTCCAACAACGGCGAAAATACCATCGGCTCCACGATTGCCGCGAGCGTGGACTCGGGCGAGCATATCAGCGATACGGTTGCCCTGTGTTGGGACATAGCTTGTAAATTGATTATCGGTTGACCATCGCGACCGCCCTCGCAGCAAGCGGGGGGCCGATGGTACGTGCGGGACGCGTGCGCAACTAATATTGCTATTACGCCTTCGTCCGGCAAATCCTGTTACGCAGCCATTCTGATACCCGCAGACGAGCTTGCGATTCTCCCTGACCCGTCATAGAAAGCATGCCGCAATCTCAAGCACTCGCTGCGGCCGCGCGCGCGCCATAGCGCTACAGTGCGAGCGGCGCGTTGTGGTTGAAGCTGCAGTGCGAGCGGCGCGCCATAGTTGAGGCTGCAATGCGAGCGGCGTGCCATCAGTCGCAGCCGACTAGCGGCGCGCCTTATCACGGCCGGCGGCGCACTTAAAGGCTATTGCATGACGAAGACGCAGAAGCGGTATTAGTTGACCCGACGCAAACGCGGCGCGCGCATATCCTCACCGTTGTAAATCCTGCGCCTCATGCGCTCCGCGGCTAATAAAGCCGCGTTCGCGCCCGAAAGTTTTGCGCCTTCGTCATGCAGCAGCCTATACTTAGACCTCTGCGCGGCAGCGCGCGCGCCACAATATTTATTACTGTAGTGCAAGCGGCCGCCCTAATTGGGACTGCGAGCGGCGTGCCATAATGTCTTCCGCATCACACGCTGTAAGCACAAGTGATACCCGCGTGAAGTACGACGCAGTGTTTTGGGTGCTTCATCGTTCAATGAGGCTATCGCTGCTTCGCAATGGAGTTGTCTCATTAACACAAGTGGGGTTCTCCCACTGAGAGTCAGTCTCCATTAGCATTGCGAGTAGGTGCCGAGTTTGAATTCTTAATTTTAGAAATTTAAGTTTTCAAACCCAAGGTTTGGGAACTTCAAGTTTAAATTTGAGGAACTCAAAATCCAATTTTGATTGTTTGCCTGAAGTTGAAGGATTGTTATCAGGTCTACCTAGCAGATTCACCGTGATTCGCGCTGCTTCAAAGGCGAATGGGAATTTTCATACCATGCGAGCGGCGTGCCATTAGCGTGTGGCGCGCGTACCATTTACTCGCTCCACGCGCCATTTGACGGCCGGCGGCGGGGGACATGAGCGCCCGCGCGCATGTGCGCGCGCCGCCGCAGCGAGTGTCTGAGAGCAGGAGGGTCCCGCAAAGATTCTGCTTCTCTAAGGTAGGTACCAGAGTAAGCGAATTGTTCAGGTTGGGGTCCTGCGCAGAATTGACGTCACTTGGATCGCCAGCATGGGCTGACGTCCCCGACGAAATACACGTGTATCGATCGAAATGCTTGAGTGACGTCCATTCTGCGCGGGACCCCAACCTGAACAAAATATTCGCTTACTCTGGCACCTACCTAACCATGGCAAGACGCGCTCCACTCGTCCAAAAAAATTGAGGCCTTGGGAAATGGTGATTTTTGCCATTTTCGCGCTCTTCAAGGTGGATCTCCGGAATCAGCGCTTCGAATTACCCCAGGTAAGCAAAAAAATTGAAGTCGAAAATCTGCCGAGCCGCTGCCTTTAACAAAGAGATCGAAGTTGTCAGAGTTTGCAGTCCTCCGCTCTAGCACCAATCTGGTAAAACCTTTTGTTAGATGCACTAACGCATATCTCCAAGATACAAAAGTCGGATGGCTAGTACGACTTGAAATTAGTTTGTAGTTTCATGATTACTGCCAGATTCAAGAATTTATGTTTCCGTGTTGGAAATTTGTTATTGTATCATGACATCACAGTGTATGATGAATGAATGTGCGAAAAATACCACTCTTTGACCCAGATAGTCAATGCTCGTTTTCAGATCACACTAGGGGTGAACTTGTCTGCAAAAAATCTCAACTTCTGCCATTCATCGCTAAATTGTTGCAAAAACTCTTCAATTTTTCGAAGCTTCACCTGAAATCAAATGAAGAGGCTATCGTACTTGTTACGAGTTTGCATTTGACAATGGATGGCGATGGCAACACGATCAAGCGCAATCTGAAATAACGTTCTCCTTCGTGCCTGATATTCCCCTCTTGATTGACATCGCTTCAAGGTTGCTCAGCTAGACAGATTACCGATAAAGTAAATTAAAAATGAGAGCACTGTCGAAAAAACTGATGAAATGTACTAGGGTATTGACAGCATAGGACGACAATGCGGTACTGACAGAACGAACAGACAGGACGCCAATCGAATAGACGCCACCTGGCGTCTCTCCGACGGAGCGCACTTTTGCTACTCTGGTCGTCTGCTCTCTCGCGCGGTTCCTAGTGGGGATTTCTGGTAGTATTAGGTTGGTGCAAAAATAATGAGCGTTTTTATTTGCTTGCTTTAACAAAGCAACCAGACTCAACCCAACAAAGAGTAAGGGGTACTGTTCGATAGAGCAAAGCAAGCTCTATAAGATGGCACTTATGTCTTTACGCCATGGTCGATCCACCGAGAGTTCAAACTCAAAATCTAAAGATTTCCAAATGCCCAAAAAATCGAAAAAAAATCAGATCTTCGTCCAAATAATTTCTACGGACCTCCCACTCGCTCACATCAATACTATCGATATCTGATATCCATATGTGCAATTGCCGTATTTTTTCCTTGACTAGAAACTGAGAAAACGAAAATTTCCCTGATTTTCTCAAAGCAATGCTGAGCCGTTTTTGCATATGTAGTTCTATACTACAAACCTAGGTAAGCATAACTGAAGATTTTCAGCCCATTCCAAGCGGTGGTTTTCGAAAAATAGCGAATTCGGGTTTTTTCGTTTCAGTTCCAGTGCTAAAATCGACATTTCTCGAAAACTACAGCTTGGAATGGGCTGAAAATCTACAGTTATACTTACCTAGGCTTGTAGTATAGAACTACATATGCAAAAACGGCTCAGCATTGCTTTGAGAAAATCAGGGAAATTTTCGTTTTCTCAGTTTCTAGTCAAGGAAAAAATACGGCAATTGCACATATGGATATCAGATATCGATAGTATTGATATGAGCGAGTGGGAGGTCCGTAGAAATTATTTGGACGAAGATCTGATTTTTTTCGACTTTTTGGGCATTTGGAAATCTTTAGATTTTGAGTTCGAACTCTCCGTGGATCGAGCATGGCGCAAAGACTTGAGTGCCATCTTGTAGAGCTTGCTTTGCTCTATCGAACAGTACCCCTTACTCTTTGTTGGGTTGAGTCTGGTTGCTTTGTCAAATCAAGCAAATAAAAACGCTCATTATTTTTGCACCAACCTAATACAATGGCGTCCGTAAAGACTATAGTCTCTGCCCCAGCGTATCAATAATTCTAATCCGTCTGAGCTCAGGGTGCGGCATTTAACTGGACTGTTATGACATTCGTATGTAATATATAAAAAGTCTAGTTTCTGTTGAGGTAAGCGCAGTTAAGTTGTTTGTGTACTGTTCTATCCCACGAGGAGTTCTCAGTTGATGTTAGTGGTCAAGGGATGGGATGTGGTATTCTTCTATGTAAACTCATAGTAAATTTTGCAAGCATGCCGCTAAACTGCGCAAATTTAGACTTTACTGAATTCAATGGAGATCATTGAAGTAGGTAACACATAAACAAGCGAAAGAACCTACTTAACGAAATGCAAGGACTCACACTCATCATCATTTACTGATTCGAGCCGGATGATGGAAAGCAGACTTCCAAAAGTGAAGACGCACATTCATTTGCGACAAGCCACGCTGTCACAATTTCTTGTTAAAACTTGTTTTGTGGTGTGATGACATGACAAAATGAAGGCATCGCCGCTTGCTACAGTTTTTATGTTATATTATGTTATTTTGTTACAATGCCAAAGCAGAATTTCAACGAATCTTCCTTTTGCCAATGTGCTGATTGTGAAAGCCAATGATTCAGATTGCCAAAGCTGAGCCTAACAAGTTCGTGAAACGTCCAGGAAATGTTTTTTATTGTTTAATTATGGAGAATGCTTGATGGCTGGGGCACAAGAGCTGGCTGTAACTTTGAGAACTGGGCACCAGTTCGGCACCAGTTCGGTATCCCAAATTCGAAAAGGTTTCCGTTATTTTCTTTGAAAAATTTTAGACAGCCCCCCTCAGCTCTCTTCCAGCAGAAGTTCAGACAGTGACAAAATAGAATCGCCGAAACTAGCAGATTCGGGTAGTCGCCGATATCTCTCCCCCCCCCCCCTTTGCAGACAGCTGGTAGGGAGGTGTGATGTCTGTAAGGCCCTGGGCATACATACCTCTCGTGATTTCAGTCGCCACGCAATATAGCCATTTGCCTTTCTTCGAACTCAATACTCGCAGATCACGAATGCTTGGTGTACACAACTTCTGTGAGTCGTTAAAATGTGCTATTCTTGTGCTCAGGCTGAGCTCGCGACGAGTAGTAAGTAGCTGGAGTTGCCAAATCGCTCAAAACTGGGATGGCGTGAGGTATGCCTGAGGCCTGAAGCTAAGAGCTGCCTGGAACTACCGGGCATATGTCAAGAATAACGATAGCTGGCAATTGTGGCAAGACTAGATTTACATACCCACACATGTAAACACTGTGGACTAGAAAACCAATAAAATCTCCTAGTTTGTGTTCATGAGGTCCTCATCTCAGCCTTCGCGAACAAAGAAAAGAGGGGGGGGGGGAGGTGGGAAGGGGAAGGGAGCACAAATTACAATTGACAGACTCCATGTAGTGCAAGTTATCTTTATCCCATAACTTTACACTGTAGGTTTAACGAGTATCAATCAATAAGAGTTAGCTAATGTATATATCACAGTGATATAATAGTTACAGAGTAGAACAGCGCTGAACAGAATATGCATTGAGAGGGTGCGTTTCCAAAGAAATCGATGCTGCGTCATTAGAATGGCACCATAAATTTCTGGTAAGGTAAGCAATTCAAGACAAATAGAAGAATACCGAACACTGTGAAACATTCTATCAGACCTATACTCCTAACACCCAACTACACCGATCAAGACTAAAATTTAGCGTAAATCCAACCTGTACAGAAACACTGATTTAACATCGCAATACGACTAGAAACACATACGAAAAAAGTTAATACAACTAGTGTCAAGAGTCGGAAACACAACAGTAGTTCATCAGAGCGACCATCGAATCGAGATGCGATGTCTATCTTCGCAGTAAAGCAAGGAGAACAGCAGCAGCAAGTCCAATAATGGCAGTAAGGGATATCTGAAAGGATTCATGCATAGTAAACAATCAAATATGACTGTGTAGCTCGTTGTTAGATGTGTAACTCTTGGGTCGAACAAACAATTTCGCCCATATCTGATAATTAATGGAAAACTTGCGGACGAATGTGTGGAAGAAGAATCAGCTGTTGTACTCTGTTTGGAAAGGAGGAAATTCTTTATAACAAGCAGGTTCTAACAAACATGATATCCTTTCCAAATAGAGTAAAACCGCTGATTCTTCTTCACACTTGCGGACGAATGTGCGAAAGAAGAATCAGCTGTTGTACTCCGTTAGTAAAGAAGGAAATTCTTTATAACAAGCAGATTCTTTCTAACATGATATGTAATCTCCGGCCATTCATGCCTTTAAATTAGTAATATGAAAATCCATTTCACGCGCAAGAAACAGATTTTCAGATCTAAATTTGGAAAAATCTTGAATTGAGTAACAAACTGTAATTATTTCATTATTCTTTTTATTTCAAAGCAAAGAAACTCCTCAGCTGAGTACTTAGGAAGGCGTGCAAGTGGTACCCAAGCAGCCGCTACCGCAGCCAACCGCCAGTGCTGCCAGCACAGCCGCTGCAGATAGTACAGTAATTACGCTCGTCCTGTTGTTTAGAGATTTTCGGCACTCCTTCGCGCTGAGGTGCGATATCAGCCTCAGGATGACATGATATCCTCAATATTTTGAGGATCATGCAATCGAATACAAAACTATACAAGAGATTTTCCAATTTACAAACGATTGCAAAAATGAATAAATCGTAAATCAAGTTGTTTTTCTGTCAGATTTTGGTAACAGCATTCAATGACTGTTTATCCTATTTTACCAATTTTCCAGCAATTCCTTGAACGCTTCAGAATTTAAAGTGCGTTTTCGCTGAAGTGGTTATTATGAGTGGTTCTTTTCAATTTTGGTTTTTTTTTTCAGCTTTGAAAATTCTCGAGAATAGATGTGCAAGAATACAAGATGTACGACTGCATAGGCTACACGGTTAGCTTTGACCTTCTGTCCATCTGGACGCATGCAGTTGTGACCTAGCTGGCAGGACATTTACGGAACGCAGTAAAAAAAGTAGATTTTTAATTTTTATGATTTTTGGCGTTCTTGAAGGTACAGCAATTAAAGTGTGTTTTTGTTTTGTTTCTTGATCTATTTGATCCCGTGTTAACGTGACGAGAGGTTTGGGTTTTGATGTCATTAATTATTTATTTTCTCAAAAAAATATGTTTTAAATTTTCGACGTATGCTTAGACCTGAGGCTCTTTTTCGAATTCTTTGTGACCATTTCCTTGAAAAAAAAACACTGTGTAGCTTTTTATTTGTACAGTTCTCAGAAATTAATAAACTTGTTCGATGTTCCGTTAGATATATGTTCGAGTATCACGCTATTTCTCAGGCTGATATCGTACCCCAGCCCGACGAGGTGCAAGAAAACCTCTCAGCAAGTTTTAGGCGACGAACATAGTTTTTATATACGATCCGCAGCGACTTTGCCGACAGCTCTGCTGCTGGCTCCGCCAGCAGTCAGCTACCGCTTGCTACGCACCCAGTACTCACTACTTTTGTCCACCCACCGCTATGCAAAAAAGCGGCACTTCAAAAAAAACAATTTTCGAAGTGCTACACGTGGTAGTAATACCTTGTATTCTGACACTAAGATAATCGAGATTAATAATATATCGAGTATTCTAATCTCAAGATATTGAGAACTATCTATGCTTTGGTTGACAAAAAAGAGTTCTTCTCAAGTAAAAAAAAAGCCAAGCTCAGTGAAACCTGTTCGAAAACTATTAAGAAATTTCTAATCACAATCAGATAAAATTTATTTACAGCTAGCGAAGGTCATTCTCAGTCTATCACTGGGATTTGGGAGTGTTAGCGAATGAGACGAGGAAGGTCAGAAAAAGAAGTGGCAAAAATTCAAACAAACTTCAAGAGTCAAATCTAACAATAAGTCATATAAAAATTATAGTCGATATACCTATCCGACCCAAAGATGGTAAAAGTATTGCTGTAAATAAAAACAGCATATAGATGACTGATATAGCCTGCCTGTTGAATTACTTAGGCCCGCTCACTAACATACGCATTTTAGCACTGCAACCTCAGTGTCTTTATTCATTAGGTACATCAGCAGATATGCTACTATATCCTAAGAACAACCTTTGTCTAAGAAGATTCGAGATCACCAACCATGAGTTAATTAGGTAATTCGGCAATAAAGCTTTTTTCATTTCCATATATATCTGCGAGCAGAGCTCGAAATGTTTATAGAATGCTTACCGCCAACAGGCTTCGCTTCCGCGAACAACTGATAAAGACTATATTGTTTAAGGCTACTGCATGACGAAGGCGCAGAAGCAAAATTAGTTGAGCGGGCGCGAACGCGACCGCGTATCCTCACCATTGTACCCTTTGATTCAATGAAATTGGCGGCCGAGAAGGCTCAAACCCGCGACGCAGCCTGCGTTTCTCTCGCGAGCGTGCCCTTCTGATCATTCCCTAGCCTTGGTTAGGCCTCGAAGCCCCGCCTTCCAGCCGCCAATCCCGCTAAATCAGAAGGTAAACCAACGCCTCATGCACTCCGCGGCTGATAAAGCCGCGTTAGCGCCCGAAGATTCTGCGCCTTCGTCATGCAGCAGCTTATTGATATATATATATATATATTGAGTAGGCAAACATTCTCAAAGGTGCTTATCGATGGACTTTTTGTTGAGGACCGATATCTAGACAAATATCACGAACCTTATCACGAAATCGACGATGCTCAATTTCGTCTTCCAATTGGTACAATCTCGTCGATATACGACCTGAAAATATGAGAGCATAAGAGAACATCGAGGCATTAAGCGGTGCTTGTATAAATCTTTGGCATGATTTGTGCCTCAGTTTCAATGACGTACTGCGATGAGGGTTTGTGAAACAAATTAATATGGATAAAAGCTAAATGACGGCAAAGGCTTCAAAACTACACTGCGAAAAGCAACTATTTAGCTGTATGTAAATCGACATAGAATAGCACAAAAAAGAAACGAGATCTTACCAATTTGACGACGCATTAACTTCAGTTCTTGCAAAGGGTTCTCTTCTATTGCTATGGAATTTTCGCTTCGTACAGGTTCATCCTAAGATTTCATATTTATGAAGTGAATAGAAAACAATAAAGGAAACCTACAGCAGGATCGCCTCTGTCCAGGTATGGGCTTTCTTTGAGTGTGATGGTGTTTGGAAGGTCCTTTATATCATTCTGAAAGCTTACATGAGTTCACATCATTAGAATAAAATCCGAAGTATGTACCTCTCCCACTTGAGTGATATGATCATTCATGAGCTCCAATGGTTGTGCCTCATAACCTTTGTAACCATCTCCACCTGTGAGTACTATCCGATCTGGTACATTCATCATCTGCATCAGACGTTCACGTTCCACGGTGGTATGATTCTAGAATGAGTGCATAACAGAACTGCTTTCAGAAACTTCAGCTCCTCTTGCAGTGAAACAAAGTCATTAAAGTCAACTAAAACCACAAAATTTGATTTTCTCAAAAAGCTGAACTCTCGATCATGAATGATAAACCCCATAATATTTGGAAGCTCCTATTCCAGAAATGATAAGACAACGCTAGCGGAAGCAACAAGCTTTCTCGACGCTGAAAAATGTCGGCAGTCTTTCGAATCCAACATCCGAATCCTCAAACTTGATAGAACATCGGCCTAATGTCTGAATATGCAACAAGCTTTCCTTCACACAGCCGTATGTTGGATAATTTTCTTAACCTTTGATTTCAGATTCCGAAAACCGACAAGCCTTCAATCAGGTTCGACTGGATGTAATTCAGATGTCGTTCAAATGATAACAAGAGGAGAAAACTAACATCATATCCGACGCTCTTCAGTGGCTCTCCTGTGACTGATATATGTTCTGGTACGATCATCGTCCTGCAATGTCAATGTAATGAATTTACAACAGGTAAGTGTTTGCCACTCAAAAGATGTCAGAACTCCTTGCGCACGACAAAATTAGGTGGGAGAAATTCTGAAACGTTATTCGCGATGACAATGAGGAGTAGCTAATGTCAATGACAGATCACGAGCTTTGGTGACGAAATAAAATCGCAACGTGAGATTTTAGTTAGAACAGACGTATTGCTCGCCGTAGGTGCCGCACCTGCAGACATGTACGCTAATTAGCGGCTTTTTGCAGAATTCATTCACTTTTTTCCTAGGCAGGCGCCATATTTGATCCACTTGGTCCGCTTCTTCCACTTCGCTTCTGGTTAAATCAGTGAACTGATCAACAGTGGAAGGGATGTCCACTTGATAACTTGATCCACTTGATCAACTTCGCCATTTGCCAAGCCAGTGAACTGAGTAATAGCGAAGCGGATGTTTATCCGCTTCATCCGCCTCGCTATTGGTCAGCCCGCTGATTTGGCCAATAGCAAATGGATGAATCTCATAATCGCGCGAACCGGATAAGTATGGCGCCTACTTTAGGCACGCGCCATACTTGATCCGCTTTATCCGCATGACCCATTTTAACTGCTTCACTATTGGTCAGCTTGTTGATTTGCCCAATATCGAACTGGACGGAGCAGATTAAGCGGATCAAGTATGGTGCGTTACTTAGGGTGGCTCCATAGCGCGCCGTTAGCCCCTTTGAAGGCAGCAACCAGGCAAATCTGGGCCTACGCGAATCTCACTTGGAGAATTTTGGAGCCCTAACTAAAACATTGCCCAAGCGGCAGCTCAAATGGTGAGCTCACAGTTGAGATGTTGCCTCCAAACTAGACCCGGGATCGTATTCGCATGGATTCATGGCGCGACACATCAACTCCACGCGGATCCACGCATGTCGCGCCATGAATCCATGCGAATACGATCGCGGGGTCCAGTTTGGAGGCGAATATTTCAACTGTGAGTTCACCATTCAAGCTGCCGCTTGAGCTGTCCTAGTTAAGGCCCCAAAATTCCTTTCCACACCAGAAAGCCGTATGTCCAGATTTGCCTGGACCCTGCCTTCAAGCACTATTCAAGGCATTCGATTATCCGTCCCAATATCGAAACACAAAACTTGCTCAAAGTTTGTTTGGCGAGGTTATTCGGCATGTTACTTACAAACAGCAGAATCTTTCATAAGGAAGGCCTTGGAATAGTGGGGTAGTGCGCAAAAGTGGCTAGCGGCGGCTGCCGGCGCGGCATGAAGACACCCGTAGAGCTCAGTCTTCACTAAACAAAAATCCAAGCTTGATCAACAGCTTTGTCCTGTAAAAATGGAGACTTAAATAATGTAATGTTATGAAAACGCCTTCATCTCATAAGCTTCTTCCTGCAGACTCAGGCAGTGTCATGTTGCGAAGACCACTCACTTCCATCGAAATAAAGGCAGACGATATTGACCATATGGAAAAGGTTTTGCTAGAGTTATATCAAAAAAGAGTTAGTTTGAACTTTTTATCATTACACCTTTTTGAAATATACATTCACTAGTTGCACCACTACATCAGTTCAGGATCCTTCGAAAACACCTATGGAAACTGATACTAACTACACAACACCTTCAACAGCGATTTCCAGTGAACGTAAGTGCTTCCGTTCTTTTTCTGGTTTTGTTGTCTCACTTGGTATCTATTTCTGTGGGTCGCCACAACAGTGGAAATTTTCCAGCCAAGCGACCTGTATCTCCTACGGAGACGCTGTCTTCTATGGATACCTCTGGGAACCAAACTTTACCAACCTTTATGTCTCCAGGAAACAGCTTCACCAATGAAGGATCCGCTTGATGCATCTTTCTCATCTTGGAAATATGTTGATTGCAATGTCTAAATGTTACGGGTTGTAAATCAAACATTTTTTGATTCAAGTAAAATTTGCGAAATTAATGCTTGCAATTTTGACAGCGCTTATTGCGTAAAAATTCTTTGTACTGGTGACTTGCAAATCTAATCAGCGATGCCAGGATGCTAGAAAACTATGGATATCAGCGAAGTTTCGGCAAACCACAGAGCAGAAGGAAAGTGTTCAAAGATGAAGACGATGATGTGGTGGAAGTGCAAACTAGCAGCGCAGGTGCGAGATAAGTCAATGTGTCTCATCTTCAATCACATTATTTCAGGAAAGAAACAAGATAAGGTAAAACCTGAGCCGTTGAACCTCAAGAGAAAGCATGACTATCATAAAGATTCCAAGCTGAAGGCGTGGAGAATGATCATCAGAAATCTACCATTTAAGGCAAGCTTGATTTTTTACTCTTTTACTTCTTCAAGATCATGTGTTTTATAGCTTTTATGCTACTTCCCAGATTGTATTATATTTTGGTATAATTTATCGATCATTTAGACCACAAAAGAAGACCTCCAGAACGTTTGTTCCAAATTTGGTCCTTTCACCGACATTGTCCTTCCTCCCTCAAAGAAAATGCCAAAGCGCATTGCTGGTTTCGCTTTCGTTCAGTTCAAAACGAGAGAAGCTGCTGAAAAGGCTCGGGAACACTTCAACTCCAATAAGTTTAAGGTCAGCTTCATAGCTTTCTCTACAACTTGCTACCACAAATTTCTCAAATTATAGGGTCGTTTGGTAGCTGCAGACTGGGCACTTCCAAAGGATACCTATGAGACGGCTGCTCAAGAAGGCAGGTTAATTTATCTCAGGGTCATGAACGTGTTCGATCGTGTTTAGAGAGGGAACAGCTCAAAAAGAAGGTCAAATTGGAAGTAGAAGACAGTGAAGATGTGAAAGAAGAACCGGAAACGTCAAGGTAATCTCATCATCGTAAATCGATGCAAACGATGATCCAAATCATGATCTAGGAAGCAAAAGCCGTTAGCAACTCATCTGAATAGCAAAGGGAATGAAGACGATGATGATGAAGATCTGAGGTGAGTTTTTGTTTTACTAGATGTAGTGGTCTTTTAGACTCATAACTTCAGTTTCCTGTTTCATCTTTATTTCATCGTCATTTTTAATAATTTTTGATTTTGATTCGGCTGTTATCGTTTTCCCATCTTTTAGTGATGAAGAAATAGACGAAGATAGCAGCGGTGACGAAAGTGCATCTGGACAGGAAAGTGATGATGGCACGAGCCAAAAAGATGGTGAAGAAGGGGAGGAAGAAAGCGATGAAGACGTAAAACCAAAAAAGAAGGATTCGGCGATTGACGAAAACCGTGTTATTTTTTTGAGGTGACCTTTCGAAGCTTTGTTGTTTTACTCAAGTAATTGTTTGGAAGATGGTTGCACAATGAAATTTTATCCAGGAATCTCTCTTTTGAAACTACCGAGGAAACGCTGAAGACCGAGATGGAGAAGTTTGGTAAGGTGGAACTTGCGCTGTGCTGCAAATTTCGTGATAGTGGTCATCCTAAAGGTTCGTGTGAGCAGCGCTAAAGTAACACTCAGTTTTGAAGTATTTTGACAAGGAGATAGAATTTCTGAATTTTTACCCTTCAGGAACAGCTTTTGTCCACTTCTGTTCTCCAGTAGAGGCGCAAGCATTACTGGAGGCCACCGAGCGAGGACTCGAAATAGGTATTACCTCGAACCATAGATTTATCTGTGCAAGTCGTTTCATTTTTTAGACGGTAGAGAGATCAAAGGATCATTGGCCATTCAGCGAGAGAATGCGGCTGAAATTCAGAAACAAAAAAGTGTCAAAGTAAGTGCTATATGTGATTTGCTGTTTTCTCCTAAACTTTTAGCTCCTTCATATATAGGTGCCGGAGGATAAGAGAAATCTTCGATTGATTCGTTTCGGCTTAATCCGAGAAGGAACATCTGCAGCTAAAGGAATGAGTTCTGAAGATGCGGCTAAGAGACAACGCTTAGCTGAAGTATCTAGAAAGAAACTGGAAAACCTCCACATGTGAGTAACAAGCAATATATAACGGTTCTTTCCTCGCGCTCAGTTTTCCTATTAAGGTTTGTGTCACCCACGCGACTAATGATACATAATCTTCCCATGTCTATGACTGATGAGAAGCTGAAGCAGATATGTCGCAATGCAACAGGCACTGCGGGTGTTATAACGGAATGCCGCATATGGAAAGATACGTCCAAATTGGATGCGAAGGTACACCTACACGTAAGACTACATCTTCATCATTCTTTACCGACTATGTGACTTTCAGGGGAACCCGCGCTCCAAGGGTTTTGCATTTGTGAACTTTGCTGAACATAAGGATGCTTTGACATGTTTGCAAAAACTCAACAACAATCCTGCAACGTTTACAAATGAACGCCGACCTATAGTAGAGTTTTCAATTGAAAATCTGATGGCTATAAGAGCAAAGGTGAGCTCATCATAGTTGTTCTTTGATTTCACTGAGTTCCTTCAGTACATCTTAACTACATACTTCAGGCAAAGAGGGCATCTAACAGTAAAGGGGAGAAATTAACAGGAAAGGAGTTAAGCGAAAAGATTAGGCAGCAGGTGAGTGGCTTTTTGCAGATACATAGGATTTTCTCTCACTGATTATAGGTGAAACAATCAATAGGAGAAGTGCATGCCTCAGGAATGAAAGTAATGCCCAAATTCCTTGGTAAAAAATTGCGACACAAGAACATGAGCAAGACACAGTTGAAGAAAAAGGTACGCCTTTTTCATGGGTTATTGATATCTGAGATCTTAATGATGATGTTGCCTTGAGAGAGCTATTGTTTGTTTGTGTACGGCATTATACACCCCATTTGCTTTTTGTTCAGAATTTGAATAAGAAAAAATTCGAAAAGAGGAAACAAGAAACACTTGCTAGTGATGTGAACATCAAGAAATCAAAAGGAAAGGACAAGAAACAAATCACAAAATATCTCGCCTTGTCATCATGAGTTCTCCTTGCCTAGGAACCATTAATAACTCACTACTTCCATCCATGTTTTTTTTATTATCTCTTCGTAAACTATCTACTCAATAGATATGTCTATAGTCTGTCAACTTGTTGTTCTTGTTGCTGTTGTTCTTGTTGCTCTGTGCTGTTGTATGTTGTTGATGGAAACCTACATTGTTGTTTGTATAAAGTAAATATATTACGCTGCACTACGTCCTTGATCTGGGTTAGTCACTAAAATGAAGAATTAAAAGATAACTTCTTTGCCGTTTGACCTGGCTACTAGAGTGCTTCAACAATGCACCCATAAACATGTGAAGCTGCAAGGCTCGTTTGTTTTGTTTTGTTTGATAGTACAGTATCCCGCTAGATAATTATCTCTGTGAATAAGAAGCTCTTCTGTTTTCGTAGGCACTGCTTTATGGTGACCTGCTTTTAGAGCATCGTTGAAATCTAAGTGAATCAATGCTTTGTTGGTGTTTGCCGCAACATATCGTAAAGCTGTTTTATCTGTTTACTCACCCAGGAATGGAAAAGAGTTGACTCACCGAGTAGAGATTTTGTGAATGCATCTCTACAGTTGTTTTGGAGATGTTTTTGCATACTTTAAATATTCTGCGCAGTTCGCACAAAATACCTCTGCAAGCATAGAGAGGTAGTAAGAGTAGTAAGCGCAGTCTCAACTCAAATACTTCAAAGACTGCGTCTCACCATTTTTTGCTGGTCAGAGACGCCTTCGACAGTTAATTAATATGGCTAATGATAAATCCATTTCGAAGAGATCACGCTCGGTTACTATGGTGTTGAATGAGCAAGGCTTCAAATATCTCCATGCGCTGAAGCATTCCTTCGCTTGGTACGATAGGTGTGTCCTTTTCTGTTTACCAGCTCCGCTACAAAGACAGAGATCAACAAGATAAGCAATGCCATTTTTGTCTTGCTTTGCTTGTCACTCGGCTTTGAATCCAGCTACTCAGGAGAAGTTTATGGAGCTCCAAATTACTCGCATATCCTTTTTGTAAATGGCAATGACTGACCAACAAAGAAGCGCCAATAGCAATAATTGAATGTGAGCACAGGACAGGCGCTCAGCGATCTTTGGTCAATGACGATATCAAACGTCGGATCATACCCGCGTACATTGCAAAAGGCTCGACTGCTCTAGGAATTGTCATTGGTTTTTGGAGCCATTCCTGTTATCGATGAGCCTTCTTACTCGTGAGTTGGTTCTTTTCTTCACCCTCTTACCTCTAACAATTTGTGATGCTTTGACACGTTGTGTACCCGCTAATCAGTCCAGATATTTCATTGCCTTGTGTAGAACTATCTATATCAAGTGAGTTGTATAGGTGGGCTTACCTGCTTATACCTTCAGATAATTAGAACAATTTTTTAAATTTCTGAAAACTTAAGTGAGTCTTGAAAAAAATCCCAGGGGGAGTGGCTGCCGCCACCCCTTTTTTGAACATTTCGAAGAGACGCACGCAAAGGTTTTTATTGAGCATAGCATCTGAAAAAAAAATCGGAATGCGTGGCTTTGATATAGTTTATTTTGCTGCCATAGCGTTCGCTTTGTAACAGTGTCAGAGGCGGCAACAGAGTCGATGTAAGAGCTATTTTTAGTAAGCACCGTTTCAATGAATACCAAGAAAATTTGTCTATTTTCAGAGCTAAGATTCTGGAACTAATCATGCGTGCCGCTTTTTGATTGTCCATTTGTTATTTCCCACCAAAAAACACCAGAATTCTAATTTGGATCTGTATTGTGGTAGAGGTGCCCTTCCCTTTTGGTTAGCTCATCTTCGGAAATAGTCAGTCCTCAAGTGATAGACCAATACTCAGTTTCCTTATATCATTTGTGATCTAATACTTGTGAATGTCGTGTTTGACGTACTAACTATGAAATCACACATATGCTGAAATACATGTTTACAGTTACTTCGCGTAGATTTATACAACTAACGGCTGCAAGAATGACGGATCACTCGATTTATCAGTTCACTGTGAAGGATGCGGATGGAAAAGATGTCTCCTTGGAGAAATACAAGTACGTTTAGTGTTCTGTCTTTTTGAGAAACATAGCTATCTATTCTAGGGGCAAAGTGGTTGTGATTGTTAATGTAGCATCGCAGTGCGGTTACACTAACTCGCACTATACGCAGCTGAAAGAGATGCTTGACAAGTACCATTCAAAAGGCCTAGAAGTAGCTGCCTTCCCTTGCAATCAGTTTGGACATCAGGTATGTAACAAGTTTTTTTAATCATTTGAAGTTAGCGTCACTTGTCTTATTGGCACTGAAATCATAAGTGCATTGAAAGATCGGATTTAATTAGTTTACCGTTTGCTTCTTCATATAAATTTTCAGGAGCCTGCTTGTGAGCTTGATATCAAGAATTTCATACACGATAAGTTCAACTTTGAACCGGATCTCTACGCTAAGATTGACGTCAATGGTGATAAGGCTGATCCGCTATTCAAATTTCTGAAAAAGGAGAAGGTATGATTACCAAGTGTCGTACAAGACTGATGTTCAGTTTCCAGGGTGGCATGCTCATTGATGCAATCAAGTGGAACTTCACTAAATTCTTGGTTGATAAAGATGGAAAAGTTGTGAAGCGGTATGGACCAAATACAGAGCCGAAAGGGATGGTGAAAGACGTTGAAGCGCTTCTGAATGACTCAACTAAACTATGAGCTTGTAATTAACATGAGGAGTGTGTAATTTTATCTCTACATTTGATTTCCACTTTGTCAGTATTTCATACCAGTTTGGTCTTATATTTCTGCAGATGTATCATACTGTTTGTTCCTCAAACATCACCGAGGATTTTATAAAATTATTTTACAGTTTTATGCGCAGTTTGTCTAATGTAATAAAGACGTCCCATTGTCTTTGTGAATAGATCCAAGTAAGCGTAATTCGTGGACTATGTTATTATAAATTATGTGTAGTGTTTCTTGAATTTCACATGTGTTGGGTTTCGGTTTACCATTTAGAGTAGAAACAGTGCTGCAGCGCAAGTAGAGGGTGTTTACTATAATAATACGTGATGGAGTACTAATGTATCAATAGAGTTGCAACAGAGCCGATTACTGCAAAACTATCTCATCAAAAGGGTAAAGGGTTGTGCCGAAAAAGCAGCTGCTATGTTGACCGCAGTGATAGCGATCCCGTATCGTCGGTTCGTTGAGCGCATGAACTGGACATCACTGCGAAGCACGCGCAGCGAAGTAAAACGCTTGCCCCAGTACAAATTCGATATTGTAAAGGCTATTGCAGGACGAAGGCGCAGAAGTAGCATTAGCTGAGTGGGCACGCGGCGCGCGCATATCTTCACCATTGTAAATCCTGCGCGTCATGCGCGGGGCCAATGAAGCCGCCTTCGGACGTTCACCCCTGAGTCAACGCCCCATTTTAGCGACATATAGTCCTCTGCCCGATTTATGGCAACTATTTATATTTACCGAGGGTCATCCGAAACGCTAAGTCCGATAATCCACATCAGAAAGCGAGAAAACGTTGAGAATATGCGTTTCCCAAAGACTCACAATTTGAAATTGGACGGTTCCCGCCAAGGTTGAGACGCAGACTCGGGTAGGCGCCAGACGGGTGGGGGTATATGTCGCCGAAAAAGGGCGGTCCCCGCGGTCATTTGCGAAGTACGCGCCCTCTCAGACAGCGGATAGAACCCCTCCGCCGGAGAAATGGCAGGGCCGCGGGGTTTCCCCAGCGGTGGGTCTGCCACTCGTCCGCCGGAGCCCTCCCATTTCTGCTCCGGAGACCTCCCATTTGCGCTCCGGAGGCCTCCCATTTTGTGCTCCGGAGACCTCCCATTTTCTGCTCCGGATACCTCCCATTTTCTGCTCTGGAGACCTCCCATTTGTGCTCCGGACCCCTCCGATTTTCTGCGGCGCGGCTCTTCCAAATCTGGCGGACTCGCACCGGGCAAATTTCGCCGGCGCGGCTCTGCCAAATCTGCCGTACCTCCGGAGCAGAAATGGCGTACCTTTGCAGCAGGGCCGGAGAAGCGTCCCACTTGCCTGCCAGTGATGTCACCGCGACCTACAAGAAGGGACCGCCCATTTGCCCCGCTCTCATTGGTCAACTGGGTCCGGCGCGACTCTGGCAGATTCCGACTGTCCGGCGGAGGGGTCCGGTCGATTGTCTGAGCTTGTAAATGAGCGGACATGCATTCCTGCAGGATATCCGCGCGGGACTCTTCCAAATTCGGCGGCATATAATCCTCCACCCGCGCCAGACTAAGCGACTATTTTGTTCAGCTGCGGAAGGTGCGCAGAGTTGACGTTGAATCTGCGCAGGACCGCGCAAAATTAATGTTAATTCTGCGCTGTTCTGCAGCGGACCCCTAAAAAAATTTTTTTTAAAGATGCTATACATAATTTGTACGAGGCCATGACCACGAAATTTTGGAAGAAGGGGAATTTTATAAAAAGGGAAATGGGGGGGGGCGCTATCGCCACGCCCCGAAGATATCTTGCAGCCAGTTCGATTTTTAAGAATTTGAAATTATTCCAATTTTTTACAAGAACGAACAAGTCACTTGCACATTTTTGAAACAAGTGTAAGCAAATTTCAAAGATTTCCCGACCCATCCTCGGGGGCGGAGGGTGCCCACCCCCCTTGGTCCACCACTACCTGCCGCATAACATCAATTCAAACAAATAAATGTACCGCCCCAAGGCGTGAGTTTCCCAGATTTCCGACCGTACCGTCCGTATATCGTACTTCTGTCGAAGATTATGGGCTAGCACTTGCGCGATGGCGCGTACGAAGGGGCCCAGTTTCGCATGGCACTGAAATCCCAAAACTCTCCACTTTGTCCGGACACTGCCTTTGCCTCCCTAACTTAATCCACTCTATTCACTTCATCCATTTCTTCCTACTGATTAAATCAGTGAACTGACCAATAGCGAGGTGATCAAAATGGACATCCGTCTCGCTATTGGTTAGTTCACTGATTTGACCATACGAAGTGGATGAGTGTATCGAGCAAGTTTATTAAGTGTTGCAAGCAAACTAATTGCTTCTCTTCATTCTTCTCAAAGTCTAATTGGTCAAATGCAAATGCTGGCACTCGAGAGGCCACTACAAAGCGGACGCGCCGCTGCAAATGAAGTTACGGCCTACACTCGGTCGGTGGAGACTGTAGAGTGTACGATACATCGGTCAGTTCGTATGTGGAGGCGGGTAGTAGTAGTCCATGGTCGGAGGATCATGACTTATATAATAAGCGGCTTAATCTGAAGTTGTGTGGAGTTTGTCCGTTACGAAATTACAGTGAGGAATGATTTACATTGCTTAAATGCATGTGAGAGTTGCAAAGCAAGTAAGGTTCATTTTTGTAATTACTTTGCGGTTTCCTCCATCAAAGAATGATGAAGGCCACGATCATTACGTAAGTTTACCTATACTTTTCAGATGGCCAGTGCGAACCTCTGCTCAGATAATCGCCGGGGGCAGGCGGTCCGCAAACTCGCGCTTTTCTGCGGGCGGTCAGCAGAATTTTGGGGCGTGGCCAAACCTTCAGCGGGCGGTACTTCCGCTTTCTGCCAGCGGGCAGCAATACAGAATTTTCTGCGAGCGCTCGTCAAATAATATCTTCCAGCGAGCGCTGGCCAAACTTTCAGCAAGCGCTCGGACTCTTTTTAGGTATTTTCGGGCGTACGTCGAGCACAGGTAAGACTCTGTGTGGTAGAGGTGTCACCGTTGGTTTAATTACTCAAGTTTGAGGTACTTTCTCTCAGCGGAAAGTACCTTGGGGTTGCGCGGTCCTCCACAAAGGACCGTGCGGCCCCCAAAAATTTTGCATATTCTCGCGGAAAGTCCGCGAGAATGCGGCCACTGCGCCGCAGCTAATCCATAAAGAAACCGCGATTGTTCTTCAAGCATTCTTCTTTAATTTTGCCAACTTTCTTCCAAATTTCTGCGGGCCGCAAAAAATCAACGAACTATTTTTCCGGTGCGCGCTTGCTCAAAATTCGCATGGCCGCCTGCCCCCGGCGGTTTTCTGAGTGCGAGGCAGAGGTGAAGCACTGGTTGGAAATAAGTTGCATATAGGCGAAGGCGCAATATCTTTGATCGCGAATGCGGCTTTATTAGCCGCAGAGCGCATGAGGCGCAGAATCTGGGTAGGGGAAGAAAGCCGCCAGCTTCGGTCACCTGCGCGAACTGCTGGTCCTGGAACGACATGCAACAACGTTGTGAAAGGACCAGTTAGCCGCGAAAGGCGGCTCAAACTGGCGGCTTTCGTCCCCTACCCGCAGAATCTATAACGGTGGAGATACGAGCGCGTCGTGTTCGTGCCTGCTCAATTAATACTGCTTCTGCCCTTCGTCAGTAACCTTTAGATAAGTTTTTGAAGATACCGGTAGAAGGATGTAAAACCATATGGTCATGAACCGAAATTGTGAGCGGAGAGATGGGAATAGGCCATTTATATATTTCAAGTTAGTACAGCGGTAAAGTATGGGACCTCAGTCGTTGTTGCACAGCATATCGTCGATTCGTTGACCGCATGGATTGCTCAAACGCTGCGGACCACGCGTAGGGCGGCTGAATCGACACGAGGGTACGACTTGTACAATGGCGATTTTGTACATACTGGGGCAAGCGTTTCTCCTCGCGGCGCGTGCTCCGTAGTGATGTTCAGTCCTTGCGGTCAGCGAACCAACTATACATAGATATGACATGCTTGCGCAGGTGTGATCGATCCTGTGTCAATATACAGTGGAAACAAAATCAAAATAGTATAATGCTTACTCAGTATTTACTTATGCCAAGTCTCAACATGCTGATAGAGACTTTTTCCTTACAGAACATTACAGCTTCACTTCATACGCTCACAAAAGGGCTCGACTTTTCTATGACTCGATATGGTTGCCAACAGTGCACTGGCGGATCAGCTGAAGCAACTCTTCGAGCGCTGCTCAACAATGGAAGAACTGCCGCATTCTTTTGATGATACCCTCATTGATCATTTGATCGAGAAAATTGATCTCACTGGTGAGCGACATTTGTATTACTCTTTGATTCGATTGGATTGGCGGTTGGAAAGCGGGGCTTCGTGACCTATTTAAAGGCAGCGTCCAGGCAGATCTGGACCTATGGGGATTTTACGTGGAAAGTACTTTTGGGGTCCTAACTAAACCATTGCCCAACAGGCAGCTCAGATAGTGCTCTAACGGCTGAAATATTTTCCTCGAAACTGGACTCCGCAATTGTATTTCGCATGACTGAATTATAGAATGTAAAAGGCACTTCTGACCTACCGTAATCAAAATTAGGCGTGACGGTAATGTTGACTGCAGAAACATGCAAATCTACGTCCAATAAACTATGCTGCGATAGAACAAGACTGTAGGTGGGTAGCATATTGCTTGAGAGCGATGAACAGTCGATGTGCAGCAACGTTACGTATCAATTCCCAGTCGTGCTGTGAGCTGCTCTGATATCACAGCTGTGTGTATATGTAGATAGGTACTTACCTACCAGCCACAGCAGTTTACGTGGATTACGTTTTAAGGAACCGCTGGACCAGCAACAAGCTTGAGATTTGAGAACCCCATGAATTTCGTAATTTCTCTTCTAACCAGGTTCAAAATAAAGCTAAGCCTCACATTTATATCCTCTCGATTGTTTCTCTTCGAGTTTGCTGTCGCTTAACTGAGGATGGATCCTTGATCGAAGTAGCCTTTCGAGATGATATGCATACATATGGTTTTGCAAAGCATCAGTCGCTTCTAGATCTGTCCTCTTTATCTGCGGAGCGGCTATGTAACGAAGATCGGAAGGCGTAGAAAGGGAAATCGTAAACAGAAGCATCTCATGGGTTAAGATGAAGCAGAAATGCTTGTCAAACCATTCTTTACAAAGAAATTTTTGTTTCAAACCCATACTGGGAAACAGCTTCTGTCTCATACCCAGACCCGAATACAACTCTGACTGCGGAATGTACAGGCTGTTATACACAAACTTTTTTCCTCGTTGTGCGTTCTCTTTGATTTTTGAAACGGTCTAGCTTCACCCTTAGGTGTTCCGCAGACAAGGAAGACAAATTTGAAATCAACTTCCTTCCCGTTAATTGCTTGAGCGTAATCCAAGATTGGTACAGAACTTTATCGCACAGAATAACAGACTAACGTTTCGGCGAACTCGCCTTCTATGCCAAGATTCATGGATAGTCGAACATGGATGCTTATGAACGATGTACCAGCAACTTCCTTCCTTCAAAAATATGTGCGACTCAATCTTAAGGGGAACTTGGACCAATGATCCTTCCCGTGTAAGTCTTTTAGTCAACAAGGTGATACGCTCGTCTAGTCTGTTTTGACACTCGAAAATGATTAACATGGCAACAAGGACAGGCGATTGACGCCAAATTGGTACGCTTTATAGTGACCGTGATCCTAGTCCCTGTAAACTGAAACAAAGCCGTCAAAGGGAGAGGGAAGTTATTGTATTCAATTGACATCAAGACACTGCATAATCAGTTCTGTTTTGCGCTGCTTATCTTCTGATGATAAACGTCACATAAAGTATGTTGTAGTTCTTCCAATTTGACGAATCCTTTAATGAGTATAGGTATCGTTTTCGTTCATGACCGGTCTTTAAACTTTTTTTGTCAACTTTGTTAAGAGCTCAAAAACGAGATCTTGTCGGTGCACAAGCGAAAAGCTAAACATTCTTATACGTCGCCTAAATGAAACAGTTCACTTGGAAGTAAAGACAATCAAACTCGTGTATAGCAGTCATATGACATGTCAAAGGACGCCCTCACAGCTAGATCTGTGCGCGTAATTAGTAAATTGTAACTAAAATCTACATTATGAGGGCTGTCTTGTTGCTAAAAGTCAGCTTCAGAAAATTCCATTCATGGAGCATTGTTTCTGGTAGTAGTTGCAAGAAGCTTGTTTATCTTGGTGCCACACTTAACCATGTATCCAGCAGTGAACGATGTCATCGGTGATTGCAGCAAGAAGATACAATCTAATCTCTTCCTTCGCAACACTTCTTTCGCAACACTCCCCAGGAGGAAAGACAAGTAACGGGAAAACAGAATAGATATTCGGGATGGATTAGCCAAACCAAAGGAAGCCATCATTTTCATCCCAATGATGAGGCGGCATATCGCGCGGTAACAGGCCGAGGCGTGAAGTTACGTGTCTGTGCAGCCAACATTACCGTCACGCCTAATTCTGATTACGGTAGGCCAAAAGTGCCTTTTACGACCTATAATCCAGTTTTCGCATGGATTTATGGCGCAAAGCATGGGTCCTGGCGCGAAACTGCCATGAATCCATGCGAATACGATTGCGGGGTCCAGTTTCGAGGGGAATATCTCAGCCGTTAGAGCACTACCTGCGCTGCCACTTGGGTGGGGCAGTGCCTTAGTTAGGACTCCAAAAGTCCTTTTCACGTAAAATCCCCATAGGTCCAGATCTGCCTGGGCGCTGCCTTTGAGGCTACAAAATGGTTAGAGACACGTGCGCGAGAGAGACGCAGACTGCGTCGCGGGCGCGAGCGGCCTTAATTAGTTCACAAAGCCCCGCCTTCCCGCCGCCAATCCAGTTGAATCAAAGGTCACAATCAGTGTCAACGACCTGCCCCCTTTTCCGTAGGCGCAATCGCCACGCCAAGGCTTCGCGCGCGTATGGCATTGTCTTTCGAGTGGCCTCATTGATCGGAGGTCCGCAGGCAAGGCCCTCGCGTTGCGCATGCGTACTTCCTACGCGAAGGGGAGTATCGTTTGTTCTCCAGCAAGGTTCCCATAGGTACCACGTCATCTCGCTGCCTTTCGCTCTTTTGACGTGCTCCGAGCAGTTCCGTTTTAATCTCAGAAGAACGTGTCAAAAAGAACGAAAAGCAGAGTCGCACCACGTACGCACGCTGGTTCACATGGGAACTTTTCTGGGCACACAGGATACATACTGTAGCATTTCGTATCGCACATAAGTAAAAGCACATAGAAGCCTAGTGACTTATTAGTAATTTTTGAAACTAAAAAAAATCAATTAGCATTGTGAAAAAAATATTCGTGGTGCTGCCGAGCCCTTTTTCTCAAATTTTTCTTATAAGCGCGAAAAATTTGAAAAGCATGCTGAAAATTTTGGTCGCAGGGCGTGCCGAAAATGTGCAGTTGAACAAACTAGCAAGGGAGGCTACTCGACTATACCTTGCTGTCCAGACATGTAGGTATGCGACTTTGCCTCGCATTTATCCCAGCCATTTCAGATACACGCCTTGTTGACTTCATAAAATCAAGCTTCTCTACGACAAATTTTGAATCCGCTGCTTCGGTTGTTGTGTCTCTTTTGCTTCGTCTGTACACGAAACACTGCAAAACTCTAGCTGGCGATAGCGATGCATCTGTGCGAGATCAGCTGGCACGTACCGAAGTACTACTTGATCAAGACCGACCTGCAAGAGTAATTTCCGATCTCTTCACGCTCTATATCACATGTTATCATTCTAGAGATCAAGGCGAATGGGATAGTAAGTGAAATATTTCTCAAAATGCTCAAGATGATTTTGTATGCAGCTTTTTGTAGATGTAGTATTTTGGGCGGTGACACAGTTATCCAATGAAAAGCTCAGCATATTTGTGCGAAGACTGATTGAAGACTTTCTTTGCCTCATAGAAGATGCAGATATCGTACAGTTGTTCTTGGCAAGTGTTGCCGAGTTGTTCTGCTGCACGGTCAGTGGCCTAGAATATCTAATTACGAATCTTTCTATCTTTTGAGCTTTTTAGGACTCTGCTTTTATAATGAATGGAACAGCCCGGATACTGTTGAAGTTCGCCGACCAGCTGAGCTCTGCACAAATTGGTCTGATAATTGAGGCGGTGCAGACGGGTGATCTATTGGGAGATACGGTCTATCAGCTTGCTGCAAAGCTGAGGTAAGTTGCATCATAATTTTAGCATCGTAGAGAATTGAAGATCCCCAGGGGTTAGTATCTAGCCTGTCATGACTTTCGAACATGATAAACTGCAGGTGTCTCTACTGCTTTGTGCTCTATTTCGTTTAAAATTTAATTTGAATTTATCACAAGTTTCGTTTTAACACCTAGAAGTAAAAGACACCCACACCTTTCTATAACTCACCTGGCAATGTGGAGCTGTGATACAGAACCTTGCAAAAGTTGGACTGAAACCACATTTTTTAACTTTGCCGATTATTTTCCTTGAGAAGTTTGGAACTTGCAGACTTTTTGTACAAAAAAATAGTGGTTGAGAGTCAAGGGCTAAGCCATGGCTTGCTTAGACGCTGGTATGGGAGCCTAATTAAAGGCAGTGTCCGGGCAAAGACTTGATTTTGAGATTTTGTGCTTAACCGCGCCTATTCGCTATTCTGAATCCGAAAATCCACACTGCAGCGCGTGAAAAGGACGAAAAAGGCTCTAATGGGGAAATCAGCAGGGGGCAAGGTCTTCCCCACTTTGAATTTACGCTTCCAGCTTCCGAAGCGATCTTCTTGGATCCCATTTCATATCATGCGTTCGCTCTTGGCCCGTGGCTCAGAGCGGCTGAGGGAATCGCAAAGACGGTTCTGGATGCTGGAAGCGTGAATTCACAATGGGGAGGACCCCGCCCACGTGCTGACTTCCCTTCTGCGTTAGAGCCTTTTTTCGCCGTTTTTGCGCTCTCCATTGCGGATTTTCCGTTTCAGCATAGCGAGTAGGCCTGGGTAAGCACAAAATGTCAAAGTCGTTTTTGCCCGGATACTGCCTTTGAAGGCAGTGTCCGGGCAAAAAGTCGATTTTGGGATCTTGTGCTTACCCGGGCCTATTCGCTATGCTGAATCCGAAAATCCACATTGGAGAGCGCGAAAACGCCGAAAAAGGACTCTAAAACTGGAGGGAATTCAGCAAGTGGGCGGGGTCTTCCCCACGGTGATCACGCTCCCAGCTTCGGGGGCGTTCTTTTTGATTACGGTTTCAAGTCATTCGTTTGCACTTGATCGGTAGTGATGTCAGGGCGGCTAACGGATACAAGAAAATGCCTCTGAAAGCTGGAAGCATGAATTCACAGTGGGGAAGACCCCGCCCACTTGCTGATTTCCCTCCTGTGTTAGGGCCCTTTTTCGCCGTTTTCGCGCTTTCCAATGTGGATTTTCGGATTCATCATGGCGAATAGGCCCGTATAAGCACAAAATCTCAAAATCGAGTTTTTGCCCGGACACTGCCTTTAAAGTCACCACATTGTTAGAAAGATCTACTAGCATCATCTATTTTGTCTTGGAGTAATTACGGCTCCTAGAGTAACACGCTAAGCCTTTGTTCTGACTTATACTGCCAAGATTATTTCATAAGTCGTAGGTGCATTACAGGCCTGAAATGGGACTATTAGATGATCTCTCACTATCCAAATGGCGTAATGAAACTGCCAGATGCCAGACAATTATGAAATTGATTCTCCAGCCACCACGGTTAGTTTCAGTTGGAATCGGATAAACTTGATATGGATACTGACAGGGTAAACTTGATACTTACTACATACTGATCTGTTAGCGCAATTGTCGGTACAATAAGCATAGCGAATTGCAGACGACGTGATGTCAGTGATTTGATTGCGGCTGTTCTGCTGTCACCGTGTGTGAAATTAGGCTCGTTTGTAGATGTGATTGAATTCCTAAGTGACAAGGTAAGTCTTTGTTAATGCGATCTGATAGTATTTTCCGAGGACAAATTTTCGAATTTGCTTTCGGATTATTGTCCTTGGTCTTACGAAGAACCAAATTTACTCCTCGTCTTTTTAGGAACTCAAAGAATACCTTACGAGTATGTGTCGTATTCTTACGGATCGTCGTCGAGCTCCTCTTTCTGATCTTCAACGAATGATGTCAAAACTTCCTGGTCGCTTAGACTTGCCCGAAGTAGCGATTGTGCTAGAAAGTTGCTTCGAGAGACTACTGGTTAGTATGCATAATTAGTCAGGAACTGGCCGCATCAAGTTCTCTTCAGGACTCTCCATGTCTACTTGAAGAACTGTGCAAGGGATATGGTAATGATTGTTTAGCTTCTCCATCGTTGGCAAGTATACACGATAAGCTCGCTGTTGAAATCACAAAAGGTGAATTGATATTGCTCATGTAGACTATTTAATTTGCCAATGTTATTTAGCTGTGTCACATTCGGACTGGGAAGTTCGTGACACAGTGGTTGAGATTGCAGCAGCTGTACCTTGCTTTCGCCCTATGTTGGGTATGTGAACCACTGCTTTTCTGACGACATTTTCAAATCTGTGGGGAATTTTTAGGACCGCTAACTCCTTTGGTTAAATTCGATCCATCACCTTATGTTAGAGCTGCTGCCCTCAGATGTCTGATTCTCGATTCCCAATACCATCAAGATGAATTACCTCAGCTTTGTGAAAGTGTTGTGTTGCTGGACGCAGATGCAGAGCCTAGGTGAGATGTCTCTTTTTTCAACCACCTCATGTTGACAGATTACATTTGCCCTTTTAGGCTTGTAGCTATTCGTTACTTGCAAGGTACACTTGCAACGAACATTCGTCACGTTTTCCGCATTCTCCCAAAGGCTATCGAGGACACAGACGATGAAATAAGGCGCATTATGATCGACATGTGTCCAAGCTTACTTGTTGTCGAAGAATACGCTGCAGACACTGCAAAGGAACTACAGGAATGGACTGAGGTAGACATAATCACGAAACAGAGTAAGAAGTTAGCTTGTGAATTAAGGATGCAGAGATTGGAGCAGCTGTTCGTGAGGTACTGGGTGAGGTAACAGCTGAACGGCCCGATCCAGTCGAACATATTCTCGCAGACATGATGAATGCATTGCGTGTGACCATCGATGATACTATTGACTGCTATTAAATGGTATGATCTCCACTGCGTTTCGCACTTCACCGCAAACGGTTAACGCCAGAATCTTCAAAGTGTTCGCACTCTATCATAATACATGAAGTGTACATTGACGACCATTTTTCAATGAACCTCAAAAATGTGATTCGAACGCTAAAATACTCATGAACTCAAGAAAAGTTTAGTGAAAATGGCTTCTATGAAGACCCTGCTACGCAGCTTTCCACATTTTTCAATTTCTTTCCGAACGGTCTATCCTACAGTGGCGCTGTATGCTAGAAGTTCCTACCAATCCTACAGTGGTGAGAGGAATAGGTGATTCACTTCATACTGTAAATCAAAATTGAAGCCAGCTCTACGGATTAATACCTTAGAAGCAGAGAAAGACATCGAAGCAAGAGAGTTAACGATCAAACAATAAAGACATTTTTGAGACACCCTGTAGAGTGACCAAATCCGACGTATCTGACGCAACATGGCTTTGATGTTATGATAAAATAACAACTTTTGACTACTGCACTCTTCTTTAAGACAGTAAACCGATGCTGAACTCCGCTTGAGAGAATCAAAATAGAGAAAACACAACATCTTCATTGATTCTTGTCACCATTCTCTTATGTACATTCATAGTTCATAACAATGAAAATAAACGAAAATCAAATCACCTCAAAAACGACGTACGTACCCAATCTCCGCAACAAGGAGTTTGATGTTTATAATGAGGTTAAAGATATACGGTAAATTAATTACTAATTAAGTGACATGCAAAGATCACATAAATCATGGGATTCACAAAGACCACACACCGATTGATTGACTTAATAGATAATTGACAGCTATTAGGTAGATAGATACTTTCTGTATGTGCATGTGCGAAATACGATAACACCAACCGTGGTTTTCAGTCGGTTTTCACCGGCTTGGGCTGTTGTTGCTTCTTCTTTACGAGGTAGGCCGAGTTAAAGAATTTAGAGAACAAAATGAGGAACGATGCGTAGATTGCAAAACAAATGGCAAGATTGTCGAAAGACTGCTGGCATACCTGAATAATCATATGCAAGAGATGTTAGGCAAATGTCAACAAAATGAGAGTTCCATGCTCAAAACTTGCAAGTATTAGTAAATATGGTCTTAGCTCACCGCGCCATTCAGTTTGAGGTATAGCACATAGACAGAGATCGCAACACCAATGAGCATCTGCGTTGTTTGCAAGGCAGTGACAGTCCTAGAAAATTTTTTCTTCATATAGAGAATCTAGTGCATCGCAACAGTGAGGAAGCCATCAGCAAAGTAATATATCAGCTTCAAAGAAGAAAAAACCGACTCACATTGACAGCCGTTTAGGTAATCGTTTGCCAGTCGACACTATAGCGTAGTAGGTGTACATAATCGAATGCACGAAATAGTTCATCCATATAAACCAACGTCCAGCAGCGGTCAGTTCGACAGCTATAATATTAGGTTGTTCCAAAAGTAAACTCCTTTTTCAATTAACTGAAGCTGTTTTTGTTTCCCTATTAGATTTGTGACACTCAGTAGAGCAGATCAAGCTTTACAAAATATCCAACAAGGATCCGCCTAAGTCGCAGTTTAAGACCAAAGTCGAAAAAAAATCGTGTCACCTGAGAATTGGAATTTTGCGAGAAAGAATCCTGAGACCTCCAACTTGGTTATTTTACAGTAGGCACAGAGCGGTACTCAAATATGCCTTTACCGAATTTTTTCCGAGCATAGAAATCGAGAAACCAAAATTGTCAAAAATGGCAAACTCCGCCCTCAGCCCCTCCCACATATGTCATTGTATACTACAAGTCTTACTAAATATAATTTCAAAACCTTACCACTGTATGTGCTCTTATGATCAAAAAATATCAAGTTTTACATGAAACTCGGAAAAAGTGGCATCTTGGCTGTTTCGGACCATCTTTTTTCGCAATTTTGAGCCCCGGAAAAAATCCGCCAAATATTTTTGGGTACTACTATGAGTCTACTATATGAAGACTGAGTTGAAAGTTGAAGGGATTTTGGAAGGAGATGCGATTTTTAGGGTAGCTGAAAAATTTTGATTATTGGTCCCAAATTTTACCTGGATTACGACTTAGGTGGATCTTTGATAGTTATTTTGTAGAGCTTGCTCCGCTCTATCGCATGATACCTTGAGTCTATTTGAAAAACAAAAACAGCTAAATTTGTTTGGAAATGAACTTAACTTTTGGGACAACCATAAAATCACTCAGCGTTACGAAAGAAGTCGGTTTTGAATAAAAAAAAACAGCAAAGTACTTCTGAGAATTACTTTTGTGATTCTATGGAAGAGATTACTTCATGTTAATTTCTTCCCTTCATTCAAGGCTACATTGTAGTAAACATCATTCAATTCTAATTTTGCAAGTCCGCAATCCACGCTGGACACAGTGTATCTGCTTTTGGCACCTTTCAATGTTATTCAGCCATGCAACCAGTTGAAGGACAATCACCGCACCAGTTGCTGCCATTTATGAGAAAAACCAGCTGTCATATCAACGATTTTTCGATGACAGCGAAAGCGAAGCATCGCTATGGAAAAAAAACACTCGACTTTGCCCTTTGCGTTGTAGTGTGCTTGGGAACGAAATAGCGCAAGCTTTCCCTTTCATGGTTTTCTTTAAAGGGCAATAAAGTCTTTCAAACTAGCTGTGTGAAACGTAGAGAAAAGAAGTTTGCAAAAAAATTGTCTCGGTACTTTGCCCATCTATTTTGTAGCGTGTTTTGCAACTCAATCTGTGTAATGTCAAACATCAAACTTGTTTTTCCGGATTTTCCTTTCTCTGAGCTCCTTCGACCCCAGCGAGATTATTCCTGTCTACACTATAACAAAAAGACGTATGCGAAATTGGCGAAGCTTTTACGTTGGACACGATATGAGGGATAGGGCAATATCAACTACTTGGCGATAGCCTCCGACAAAGGGAACGAGCTTTAGGCTGGTTTTCGCAATCAAATCCTCTACTATCCTTGTTGCTAATTATCCCGAAAAGAAAGAGAAATGCTGACGTTCAGAACTACACGTAGACAATCCACTCCACTGACATGCGAAAACGTCTAGTGAAAGAGACAAGAACGTCGGAAACTTCCTAAGATCATTTCTGATTTACCAGATATGAAACTTCGTTGAAAACTTCATTTCCACTTTGGCTTGGTTCACATGCCGAATCTATCAGATTCTCCTAGCAATCGCTTCCCATTTGCGAAAAGCTACTCCAGACTCGCCAATTCTTTATGCATGTAATAACCACGATAAGAAAAGCATTTTCTCAAGGAAGAAACTAACAATGCATCGCATGACTCTTTTAGATTTAATCGCATAAAGTGCGTCGTAAACTTGAGTTATCTCAAAAAATCACAAAATGATATTAGCCGGTCATACTGGCCTAAAAAATTCTGCGAAGGTGGAATTTGGTTTACGACGTCGAATGATCGGATGAGGAAAATAAAGACAAGTTGAGTTCTCAAACAAAATCAGTTCTAATCCCTGTTTCCCCTGCAAAAATGTTTTTTTTTTCATACTGAGGTAAGCCTCTTGCAGATGTAACGTAGGATTCTGTCAGCCAACTCTCGTAACCCGCTATGTTTAACAAACCGTACTGGACAGCGTAGAGGTTTGCATTTCACTCATAGAATTTCAGCCTCAAGTGTCATACTACCTACACATCGTGCGCATCAAAAGTCGAGTGCATTTCAAATTTATTTACCAAGTCATGTGGGTTCCCACAACGTAAGGGTTCACGTCACCAGTGGATAGAAACTTGACAAAATGTTGATGTCTCGATCGGTCATTTATGGGTCCTGTTTCACTTGCTGACCCGCTTCGCCATGTCATTCGATGGCCAACTAACTGGAAGCGCCAAGTTTTTGATGCTGCTGTCGCATGGAATTTCACTTGCTCTACATTAGCAGACAATGCAGTTTTATGTCAGCAATTTCCTGCTTTTCCAAAGATACGTGCATCTTCACTAAGTGCAAAAAAAACCCTATTCCTCACAAATTGCAGAACTTCACAAATAAATCTCTCCTAGCAAAAGTGCGACTGATACGTAGGAAGAAATTCGAACGAATACCCTTATTCTCGCAGCAGTGCCGCCTCGTTTCAAACCCTTCACGTTTGCATAAAAATGAGCCGCTTCACAAAAGACGAATGCCCTCATTCTCCAACTCGCCTGCATTCATTAACCAAAAAAAACTGCTGCAGTCGCAATGTGTCTATGAAAGTAGAAAAATACCAACATATAGCTCCAGCTAACAGATAATCCAAAGGAAACTAAGACTAAAACCCCAAAGTAATGAAAAAAAACAATAATACCAAAAAAGAGAGTCCATGACAACAATCTATCAAACTTAAACTATGGTGCAAACCAACTGAAAGCACCGTTAAAAGCGAAACTTTTTATTTTGTTTTAAAAGATCCAAGATGAGCTGCCTGGAGAAAAACACCCCCCCCCCCCCATCAAGTAGGGCAAAACTCATCTATTTAGGAGGTGCACTTTTTAAAGTGCAGAAGCTTCTAAGTGAAAGCCAATAACTACATGTTCAGCTTCAAATGTTGAGATGCACGCTACAACTTTTTTAAATTGCTCCTGCTTTTTCTTAACGATCAACAAATCATGAGTAGTGTCTAATTCGGAAATGACACTTTTTCTAGTTGCTATGACTACTGTAGTGTTGAATTTGTGACAATGCTGACTAATTACGAACCACCATCTCAGATGCTTTTTTTTTCGCTCGTTCCCAATTGTCTAGAACTAAATTTTCTGTCTTCACTTTCAACGAGACCAAGAAAAAAGACAGACTAAACACAAAATTTCCATCATCACTCACATGATTTTCGTATCATCTATGACCTGCAAAAACTTCAAAACCGCTTTTGTTGATGTCACCTAGTTCGATAGACTTTGATACCTTCAAGCGCAACTTCCATTTCTAGTTTTTTCCTTATCAAAATCACAAGACCATAAGATGGGATTATTTTCTTGGACGAACACAACAGAGACTATATCGAACAGATGATGAAAACGTATGGAAAGTAAATCACATTCATACTCTCACATTTCATTTTATAAGAGTGGAAACCAGCATGGACCTGGCTTGATCTATTCGTGTAATACCGATACGCTTAGAAGGCACCAAAAATTTAGTTTAAAGGAGTTTAAGAATTACTTTAGTTTGGGAGTTTTTTGGAAGCATACTTCTGCACTCGTGATGACAAACCATTTCGTCACTTTAATGAAATCAAAAAGCTTTCTTCAAACTCAATCCAACACAAAAGATGTGGTAATCCTTCCTCGATATTTCTTTGAGAGTTGATGCATACTGAAGAGTTACAACCATGCGGCGTCTTGCTACATTATTCATCTTTTTCAGCAACGGAGCCAAAAAAAAACCCTGAGTGTTACGCTGCTACAACTGCCCTCTGTTGTCACGATATCCACATGGCCACAAAGTGTGTACATGGGTGATATGTCTGAAGAGACCGCCGACAAGAGTCAACAATGTCGAGTATGCGCTACAATATCGCAATCGATATCAGAGCACATTGAGCTCCACAGAATTCTCAAGCATGAAGCGATGAACTTAATTATGCGACATCAAACCTTATCGCGCTGATAAGCGGTCTGCTTTGTCAATAAACCTGATATGACCACTTGGCCACTTCCTGGAGCAGTAGACCAATAAATCGTATCACTGCCTGCGATATCAAGGGAACTAAGAACTAGAGAGAAGCACTTGTACGACGTACCCACAAATCATCGTCTGTTAATCAATTTTTTGTCCTAGTTTTCAATCACCATAATTCTTATTGTTGGCAATGTCACGAAGATGGAAATAGATGAGAAGGATGAGGACAAATTTCACATGTGCAAGCCAAAAGCTTTGAGAAAAAAACAGATACGCACAGAATTTCTTAGCTATGCCTTGTGAGCTGAGTTGAGAAGCCTTGACAAAGATCGCTGAGAACTTACTTACTCAGTTACTTAGATATTTAGTTAATCTAAAATGCGCAAAAAAATCGCGTCTACCATGTAAGGGTACAATCTACCCAAACCATCGGCAGTACTAATAAACCAGTTTCGAAACTACAAATTTAGGGAAGTGGATGCATTTTTTCTTCGAGTCCGCTGACTATATTGTAGTCGGAGAAAATCTAACTCGCTCACTACAGACATCTGTTTCAAAATCTGGCAGAAAGAATCAATCAAAGCCGCGCCACATTGGTAGCTACAAACTAAAGCTAATGTCCAACAAAAGTATACAAAAAAGTACTCTCGATAAAGGGAAGATAAAAACAGCATATTTGAGAAAATGCTGTTAATTCGAACAAGGGAATAAGTAACATACCTGAATGCCAGACGTAAACGAGTACAACAGCATGATGGTACCAATGTAGAAAGATCACTGGTCGTTTCCGTAAAGCCAAGAATAATGTGTCACCGAGCTCTGCGATTTTTGAGAACGCAAACATGCACGCCCAAAATGATGCTGGTCCGTTCGGATCCACAGAAAAGCATACGGAATCCGTGAAAGGTCTAAAAGTGCTTATTTGAATGTAGTAAAGACTGTTGGAGAATAGTGTACTCATCAAGAATATTAAGGAGAAATGTTTTCAATTCACAATGTGTAAATAACAAAAAGGCTGGGATCCTTCAATCTGAACCTAGCCACCTAAAAGTAGACATTGTCTCATGTTCAGAAAAAAACTGTCACTAGAAGGAAGAAGAACAAAGAGATCCAAGATCCAACCAAAGCAATGAAGACAAGTAAGCTAGCTGCATACCTATGCGAGTGAATGAATTAATACTGCCGCCTGATTGCATGAAAGCATATCCAGTTCTTGTAATCGGACTACCGCACATGTGATTGGAAAGTTGTAATTCATTTGCAAATCATTAGTTAGTGCAACTTGCAACGTAAAGTAAAAAGAGTACATGGATAGACCGAAATTAAGACTGATAAGTTAGAGTGAGAGGATAGAAGAATTGCAAAAAAGTTTGCAAAATCTGATTTTCGCCCCGCTCCCTCCCCCTCCTCTATCGATGTTGATGCTATGCTGGCAGACTTTTTGCTTGTAGCCATTTGACGCAAGCTGCCAGTCGCTGTGGAAATTGGCAGCAGTCTGTCAAAGGCTGACATTGGTATACAATTGTGATCACGATGTTAAAAATCCCATAGTTGTTTGCGAAAATCCCCAGCAATTTGGAAGTTCTTTGCGTCTTCTCAAATTCAATCACTTTCGATATGACGCTGAATGTCCCATAACCGGAAGATGTCACCAATGTCGAGATAAAGATATTGGTTTACCACTCACATAGCAATAAAGTTAGCTTCACAAAAGAATGTCGTTCAATAAAATGACAATGGTGTGAAATCACAGCTATCACTCTGAATGGCATCAATAGTCGATTGTTGGCGCATTCAGTCTGCCTATCATCACTGCTATCGTCGAATTCACGCAATTTTTAGCAAAGGGTCGCTGTTCAAACAATGGAAATCAAGCGAGACCCAAAGTAAAAAAGCTGTTACGTATTAGATGATTTTGAAACCAGTCAGCTATGAGTCAATATTGGTTCAGCACTTTGTTAATACGGAAGAGGAGCCAAGTGCACAAATTACGACACTACAGGGACAAAGTTCAATCAGGAGTTGGCTGGAACTATTGCACGGCAAACACTGAACGGAAAAATGTACAGCATCGTTAAAGGGCAGAGTAGCGCAGGCTATGTTATTTAACGATGCAATAGCTCTAGAAGAGAAGTACATTGTACTATTATTGTGCACTTGCACATCATTAAAGAGTGCAAAGATTTCATAGAAATGTGCGACTTCCGATTAAAAGGCAAAGAATTTTACGCTTGCCGCAGTATTGCAATCTTAAGCTAACAAAAAGTACCGAAGATGATATAAGAACCAGTTCACGATTAGGAGGTTGCGAAAAGTTCACTTGCGAAACTAGTTTCTGATAGTAGGTGTAGTGTGTGCAGCAGATCGCTTGTAAAAAGAATATGATATTTACAATAAAAATCAAATATGAAAAACTTACTACACATGATGAAAGAGATGCGAAGCAATCGATATATGTAATGCAATAGCGTTCAGAGAGAGAGAGATGGAGGGCTAATGGAACAATGAGTCAAAAGAAGAAAAAGCAGCGAGAAGGCACGCTTTCGTCGAAGCAAAGTGGTCGAATAGAAAAGCTGAAAGCACTTGCTTTGAAATATCCCTCCGTAAAAAATTTGAGGAATTGCCGTAATCGCATCACCATGAAATCGGTAAGGCCTCGGACAGAGTTCACGCGATTTGAGCGCTGCGATTTAATTGCCGCGATTTTCATTTTACATTTTCAAAAATTTCGAGTTGGAAAAGTATCACAACCGAAATGCAAGCTGAGCATGCAATGAACTCGTAACAGTTGTCTTGTAGCAATTGAATCGCGACGATCAAATCGCATGAACTCTGTCCGAGGCCTAAGGCAATCACCAGTCCTAAAAGTATAGCTCGGAATGAACTTTTTCGTAACAGAAATGCCATGATCGCGATCAACACATTAGATGAAAAAAAACACTTCATCGTGAAAGTGATGGATGAGTTGTGGAGCGGTAAGTTTACTCAAGAATTTCCCTCATGCCAAAATTAGAGAAAAGTAAGGGGAGGGTAATGGAGAAATAGTAGCTAAACAAATCAACATAACGATACGTTCAGAAACCTTTTTGATGAGATTAATCCATTATCATGACCGCACAGATTTTGTAACAATATTTAGCGTAAAAACGATCATTACAGATAAGGAGAACGAAGAAGAGATAACGCGCTTCATAAGATCCATCCTCACCTTGTCCATAACATGTTGAAAAATTCTAAGCCAAATCGCCATGTTCCCATCATGCTAAATATAGCCAATGCTCCATTCCAGAATAGCATTATAGTTTTCATGCTGAAATAGTGAAGTATAATTCAGCTGAATCATCACTCTATAAGGAGTTGAATCTCAGAAAAAAATGGTTTATGCTTTCTCTCTGTTAGAGTGAATCAGCAAACGAGATTGCAAAAAACATTAATCATTCACTCACCGTATACTGGTCAGAATTGCACCTCAGTTTGGTCACAGTTTTTGAAACCCGAGGGTTTAACAACGGATAATTTAGCTGGTTATAAATGCAATGATGTCGAATCGTATGTCATTTACAGCTGTGAAAAACATGTGCCATTTGAAAAGCACCAGCCTCCTCACTTTGGTGCAATGAGATTAGTATACAGATCGGGAATCCTATTACGCAAAAGTCTTATCTCACATAAATAAGAGGATTGAAAGTTTGGAAAACACCTTACAGTAAAAGTAGCAAGATGTATGTTCGCTGACTTGCCGAACCAACAAATTCATAAAAAAAAGAATCTGAGAGATTTGATATGGAACAGACTGATGTAAGAGCATTTTGTAAGGAATATGAAATAAAAACACATAGGAAAGGTATTTTTATGAAAACTGTATTGAAAAGGGAGAGTTGGAAAGTACAAAATTGGGACAATCGTTCGGAATAGCACTTTCGCGCAACAAAAAGCAAAATCACACCATCGCTTACGAAAAAGGCAGGAATTTATTACCTTAACGGTTTCCGATTCTCCATAACTCGTTGCAGAACGTTAATGATAGCCACATAACCGAGTGCAAGATATATCGACGAGCTCCAGTGCCGAGCGAAGAATGCATGCACAGCCATCGGATTCCATAGATGTTCGGGACCGACGATTTTCTCATAAGTGTACGGTGCATACAGAATTGTATGACCGTTGCCGGTCCAAACCGCATGCGACGACATCGTGCTCGAATGCCGCCAGCCGCCCGACCACGCCCCGGCCACGACTCGCCGAGTCGCCGCGCCCGCCCAGTCGCACGTGCGACTCTCCGCCTCGCGCCTGGCGTGATTCGCGACGGCGACTCCACGCGCAAAGACCAGCTTCTGCTTCTGCTGCAATCACTGTTTGTTTATCTGCTTGCCGAAGACCGACCATTGTTTCAGAATGAGTCAATAGAATCGAAATCTGAAGCAACCTTCTATTTGCATACGTTGAAAGCTTCACAGTCAGGGAACTATTGACTTTTTAAGGTATTATCATTTCTCCAAACCAAACTAAATGCACTATAACAACCGGATATACCCTTTGATTCAAATGGATCAGCGGCTGGAAGGCGGGGCTTCGTGACCTTATCAAGGCCAGTTAGTGATGAGAAGAGAGAGCGCGGGAGAGACGCAGACTGCGTCGCGGGCGCGGCCCCAATTAGGTCACAAAGCCCCTCCTTCCAGCCGTAAAGCCAGTTGCATCAAAGGTTAGGAACATTTCATGTGGAGCAGCGCGTCCGCATCACTGGAGGTTTCCCTTCTGAGAATGGGTCGCGAATTTTTTGAAAGTTACTTGTACGGGTTATGAAAATGTGCAGGTGACTAGTTCATACTTATAATTAATTAAAATAATATGAAAATGTGCAAGAGACTCATCTATGCTTGTAAATAAGTGAAATAATTTGGAAATTTTGAAATTCCACTACTCGTAAAAGATTTCTAAGGACGTGGCTGGCCACGCCCCTTGTCCTGGAATTTTTGGTCACAAGCCAAAATTTTTTGAGGAGCATCCAAAAAAATTTCACGCGCACTCCAAAATTTTATTCGATAGAAACCTTGTCTCCTCTCTCCCTCCCCCCCCCCCCCTTCAAGAGAAGGCCTGGTTTTACGTGAGAAAGTGACTGAGAGCAGGGTCCAAGGGAGGCATATGAAAATTTTGGAAGCGAAGTCCTCTTTGATACGGTGGAAGTTTACGAATAACCTTTTGTGAATTTTGTGGAAGTACGGCTTACAAACTCAGCGAACGATGAGTGGATAAATTTAAAAAAAACAGGAAAATTAGAAATAAAACAACAAAAGGCGAGAAAGTGGAGGTTTTATAACATCAATGCCGTAGAAACTTGGGTCAGGAGTACCTATAGGTAGAGCTTAAACTAAAAAATAGATTCATGTAGAAATTTTTGAAAACTACCTGAGGAAGGGGTGAATTATGACTTTAGTTGGTCCCACGCAACCTCAGGGTGCTCCCAGGTTGCGCCAGAGCAATCCGAACTAGAAAAACTCTTGTAACTCCTCTCATTCACATTTTTCCATTCCTCATACTTTTTTTGACCATGGTCGAAATCATACAAAAAATTTAGTGGCTTAATGCTTAATCACTTATTTTGGCAGATCCGGGAATCTTCCTCGGAACTTCACGATCTCCCTTTTGTTTCCTTCTCAAAAAACGACATCCAGCTTGTGAAAGCACCATCTCTGCTGAGCCCTGACTGAGAGGATGGGCGAAATGAAATTAGCCCACATGAATTATGGAATTGTGCCTTTGAATTTGTCACTTGTAAATGTTTAGAAAAAATATCAAAAATTCAAATCTCCTCTATGCGAGAATTTTCGGGGCGTGGCTGCCTTCAAGCCTCTTCTTCTGAGATTTCGAAATTGTAGGTCCGCAAGGATTTCGAAGGGCATCTCAAAAGTCCTCCGGCGTGTGCGGCCATTGCCATGCTCTTCTGATCAAGAATGTCGATCTCTCCCCCCCCCCCCCCCCCAACGTCCCCGGAAATCTCTGACCGCCACTGCAGTAAAATGACAATTTTGCTAGGCTGTACATGTTTGGTGGGGTTGCACTGGGTTCACGGTAGAGGGCTAAAGTCTTAGGATTCACTGAAAATTATACAGGCAACTTTAGCATCTACAACACCGCTCAAAGAATGTGCAAAATTTCCCTGAATGTCGCGCAATTTCGCGAGATTCCAGGAAATTTTGCACATCCGTGAGCGGTATTGTACTTGTTCGAGTAAATAGCAACAAATTATCAATCTAGAAGTTTTAGCCTTTTGAGCCGGCTATAAGCGTCCTTTGTGCAAGCTTTGTCGCCGACATATGGGCGATTCATAGCACGCAAAGACTGCGGACATATCGGCGCTCCGTGATCGAACGCTCTTTCGTTTCTCTTACCGTCTGCTGTATCTCCTATGCACAAACTATCTTCGTCGGACACAACGGCGCCCATCTTTACGTGTTATGAATCGACGATATCAAGCATGCTTATTGCGTCGATCTCTTTTTTTTAATGCCCTTAGAGTCAGCATAAATTCAAAGCCTTTATTATCAGGGGAAGGGAGAAAGCTATGCCCAAATAATTTATGTTAGAGTTTGTAAGCAGCTTCATTTTCATTCACTGGTTGGAAAAAAATGAAAACAAATATGGCTTCCAATGCCATACGCACAGCTTCCATAGTCTTCCATACATAGTCTAGTATATTTGTTGCTCGATATCACTGCTTCTTCGCCACCACTGACAATTTCGTTTAAGAAAATTGCTATTCTTATACAAAAACACCTCAAAAAATCAAATTCAATAAACGTCATCACTGCAGATCCAAGTTCTGTACTTCATGGCATTTCTAAAGCGCTGATGTCGGCCAGTCAACGATTATTTCCGATATCTACAAGACTATGCATAAAGCTGTATAAAGCTCTATGGCTAACAAAAGACATGAGGCTCAAAGGGTCGTAATTTATGCCGGTTTTTCAAATCTTATTGTGCTGTGCACATCGACGATGCAATATTTAACGCAAACGTCATGCATCCGCAGGAAGACTTGGTAATTGGGGAGAATGACGTGAACTTGCGCTCTGACGTGGATGTGGAAATTTATAAAGGTTTTCCGTTTTTAAAAGTCCTGATTTACTGGAGGTTTTTTGCAAAGATTTCTCGCTAGAAAAAATTGTCGGCAGGTCATCTATGTCGCTTATTCAAGCGTTACTCACCTATAACGCAATCACAACCAAATGACACATTTTTATTTTTTTTCAAACAGTGTGGAGGAAATACTTTATTTTTCTTTGCGCAGTCTAATCAGAAAGCACATATTTGAACTACTCAAACTCAAAATATGTAGCTAATGCCGTTCTGTTGTGATAGCGTTCACGGGATATAATCAGCGCTCCGCGAAAGACATATAGTTCGTTTATAAAATCGTGACGACGGATTTTAATGCGGACTTTGCGCCCACATGTGCATAAAACGCTCATACAAGAAGCCATTACCTCAGTGTTCAGCTCAGCCACTTCCAGTGTCTATATATGATCATACGTACGCGACAAAACCATTCAACTAGAGATGGGAAACAAGAAAATGCGATTTCCGGAAGTGGCGTGCGTATCGCGCGCGGTCGCGCCATCGTCACGGTTTTTCAAATACCCTATACTGCCGCACCGCTGCGGAGGCCGCGGCTTGCATATTGCCTGCGTCCATGACTTCTTGCTTGAACCTAGATGCGTAGCGTTTGTCTCTATAATTTGTGCAACAAATTTTTTTCTTTGAAAATAATGATAATCAAGAATATTTTGCAAAAATCAAATACTTCAAGTAAAGTCCATGTTTAAAGAAAGCGGACTCATCTACAAAATTAAAAGGTGCTATTCTAGCAAAGAATCTGTTTTTTTTTCTTTTTCTGTTCGGGATCGTTCACATCACTATAGAAGTCGACATCAGACACTACCATCGCTTCGATGGTTACGTCAGATCAAATTTACGAATAATGGCGATGATGGGGGAGAAAGTACAGCTTTACAGCACTTTTTTAAGCACATCATTCTTTACTTGCCTTTTTGGTGTTCTTTTTTCCCTATCTTATTCGATGGGTGAAACGTCAGAATTCCTTATGTGATAGGTATTTCGAAGTTCTTATTGTTAACTTCATTGTGTCGGAATTTGGATTTTGTTGGGCTGACTTTCTATGAAATCCGAAAGCGATAAAACTTCCGACAAAGAAATTAAGTCAAAGTACTGACTGCACCTACACCATTGTCTTGGCGATGAGATTTAACCAGACTTGACTAAATTTCGGTTTCTTTCAAATGTCATGCATGTAATAATGGGTATCGCTCCACGAAAGGATTTGGGCTACGTTGAAAATATGGCGATCTTACGTCTAGGCTATCTTCGTGAGAAACTACAAATCCTACAAATCAAAAAAGGTAGTACGGAATGCTCATTTGTTTTTCACGGCAATGCCTCTGATTGTGAGTCGCCGAGAAAATGGCGAAAGCTACCCACATACAGCTAAGTATGCACCGTCCCCATTGATCTCAGTATGTTTTTTTAGGATTGTATAGGAAAATTTGCAAAGGCTTGTGTTTACATGCTTTCTCCCTCCAAACTATGGCCTATGGACTAATACTGATTTACTGCGATGTATGATAATCTCGAGTACTTGTTTGGTTCAAACTTCGTATTTCCCGAGGACTCGCAGCCTGCTCATTAGATACAGAAACATGACAAAAGAAAGGAACGAGTTTGCCCAACCATACATGTAACAACCAATCCAGTCCTGTTCTCGCCCGCGGGAAGACGTAACGGACATGTATATTTACGCGGTCTCATATCTTAACAAGCTTCGTTGTTTGGTTTGAGCGATGATTTGCGAAAGCGTAAGCGTTCCCTAAATGTTTCTGTTTTCTCCGAATCACATCATAGATTCATAGATCAATAGATGTGTGATGTTATCATCGAATCTTCGGTTGCGTAGTCGAAAACGCCTCGAGTGAGAGGCAGTATCCGTGCAAAAAGTTATCTATCTTGTCCGTTGCCTTATCCATTATTTTGAATGCAAAAATCCAGCCTTATCGTTAAGCGCTAAACGGCAAGAAGACGCATTTTCCAAAGTGCCTGCGCACTCTTGAAGTCGTTCGAATCGAAAGTGAATGGGATTGAATTGCTATTCACATTTCCAGTAGACAAGACTGAATGCGAGACATAGAGGAAATTGGGAAAAATCACGCATCTTCTCAATTCTCTACAAAATACAGTCAAAATCCAAGACATTCAAGTGAAATGCCGCTATCGAATATGTCGCCTTGAAAAATGAGGAAAAAGGGAGAGACAAGCTGATGACTGATTCAATAGCACCTTAAAGGCAGCGTCCACCCAGAATTTGGTCTCCCATGTTTTCGTCATTCTGGGGCCTTTTCGTGACCCTGATTACAGTTCTGAACTTCAAACTCTCTAAAATTCACAAAAAAACCCGATTCCTGAGGACCCTGTCTTGAGGGCGCGGACGAGTTTCAGATCGCTCGTCCCCGTCGGCATGCCAGCGGGGAGGAGCTGCAACTCCATGGGTGCAGTTGCATTGCAGTGTGCAGTGTGCAGCTTCTGCTCACTATCTTGTCAATACGTGTCGGGAGGCACGTATTGACAAGGTAGTCAGCAGTCCCTGGTGGGCGGAGTCTGATATCAGACTCCGCCCAGCCAGGGACTTTCAGGCCCCTTATCTCCATTCAAAGACAATGTTAGAAGACCGGACCAACGCAGATGCCCCTTTTCTGGGGCCTACACTCAGGACCGACGCTAATCGGAGGGGGTTAGGTTTAGCCTGGACACTGCCTCTAACCCTTTGGGACCTGGTGGGGCAATTGCCACCATCAACTTCAGAGGGCATTGTTACTGGCGCAACAGCAGATTTCTACTATTTATTGCTATAGGTAGCTTCAGACAACCTTTGCCTTCCTAATAGTGATTTGCAGGCCCCATTTCATCCATGGTGGTACTAGCAATGGGGTGGGGGAACGAAAGCCGCCAGGTCCAGCCGCCTTTCGCGGCCAGCTGGTCCTTTCGCAGCGTTGTTGCATGTCGTTCCAGGACCAGCAGTCCGCGGAGGCGGCTGGACCTGGCGGCTTTCGTCCCCCCACCCCTAGCAATGAAGGATTCTTTGTACGCAACTGAGTGACAAAAAATCGATAACGGTTGTCTGCCGCAGCATCTGCTGAAAAAATATCAATTATTTCCCCTGATAGTTGAAATTAATTTATACTATTAACTGAAGTGTGGAGTATGATGTCACGCGAGCACATCTGCTATGAGTACGCGATTTTATCTTTGTTGGAAAAAATCAGAAAATTGGATGAAGGTTGGTAGAAAAAATTAAAAATAAAAAGGTCTTGTTGTCGAAAAAGTTCCAAACTTCGCTGTATTGTTATTAAAACGCTACCCTATCATAAGCAGTAGGTGAGCAGTTCTCTCTCTTACTGGGAAAAAGTCAGATCCTAAAGGGTTAAGCAAGCCTTAAGTTAGAGTCTCTTCATCTGGAGGTCATGGTGGTGCAGTGGCAGAACAAAATTCGGTTCCGGCAACGTGAACTAAAGGAACAAAGCGCGCTTGTGCACTGCAGTACTGCGAGCATAAGAAGTCAGCCAAGTAGCGACGTTTGGCAGGCTGGAAGTCCGGAACGTAACGAAAGACAGATCAGGATTCGGAAGCCTGTGCTTGAGATTCCCACGATCTCAGGCAACTTCCAAGAGTTTAGCAGTTTCTGGACAGTCCTCGAATCACTTATTCACCCCCGAGGAGCCATTCGACACGGACAAATTCTTGCTTCTGAAACAAGCCTTGAAGGAAAAGCAGCAGACGCCCTGAGCTGCATTCCCGTCGTTGGAGAAATAATCAGACAGCGATAGATATATTGAAGAACCATTTTGATCGCTCTGCCAACATGGCAGACATACTCAAATGAGATCGAAAAACTACCCAGGGCCTCAGATGATCCGAAAAGTTGCCGAGACACCTTCGAAGCCATCAACTCTAGGAATCCAACCCCTTCCGATTGGTGCCAATCCCGAATGTAGGCCCAGGGGGGGGGAGGGAATATGTTATTAGTCCGGTCCTTTAATGTTGTCACTGAATGGAGTTAATGGACCGGGAACAGCGAAAGCGCTACTAAGCCATGCCCAGATCCCATCAAGCTTCGCCCAGCCAGTGACCGCCTCACAACTTGCATAGGTAGGGTGGTAGTAGGAGCTGCCTGCACACTGCAGTGAACTGCATCCATGCAGTTGCATCTCCTCCCCGCTGGCATGCCGACAGCGACAGGGTTCTGAGAAATCGGGTTTTTTTGGGAGTTCTGAACAATTTGAATTTTAAAACTGTAATCAGGGCTACGGAAAGGCCTCAGAATGACATAAACGTGGGAGGGGAAATCTCTTGGGTGGGGAACACGCGGAAGGCGACAAATGCCCTGAAACGGGCGCGACTAGTGGCCACGCCCTGTCCGAGTTCTCCATCAACCAGCCATTCAAATCTTTGTACTGGAGCGCGACTGCACGCTTTATGTTTCGTTTCTTGTGCGATCACGTTTTTGTCTCTGTTCGTATCTATCATTTACTAGTTGTATATCTTTCACGTTCTGTGTAAACATCTTTGCTCACAGGAGTAATGTTTGATGCAGGAGTCCTCATAAAAGACGTACATACACATGAGCGACTTAAAAGGACTTGTCCACTGATTCATTAGAGGTATGATTTTTTCTTGTGTCCTGTGCTTTTCTACTTATGCATTTTACAATTTGCTTATTTAGTCAATATCACTTTATGAATGTTCTCGGAAATGGAATGGATTTTTAATGGTGATTATGAATGGTTATGAATGGTTTTTTAATATCATTATCTAAGGGTCGTAGATTCTTTTCTTTTCTCAAAGAGATGGTAAGTTAACATGACTTCACTCACTTGTAAGCAGTATTTCTAAATACATAATGGTCCCTTGCAGATACTATTGTCGATAATGACTATGTGGAACAAATAGAATTACAGAAAAACTTTGGAAACTCAGTACAGGAATTTTTTGTTTTTGTTGTAAAGTTATATTCTACATCGGGGACCTACAGAGTGGACCTACAAGTAAAATGTACCATATCATTTGTCATTGTACCATTTCATTTTTGTCCTATACTCTGGTGCAATTTCTGTTGTGAATAAAGTGTTCTTTTTTGCACTGTCAAGCAAAACAGCAGAAAAATTATGAAAACTTGAAGCATTGACAAAGACCATAGGTCGCGAAGCTTTATCGAGTTTGCGGTTCGCGTAGATACAGACTAATGTTGACATTTCGCCAGAAAATGAGGTTTTTCTTACTTTGAGCCTTGAAAGGAACTGCTTTGCAACATTCATTGTGCTCAATTCAGTTCTATCCGAATGATAGCCACATAACCGCATAGTACACTGATGCAACTCGGTTATTCTCACTTAATCTGGAAGTTAATCAAAATATGGTTTGTGAGTAGCATATGACCGAAATCGAATTTCGCTGCGAAATCTCACACTGCAATCGGTTAGCTATCATTAAACAATCACTGTTCTACACTGAAATACGTAACCTTTCCTTCGTACACTGAGTGATCACTCCTACCAATTTGCACACGAACTCTCATGGACAAAACAGAGTAGTCGAGGAGGACATCGCCACCATTCACGCGCCAGCCTATGCGCCACAAGAGCGTCAATCTGTCTAATTGACTCGAGGCCAGCACTAAACAGCAGGCAAGTTGGAGGCGTGGCCACCGTTTCCTCGCCTCTGCTGGGTTTTGTCGCCTTCCGCACCACACCCCTCTTGGGTGGACCCTCTAAGCTGACCTACTGCCAACGGCGAAAAAACGTTAGCGTTTGAGCGCGATTGCCGCTTCTTTGTAGTTTTTAGGCAACTTTTCTTCACGGAATGGCCAACGATGTTCTGTATCACGAAGTTGCAACTATCATAAGGAGTGTTTTGGCTAAGGAACAAAGTGTCCGAAATGCTGTGTACAGCAGTGATTACAAGGTCTGGTTTTATCAGTGCGTTTTCCTGATTTTTCTTTTATTTTTTAGTCTTGTGGATCACATGTTTTACTTTGTAACCTTTGATTGGCAATGTTGTTGCCTAATGTTGCTTTACAAAAACTTCTTTTATCGCTTGTTCGTGTTCGCCCAGTATCATTTCATGTTCACGACTGAATACATTGCCCTCTTTTTTTTAAATAGACAAATATTTTCGCTTTTCTAATTCGTATTTTACCTCGGAGCTCTTTCCAACTCACTTTTTCACAAAAAAAGCTTGGAGGTAAAAGCGCAGGAATGCCGGATGGCACAGATCTGCAGACCACTATAACGCAGGAATCAACCCATGACGAGCCAAAATGTAATCCTTTTGGAACTAGGTGAGTGCCTTTGTTTGTGTCTTTGTGTTTTGCAACATTTTGATACGTTTTTCGCAATGCTATGTGTTTTTGATATCTCAAGGAATGAAAAAAGCTTCATGTTATTTACATCACCACGTAACAATAACGGTTGTTCCCAGGTATCTCACAGACGAAACTCGTGTCTGGGAGCATAACGCTTGGGACAATGTTGATTGGAGTGAAGAAATGCAAGAACATGCTCGCCAGGTTGTAGAAACTCAAAAAACACAAGCTGTAGAAGAATCGAAGGCTAAGCGGTTACTCGAAGAACCCGCGAAGCAATGGGATGCTTTCTATTCTCAACATAACACGAACTTCTTCAAGGATCGAAACTGGTTATTGAAGGAGTTCCCGGAGTTGGATATGAGCCACTATCCGGAGGTATCTAACTTGTTGTTAGCGTTATTCATTGAAGCCGTGGTTTGCATAGCGTTATGATTTCAGGGCTCCAGAATCCAAGTTCTTGAAGTTGGATGTGGTGTAGGTAACACCTCTCTTCCTCTAATCCAGTGGGACACACATCGACGGATGTTTCTCTACAGCTGTGATTATTCCGATGTAGCAGTCGAAACGCTCAGACGGGATGAAAAATATGACAGCTCTCGAATGTGTGCTTTCGTTTGGGATATCACCGAAGTTCCTCCAGCCGAAGCCCCAGCCAAAGAATCATTGGACTACGTAGTTTGCATCTATGTGCTCTCAGCTATTCACCCATCGAAAATACCTCAAGCAGTCAGTCATCTCGTGAGCCTGCTCAAACCAGGAGGGATGCTTCTTCTCAAGGATTATGGACGATTTGATCTCACACAGCTGCGATTCAAAAAGGATCGATACATAGAAGATAATTTATATTGTCGCGGAGATGGCACTCTAGTGTACTTCTTCACTCAGGACGAGTTGGATGAGCTGCTTCGTGCTGCTGGACTGGTCCAGAAAGCAAATTTTGTGGACAAGAGGCTCATAGTGAATCGAGCTAAACACGTGAAGATGTACAGGCAATGGTTGCAAGTTAAATATCAAAAGCCAAAATAAATCTTGCACTTTGATTTGTTATATGACACTGCTATCTACACAGTTTTCTTCTGGAACATACATCTATACGCTTATTTACAATCATCTATCCTCTTTTTCAGAACAAAAAGTCGCTTTTGCGGCTCTGCTGTGAAACCTTGCGATTTCGCCCATTGTTCGATGAAATTCTCAAGGATCCAGACCTTGCTCAAATTGGCGACGATCCCGAGATAAATGGTGACATCAATCTCGCATACGTCTTATTGTACGAGTTTCTCGCAGGAGCTGGTTTGGGCAGAGTGAGTTGATCTTTGAAGCTTGCTAGTTGCTTCATTGCTTTTGTTAAGAATGTGAAGCTATTTTCAACTTTCTGCTCACTTTTCTCAAGTTCATGGCAGTGTGTATGTTAAGAAAGTGCTCTCTTGTACTTACGTCAAAGGCAGTGTTTAGCCATGGAAAGGTGCGGCACACCACATTTTTGGAATGCTTCTGAATAGGCTCTACTTTTTCAGGGCCTACTCGATTCGGGCCCTCCTACGTCAAGAAAATTGCACTTTAAGTGGCCCGCATTGTCATATAAGCATATGCTTACTAATACTTACTTTATTTTTTTCTGGATATAGCTTAGTTCAGACCTCCCCTCGTCTTCGTGGTGTCATCTACAGGCACACAAAAGCAATTCATGATAGGGTGAGTGATGATAAGAACATGCATCCATGCTTTTTTCAATTCTTGTATGCCTGTTTAGGAAAAAGCTCTAGCGGAGGAGGGCCGAGGCATTGCCGCAATCAGAGAAGCTGGTGATCACATGGATACTATATCAGCGATTCCTCGATATGCGCGAATTAATACGCTGAAATGGAAGGCAGAAGAGGCCCTCGAAACACTTACTTCTGAAGACTGGAAGGTTTGGATTTTGGGTATTTTTGCCGAATTTATGCGTATTCGCTTCTTATAAGTGGAAATTAAATCCTGGATTTGATTGGTTCCAGGTTGTGCATCTCAAGCCTGAAGACGATTTTGTCAAGCGAGTTGGAAACATAGCCGAGGACGAGGTCAGCGTTTTTATTGAGTCTGATGAATGAGTTTTCACACCATCATGAATACATGCTTGAACTGTTCCAGGTTCTCATAGACCCAGATGTTGAAAATTTGCTGATCTTTCCCCATTCTAATGAATTCCATCGCTACTGGATGGTAGAACAACGTTATATCATATTACAGGATAAGGTGAACCATCATATTTTTGTAGCTTTATTAATATCGACAAAGCGGAACGTTTAGGCATCTTGTTTGCCTGCGTTCTTGTTATCTCCATCACCCAATTCACATGTATTTGACACATGTGCAGCACCAGGGATGAAGACATCGCATGTGGCTGCCATTTTGCAAGGAACAGGGTAAGTGATAATGCAGTTTAGAGTATTACCACAAAAAATTTTTCTAGGAAAGTGTGGGCAATGGACCGTTCAGAAGAGCGAGTAGAGATCATGAATCAGATTCTGGGAGAATGCGGTGTCGAGAATGCTTCAGTATTTCATGGCGACTTCTTGAAAACCGACGTCAATGATAAGAAGTTTTCGAAGGTAGGGACCTCTCTTTTGGTCCATTTCTCCTATTTGTATGTGTACAATATTTGTTGTTTAATGACAGATTCCTTCATTCTCTAGATCCCTTTCAACTCCTAATTCAGGTGAAATACGCTATCGTGGATCCCCCTTGCTCTGGATCAGGTATGGTGAAGCGTTTGGATGAGCTGACGGGTGGTAATGCTGAAAAGGGACGTTTGGAAAAGCTAAGAAATTTGCAGGTACCAATTGCCAACAATTCAGAGACATTCCTTCTAATGCATGAACTTTCTCTGCAGGCTATGTTGCTAAAACATGCGTTAAAATTTCCAAATCTGCAACGCGCCGTGTATTCCACCTGTTCAGTCCATGAAGAGGAAAACGAGCAGGTTGTGGATGAGGTAAGGTTGCTTGGTTTATATATCCTATCTCAGAAAACTTTGAAATTCTCTCCTTGTAGGTTTTGCTTGACACCTATGTTCGTCAGCATTTCCGTCTTGCATCTTCGGTTTTACCAAGTTGGACGTATCGAGGATTGGATACATATGAATTTGGAAAGGATTGTTTGAGAGCCGAGCCGTCCAAAACACTGACTAATGGTTTCTTTGTGGCAGTCTTCGAGAGGATCACAGATGACTTGAAAAACGAAGATTCCGAAAACAAAAAGAAGGACAAAGTATCTAATCAGGAAGCTCCAAAGAGAAGCACCGCAGATTATGGGATTGGGAAGCGGAAAGTCTTCCCTGATGACGATGATGAAGATATTAGTGATGTCAAAGCAGCAAAAAAGAAAAAGAGGAAAGCAAAGCTGTCATGACAGTGATCTCGTCTTCTTGTATCATGGTAAACATTATCCATTGTTGCTGTTACTATTGTTGAGATTTCGTTGTTATATTCATATGTTAGAAGAAAAGCTGTTGTATTATAATCGTTTGAAAGTAAATTTTATAACTTTATCCAGCTGTCTAGCACGCTTTGGGAAGCAAATGATCAAAAAAACATATCAGAAAATTAATTTTTTACATTCCTGACCAAACCTAACCAGAATCGGTTTCAGTTTCAGTAAAAGGAGCAGCAGGACTATTTGAGAAACAAGGACAGTTTGTGCGGCAATTTGCAATGTATAGTTGTGTAATGAAGTTTTCCTGTGGGTACCCATTATTGGGAAGAATCTCAGGACACGCATCATGCATTGCATTTCTCGTATCAGCACGCAACAAAGCTGCTCTGCCTTTGACGCGTTGACACAAAACCAACAAGGATTAAAAGCTTGGGATCAGCTAAACGCGAGAGGTATGCGAAGTCGTGGTACGAGGAAGCTATAAAACAACAGAGTACAGACGAGTGGAAGGAAAATTTGTTGCCTCTACTGGAATAGTATGAACACTGACTACAACTAGAAGTGCGTCGCTTCCTTAGGTAGCAAGTCAAGATTTGCAAAGTAGTCTTCAGATAATCACATTGAAAATTACGTAAAGTTCGGAACACTCTTGGGACAAAATTTTCGGATTTTTTTCGCGGTTTTCTATGGGGCTATAGGTTATTCCAGGACGGAAGCGGCTGCCGCTATAAGCGAGGCGTGCGCAGGCGTAGAGTAAAAAGATGTTTAAGCGCCGCGTTCGCACCCGGCAAGTAAACTGACCGCTTTGATTAGGGATCAGCATTTGATTCGAAAGAAAACTGGAAATTAATCATGTAAAAGTAAAATCACCTCAACATTCTGAACTTTCACATCCTTTTAACCATACCAATGGCAATACGAATGACATGAAATGACATTTTTTTTACGAAGTTGTAGTTCACCATTTTTTTATCCACTCCACCTATTTGTTGTTAGTTCAACATGATGTCTATCACATCACTTTGCCGTCAACATTATATAATCTGATTTGAATTTGAGAGAGTCGTAGTCAAAACGATACGGAGAAGTGCCTGATCATAATATCTGTATTACCATGATCATGTAGATAGATGTTCTGAAAGGGTTCGAAGAGACTAGGCAAATCATTTGTACATCATATAAATGGACAGCTGTGGGAAAAATGTCAAATTCCCACAGCTCGTATTCCAGATTTTTACAAGAATTTCTTCTTGCTTGCTTTGAATTGTCAATCTTGGCACGTCTTTATTTGACTAAATCGGATTTTTCGTTTTACATCAGTCTGCTACAAAGAAATTCTACTGGCTATTAAAACTTTTTTCACAAGCATACGTCATATGAAAATCTTGAGAACAAAATCTTGAAAACAACAATATCAATGACTGTTTCACTTCCAGCACTCGCCGAACACTTCAGCGAATAGCAATGAAGCTCACAATTGTGAGTTCCATTTTTTCGCGCTGTTTTTGTGCAGTGATTTTTCGATTGAGGTGCCCTTTTTCTCTGCATTATTGCAAATACATACAGAAATTCTATTACATTATCACATTAGAAATTTTATTGTAGAATCTGAGAGATAAAACCAGACAAAGCAATCTAGTTCGGGTTTGTGGTTTAAGGATTTGATGTAGAATAAGAGGAAGAAATGTGACAAAAATTGATGCAAAGTATGCGATTTTGTAAGATTTTGTAAAGATTTGTAGATTTTTGAAGAAGATTTTGTAACTGAAGCGGTCCTGCTAAAAATAGAACTTCAGGAATTCCTTAACTACATTGCCTTCTGTATTATGTCGTTCCAACTTGAATGAAAAAACGTGCAGTTTCCTATTTCTTCTGAGAGTAGGGTTGGATTTTGAGGTTGGAGTTCACAGAAAAAATTTTTTGAGACTAAAAGATGACTCCGTTGCTTTAGCACTAAGTGCAAGTTTTATACAGTGGGAGGGGGTGGGTCAAGATACCTACGAAAGTAATAAAGTGTGGTAGCCCCTTCGGTCAAAGAAGTGAACGGTTAGTGTTGAAAGAATCGTCGTTTGCTTAGAAGGGGGGGGGGGAGATCATTTAAGAAGCAGAACAACACGGATATCACCTGCATTTGTAGCGGAATACACGATTACGGTATAGATATGTACGTAGTTTTCACCGTAGCACTGAAGGGGCAGCACATTGTAGCTACAGATATTTATTTATTTATTTATTTGATAAGATATGATCAGGTTCAGCAAATCGAACAGCGCACCCCTTAATTTTGGTGGGTTTTTGTTTTTCATTAGACGCAGATCACTGAATATCAATCTCAGAATCACAATGGTTCAAAATTTTGAAGTCTGAAATTGTCTAAAATTGATCCAGTGACCTCATGAACTGACCGTGCTTGCGGCATCTGCGGTCGCGTCGCGCGTTTGAAAGCGTGCACTCCTTGCAGTTGATAAATTAGGTATTATTAGTTCTATAAAATAAAGTTTGAAAAGTAGTGACACTATGTACTTGAATCAAGAAGTTTTTGAAAAAGGAGTGTGTAAAAAGGGTAGTGTAGTGTACAAAGAGGAAGATGATAAAAGATTGTCTCGTAACTTCTACTCTAGATTGCCGTTTTTTACGCAGTTGCGGCTTTCTCTCTTGCCACTGCAACATCGACAGAAATCGCGAAGCCGCTTGGAGACGACTGCAACACGACTGCATCTCCTACCACAGTAAATTGTGAGCTTGCTTTGTTTTAAAATATAGTGGTAGCTATCTACGAGATCGTCAAAACTCAGAACCGAAAACAGCAGTGCTGGGCATCAGCTCTACATCTGCGAACGATTGCTCAGTACTGTATTGTAACTTGGGACTTTTGAGCCGATTAGTTTGCGGGCACAGTTGACTGCGACACCTCAAACTTGCATAATTAAACTTTATTATAAAAACAATGTCTAAAGCTATGAGCACTACACGAACAAGCAATGCGCTAGTAATACAAGCATTGGGAAATATGAGTTGAGATGTAACTGTAAGAAACTGTGGTTCTGTGGGAGCAACTGTGCAGAGGGTACAGTGACACGATAATCCTGACCAAACAATAGCTAAGAAGATAAAGTAAACAAGAGTGAAGTCGACGCGGCCGCTTCCAGTAAGCTGTATTATCATCCACTTATACAAGTGAACGAATATGAACAAAATACCAGGGAACATGGGAATTCCGATAAGCTAACAGCTAACAAAACATCAAACATAAGCCTGTGAGAAAGTTCGTGTTTCAGCCGCTGTTGATATCTTCGGAGCACAAAGTACGATACGAACAGGAAAGTTCGTATAATCTGGTACCTGTAGTGCTTTCGCCCAAGCAGGTTTACGACAGGATTTCTTTCAAACTTTGTGCAGCACGGTTATGTGACGTGCGGATCGCGACTATAGCCCGTATTTCGTATGTTAAAGCTTTTTCGTGAGTTTTTGAGATTATTTGGCTTGGAAAGCGAAAAAGACTTTTATCCTATTTGCTACCATATTTCACAATAAGGCTATTGCAGCGAGCAAGCGTGATAAACTCTATGAAGAAACCTCACACTGTGCTAAAAGAATACGGTACTACCAGCATGTCAAGGTCAAGTTTCAGCCAAACCGTTGGTTTTGACCCTTGTCGTATGACCACCTTGAACATGCCTAATGACGCTGTGTGAGATCCGGAATAACCATGCCAGTAAACATCCACAGACCGACTTGGAGCAAAATCCACAGCATAGTAATTTTGGGGCCCAGATACTGGAATACCACGGAAATTTCAAAGTTGACAATTAACCATTGCGCCCCTTTCTCTCATGCTCATGAACTTTATCAAATTCTGATTTCAACAAAAACATTCACGTATGTGCATTCAGATTGTCCCATTTGTTCGTGCAATCCACCACCAAACTGCATACGACGTCAAACTCCTATAAGGTGTGTTTTCTTGTATGAATTGTCTAGAAAGCAATGTGGAAAATATCGAACTGCCATCACTTCAGATGCTTGATCAAATGCCCGAATCCGACTCCAGCAGATTGATGCAGTAAAAGCAATCATGTCCTTCTGTTGTGCTTATAAATATTCACTTAATGAATAAAATTACTGCTGCGATAGTCTACATTTGAACCGTGCATTGGCAGTATGTCAAGTTCTTGAAAAGGAGTCACGAAGAGATGCTGATGATACCTAATATCGGCGTGCCATATATATGGAAGCTTTTAGGCGGAGACAACCCTTTTCTTCAAACTTATACAGTAGCAACCGAGCCTGCGGAATTGTCTAAACACATCGCCACGAGACCAAATTGCTCCTCCTGCTTCTTTTTGCTTAGCGAAAGCCCCGCAAAGTGTGCTGCGCGCGACGACGGTTTGGAAGTGTCCCAATAGCACGATCGTGGTCGGCCTACACCTTTTTTTTTTAGGAAAACAAGTTCCCCTCTCATATATTCGAGGTGAATGAATCCCTAGCAATGCAAAGTGTGCAAAACCGAATCTGGATTGTTTGCCCAAAGTATGTGACAGGATAGAGGACATTAGTCGCCGAGGGGGAGGTCCCGCTCGGACATTTGCAACAAATCACCCGCCTCTAACATTATTGCCCCATGCTAGCGGTCCGAGTGGGTGGAGCTTATCGGCGACCTAATGTCCTCCATACTATGTCAGATAGTGCCTTTAAGTAAAGTCCTTGAACGTATTTCAATACGACTACTTAGAGCGAACTCGAAGCGACATCATGAACATGAACTGGAGCGAAGAAAGACACTTGTCTGCCGTCAGACAAAACTATCCTGCCATGTTTTACTCCGACTGGCTTGATGCTGCATTTTGATTGATTTCTCATTTGATTTCCCATTTGTGGTCTCCATAATTTTCACATGACTCGCGCATACAATTATGATCAATTTTCACATGACTCGCGCATACAATTATGATTATGAATTTCTAGCGAACAAACATGTGCCCTGCTGTGGTATGTGGCATGCGAGTCATGTCAACATACAGTGTTGGCCAAAATTATATGCGGGTTGGCCAACAGAGTTCAATTTGACACGCATCTTAAACTTTTAAAAAAAAGTAGTTTAGCTATGATGTTTATGACAAGGTAGCTACATACATATTCCCACATATCAAGTTACTCTACTCTCACAGATCAGCTCTTCCACATTTTCGATACTAATAAATCAAAATTATGCCCTCGTAAACTAGCCTTCCGAAGAATGACTTCTTCTTGATTTCTTACGATTTCAGCTCGTAGTGTATGCAAAGTTAATCAGATTAGTTATTGAATACATACAACCTCTGGCCACATAGCGAACCACAGTCGAAATTGTGATCTGCGTTTAGCGGAATTCTGCAGCCGAAAATGTAAGAATTTCTGGGCATTTGCGGCTGGAGATCATTTTTGGACAATCAAGACCGCTTGAGTTTAACCATCAATGGCCAGCAAATGGCTGGAAATTCGAAAACTTATTGTGTGGGTATCCAGTCATTCTACATCCAGCTTCAACTCGCAATTCAGAGCATGTTATTTCGAAAATTCGAGATAACATGCTCCGAGAAATTTGTTAATTTTTTTCCTTCCTGTCATTTCGTCATGAAAGGGAATTTTTTCAGATAAACAGAGCTCACCATTCTCCCTGATTTGCACTTTCCAATGTTACCACATACAGTCGCTTCATTTCATATGATCATGTGTGTCATTGCACACACAGTTCACCATTGGCGTCCCCATCCTGGATTCATGGGAGAAACAAGCCTTCAGGTAAGTGTTTCCAAGGTGTTCTTAGCATTGTCTTTCTGTTTTAGTTACTAGTCACCTCAAATTGATGTAATCGATAACAATCGGTAAGTCTCTTGCGTTTTTGCGATTGCAAATCCAGGATGAGGACGCCAAAGTGGACTGTGTGTGCAATGGCACACATGAGCATATGAAATGAAGCGACTGTACATACGGACGGGAATGCAAAAAAATTAGTCTTCAGCAACTCATAAACGGTTCAAAAGACCGAACTTACTTTTCAGCCAACCATAACAGACTACTGTAAGCATCCAAAATCCGCTTTCATTCGATCATCCGAAAGAAAATAACAATTTTGAAAAGAGTAGATCTCAGAGCTGGTCAAAATCGTAGGTCCACTCAAAGTTTATATTCACCAGAGTACTTTTCAGCTCCCAAACTTCATGTGAATACGTAGCCAAAGTATTAAGCAAGTTCTTCAGCTGAGCTGTGCAAACTCCCAAAATAAGCAGATTGGTAGTATAGGCCTTCCGCACAGAGCGCGGAGAGTGCGCAAGGTGTGTATTGCGCGTCATTCCTCTTTCCTCGTGCACTCTCACTGCCTGTTTTTCTCTGCGCTTCTTCCAGTCGTGAACTGCCTTCAATGTACGCAACAACGTTGCTCTCTATGCGCAGCGCGCACGGCCTATAATTTGGTCGAAACCATCATCTTAATTACCTTAACTTTTCATAACACGAGGAAACCATCAGCTTCGAATTTTCTTCTCAATGCAAGCACAAAGTAACCAATCTCTATATATATAAAACTCAAAGTGTGTTTGTCTGTTAATAAGTATGTTTTTTATACAAATTTTTCTGAGTGTACCAAATGAGCTGAAACTTTGCACACTTATGTTTTGGACCCCGACGCAGAACATAGGCTACTTTTCGCGGCGAGTTACTAAATCCTTCTGTTGATTTGTTGATTTGTTTACTTACATCTGGAAAAATGAGGCTTGACATGCTCAAACCAATCATTTTGCCGTGATCATGTAGTCAGGGGATGGTAAAGCTCATTTTAATGTCAATGTCGGAAAGATGCGGGCAATTTGTTTCAATGCCCTTTTGCGCAGAAGAAGCTCAAAAGCGTAAGTGTAAGTAACCTCTTCTTAGCTAAACTGAAGCCCGAGTGGAACCGGGACCGCCGGCTAGTCAACAATAAAGATGGCCAAACTGTCATCTGATTCTTGGTTCAAGAGATGTCATCAAAGGGGGATCGAACCTCCAATCATGCTCATGCTTGACCGCCTTCATTGCACTTTATCAAATTTGGTTTGGTCTCTAGCCTTGCATAAAATCTCAAACATTAATCGGGTGAGCTTCCCTATAGTAGCTTCCCCATCTCAGATAAAAAATTATTACACTTATAACCTCCTCGTCCATAAAAGGTCCGCGAATAAGGAAAGCAGATTCGCAACTTTTTATGTTCTTTGATTTGGTATACATCCCATCTAAAAAGGCCACCTTCGACTAAACACGATTCCCTTTCAAGCCCAAACTTCTATCTCAAACTCTTTCTGAAATGTTCTTGCACAGAGTAAAACCAAAGTTTACGAACGGAAGTTCGTAAAGCTGTTTGAAGGTGCAACACAGCTCAACCAAAGCAATTGCTTAATATAACTCTTTGTCGACGAAACTACATAAAAGACTGAAAGTAAACAGTACTCTAGTACCTAAATAGAAGCTTTAGGTTCAAACTTGCTCTTTTCGGAATTAGACTTTTATCGAATAATCAAACGAAAGCGGGACTCGCTCTGGATGCTGAGGATAATCTGATGTGCTGATGTACACATTGCTCTACCAAGTTCTTGATTAATTCACTGACAACAAAGGAGAATGCAGCATTTTTAGGATGCGCCTATAACTTTGGCCAACACAGTAGTCATGCAAATTTCCACAGAAAATTTGCATCACGCGAAGTTTCCCAAGCTATGTGGCAGCATCTAAAAATATTATGACCATGATAAATTGCAGTGTACAAGGAGAATACAACCAATGCTACTTCCTTGATAGAAAGTCCTCTTCGTCTTTTTTTTGCTCAATTTACGATATTTTTCGAGGAAATGTTAGTGAAATGTTTTCAGTCCACCGCGACCACTTTCGGTCTTGATGAATCCGAGTGGGGTGAGTTTGCTTGTACCTTCTCGCGTTGCCCTTGGGTAATTTCGGTGCTGGGGCGAGCATTTGTACCTATACCCACAAAACTAGAATCACCCGTAAATGGTTGAACCTGGCCTGGTTGAACCTGATTCCGCTAACGTAATGTGAAAGCGTGCCTCACAAATTTTTTTCCAGCCTAGACGCCATTCAATGAAATAATGCGAGACCGAGTGTAGAAAAAAGCAGTAGGGAAACCATGTCTTCTCAGGAAACCGTCTAGCCAATGATGTCAACTCGCCATATTAAATATTGGGTCGTCTCGTAGGCCCGTAGAATTTTCATAAATCAATTTTAAAAGTTTTATTGTAATTCAATCAATAATGCATTTCCGTTGTTGCGCACAAGCTGCTACTTTTTGGATTTTCTGTTTCTTTTTCTATAATGGCCATAGGTGCGATGAGGTGAGCCGAAGCTCACCCTCCCTTCACTTTGGAGCCTGGGCCAATCCCCCCCCTTTCACCTGGAACATATGATGCTGATGGACAGCTTATTTGGCGCTTTCACCTGTAAATAATTTGCTATGATTATTATCGTCGCAAATAAATTTATTGCAGTATATCGAAAGCAGTAAACGAATTAAATGTTTAATTGTGTCATTTCAAGCATTATAATTGTTATAGTAATGAGATTAGTGTAGTTTGAGTCAAAGCAATCTTTAACTGAGCTTTCCATAGGATGCAGAAAAAAATGGATCCTGAAGTGAATTTTGTGTCAAGGTATTAGATTGCAAAAAACAAAAATTAGGAACTTCAAAGTGTAATAATTGTTTGAGGATGAATCTGAAAGATAACGGTCTAGGTGGATTGCACTCATGAAGAGCTTTCGACTGAGATATAATATGATGGCCTGGAACGACGTCGCTACGAAAATCACGGTGCTAAAAATCGATTTCTCAAAAATAACTTTTGTAAAAGTGAATGAAATAAGAAGGGAAGGGTATAGGCGAACTCTACTTCTCAAGAGCTCTCGACTGATGTATAATATGTGGGGGGGGGGAGTTCATGCTGCTGAACTTCGGGAACAGGGGGTGAGCATATTTGGCCGAAATGCTCACCCCCTGTTCCCGAAGTTCAGCAGCATGAACCTCCCACATTTTATATATCAGTCGAGAGCTCTTGAGAAGTAGAGTTCGCCTATACCCTTCCCTTCTTATTTCATTTACTTATACAAAAGTTATTTTTGAAAAATCGGTTTTTAGCACCGTGATTTTTCGTATTTTGAGGCACGATTTTTCTGTAAAGAACTCCATTCAGGCCAACTTGTTGTACACCGTTCGAAAGCTTATAATGAGTACATTCCACAGACACCCTTCCCATCGAGACACATATCATATACAAGAGTTATTTGACTTTGAAAACCTTGATTCATCCTGATTTTTTACATTTCAGCAGACTGATAATTCCATAGCGACGTCGTTCCAGGCCAGCATACTACACATCAAACGAAAGCTCTTCATGAGTGCAATCCATATACACCCTTCCCATCGAGATATAGTACTATTTACAAGAGTTACATAATTTTGAAAATCCTGATTTTTTATATTTTAGCAAAGTGATGATTCCATAGCGACGTCGTTCCAGGCCATCATATTATATCTCAGTCGAAAGCTCTTCATGAGTGCAATCCATATACACCCTTCCCATCGAGATACAGTACTATTTACAAGAGTTACATAATTTTGAAAATCCTGATTTTTTATATTTTAGCAAAGTGATGATTCCATAGCGACGTCGTTCCAGGCCATCATATTATATCTCAGTCGAAAGCTCTTCATGAGTGCAATCCATATACACCCTTCCCATCGAGATACAGTACTATTTACAAGAGTTACATAATTTTGAAAATCCTGATTTTTTATATTTTAGCAAAGTGATGATTCCATAGCGACGTCGTTCCAGGCCATCATATTATATCTCAGTCGAAAGCTCTTCATGAGTGCAATCCACCTAGTGCAATCCATCCATCCATCCAAATTTTTAAAAAAATAAAAATAAAAAAAATAAAAAGTGAAATATACAATAGTTATAAATTACAAAATTATATAAAAAATAAACTAAAAATACAATATATCCTCACTATAAGATAATATATACAAATGAAAAAATGCAACAATTAAATTATGCAATCTCAGTAGAGATTATATATACAAAATTCTATTAATTACAAAAATTATTAAAAAAATTTTTCGGAATAAAATCTCCCCCCCCCCCGGTCGACGTCGGAACATTTCCGACACCCTTCACTTTTGAGGGTCAAAAACAGCCGAGACACCCTTCACTTTGGAGGGTGCCCGGCTCACCCCATCGCATATATGATAATGGCGGGTCTGGTCTCAAAAAGTCGTTTGACCAGTGCCTGAGATCGTCTTCACCAAAGCAAACGCCGTTTATGTGATTGCGACTGCCTGGCGCAAATGATAATCTGCTAAAACGAGGTCTTAGAAGTACACTGGATACTGATTTATCTTATGTTTACGGTCAAGTGTACGGGTTCATGATTTGCATACCCGTACGGAGTTTAACTTAATGGACCTGTTTCTTAGACCGTTTCTGCAATGGGGATTTGTTTGGATGCTGCAACTGGGTCCGTACGATGGGACAAACGTCTTGTTCTTGTCTAGCAATTTTCAGTGCAGAACTTCCTGGTCTTCCTATTAAAAGTGTTGTTTAGGAGTCACTCTGTCAGTGGTCAACTCTTAATCTTTCGAAGCAATCCAGTCCTTTGTTGTCTCATGTTACGTGCAAACGATATTCTCGATCGGCGGAAAAACTCTTGAAAACGCTTTTTTCCCTAAGATCAAATGAGCAGGTGTCGCAGACGTTTTTTTTTGCTTCTTGGGAAGTTTTTGGGAGCTGGAGATTGCAAGCAAGATTGCAAGTTTTTTTATGAGAATCAATTAGTTCATTCTTAGGAGAATAATCAGCTTTTCTCAATAATGCGCGCACATTACCGCAGATTAACCGCTGTGTATCAATAACCAATCATACCCAATCGAATCAAAAGAAACGAGGAAACAAGAAAAAATCAGTGGAAATCAGCAGGTTCCAAACTCAATGTTTGTCAAAGTGTGCATACGCATACTGAGTTAGAATGGCTCCACGGTACACGCTGCTTAGAGTTGTGCCACCTGCATTTTTCCCCTTTTTTTCCGTCTGCGGAACATTCGATCTTGGGCTAACCGAGACCTCTACCCTCCGAGAATGGTAAACTGGTACCAGAGTGATCTGGAAGGATAAAAGCACTGACTTGGTAACCGGCTGGTCCCCGCAAGCCACTGTAAAAGGCTTGCACGCATTCATTAGCCTGTTCGACAATGAAGTAAAGTGCGTTCGGCGCATGCCGGTAGAGCATTAGTATTGAAAGCCAAACTTAATCCCCACGTGGCTTGCGATAGTTCACCGAGTGTGTGTTCGCAGCAAGGTCCTCGCGTTGCGGGTGCGTGTATATATCGCAAAAATGAGTAGGCAGCTGACACAGACCACATACAGAATGCAGAAAGATTTTAGGTTTTATCGATCGTTGCAATTGTGCTCCTTTCGCTACCAGCTGCAGATCTGAGCATCATTAAGTCACGCCAATCTCTGATCGAATCTTCTACTCGGCTACCGTGTAAGTTACAAACAATCTTTTCTGCCAATGTCTGTTCATGGACTATCTCCAAAGAGTGCTACAGCTCTGAAGGCTACTGCCGAACCAAGGCGCAAAAGCAATACATTTTAAGAGTCGCATATTTTTAAACGCAATTTGAGTTGGTCCTGCCAATGCTGAGCAAGAGAACGAGCGAGGCGGCCGCGAGGAACTCGAGAAACTGTAGGCTACTGCGAAAGACGCAAAACTATGTTTGAAACAACGTTTGAAAAGCGTTCGCTTAACTAATACAGTGCTGGCCAAAACTATAATTCCACCCTGGAAACTGCCGTAACTCATCTGCTTCTCAACGAATTAATGTGAAATTTGGTACAGCTGTGTGTTTAAAAGGCTACCATCAGTGACCAGAACGGATCCCGTTTTTGTTTGATCATTCAGGGAAAAACCAAAGATTTCGAAAAAAGCAGGCTTGAAGGTTGGCCGGAACTATAACTCAGCTAAGGTTTCTGTCCACTAAAGTAATTCTCGGCTTCCAACGTCTCTTTTGCATATATTAGGTTGTCAAGAAAATAATGTCCGTTTTTATTTGCTTGCTTTAACAAAGCAACCTGACTCAACCCAACAAAGGGTAAGGGGTACTGTTCGATAGAGCAAAGCAAGCTCTACAAGATGGCACTCATGATTTTGCGCCAAGTTCGATCCACGGAAAGTTCGAACTCAAAATTTAAAGATTTCCAAATGCACAAAAAATCGAAAAAAATCAGATCTTCGTCCAAATAATTTCTACGGACCTCCCACTCGCTCACATCAATACTATCGATATCTGATACCCATATGTGCGATTGCCGTATTTCTTCCTTGACTAGAAACTGAAAAAACGGAAATTTCCCCGATTTTCTCAAAGCAATGCTGAGCCGTTTTTGCATATGTAGTTCTATACTACAAGCCTAGGTAAGTATAACTGTAGGTTTTCAGCCTATTTCAAGCGGTACTTTTTCGAGAAATGTCGTTTTTAGCACTGAAACTGAAACGAAGAAATCCGAATTCGTTATTTTTCGAAAACTACCGCTTGGAACGGGCTGAAAATCTACAGTTATACTTACCTAGTGTCGCGGCTCGCGATGCAAGCCACTCCTCGTAACAGGAGGCCGGGAGCGCTGGCTATCGCGTTACTTGGCGCGCTTTCAAGATCGCGCCAAGACCTCTCCTGCTGGGCGCGTTGCCAAGTCACAGGGTATATAAGGGCGCGCAGGCCGCGGTCTACGCCTCTTCGATTTCCGTTCGTATTGATCGTTTTTATGATTTCGTTCGTGCTGGCAGCGCCTCCAACAGCTCCCGCAGATGATCATCGGTTTCGAGCGGTTGAGCCTTTGTTATCTTCTTGGTTTCGGAGACGCGCAGCTAAATGTTATGGCTCGTCTTGCGCAGGAAGTGTGCTCGCGGGAGTGGAGAGGGGTCACACCGTCCCGGAAGGGCTAGGGGCTTGCGGTTGACCCAGCGGAGAGCCCGGAACTACTTGAAGTTGATCATCATCGTCATCATCACCAGCCTCGGCAGCACGGGACGAGGCGGCTCGTCCCGTGTTTGGTTTCTCATGGATTGAAGTAGTGTTTTTTAGTAATTTTAGTATTTCTAGTAGTATTAGTGATTTGTTATTATGTTTTGTAGATAAACGTAGTCTGAACTAGTCGGTCCTTTTGTTTCTCAGCGTCACGCGCTATTTTACCGTGCCGTTTATACCTGTAGAGGGTAGTCCTCGGCAGCGCCCGTCAAGGCGTCATGAACCTTGGTGGACGCGCGACATCGTAGGGGACAAACGGGAGTTAGGTGTAGCTGCGGCGAGCACTCTAGGCAAGGTGCTGATCACACCGAGCCGCCACATGGTGCATCGACGCCGAGCGCATGGTGGGTGGCGGTTTTGCCGCCCCGCGTATGGAGATGGGTAGCCGCGCGCCCAGGTTGCGGCTAGGTAGGTAACATCAGCGGCTTAGGTAAGGTTTTAGGTAGGTTCTCTCGCGCTAAGTTATCCCATCCTCCATGCGTGCGTAACGAATCCTGTGTCTACCACGTTCAGCACCTAGTAAGAAGATCCAGGCAAGCAGGGAGACGCGCCTTTCGTCTTCGTAGCCAGTAGTGGACTACAGAGGCTAGCCAGGCTAACATCGTGGGCAGCGCGTGGGGTAGTGGTAAGGTGGCAGCTTGCCAACTAACCCCCGAGCTCAGCGCGTGGACTCACTCGATTCCTGGTCAGCCACCGCGCCAGAGAGGCTGTAGGAGTGACGGGCCGGCGTCGTCATTGGCGGGCTCGACCAAGGACCAGCAGCTGCAATAGTGTCGAGTTTCAACAAAGGATAAGGCAGGTAAGTGGAATAGGTTTTTTCAGGTTTTAAGGATGGACGGATTTCGGACGCGCGGATCATGGCGAGGCACACACGGCGCCGTCCTTAACAGGAGAGTGAACCGGGGATAGGTAACTGGGTGTTCGGGCTAGGTAAGGGGGTCTAGGATAGGTTAGCAAGGATTTGGCTTAGGCATAGGGTACAATCTAGGTAAGGGGGATTAGGTGGGATAAGGCGGCTTAGGTTAAGGGGGCAGGGTTTTTAGCTAGGTTTAGGAGGGTAACTGGGTTCTCTTTAGGTAGGTGAGGGGGTTTAGGATCGGGGGGATGGGTTAGGTTAACAGGGCTAAGTTTGGTTTTTAGGTGGGTTAGGTAAGGGTATGCTTTATTGGGGTTCAAGCTAGGATAGGTAGGTAAGGTATCCAGGTAAGACCGCGCGGATAGGTAGGTAAGGTACTTTAGGTAGTATAGGTAGGTAAGGTACTTAGGTAAGGTAGATAAAGACGCGGCAAATAGGTAGGCAATTCATATTTCTTCAGTTTAGGTAAGGTATACTCCTTAGGTTTAGGTAGGCATTTGGCGGTTCACTCGCCCATGGGTTCAGCGAACCCCTCCAGGTCGCCAAGCTGGAGCCTCCTACAGTGTCTACACTGGCCTCCGGTCGGTTACTTGCTCTGCTAGTTCTGCTACACGCGTTTCACTTAGGTGCCGCGCTAGGCTCTTAGACGAACGCGTTGTCGTAACTGCTTGTCTTGCGCCCTCATTCTCCCTACTGCCGTTGGACTACCCCATTCCTTTTGCTTTGGCGCACGGTTTAGGCAGGGCCGGTTTTCTATAGGTACTCACGTCATATTTATCTTGGGGGGTTGTAGTTGTAGTTTCTACTCGCTTACCTTGTTGTATTTTTGATATTGCGTTTCTGCTTTTTATGTTCCAGGTAATGTCGCAACTCGGTTCGCGAAAAGCCCAGCTAAGGCCGCCAACTCACTACGCAAGAAGATCGCGGAAGTCGATCAGGCCAACCTCGATCTTGTGGACTTTGCTTCGGAGGCGAGTAAAGATCCACATTTGGTTTTCAATCGTTTGAATTCTTTTTCTCTTTCATTTTCTTCTATTAGTCGTGCTGCCTCTGCCCTTCGTGGCCAGTTGGAGAAAGCCGAAGAGTTTGCTCGGCAGAATCCTGACGAGCATGGAGAGTTCCCTTTCCTCTCCGACATCCATACTCATTGGGAAACCGGTGGGATGGATGATCTTCTAGAGGAGGCGGATGCTCTTCTTGTTCGCTTGGATTCGGCGATCAGACTTCTTCCTATTTTGGGAGGCCTTCAGTCTTCTGTTCCATCTGTTGCTCCATCCTTGCCGCGCAGTTCTCCTCCCCATAATACCCAAGATTCTGCGCCAACCCCTCAACACGCGCATCAGGCGGAAGTGGAAGTACGCAGCCATTCTCCGTCGCATCATGGTCGTCCATCTGACCCAACCGCGCCTGTTGACCAGCGTCCCCCTGCGAGCCATACTGGCGCGCATCCCTCGGGCGGATTTGGCTTCCCCTCGGGTAACCCTCCCTCGAATCCCACCCACTTTTCGCAATCTCCATCTGGGCTTCCAAATTCTTTGCCAAATCCTTTTTCGCATGACCTTCAAGCCTCATCCTCTTCATCCCTTAACCCCTTTTTGCCCTTGGAGCAACCAGTGAAGTTGCCTTCTTACGAGATCCCAACCTTCAGCGGCGATATCGAGGCATTCTCCGAGTTTTGGGATATCTTTTCTACAGCCGTGCATAATAACAACACCGTGCCGGCAGCAGTCAAGTTCATGTACTTGAAGTCGGTCCTTAGAGGAGATGCTGCTCGGATTATCGCAGGCTTCAAACCAACGGCGAAGAATTACGACACTGCAGTACGCACCATTCTGAGCACGTACGATCGTCCTGAGATTCTGAGAAGTCGATTGTGGGACAAGTTGTCGCAGCAGTCACCGGCGTCAGACTCTGCAATTTCGCAACGCGCTACACTTTGCGCGCTTCAGGCAACTTGGTACCAGATGAAGGAGTTGAACGAGGATTCCAGCTCGATCGCTACGTTGAGAACAATCCGATCTAAGTTTCCCTGGCGTACACGCGAGAAAGTTGGCGAACTGAAAGGCAAAAGTGACACTATGTGGACAGTGGACGAGCTGTTGTCAGCTCTCAGCACGGTTATTGATAGACTGCAAGTGGTAGAGGACTCCGATCCAGCAGGTCATCGCGCTTATAACTCGGATTCCACAGTTCGTCAGCATTCTCCTTCCCCGTACAGGTATCCCGGCACGAGTCAGCCGTACATGAGGTACCCACCGTATCAGCAACAACCAGCTTACCCACGTTACGCGCGTAGCTCGCGCTCACCATCACCAAGATACCGTGACGTCACTTATAGACCTCCGACTCCTTATTACCCACGGCGCACATCTCGTAGCCCTGTCAGACCCCAGTACACTACATCATGGGAGCCTCGGTGTGCCTTCTGTTTCCGTCAAGGACATCCTTCGGAGTGTTGTAGGACAGTGTCCGACGTGCAACAGAGGAGAGAGCTCGTCAACCAGTATAGACTGTGTTGGCTGTGTCTCGAAGAAGGTCACACGTTCAACATCTGCAGAGCCCCAGCGTGCAGATACTGTGGCAGATTACATCATCCAGCTTTGTGTGCTACATTACCATCAGCGCCCTATTCGTCCTACCCACCTGCGCAATTTCGTCAGCGCACTCCTTCACCTAGACGCGTACAGTTTGAGACGACAGCGCACCCTTCACCATCTCGCACCCAGTACGCGAGTCCGCGCACTTCTCCTTCGCGTCGACCTACACTCAAAGCGCCGTCTCCATCTAGGCGTCAGTCACGTTCCAACTCTAGACGCGCTACTCTTCCTCGAAGATCTTCAAGCGCGTTTCTCGCTGTGCAAACTTCCACCTGCACTCCAGTCGCGCATGATTCCATCCAGTCAGATGAGCCCATAGAGTTGCTCGACCAACATGAAGCTAGCGTAGGGCCACATTCACCTTCATCTTGCACTTCTGTGTGCCGAGCTGCTTCCGCAACTCAGGTTCCTCGTCTAATGGTGGTTCATGCTATAACCCGGAATCTTAAAACTAGTATGGATGAACTGCTTACTGTCTTCCTCGATAGCGGTTCGCAGTATAGTTTTATCTGTACCTCGCTGGCCTACCATCTCGGCCTGACTTTCAAGAATACAAGGACTGTCACGACTCTGACCTTCGGGGGACACCAGTTCACTGAAGACTCGTCAGAAGTCACACTCACGTTATGGGACCAGCTCGATCCTCCAATTCAACTCCAGCTTTGGACGCGCGATACCATCACAACGGTCCCGAAGACGAACAACATGGATGATACGAATAACACCTATATGGACGATAGAGTCGAAGTCGATGTACTCATTGGAATAGATAACTACTGGCGCGTTGTGGACTTGCATAGGAATGAGAAGCTTCCATCAGGTCTCATTCTGTCCCACACTCGCTTCGGACCAGTTCTATCAGGTCTTAGTTATCCAGTAGTATCGGAGATCACTAGCTCGGCAACGACTCTACTTAACGATGACGCGCCAGGAACGGAACAGCTTTTACGAAGTCTCCTCGGCCTAGACACACTCGGATTAGACGATTCAGATGTATCACTAGATGCCGACGTCATCAGGCAGTTTTACGATAGTGTTAGGATAATCGACGGTTCCATCTACGTCGCATTTCCGTGGAAATCCCAGCATCCTCCTTTGGCAGATAACAAAGCTCTCGCCTTTCGTCGCTTAGAGAGCCAGTACGAGAGACTCCATGCAATACCATCAGCGTGGAGCGAGTACTGCCACACCTTTGATCGTCAGCTACGATCAGGCGTAATCGAGGACGTTACGGATCTGCCCTCTACTACCCCTAACACATATTACATCCCACATCAGGCAGTCTATAAGGAGGATAGCCAGACCACCAAGCTACGTATAGTCTTTGATGCCTCGAGTCATCAGAAAGGACATCCCAGTCTGAACGATTGCCTGCATCAAGGACCCTCCTTGATACCCGATCTTGTAGGAACCCTGCTGCGTAGCCGTCTACATTGCTATTTGATGATCGCCGACGTAGAGAAAGCCTTCCACCAGATCCACTTACACCAGGATCAGAGGGACTGCACCAGATTTCTCTGGTTAAGAGATGTCCACCAACCTCCGTCGACAGAGAATCTCCGGATCTTGCGTTTTACGCGCGTTCCTTTCGGCATCAACGCATCACCGTTTCTACTCAACATGTCCATCAGATATTTCCTCGAGAGGGATCCAGCCAATCGACTCAAGGAAGAAATTCTTGCCAACACGTACGTTGATAACGTGCTAATCGGTGCGAATACCACCAAGGAGTGTATTACCAAGCAGATGGAGTGCAAGGAAATCTTCAGTCGCATGCACATGAACCTACGGGAGTTCATGTCTAACAACCAGCAGACGATGCTTAGGATTCCGGAAGAGGATTGTATGACCTTACCTGGACGATTCGTGAAGCTCCTAGGGATCAAGTGGGACCCCAAGCTCGATGTACTTCACGTGCCTATTGAGATCGCGCGACAAGAAGTGTCGAGCAAGCGTACCGCGCTTCAAGCGTATGCATCGATCTTCGATCCACTAGGACTTCTTACCCCGCTTCTTATAAGACCTAAGATGTTTATACAGGACCTCTGGGAATCTGGTTATTCGTGGGACGATCCGTTAGATGAAAGTACTACCCAGAAGTGGAATACCATTGTCCAGGAAATCAGCGGCTTTCAGTTGAGACTACCTCGTTTCGTAGGATATCCATCTGCCAACGCGTACGACCTTGTCATCTGTTCAGACGCGTCGAAACGAGTGTATGCTGTAGCAGTCTACGTTGTGACGCGCACGTCCACCTATAGTCCCAGTTCCACTCTACTCTTTGCTAAGGCAAAGTTAGCACCATCGGGCGCGATCACTATCCCGCGCATGGAACTCTTGGCGTGCCACATGGCTGCAAAAACAGTACGTTTCCTGAAAAGCCAGCTCAAGATTCGCTTCAATTCCATCAGATTCCTGACTGATTCTCAGATAGTACTGTACTGGATCTACTCTGATAAGTTGCTCAAGACTTACGTCGCCAACCGTGTCAAGTACATCAGACAGGTTCTCGACGAGCTTAAGTCTGACAACATCGACTGTGGATTTTACTACCTGGCTACAGACGTTAACCCGGCTGACTGCGCCACCCGTGGACTCACAGCTAGAGAGCTCGAAAACCACATTTGGTGGAGCGGTCCATCGTTTATCACGACTTCGTTTGCTGACTGGCCGTGCAAGTCCTTCAACCCTTCTTTCGATCCACCTGCAGGAGGAGATTCTGAAGAATTACGGACGACCACAGCACTAGTAACTTCAGCCAATACCATCATGGCATCCTACCAGTCCTTTGTACCGTTTAGACGGACCAATTCCTACATCCGACTCGTCCACATCACAGCCTACGTCCTGAAGTATGTAGCCAAGCTACGCCGTTTAGTAAGGACGCGCCACAGCCCTGATGATTCCGACGAGCATCCCCTATTCGGCACAATAGGCACAAGTCCCATTGTAACACCGGGTGACTTCTCAGCTGCTGAGTTGATCGTTATCCGCGAGCATTACCGCGAGGTTCCTCAGCAGTTACACGGCTTTCATCTGAAGAAACTCCGCACAAGGCAAGAAGGAGATGGTACGATACACGTGGACTTACGTATGGCGAACGCAGAGACGAGCGAGACGGCGAAGAGCCCGATCCTCATACTCTCAGGTCATCCCCTTTGCGCCATGCTAATAGCTTACTACCATCAGAAGCTATTCCATGCCGGTACTTCCCATTTGATCGCAGCCTTACGCGAGAGGTTCTACATTCCCAAGCTCAAACGTATGGTTAAATCGGCTATTGCTAAGTGTGTGACGTGCAAGCGATATCAAGGCCATCTTTTCGCATATCCACGTTCACCAGATCTTCCTCCGGAACGGGTCGTTCGAAATCGTCCTTTCCAGAACATCGGACTCGACTATTTTGGCCCCATTTCAGTCCGTCTACAGCAAGGCACTCTTCACAAGGTTTGGGTTTGTCTCTTCACGTGCATGTCTACGCGCGCGCTACACCTCGAAGTAGTCAAGGACAACTCAACCTTCCAGTTTCTCCTAGCATTCAGAAGATTCATCGCGCGTAGAGGAGCTCCTGACACCGTCATAAGCGACAACGCGCCCACATTCAAGCTAGGAAGGGAGATCATCACTAATAACCTGAAGGAAGTAGCGGAAGATTCCCTAGTGGACGGATTCGTTGAAAGCCAGAACATCAACTGGAGTTTCATCACACCATACTCGCCGTGGAAAGGTGGATTCTACGAACGTTTGGTAGGATCAGTGAAGAGCTGTTTGAAGAAGACGGTTCGGCGAGAAACCCTCGATCTATGGCTTTTTGAGACGCTCACCCTTGAAATAGAGGCCGTCCTTAACACGAGACCCTTATTTCCGGCGAATTCGGCTAACTCGAACACGGACCTGGTGATAAGACCCATAGATCTGATAAATCCACAGTTTCGACTAGGTCGCCTGACGTACAGCATGCCTCAGAAGATCGAGACGTTGTCGCGCGACAACTACGAATCCCTGAAGACGCAGTACCGGCTCTTGCAGACTGATCTTGATTATTTCTGGGATATATGGCACAAGGAATACCTTACCGCGCTCGCAGAACGACAAGCGTCGCGCACTCAGAAGAGCTCCGGTACCAAAAGGTCACCGCGCGTAGGAGACGTAGTACTAATAAAAGAACAGGATTTATCAAGATCTAGATGGCCGCTTGGCCTCATTCTGCAGTTACACACCTCACCCGACGGCAATGTAAGATCAGCCAGAATTAAGATCGGAAAGCGAAAGATAGTGGACCGTGCACTCAATCATCTACTGCCGTTAGAGATCAGTGCAGCAGACACAGAGGATCCTCAAGTGAACGCTCAGGAGCGTAGAGCGACACGGATTCAGCCATCAAGAACAGTGAAAGCAAAATGATAGTGAAATCATCATTCTACAAACGTATGTTGTTATTGTTACTTTTGATTGTTATTCGTTGATTTCATTTGTTGTTTATTGTTGCCTTGTTATCCTATTTGTTTTGTACGTATGTAGTATGATGTATTGCGCGAGGACGCGCCTATCATATTTTTGCTCCAATCCATTGAATTTTGTGTCAAAAGTTCGATCTTCGAATAAACTAAGTGTCGGTTCACTTGATCGCTTACATGGACATGCTTATACCCTTATATGACTTTTTTACCCGACTATCACTTCCCTGTGCATAGCTTTTGCAGTGCCACAGCCACGGATTTGGATTCCCACGGATCAGACTTTGACTTCACCCAGCCCAGGTCAAGCAGCTCCTACGCCGTATCTACTGCCAGGTATTTTTTAGCGCACGCGCGCGTTATTTTGAACAGCCAAGGTTACGCATATGTACTTTGTGCATTTTACATATCTTACTTTTTGTTGCGCATACGCGCCTTAGGTAGTAGAAGAGCTTGCTATCCTTTTTTTGCGCGTATTTGCTAACCTTGTGCCTTGTGCAGTTTGCGTAGAGAACGCCCGCGCGTTAACATCCTTGTCGTGGGAGGCTGGACTGAAGTCCATTTTTTAACATCTTTAGCCTGCGCGATTATGTTTTTCATTGCCATCTATATGTATTTGGTCCCCGTTCGCGCATGGGAGGAAGCGCTCGCGAGCCTCGGTAACATCATTTCAGACGTGAGCGCAGGATTTTGGGACCTTCCAGGGTAGGTAGTGCGTCAGCATCACTACGGAGGCAGTTGATTCGGTATGTACGGTCCGATTTTGTTTGATTTTGACCTCGTGAATAATGTGTGTTGCAGAATTGTATCATTTGGTTGAGCACACCTGGTTATGGATGGTTGTTTGAATGCGCATGTCCGAATCACCTCCATGGCACCAACAGCAACTACTACCGCATCTACCTGCCCAATAATCAATACATTAGTCTGTTTCACCTTCACTAACTGTGGACGTTCAGCTATTTTTACCATCCTTCTTAGCTGTATTTTATTTCGTGTTATCATCCATAGTTTAGTTGGCGCGTCGTGCGCATTGATGCAGAACTGTATCAAGTATTCGAGCGCGATAGCGCCCTTGTGAAGGTGTTGCATTTTTGCACGGGCCGAGTTGTTCATTTTCCTTTGTCGCGCGCCCCTACTGTGCTGCCGATGGCGACGTTTCTTTTTTGTCTATACTTGGTTAGGTGTTCTCCGTTGTGGACTCCAGCGCTATCACGTAACCACCATCCGAACGTCCAAGCCACTGTTTCGAGGGGGAGTGTCGCGGCTCGCGATGCAAGCCACTCCTCGTAACAGGAGGCCGGGAGCGCTGGCTATCGCGGTACTTGGCGCGCTTTCAAGATCGCGCCAAGACCTCTCCTGCTGGGCGCGTTGCCAAGTCACAGGGTATATAAGGGCGCGCAGGCCGCGGTCTACGCCTCTTCGATTTCCGTTCGTATTGATCGTTTTTATGATTTCGTTCGTGCTGGCAGCGCCTCCAACAGCTTCCGCAGATGATCATCGGTTTCGAGCGGTTGAGCCTTTGTTATCTTCTTGGTTTCGGAGACGCGCAGCTAAATGTTATGGCTCGTCTTGCGCAGGAAGTGTGCTCGCGGGAGTGGAGAGGGGTCACACCGTCCCGGAAGGGCTAGGGGCTTGCGGTTGACCCAGCGGAGAGCCCGGAACTACTTGAAGTTGATCATCATCGTCATCATCACCAGCCTCGGCAGCACGGGACGAGGCGGCTCGTCCCGTGTTTGGTTTCTCATGGATTGAAGTAGTGTTTATTAGTAATTTTAGTATTTCTAGTAGTATTAGTGATTTGTTATTATGTTTTGTAGATAAACGTAGTCTGAACTAGTCGGTCCTTTTGTTTCTCAGCGTCACGCGCTATTTTACCGTGCCGTTTATACCTGTAGAGGGTAGTCCTCGGCAGCGCCCGTCAAGGCGTCATGAACCTTGGTGGACGCGCGACATCGTAGGGGACAAACGGGAGTTAGGTGTAGCTGCGGCGAGCACTTTAGGCAAGGTGCTGATCACACCGAGCCGCCACACCTAGGCTTGTAGTATAGAACTACATATGCAAAAACGGCTCAGCATTGCTTTGAGAAAATCAGGGAAATTTTCGTTTTTTCAGTTTCTAGTTAAGGAAAAAATACGGCAATCGCACATATGGATATCAGACATTGATAGTATTGATGTGAGCGAGTGGGAGGTCCGTAGAAATTATTTAGACGAAGATCTGATTTTTTTCGATTTTTTGGGCATTTGGAGATCTTCAGATTTTGAGTTCGAGCCCTCCATAAATCGAGAATGGCGCAAAGACATGAGTGCCATCTCGTAGAGCTTGCTTTGCTCTATCGAACAGTACCCCTTACCCTTTGTTGGGTTGAGTCTGGTTGCTTTGTTAAAGCAAGCAAAAGAAAACGGACATTATTTTCTTGACAACCTAATACATAGTCGAAAGTCAAAGCAGTGCCTTTAGTCCAGCTGTGCCATACCTTTAAAAAAACGCTTATCTGCTTTTTCACTTGAAAAGTATACTTGTAATTTGTTCCCGAGAATGTGTTTTTATGGGTGATTCAGCAGTTTTTTGTCTAGTTTGGAAACGATAGGGCTTCGTCTAACTTATGGATGCTTAGCGAAGTGAGAACTAGAGAAAAAAATTTGAGTTTTCTTATTTGAAGCGTACCCGACATAGACCTAACAGCAAGCCTGCGCTCAAATTTAAGCCCCCAAACTCTTTCTGCAATGTTCTCATGAGCGTGGAGAAGAGTAATAACATTGTTGTAAGTATGAGAGTCCGGATGCATTGAGATTTTCGCAGGTCCTTGCATGCAGCCTAATTGAGGAATTCATCCTGCAAAAACTGATTTGCAAATGCTGATTCGCCACCCCCCTCCCCGAAAACGGGTCGCGAAATTCTTCAAAGTTACTTACATGAGTTATAACAATGTGCAAATGACTTGTTTATTTTTGTAAACAGTTAAAATGATTTTTAAAATGTTTCAAAAATTCAAATTAGCCTTAAAAAAATTTTTTTCGGGGCGTGTTGGGGGCCCACAAAATTTTTGAGAGCCTCCTATAAATTTTTCGGTGTGCGTGGCTAACGCCACGCACCTTCATTTGAAAAATTTTTTGCCGCCCCTACCCCACCCCCCCCGGCCCAAAATCCTGGGTACGCCACTACTTGGTAAGTCTCTTGGGGTTGTCTAAATATTATCATTGAACCGCGAAGATTTATGCTTTGAAAACGAAGCAAAATGTGACTTGGCGAACAATTCGTAAGTATAGTGTACAAACTTCTTTTTATGTAAATAATGCTTTACATCATTTTGAGCTTACAAAAATAACATAAACCAATTTTGAAGGCAAGAATTTGAGCGCAGGCTTGCTGTTAGGTCTATGTCGGGTAAGCTTTGATTATGAGAACTCAAATTTTTTTTCTCTAGTTCTTAGGGTTGTTTCATACTGCCGCACTGTGCAGCAGTCTGCACTGACCGCAGCAGATTGCAGCAGACTGCAGCTGACTGCACTGACTGCAGCAGACTGCAGCTGATCGCACTGACCGCAACGACCGCAGCGGCTGTAGCATGCAGGCGGAGAGGATAAATAGTTGTGGTTTAAACAAACAACAACAATATATACGTAAAAGCAAAAGACAACACGGTTTAGAATGTTACAAAACAGGTATATGCAATGATAGGAGGAATTAGAACAAATACGAACATACGAAAGGAAACTATCGCCAAAATTTGATTGAGAAGAATTCTGATGGAACTTATGATCTTCTTATGCGTGCGGTCAGCTGCAGTCAGCTGCAGTCTGCTGCAGTCTGCTGCAGTCAGTGCAGTCAGCTGCAGTCTGCTGCAGTCAGTGCGGCAGTCTGAAACAACCCTTACTTCGCTAAGCATCTATAAGATAGATGGAGCCGTACCGTTTCCAAACCAGACAAAAAATGCGGAATCACCTATAAAAACACATTCTCGGGAACAAATTACGCATGAAAGTATTTTTAAGCGAAAAAAAAAAGCAGATAAGCGTTTCTTATAAAGATATGACACAGCTGAACAAAAGCGACTGTTTTGACTTCTGATTATGTATGTGCACAAGAAATTTTGGAAGCCGAAAATTACTTTAGTGGACAGAAACCTGGGTGGAATTACAGTTTTGGCCAACCTTGAAGCCTGCTTTTTTCGCAATTTTGGATTTTTTCCTGAATAATCAAACAAAAAGGGATCCTTTCTAATTACTGATGTTAGCCTGTTGAACACACAATTGTACCAAATTTTAGATTAATTTGTTGAGAAGCAGATGAATTACGGCAGTTTCCAGGGTGGAATTATAGTTTTGGCCAGCACTGTATTAGTTAAGCGAACGCTTTTCAAACGTTGTTTCAAACATAGTTTTGCGTCTTTGGCAGTAGCCTACAGTTTCTCGAGTTCCTCGCGGCCGCCTCGCTCGTTCTCTTGCTCAGCATTGACAGGACCAATTTAAATTGCGTCTAAAAATATGCGACTCTTAAAATGCATACATCAAAATCTATGAGTTATACAAAGTTCCTAAAAATATGAATTTTTTGGTGTAGTTAATAATAATTTTTAGTCTGTCCGGTCTGCTCGTGCGAGCGACCAAAGAATTGTATCCCGGTAGAAGATAGAATGTACGTGGAACAGTTGCCTTAATTGCTTGATTGGATAACAATACACAGTTCGAGCTTTTCAGATGCATGATCCATTGTCCGGAACTACAGAAGGTCGGTACAGAAGCAATCACATTTCGAAGTGAAGATATTTTTCATCAAACTTGGCCATTTGAAAAATTTTTAAGCTGACTTGTACAGCGACGATAACAAAATACATTCTCATTCAAAAATTTATTGCTGTATTGTAATCAAGCTTTAGTGAAAGAAGACAAGTTGATGATAGCAAATTTGGAGGACTCTTACACAAGCGAATTGTAGGAACTCTAAAATCCCTTTGTAGCAGCAACGTAATCCTTCGTAAACGCATCCAAATATGGTTGAACACTGCGATCCAAAAACTTTGTATTCTTCAAGTATATGAACAACACTTGATGGATGTACAAGTACTGATGCTCAGTCTAAAAAAGTGATTATTAGAAAATACTTCAGTTCATAGTTTCATTGCCGATGGAGGCGGTTGCCTGGTTAAGCCAAGCGGGCGCGACAGCAGCGCGCAAACGGTTGCTATAATGACTCCACTGGAGAAGTGGTACTTACATGTTAGCGCCCGCTTGGCTTAAACGCAGCGTCCCACCAGACCGGGGGGGGGGGCACCCGACTTTGGTAGTAAGGTAATAGTAGACCCCCTAACTGCGCGACGACAGAAGTTTGCAGAAGTGGCCCGAATTTTACGGCGGCTCGGGCGGGTGGAGGAACGAACGTCTCAATTAGGCATCGCCTCCGCGAACTGCTGGTCCTTTCGTCCTACTATTGTGCATCGTGTTGGGACCAGTGGTCCGCGGAGGCGGTGCCTGGTTGAGGTGTTCGTTCCTCCACCCGGCTCGGGCGAGTACGAGATGCATGCAAGGTAGAGACGCAGAGTCGTTGTGAGACCCTGCACTCATGACTGGGTGCGCTATGCGTGCTCTGGCCTTGTAGTTCGAAATTGATCTGTGGGCGGCGTTCGGACCTCCGTAAGATTCGCCCACATGAGGGGTGATTTGTAAACTTCGTACACCCCCTTCCGTGCTGCAAACTTCTGTCGTCGCTTAGTTAGGTCTATTAACAATTAACACCAGAGCCAGGTACCCCCCTGTCTGGTGGGACGCTGCCTTTGAGGGTTGGTCTTCATGCAGCAATGGACCTCAATCATTCCTGCTACCTGAATGCTGTTGTTCCTCTGTTTTCGCAACTCAATGAGGTATGAGAATATATCCTGTAATGGAGCTGGTTGATGCAGTAACTCCATTGCATGCTCTAGCAAAACAATGGATCCAGTTCTTCCTATCCCGGCTGAGCAGTGCACTATTATGGGTGTGCTACAAACAAATTTTATCTACTGTGGTTGCCCACTGTGGTATGATTCATCCTCACGTGCACTCTTTCAGTCTTGCCAGTAGCGAAATAGGAGCTAGATCAGCTTCTGGCACCCCGCGATCTGGCCAGTCCATCCAGTGGTAATGGAGGCAAGTGTGAACAGGCTGGTTGGGTACACTTACTTCCAGTTGTCTGACCATTATTTTCACTTTTGTTTCGAAAGGAAATGGAAACTGCAAGAAAAGGGCAGTGAAAATTAGTGGAAGATGGATTTTTACGTTTGTTCAAATGCGAACTGCGTTTCTATACACAAAGGATTATTGAAAATCTTTCAGGCTTTGGCCCGTAGTGAAGCTCGGTTAATGGAAATGATCTCTCCTTGGGCCCTCATGTGAGGTTTCGTTAGGTGAAATAACGACCGCCCCCACTCCCCCATGCTATAAGAATGCAATGTCACCTGGCAAGCCTCACTCAAAGGCAGTGTCCGGGCAAAAACTCGATTTTGAGATTCTGTGCTTACCCGGGCCTATTCGCTACGCTGAATCCGAAAATCCACATTGGAAAGCGCAAAAACGGCGAAAAAGGGCTATAACGCAGGAGGGAAATCAAAAGTGGGCGGGGTTTTCCTCAGGGTGAACACGGTCCCAGCTCCCGGAGCGATCTTTTCGCTTCCGACTTCAGATCATGCATTCGCACTTGGTCCTTTGAATGTCAGGGCGGTTAGTGGGATTGAAAAGATCGCTCCGAAAGCTGGGACTGTAAATTCACCTTGGGGAAGACCCCGCCCACTTTTCATTTCACTCCTGCGTTAGAGCCCTTTTTCGCCGTTTTCGCGCTTTCCAATCTGGATATTCCGATTCAGCATAGGGAATAGGCCCGGGTAAGCACGAAATCTCAAAATCGACTTTTTGCCCGGACACTGCCTTCAAGTTCGGCGAGTAGGTCATTTCTCTGCCGAGTCATGGGAGATGATCCGCGCGAATCCCCCGAAACAGTGTAATTACTAAAAGGAGCTTTAGAGAAAATCTCCGTAAGTCACCCCTGAGTAACATACAGTATACCTGCGGACGCGCCTTATCCTTATCCTGGTCTATTCCCAGTTAAAAACTGTATTGTACTTACTGGATACTGTCTCTTCAGTTGTACACTAACATTGCCCTCGAATACCAGTGGTGGTCCTTCTTCTGTTGGAAAGTATTCTGCACACTTTTTAGTTTTCTGTTGAAGAAGATTCAACTTGAGTTATGGAAAATTACATAGCAACCTGTTCAATAAAGTTGCACAGCATGCATATCGCAGTAGAATTTTCCTGTACCACCATATACCAAAATTCTGGGCAGGTTTTTGGAAGGGGTGCCTGAAAATTGCCTGTAAATGCAATTCTTCTTGTCTTTCCGAAGCCTACCTGGGTGCAAATAAATCTTTTCGAATTCATCGGAGTAGTTACATAATTAGCGTGTATGTATGAGACTGGTCCGATATGAAGTACAACTCTATCGTTATCCAAACATCCTACATCCTGTAAGATCACCATAGAAATTTGAGAAGTGGATGTAAATGATTATGTATGAAGTACGTAGATGAAGAGGAAAAGTAAACACGCTATACCAAATTAAAGCGGAGAAACGGTACTTGCAAAGCTTATAAATCAGAAGCGACTACTGCAGCTCATGTAAGTTCCGTTTCATGCTCGTTACTTCTAATACTATTTCTAGGTTTGTTTTTAGAATCGATATTATATACATGTGAACGTAGTTCATAATCGTGCTCAACCATCACTGCTCAAAGCTCCAGCACAAAAACCAGTTAGGGCCAATACGCAAACGATGTGCGTCACTCAAGGCTGTGTTAACTAAACACCGTACTTTGTATCTGTTTCGGCCTTGTGGAATCTGCGCTACGAATTCTGTCATCTTTGTAAAATCGTTCACACGTTTCAGCGACTTGAATTCGGCAATAAGGCCTCTGACTCCTTTTCTGAGTGTTTCTTCAACAAACACCTTGACCTAAAACAGATATTCTTACAAACGTCGCCACAATGGCAGAAGGAACCAAAGCACTGTCAGTAGTATCCGCAGGAAGTAATATGAGTGCAAGCGTTCCAAAAAGATTTAGTGAAGATCGGAAGACTTAACGAAAAATAATTTAATTTTGGTTGGAAATGAATTAAGTTTTCCAGAATATTGCCTTGTCAAGGATGGATACCATAATGGGCAAAAGATTCAGCGCTAAGCAGAGAATAGTATTCGTATTGACTCTGACCTTGATATGTACATATTAGGTTGAGAAGAAAGAATGTTGCTTCCTTGTCATGGCACCGCAACAAAGCAAATCTAAGGACGTGTATACAGGGCTCCTAAATTGCAGAGTCGTTTACACCAGCGGTCGCGCGACCGCGTCGCGCCCGGGCATCAATGGCGCCGCCTCGATCAATGGCGCCGGCGCCGGCAAAATGCCCGGGCGGTCGCGCCACCGCTGGTGCAAATGACTCTGCAATTTAGGAGCCCTGTAGATGCCATTCGATAGAGCAAAGCAAGCTCTACAAGAGGGCTGCTGCTTTTGCACCAAGTTTGATCCATGAAGTTCGAAAACGGAATCTAAAAAGTTTCAAATGGCCGAAAAATCAAGTAAATTCGTATCTCCTTCCAAAATATTTCTGCGGACCCCTCAACTTGCTCGCGGAATAAATCCTTCATCAAGCATTCATAAGCGCAGCTGCGGTAGTTTTTCCCTGGCTAGACCTCGAAATAAAATTTCCATGCTGCCGCCAAAGTAATTACTAATTACCTGGGGTTGAACTTGCTAAGTTTATCTGTACGAAATTGCAAGATCCATAATTTATGTTTTGTATCTATATATTTCATGAGTTAAAGTTGAACAGCTCTGGTCACGATCTTGCATATCTCCTCAAAAACTCAAATGTCTTTTGGAACGTCATTAAACACTAAAGATGCGCTAATTGTGTCCATCTTGCAGTGAAAATCGCGCCTCTTGACATACACCCAGAACTACACAGGTACTGCAACTTCTTTGATGCCCCTCACTGGTAGTTCCTGAAGCCTCAAAATTTCAACAAAAGAGATAACCTACAGTAAAATTTTTCGAGAAACAATTCGCCACTACGGCTATTTATTTGCTCAACGATGCGACTTGCTCAACACATCGACTGCTAATCAACCTCTGGTTTGACCTCAAAATTCAAAAGAATCTGATGCGTAAGAACTATATTAACCTCTTGAAACTGTCAGGCATAGATCGTGAGGCAAGTAACGTGTTCCCCATAAGCTCATTGACAGTTGGGTGAGTGATTACTCGTAACAAAAGTTAATTACCACGAAAATCAAATTTTGCTTGTAGGGCTGGTGAGAGCGCCTTAAAATCCTTATGTCAAATCTGCCGCTTATGATTTCCGACTTTTTTTGCAAGGGTTCATATGCTTGATCCCTCTATGAAGTTAGCGCTTCTGATTACCTCCTGCAGATACAGGCAGCGAGGCCTTCGGTTCCACCATCACCTCTTCATTAGGACATCCTATAGGAAAGAACATTTGATAATAGAGACTGGCCATACCTGCACTCGCTTGGCTGCTTTCGGTAACACGCATCGAAATGGTATCCGCTCTTGTGCACTTGTCGTTGTTGTAGTCACGGAGATTTTAGCAGACTGCGTTGGAGGTCTCTCTGGTCTAAATACTCACATGATTTTGCTCACATTGCTTTTAGCCAGCAAGATAACCTTTGCTGTTTTCTAATTTTATTTTCAGCTGATTCATCAGATAATCGCTGTTGTTTCGGTCTCGCTCTAGGCGATCGTCTTGAACGCGATTCTCCTCTATAGTATTTTTTGACGGTAAAAGCAGTCATAATCGTATAGTTCAAACTTACGATACAGCATCTCGAGAGCCGCTCTCTTTCTCTGCTGAAATACTCAAGACTGACTGATTTAAATGCAGTGACTCGGCAAAACTTAACATCTCGGAATTTTGAGATGATAGGTTGCTTACAGCCCAAATATGAAAACAAAGAAAAACCGAGCGCAAGGCATGCTGTCCCTGCCAAAAAACTGCCCTACCCGTGCCGGGATGCGGACAACTTGCTCGGCTTACTTGCTTCTGCAAGAGATCCATAACAAGGAAAGCAATCAAAACTTATGCCTATAGTAGTCTGGTTCACCAAGTGCATGTTTTGCTATCTGAAATACTGTAACTTGATCCGTGTACCTCAGGCAAACTTCGAAAGGCATTTCCAAAAACCTCTTATTTTTCGTATAAGTGCAGATTCTTGAAAAGAAGTAAATATGTGGGAGACAGATTGTTAATTTAGCATGAAGGTGATATTGTAGCTAACTCATTCGGCTTCGAAGTGTAAAATTTTCATCATGAGGTCTTGCGTTGTCATGCAAAAGGACCGGGACTTTTCAGTCGACCAAAGTTGGGCGAATTTGCTTGAGTTTCGCGCGCATTTCGTCGATTTGTACAGAACGTCTCCGCTGTGATGGTAGCGCCGTGGACTTTACCCTCAATGTCGTGACCATCATTTTCTTCATGGCTTGCATCTACTTATGGTGTTTAGGCTGTTCGCCTTTATCATCCAATGCGCCAAACAAATCTACTATCGTCCAATTTTTGGACGATAGTAGATTTGTTTCGTAAGCACTTCCAATTTTTTCACGTCTCCGAATGGTCCACTATCGTAGCAAAGACAATAACAAAGTCACCTACTTTCCATCGTTGAAAGCGGCAGTCATTCTTCACCAAAGCTTTAGCTCGTCGTCATAATGTGAGAGACGTTTTATTTGTAGGATCTAATCACCACTTTTAAATTTTTGAAAGCAACGACGCACGGTGAAAACACAATTCCTTTTCCCCATACTTAAGCTTCTGCCCTACTGCGAGAAAAAACTCGTCAAAATATTTTTGAAAAAAAATCTTGCTCCGACATTTTTCGTTACAAACCCGAACTTCAAGAAAATGTAGAGATTCTTTCGTGCAAAAAATTATTGCAAGAAAATTCTTGTCTTCAAGCACAACTGGTGCATCCTGTGCGTGGTATTTACAATCTGTGTCATCTGTGCTCCCTTTTCGTGAAACTACGCATCCGCAGCGCATATGTATTGCACAGAACGCTCAAGTAGTACCTCAGACAATCGACGGGACCCCTCCGCCGGACCCTCCGAAACTGCCAGAGTCGCGCCGGACCCAGTTGACCAATGAGAGAAGGGCAAATGGGCGGTCCATCGCGGTGACACTGGCAGGCAAATGGGAGGCTTCTCCGGCCCTGCTGCAAAGGTCCGCCATTTCTCCGGCGCGACTCTGCCAGATTTGGCGGACTCCGCGCCGGAGAAATTTGCGCGGCGCGTGTCCGCCAAATTTGGAAGAGCCGCGCCGGAGAAAATGGGAGGGGTCCGGAGCAGAAATGGGAGACCTCCGGAGCAGAAAATGGGAGGTATCCGCCGGAGAAATGGGAGGGCTCCGCCGGGCAAATGGGAGGGCTCCGCCGGACAAATGGGAGACCCACCGCTGGGGAAACGCCGCGACCCTGCCATTTCTCCGGCGGAGGGGTCCTATCCGCTGTCTGAGACGCTTGCGAACGCGGCAGAGGCTCTAGCATTGCTTGAGCCGATCGGAATTGGAGCACTCGTTGACACAGACTGTACCAGACTGCTGCGAAAATGAGCTTTTTGTAGCTCTCCTTGTCCGGATCCGCTGCAAAATACGTGTACGTAGTCGGAGTCCGAAAGGCTTCCAAAATGGGTTTTGGGCTTTCCAGAGGCACTTTTTGATCGACTAATCCATCCGCCATGTTTCGACCCACTATTGAACGATTTGTACAGGAGATGTGGCGTTGACAAAGGTTAATGACACTGACCGCTTTTAGGCCACCTGAGCATGCTCATAATGTATGTAGAAATAAACTGAACTCGCGTTCTGATCTTTTGTTAATGGACATGCGATGTTAGTCAAAACATTTCAGCTCAAAAATGATTATCCATTTCCAGCTGCATGAAGCTTGACAGAGCGGTCCGTTATTCATATGCAAATAAAGTCTTCATCAGTAAATAAGAAGTGTGCTGGGGTGCGGTCAAGAATAACGATATGCCAGCCGCTAGCTGCCAGGTGCTCTCGCGCGCAGAACAGCCCGCCCTCATTCATTCATGAATTTAAGAAAAATGTTTTGAATTTCAGTTCTCTTCACTGAAGTTCCTTTCCTACAACGACCAAAGTATAACAGCTTACATATTTCACATGCTAAATTGAGCCCAAAACATTTGTAGGAAAAGCGACGGCCCACAACAGAGCCAACGCCGAAGATTTACGACTCTCGACTCGGAGGAGAAGTCACCGCCAGGTTTCTCTCGATGCCATGCAGCTTAGCCAGTAGATAGTTTTTTTTTTGGATGAATGCAGAATTTAGGTAAAAACAATTGTTACAATTTTTCTAGCGCTCAGATAAAGCAGTGTTAAGTATTAAAATATTGGACAAAATGTACAGTGCATGTTAATGAGGAGCTCACAAATCCATAGCTCTTACGTGTACGCATCGCAAGGCTGATGCGCTCGTTCGCGTGCGTACGGCTTGGGCCCTTGCCAACCCTCGATCGACCTCTGTGGGAGTTGACAAAATGCCCTGCCGTCCGCTCGCGCAGGTGGCGCACGCGATTTGCGGCGCGTGCATGCAAATCGAGGACTGCACAAAAGGGAATAGGTTTTTGACATCGCCTGTATCCATTGCTTGAACTGCTCCGATACTCGACACAGAACAATTTGAGCAAATTTGGGTGATTTTGTCCCATTCTGCGTTCTTAAAAGACCCGAAAACGCCCATAACTCGGCGTCCAGAGGCGCTTGGCAGATAATGGAGGCAGATTTAGAATCGCTGTGCAATGCTCTCCAAAGCAGTAAGGGTCTCATCTAAAAAGGCCACTTCGACTATACACGCTTCCGTTGTGAGTACAGTAATCCTTGAAATTAGGGAAAATTACGGAACGCGTTCTAATAGTATAACAGATTTCTATCGCGTGTTTATGGCGATGTGACTGATTATTTCCATCTATAAAAAAGTAGCCTTAAACTACATTTAAAGAAGAAGAAGAATGAAGCTTTGGGCATTTACTGCTCCAAAATGTAGGGCCTGCGTGGCTCGTCCGCTGCTGGGGCGGTGCTACCTGTGCACCGTTTATTGACACCCGAGCAATCAGAGTTCCACTATTGCCAGCTATCGTTATTCTTGAGTGCGCTGGACTAATTCAACCTGGAGAACGGCACATCCACCATTTTCCCGAATGTCCCTCAGTCTATCGCTGCTTCCAAATTTGATTTATGCTCTACGGTGGAATACCTAGTAGGTTGGCTAAGTACTACTTCGGTCGGTTTTGACGCTTTGTAGAAATGTCAAATTAGTTTATTAAGAATGTAGTACAGTGGTACCTGTATGGTACCACTGGAGAGAAAGAACAAACCGAGAAGAATCGGATGGTCAACTATTTCAGACATTTTTCTAAATAACAAATGGTGCAGCAAGAAAAATAGTCAGATTTTTCCACAAAATTCTCGAAAAATCACACTCCAGAAAACGAACTGAATCAGGGTGTAAAATGGTCATTTGGCACCGACCAACAAATTATCGAATTCTCAAACGCGTGGCCATAAATCGTCAAATTCAAGCGTTCCGGAATGCCCAGCTGACTTAAAGGCAGTGTCCGGGCAGAAACTCGACTTCTAAAAAATCAACTTATCTGGGGTTATCCGCAACGCTGAATCCGAAAATCCACATCAGAAGGCGCGAAAACGGCGAGAACATGCATTTTCCAAGTCCTCACATTTCGAAATTTGGGGATCCCCGCCAGGCTAAGACGCAGAGGTTGCAAAGAGCGCACGGTTTTTAACTGTGGCGGCATACGTACTCTGCCGTCTGGCAGGAATTCAAACAACTCGGAGGACCCCGCCCCAAGGCGTAAGTTTCCCCAATTTGCAATCGTTTTTCTTGCTTTAGATCGAACGTTTTATGCTCGCAGTTGCGCGATGTTGTGTTTCAGGGGGGCTACTTTCACATGGCAGAGAAATCTCAGAACCCCCATTTTGCCCGGATACTGCCTTTAACGCGCAGATATCTGGAAATTCGCACATTTTTGACTGCAAAAATTCACAAAGAGCAGACAACAATTTCTATTGTGGTGAGCCATGTAGCCAGGGGCTGCATGTATTCAATCAACAATTGTCTATGCGCTCACTACAAGCTTAAAACGAAACTTAGATACTTAAGAAGTGATTTTAAAGAAGGCTAGACATAGAGCGGCGTAATTGCCAATCAGTGATGAAGGAAAATTCCGAGTATCTGATATGTGAAACAGAGGCTTGAAGCTATCCCCTCACAAAAACCTCAGCTAAACAGCTGCTATTCGATTTGTCATAGAGCTTCTGGTAAGTCAAAACGAAAATATTAGGTTACCCTCATTTAAACTCCTTATCTAAATAAATCTCTTTTTATTTTCAAGGCAAGCATTTGACAGAGAGAAGCAAGCTCCATAGTTTGACCACCAAAGATCCGAATAAATAGTAATTTAGGTAAAGTTTGCCAAAATCGAAAAAAAAACGCATCCCTTACATTGGAACCTGGTCGCTCATTGTAGGCTAAGTGGATGTGGTCTCTGGGGTTGCGGCATGCCGCGCCTTGATGTATTTGCGTGTTGTTATGGAATATTCCTAATGAACCCTTGGCATGTAGCCGATAGGCAAAGGGGGAACTCTTGTGTTTTCCTAATAAATCGTCAACGGCTCAACGCGTTCCATATCAAGAATAATCACTTAAAAATTGGATTTTTAGGAGATAAAATCCTACGGACCCCAAACCTGGTCATTATACAGTGAACACAAATTAGTATCAGATGTCTATACTGGATTTTTTTTCGCGCTTAGAAAAGAATAGTCCAGAATCGGTAACTTCCGCCCCCCAGCCCCTCCCACATAGGTCATTGTATACTACAGCCTTAGTAAGTATAACCCTAGAGTTTTCCCCTGCTTGTGCACTGGTAAAAAACAAGAAGTACAAAAATTAGAAAAAAAGCGACATTTCTGTACTTTTGGCCACTTTGATTTCCCAATTTTAAGCCCTGGAAAAATCCATCAAATACTATTGTATAATAAATAAGCTGGAGGTTTTTAGAGATTTTCTGAAAGGAGATCCAATCTTCAGAGTACCTGAAAAATTTTGATTCGTGGCTTCATAGTTCGCCTGGATAACTAGATCTCTGGTGGCCATCCTGTAGGGCTTGCTTTACCCTGGCACCCTAAGTCTGCTAGCAAGAAAAAAACAGCTTGATTTATTTCAAAAAGAAGTTTACTTTTGGGACAATTCGATATTTATTAACCAATCTAATAGGTCTTATCTAACCCTAGGTGCATAACACAAGCTTTCAATTTTTCAAATTTATTCTAAAGACTGCATGCGTAGCATCAAAACGTCCACAGCTGCAGTGAGTTGTTCAGTTGGCTGGCACACCGCCTCCTCCTGTACGAAGACTTATCTTCTTCGGAGTCGGAAGAGTCTGAAGACGTTCCTGCTGATGTTATCCTTGGCGTTGGAAATACTCGTTCTCCAGTGCCTAATGCTACCACTGGCACTTTTTCATCGAAAATGCTGAAAGTGAAAACATAGAAATGGCAGTCTGGTAAAAATTGCTATTTATGGCTTTACCTCACACAAGGTACTGAACAATCAGCCACTTTTCTGGAGAAGATGGGTAACTTCTCAGTGTAGTCGTCATTGAGATCGAAGGCTACTAGATGACCATCAGAAGTGCCAGAGAACAAATAACGATTGGCACTAAACAATTAGGTGTTGCGGAAAATATCAGAATGAGAAATGAGGCACCTGTCCAGATCAAAGCATGCCTTTTGATTAGTTGAAAATGGCCGGAGCATTTTGTACATAAGAGTACCTGGCATCCTCATATCGTAACAAAGCAACTCGTCGCACTGAATCAAAATTTTTCCCCGCTGCGAGAACTGGTCTTCAAGAGGTTGCCGCAAAAGAATCATCAGCAAGAATTGGGTGGATAAAGCATTTTGAAGTTTCGAAATATTCACAGACCTTGCGGGGAGCCACAAAAAGACGTTGACCGTCGCTTGAATAGTGCATGTCCGTAATACCCGAGTTTTCTGTGGTGAACATACATTCCAACGAATTTGTTCGGTCAGAATAGAATCCAACTAAAAAAATAACAGATGAGTACAGAACAAGAGAAAAATTCAAAAACCTCACCTGTGCCATCATAAGTTGCCACAGCATACACTCCAGCGAAAAATTTATTCATGGCTATGCACGAGACCACCGACTTCTGGCCGCCATTATGCTTATCTGGAATCAACTAATCTGTAATGCGCTAGAAAATGCAGTCAGGACCAGTACCCCAGGTTTGGATCGTGGTACGCTGGCGTCCTGGTCGATCACAATTCCATATTCGAATACACGCATCATAACCAGCATACAATTGCGAGCCATCATTGGAGAATGCAATCGAGTAAGCGGCAGTCAATTCGTCCTAAACAAACATGTCGCAAAATCTGACTACAGTCGAGTAGATTTTCCGCTTGATATAGCGTCCTTGCGGTGCCGAGATTCTGCGGTAAAAGTTCCACGTGAACAAGGAGCCATGTAAGCAGTGCCGGTCATTTGCGCGCGCAAGTGACCGGCATTGAAGACTAGCTATTTGTTCACGCGTAATTTTTACCGCAATTTCTCGGCACCGCAAACACACTATATTAGGTGAAAAATCTGCTATATAGACTGAGATCTAGTGAGCTCACTTACCAAATGATTGATTCCCCTGTAGGACGAGATTCTTGCACCTTCTTCATTCCACAGATGGATCGGATGGTGTTTGGCAGTGGTTGCTAGAAGCTGTGAGTCGCTTACATCAGGCAACCATGTGGCATCGTATACTGGATCTCCGAGGGGAATCTTCACAGCTAATGACAGTCTCTGAATTGAAGATGTCTCAGGAAATTGTCACGTTTTTTTTTGATTTCTGCCAAGATAAAATACGAAAATTGTAACCTGGTCCTCATCCAAAGTAAAAATCCTTGCTGAATTATCGGCCGAAGTCGTCGCCACAGAAGTACCTTTCGGCGAAAACCGACATAGTTTCAAATAGTTGTTGATAGGAAATGATGTTGATGGAAAATTCATGCGAATGCAGTGAAAATCTTCTGTGACACTAAAAATAAGCAAGGATGTATGTAGATGGTAAGAATATAAACTGATTTACCTATGGTGCGGTACCATTGCTACGTTATCGAATTTGAATAAGGACTCCTTGACTATAACCTGCTTCGGTAGAATGACCTTGAATGCTTCATGATATTCAAAAATAAACGTTAAAAGTCTTCCCACCTCCGTCTTTCGCACTTTGATGGGTTTGTCCTCTCCAAAAGCTGCATTTGCAGATCGCTTGTTCCCTCCAAATTGACGAGGTAGCTGAAATTATTGCGACTGCTAGGCTAGGTTCTGACTTTACTCCAAAACACTAAAATTTACCTACTGCCTACGGTACCATGTATTTGAAAAGCTCACCGTACTGATACAGCTGATTTCCACAACGGTTTTATCAGCAGAGGCAGTTGTGACATCTTCAGAAATATGAACTGGGAGTGCTTTTCGAATTCCCTGTGTTTGTTATTTTCAGAGCGAATTAGTTACCAGGAATGAATAATATACATATTTCATATAACAAACAGAATTTATCAAAAATTGATCTACTGATAAAAACCATAGATCTGTTTGTCAGCATTTTGCACTGTTCTTCATTGACAAGCTAATCTAGATATTTGTAAAGTTGCCGCTATGCTAAAAAAATTTATAAATGTTTCTGATCACCTGAGCCTCTTCTAGTTCCCTTTGCAATGCTCGACGTTCACGTCTATTCAGCTTTGCATTCGGGTCATTAAGTTTGGCGAGAATATTTTCGATGAGTTCCTTCTTCGCGGCATCATCTTCAGATTTTGAAGTCTGAAAGTGATGTCTAGCTCGTGGCGCCTTTCAGGAAATTCTCTTACCTGATCTGCGGTAATCTGCTCGACGGCAATACTCTGCGCAGTGTCAAGAGTAGAAGTACTGGGTTCAGATACATCTGCAGTATCTATAACTGTATCAACTACCGTTCCTTCTGTACGTTGCTCAGGCTCCTTTGACGTATTTTCAGAGATTTCCAACACCGCTATGGAGCTTTGAACATCAGAGACAGTTTCTGGTCTAGAAACTGTGGCTACCTCGGAACTTTCCGGCGCGACAGCCTCACTGGGCTCTTTCTCGTCAGCCTTGAACTAGAACTTTGAATTACTCTCAAACGGCGGATATAATAAAAATCTGACCTCATTTTTCTTCTCCTGTGTCTCCGCAGCATTTCCTTCGTCGCAGAGAATATTCTCCACTACGGTTTCTATGATACATGGCTCTGCTACATCTTCAAATTCCATATGTACTGTAAGTTCGATAATTGGCGTACCATGGTTGCCACTGTGATCAAACATAATGTGCAAATGCAAGCAATTATCTGACTCTGCAGAACTTCGATGCAATTAATTTATCTTTGAGCAAAATTAGCACATGAAACTCTGTAACAGGTACAAATATGTAACAAACATCGAATTTTGGCTCGGCTAATAACAACAAAGTAAATTCAAAAATCTATTCTTTCTATTACCTAACAAACTGCAATGGAGGCACTGTCCCTCACATTGCTGCTATATGATAGACTAGACCTAAAATGCATCAGAGAAAAAAAACAAGTAATTTGAACTAAACCTACATAACTAAAATTCTCCGATAACTAATCAATATCTACTTTTGTTCATTCAGTTCTTCCTTGAGTTGTTCCAATTCTTCTTTTGACAATCCAGTCCGTGACAGAACTGATTGCAAAACGGATCTAGAACAAATAAAAACAATGGGAATAAACTGTGAGCGTCCCGAAATCTAAGAAGTCGCCCACAAGTATGTGGCCAACTGTCTCACTTTTTGATCCCTTTCCGTTTCTCTGGCATCTTTAACTCTTTCCTTTGTTGTGCTTCAAACTCTTCCTTTTCTCGTTGAGTTTGCGCACGCTCTCGCATTTTCTTCAGTAATGAACCCTGAACACTTCGAGCAGATGACTTTCTCAAGGAATGACTATCTGAGCAGTCAAACCTTGCGAGCATCCCCCATTGCTGAATTCTCCAGTATTTCCAAAATGTTGTCTACAGATTCCTGTAGCATTGCATCCAGCTGTTTGCAGACGTCACGGATCGGTTGTTCATCAGGGAGCATATCCGGAAATCGCAGTGACAACCATAAATAAGTGTCTAGCACTTCATAAACCTGCAAAAAATATTCAATCAAGGACTAGCGCATCGACTGACTTTAAACCTTTTCAAGATGCTCCAGCTGCTGCAAATTTTCAGGCGGTCCAATAGACTCCCAGTTCAACATATCCATCATCCAATCATAAGTCAAACACTGCCCTGAGGAGAACCTACGCATAAAAAAATCAGATCAGGTCAGAATGCTAAAACCCATGAACCATACCTTCGTACCATTTTGACAAATGCTGCTGCGGTTAGTTTGCTTTCAACATTTATGGGAGAAATGCAGAATGTGTATCGTACCTTAAATTACATAGATTATACCGTATATGCAAAATCGGCAAGATTACCTTCAAAGGAAGTGGAATGTAATCTATAAGATCAGCTAGGGTCCTCATCTGCTCGACAGTGCAAATGAAAAACTGATCAGAGACCGAGCAAACTGAAGACTAACCATTTGAAAGCGCAAACTATTGGCGACCAAAATCGACCTGATACGAACAAATCTAACAGATGCACGAATGAGGCCTGAGGTAGATGGAAGGAAAATGTTTCGATCTGCTCAAAAGTGGGAGCTATACCAACTGTCTCAATCGGTTCGACCTATAAAAGCAGATTACAGTAACAAAAGCGTATTCCTTCAGTGGACCAACCGGTTGGCTCAGAATTTCTCGAAGCGTTCCAATGTCTTCATTGCGCAAAGTGGTTACTATACCGTCTGCGTACATCGTACCATATCTTCAAATGCATATTAACCATACACATGTTTTAGTCATCATTTGGAAGAACAATACGAATTGCAGGAACAAAAATATCGTAAAATACCGACATACCTGCCAGCTCTTCCGGCTATCTGCAGAGCTGAGTAGCTAGGTAGCAGTTCACCTTGTCTGGTGCATCCGGAGAATATTATGCGGCGGATATTCAAATTCAAACCCATGCCTATTGCGTCGGTAGCCACCTGTAGAAAAGGATTTTGAGGATCTCCTACCCATAATTCATAGTTTTAGCTTACCAAAACGTTGCAAGGATCATTGGTATCATTGAACTTCGCAGCCTGAGCTAGCTTCGTTCCGGGTGGCAGGTCTCCGTAGATGACAGCCGGTTTCACTCCCAATTTTTCGAGACTTTTTGTGATGTTGTAAATAGCTTTGCGACTGAAACATACTATGCAGTCGCCGGGTTGTATCTGAAAAGGCAAAGCAAGGTATGGGCAGAGGTAGAAAATAAAAAAAATTGAATATAATAAATAGGCAAACTCACATGATCGAGTGATCCTAAACCCTGATTTGCAACAGTCAACGAAGTCTTCCTCTCATAGTAACGCACCTAAATAGAGAATTTCTGGATGGAAAAGCCTTGTTCCCCGTCTAGCTAGAACAGTTGGGATACCTCGACGTGTTCACCAATCGGCTCCAGCAGCTTCTTTACTATATCTACAGCTGCTGGTTCTCCACAGAGATGCACCTAAAGACTCTTTATCATAGATATTCAAAAGACTGAGAAGGTTTGCAGAACTGTTCAACACACCTCATCCGCTGCTACACCCAATAGAGCTCTTGTCCAGGCCCATCCACGCTGTTCATCGCGCAACATTTGAATCTCATCAATCACTGCCACCTGCAAAAGCACGAAGTCCGTAAAGTAAAAGAGAGTAATTATCTAGTTCTGAAGACTCCACGATACCTCAACACGCATTTGCGTAGACAACATCTCAACTGTAGATGACAAATGTGCGCTTGGATGAAAGTTGTCTACAGCGTACCTGGAGAGCTGGTAGTGATACTAAACTCTCGACTTTATTCAAAACTTACCTTCGCTCCTCTCCAGTGACTAAATCACACTTGATACCCAGCTCATTACTTCGTGTAAATACTTCACTGGCTAAGAGTTTTAAAGGTCCACAATATATGCCGCTTTTAGCATCTCCAAACCTAAAAAACGCACACCTTTTTTTACTGAATTTCACTCTTACTGATATACCTTTTCAAAGCATGATAGGTCTTTCCTGAGTTTGTTGGACCAGCATGGAATATGATTTTCCGCTGCACTGTTCGAGCATCAGGATACCAATTATGTGGTTGCGTTAGGTCAGAAATCATACGCAGATCATCCATAGCTTCCAAGTGGGGGAACACCTACCCACGAGTGTTTCGATAGAGAAAATAAAAAGAGAAAGCATGATGGAAATAACAAGAGCTAACCTTACGAGCGTGAGTGAGAAAGAAAGGAAAAAGTCTTTCAACATCATGACCTTCCTTTATGATATCATGAAAGAGCACCAATAATGCAGGCTCAACACCTCCCTGAAACTGGGAATCAAAATAGGTTCTGAGTATTTCACGCATGCTATCACACCTTTTCGCTTAGGCAATATTCCCGGAACGAGCGATATGCCGTGACAAATAGCTTCGTATTCAGACCATTTTCCGTTGCCAATTCCCGTACTTTTTTTCTTCGAAAGAATTCATCTAATGCCAAACCCATATTTTCCTACAAAGAATTGACGATATAACAGCAATTAGCCTGTACGTCAAGCTTCACAAAGAAATAGATGCAACAACATCCCAAAAAACTGAATATTTAAGGCTTAAAATCTCACTGAATCCAGCCCTTCAGCCCATTGCTCGTAGCCAATTACTGTAGTACGTGGAGGCTGTACAACTCGTGGAACCACAAGATCTTCTATCGCGCTACCTCCTCGATCAGCGGGCACCCCTAAACGTGAACTTTCGCACTGCACACTCCACAATTAACTGAAGCAAAAGCTTACCGGTGATTCTTCGCCTCCTATTTGTTGTAGGTGGGTTTGACTGAGAACGCACCACTCCTCGGAATCGCTGCGAGCTACACGATGCAGTGCTTCCTAGCAAGGCCTCTGTAGCTGTGACAGTCCCCCGAATGAGGGAAGAGAGGCGCATGCCGCTACGGCATGACATCTTGATTCAAAAGACAACTTAGCTATCAGACACTGAAAATATGTTAAAAATAATCATGGAAGTATCCAGCGTGTTCCAGACTATCTTGCGACGAATGAAACATTTATTTACAACCAGTCAAAAATAGCAATTATCAAAAATAATCATTGGAATAATTTTCAAAAAAATATAAATATGATAAACAAGAGTGACTCTGACATCGAAGGTTGGGTAAACACAGCACAAAATGATGAAAAAAAGTGCAAAATTATCACGAAAATATCATACCCGTTCAAATCATATATTTACATGGCTCTAGAGAGTGCTCATTTGCAGCAAACTTATTCTTCAGAACATTCTCAAACAACTTGCCGTGTCCGGGAATGATCCAATCGGCCAACCGCAAGATTTTTTCCCGACTTTTCTCTTGCTTTTGTGGATAAGCTGACACAGCCTTCCATTCATCAGCGTCGTTTTCATTTTCAAAGATGTCTCCTATGATGTTAATAATATCAAGAATGATTGTGAAAAAGAGTTAAACACAAGCACGATGTTTAAAAAAAAAACAGAGCTGGTACAAAAAGGTACTTACCAGCAATGACGAAACATCCAATTTCTGTATTTTTTACAACGACTATGAGATCATGATCGGTATGTCCTGGACAACGGTGGAGTTCAACGTCATTTGCAAGCAATATGGGATTTTCCTGAAAATTTAACTTCTTTGATAAAGAATCAAAGCTGATCAATATCGCACCTCAAGGGTATCGTATTCTCCATTGACTGCTATATCAGATGCCATGTAAAGTTTGGCATCTTTGAATAGAGCCAAATTACCGCAATGATCCATATGACCGTGTGTAACAACAACTATATTGATCTACAATCAAAAACTCATGTCAAAACTGAAAACTCGCTCAGCGTTGTTGTTAAATTACGTCTTCTTTCTCTAAGCCAACAGCCTTCAGCCTCTGCAAAACTTCTTCTCCGTTCCAAGGATCTCCACAATCCACAAGAATAAACACATCGTTTGAACAAACAAGTGTCACCTGTTGAAGAAGATGAAGCTTGGAGTATAATATATGATAGCTATATTGTTACCATTATTCACAAGATCTTAGCCAAAAACCAGATTTGGCCAAAAACTTGGACAATTCAAATGCTGAGAGATCGAAAAGGAAAAAAGCCTTTGTACGTCGCTTGAAAGAAACATTTTCCCATCCTATTTTTTGAATAATGAAACATTCATGTGGTTGCTTACCGAGCCGGATGCCAGATATTTCCCACCTTTTCGGGCGTAGCCATCTATTAATTGAACCACCTTGTTGGCCTGACTCATCCTGATAGACGTACACGGATATTACGAAGTTGCTCATACAATGGACTATGTATTTGTGGCATCCACAATCTCTACAATACAACACTGATCTTTATCAACACTATTTATGCACCCATAGAAATCTATAACAAGCAGCAACAACAAACTTGCAACAAATATCTCAATGATCAAGGTATACAGATAATGTGTAAGGTACTATGGTCACGGTTTCGAAAGTTGAATAACTGATATCACTTGATATAATCACTAATTGAGTAGAGATATAAACCGGCAGCTCGTCTCTCAGATTTACAAACTCATTGGTGGGACAGAGAAAGTGAAAGGATCTGTTAGATAATGGCTACAGAATATTGCTACGGCTATATGGACTTTCCGCTCGCTTGTCTATGTCGCTTCTGAGACGGATGAGATTCTTAGCTCTTGCTTTGTCAACGCCGTAAATTTTCATTTCGAAAAGCTTTTCATCAGCCACTTCCTCAGGGAGCTAAAAGAATTAATGATAGGAAAAGTGAAAAAATCGTTAGACACAAGCAAAACAACCTGGTCAATTTCTTCCTTCAGCAATGTCACGACAGCCCAAGACATGGACAACAGCTTGAGCGATCCGAGCAGTGTAGTAAAAGCCTGACAAAAACATTTTCACGAGCAAATCTCCAAAACAAGCAGCTCTTACCTCATCGTAGTACATATTTGGAGTCACACCCGATCTGGTAAAGATATGGCTCAGTACGGGTATGAGTCCACTCTCCATGTCGAAAAGCATTTGACTCGCACCTTCGGCACTGTAAATGAAGCTTGTGTCACAATAATGTGAGAAGATTTATGCAGAACAAACCTAAATGGTGTCACATCAACTATTTCCTCAAGAATAACAGTTGCGACAGTAGCAGACATACGTTTGAACAACTCTTCAAGCGATGCCTGAAGGACAGAATATGTATTACAGTTGAAAAAACGGATAAAATCACTAACTTTAGATATTCGCGCGCCGGTACTAGCAAATATGGTGCGAATTTTCATCAGTACGGGACAGAATTGGTCAGTTATGTCACGCGATGCGTTTCCAAGACGTGGTTCCATTGCACACCTGAAAAAACGCAGAAAATAAACATTCATGATAGAAATGTATAATCATTTTCACACAAAATTGAGATTCATACCAAAAATGCTGCTGGTAAGGCTTCAGCATGTGCGTTATTTGTACTTTGAGTGACATAACCACGTCTTCGGCCATCTGGTTCCAAACATGCCTACAAACTTGCAATCATTACACGTTAATGATATATCAGAATGATACAAAGGAGAATGAGATAATGGAAGAAATACTATAAACGTCATAACTGTCACCAACATATTCACAAACAAGAAAGGTCAAAGCGAAAGAGATCAAAAAACGACGAGTGTTCACGGGAATTCCAACATACTTGAACATCGCTGAAGATTCGTCAAACACAGCGCGTCCCTCGGTAGCGGTGATACCACTTAGCAAGCATGAATCGCTCCACTCTTCCACAACATGCGTTAGATACCTGCAACGAAAGCATTGGTATACATGGTATACATGTTTACATGTTTGAAAACAAAGGCGGATTTAACCAAGACTAACCAAATGGCATTCATCACGTTCGGAAAGGGTTCACTCCAAGGCGATTCAGATTGCCTAGCAATCTGAGCTAGTCGAGTACGGAAATCATCGGTGAGTAGCAGCTGCAGATCGAGGAATCGTTTCTAGAGAAAACGGTATTTGAAGCAACAGATTCACACAGTAATGTACTGATGGCTTCAAAATTCTTGATTGAATTTTGGATTACCTGCGCTATGTCGTCTGGTAGCAACCTTGCGCGACTTTGTTGTGACTGCAGCATTGACACGAAGGAGTCGGCACAGTTACACACGAGAAACTGTTTGACATTCATGAGATAATATTTGTTCAAAGACACAAAAAAGCAGGAAATTCACCTCGTCTGCGTCTTCCATTGATCGAAATCGATTTTGCCATCGATCAGGTGCAGACAAGATCTCATCCATACGATCCACACAGCATTCATTCTCTATCTGAATTCTTTCATACGGTTGAACAACTTTGAACCTAGGTTTTTGAACCTTTACCTCTATCCATCGGTCCAGTACATTACGGTCACAAAAAAGCGAAAGTATATTGGAAGAATACCCGTCAGGATCCATAGCTGGAAAACGCAATGATGACTACTCCTCACAAGAGCAGTGCCATTTGAAAATTCGGCTTCTTATTAGACATTCAATTATTAATGGATGATTCAGTGCATCAAAGCAAAAAAAGGAGCTAAAAGTCAAAGATATAATGAAAATAAAAAACGCCAACCCCGCAGTTGCGTTTCATATAGGATGCACTCATCAACAAGATTTGAGAACAGCAGCACGTCACTCAACACCTGCAATACTTGGATTCTGTAATCTGTATGAGAACTATGATTGGTAGGTGGAATTCTGTACAAACCACACCCCACCTTCTCTTGCCTCAGCAGCGACTTCGTTTTTGATATGGGCAGCTCAGATAAGTATTTCATGAACACAGACGTGGGTGAACGAGACAGGCTCTGGAAACTGAAGAGATATTCGATATACAAGTAAGAGGTGTGTATATCAAACGTAATTCACAGGTGAAGAACGCAGAAGCACAGAGTGCTGATTGAAACTTATCCACTTACAAGCTCTTTGATCATCTTGCCCTGTACCGCTTCGAAAAATGGCAGATTGACTTGTATCCAGTTGAGTGTTTGACTCAGATACCTAGAGAAAATAAGATTAGATACTGGCAATATTCAGAATCAAAAAGATTACTATATACGTTCATAACACAACACTCACCACTGCGGCTTCTTTATGTCATTCGTCTTCCTATCGCCATAAAAATGGAAGGCAAATCTGGTTCCGATGGGTTCTAAGAGCACCCGACACGCTTCATCATATCTAAAAAACGTATGGTCGAGAGATTCAGGGCTTGTGATCATTATCATGAATGTTGGCATTTGTTTGAGCATAAGTGGCACTTTATAAATTGGATTCAGATAAGAGGACAACGTTAAATGAAAGCTTACCCAGTATTCTGCTCCATAAATTCGGTGATAGAATAGATTAAACTCAAGATATTCGCAAGTGTGTTGGCTTCATTCATGAACACTCGGATGTCTACAAATTGATAGATAGAAATCGTAGAATATCAATCAAATATACCGACCTGTAGAATCTTCAAACGGATATTTCAGGTTGTCCAATATATTCCTTGCTCTCTTCGCAGACAACTCTTTCAGATCTGGTGCCAGAGCGTTCAGTCCATCAATGTAGGTGATCCTCGAATTGTCATTTTGCTGAAGTGATCAATAACAGATTTATCACAATCAGCGGGAGGTATGTCAAATGTGCAAATCATCTCAGACCTCTTCCTTTCCAATTTCTTGGGCATGCAAGCAAGCACAACGAAATTGTTCTTTCAATTTCGACCAGTCGCACTGAGGATCCTTCATTGCTTCTCGACATGATGATAACAGTTCCCGGCCACGAGTCACCCATTTGAGCCTATTGTTATGTTTGATGTCGACAAATAGAGGAGGAAGAAAACATGTTCCACACCAAAGAAGAATACACAAAGGATTACATATTAAGGGGTTACAAAGAAACAAATAAATTGATTGTTAAAGTAAATAAGAGAAAAGATATCTGACTATAACTACCTCTTCAACTGGACTTGTTTTCGTGACAATGCGTGCAGTTGTGGAATCAGTTCAGGGTAATGCTGAAATCATTTTACTTAAAAAAAACAGGAAGCACATTCAAGCATAAACTCGAACTTGTCAATTTTTAATGAGAAAACCATAGAACATAATTTTCTAGCAAAAGACTAAACGAACAACTCACCTTCTGCAAAAGTCCCATGAATGTCTTGACAAAACTTTCATACTGACTACGGGTATTGCACACTTCCTCCCTCATAAGTAGCAGATCTCGCTTGAATCTGTACTTTATAGCGGAATGAGCCGAAACAACAAAGCTAATTAACAACCTTACCCTTGGAGCGTAGAAAGAATTCGTGGATAGGATTCCTCGATGACGGCCAACTCTTCAGAGACAACATTGGCTTCAATGTCTATCTCGCGAGCAACCTGCAGATGGATAGACAATGCTATTTCTATGGATCCTTGCACCCAGAGTAATTTCTGCATGAACTAAAGTCAAAACATAATGCTAAAAATAAGAACTTACCTTACGAACATTTGCCAAGAATTCGATAGCATTATTAGCTGGGAGACTAGCAAGTTGATTCCGTAGCGCTAGTGCTGTCTGAAGAAAACGGATTTTTACTGACAACCCAAGAAATTTCTACAGAATCTTAGAGGCACAGAAAAGAACTCATTTGAAGATGCAAGGGAGGAAAAGAACTCACCTTTGAAAGATTAGCTGGAACTTTTTCTTCATTAGAACCAGAAGGTGGTGTGCTGAGAATGTCAGGAGTACCATCATGTGATGAAACCATTACCGATGCATGCGGATCAAAAGCTCAATCCCCAATCTCAAAAAAAGTTCTAAAATACGTTGAGCATTGGCAGCTTCAAACTTATATGCCTAGGATACTTCTGCATCGTGTAGATAGAAACATGCAAACATTTAGGAGCTATTTGACGAGGATAAGCAAAGTTAAAACAAATAAAAAGTTAAGAGACGTTTTTTGGACTTTCTCCAGTGTGATTGGAGCAAGGTAACGCTAAGGAGCGCGATGAGTGTTCTTGGCTGGCGGTTCTAGTAATTTCGCTTATCCTCGTCGGTTAGATAAAAAGAACTAGCGACCCTGCGGGTCGCTATAAGAGGATCGAAGCACATGTTTAGAAAGTTTGTGAGTGACATCTTCCTGCATTTTATTTTACTTGAAAAAATTTTTGCCGGATCAGTTTGTTCCAAAATATCGGGTGGAAGCATCTGAAAAAGTTTTCTGGACTGATATTCTACCCTGAACTTTGAGCCTTTTTATTTTGCGGGACTCGTCAATAACTCGCTTTTCTACAAGTATAGCCCCATGAAAACGTCTAAAAGCGTCTACTCTTATGTTTTCCTTACACAATTTTTTTTAGATAAATGCCCTTTAATCATCGATCAAATTTTGCCATTCATGTACGAAAAAGTTGCCCGCTATAATCCTTTATGGAAAGCGTTGGCTCCACCAGCCAGACCCAATCATCAAGCTCTCCTTCATACATTTAGGAAAATCTTTCGAATGAACGCTCATCTCCACCAGCGAGACCCAGTTACTTGAATGCATACTTTTTCAAAGAAAAGCAGATTTTTCTAAATAGGCGTTCGTTTCCAACCGCCTTTCCTACAAGATAATAGATGCTTTACCTAGCAGAAGCTCATTTTCACCAGCTCGCCAGCCAGACCCACTACTCAAGGCATAACCCTAAGTAAAAGCATTTTCAACAGGAGACCCAGTTACCGCTAGTGGGATTTCCTTAAATAGAAACACATCTTCACCAGCGAAACCCAGTTCTCTAAAAGCTTTCTCTTCCACACGGAAGACCATAAACTGAGTAAAAGCTTTCCTCCACAACGAGACCCAGTAGTTCAAGCGCTGAATTTTCCTATGTGGAAACCCATCTCCACCAGCGAAATCCAGTTACCCAAAACGTTAAATTTCCACAAGTGAACCCTTTCCTCCACCAGACCCAGTCATTCAAGCGTTGGATTTACCCAAGTGGAAGCTCATCTCCACCAGCGGGACCCAGTTACCCAAAGCATAGAATTTCGCCGAGTAAACGCTTCCCTCCACCAGCGAGACCCAATTACCCGAAGCGTTGGATCCCCAAGTAAACGCTTTCTTCCACCAGCGAGACCCAGTTATTTAAGCATTGGATTTTCCCATAAAAGCTCATCTCCACCAGCGAAACCCGTTAACCAAAGCATTGAATTTCGCCGAGTAAACGCTTTCCTCCACCACCGAGACCCAAATACCCGAAGCGTTGAATCCCCAAGTAAACGCTTTCCTCCACCATCGAGAGCACTTACTGAAGCGTTGGATTTCCCCAAGTGGAAGCTCATCTCCACCAGCGGGACCCAGTTACCCAAAGCATAGAATTTCGCCGAGTAAACGCTTCCCTCCACCAGCGAGACCCAATTACCCGAAGCGTTGGATCCCCAAGTAAACGCTTTCTTCCACCAGCGAGACCCAGTTATTTAAGCATTGGATTTTCCCATATGAAAGCTCATCTCCACCAGCGAAACCCGTTAACCAAAGCATTGAATTTCGCCGAGTAAACGCTTTCCTCCACCACCGAGACCCAAATACCCGAAGCGTTGAATCTCCAAGTAAACGCTTTCCTCCACCATCGAGAGCACTTACTGAAGCGTTGGATTTCCCCAAGTGGAAGCTCATCTCCACGAGTGAGATCGTTACCCGAAGCGCCGCTTTCCTTCACCAACGAGACCCAGTCATTCAAGCATTGGATTTTCCCAGAAGGAAGCTCATCTCCACCAGCGAGACTTAGTCGTTCAAGCATTGGATTTTCCCAGATGGAAGCTCATCTCCACCAGCGAGACCCAGTCACCCAAAGCATTGAATTTCGCCGAGTAAACGCTTTCCTCCATCATCGAGAGCACTTACTGAAGCGTTGGTCCCCAAGTGGAAGCTCATCTCCACGAGTGAAATCGTTACCCGAAGCGCTGCTTTCCTCCACCAACGAGACCAAGTCATTCAAGCATTGGATTTTCTCAGATGGAAGGCTCATCTTCACCAGCGAGACCCAGTCACCCAAAGCATTGAATTTGCCGAGTAAACTTTCCTCCGCCATCGAGAGCACTGAAGCGTTGGATCGTTACCCGAAGCGCCGCTTTCGTCCACCAACGAGACTTAGTTACTCAAGCGTTGGATTTCCCTTAGTAGAAGCTCATCTCTACCAGCGAGACCTAGTAAAATACCCAAAGCGGGATTTCCTCAAGTGAACGCTTATTTCTATCAGCGACCAGTTATCCAAGCGTTGAGTTTCAAGCCAAAAAAAACCTTCACCAACGAGACCCAGACTCAAGCCTTTCTTTAAGTAAACGCTTGTCTCCACCAGCGAAATCCAATTACTTACGCTTTCCTTTCAATACAACAGGGAATATTTACATAAATATATACTCGTGTCCACCAGCAACCAATTACTCTTTCAATTCTGGAAGCAGAAGCAAGATTATCCTGAGATAAAACCTCACCCCCACCAGCGACACCCAATTACACAAATTAACCTTTGTACAAGCCCATCAGATAACATTTTTGATCGAAACTTCCGACATTATCGTGCATAGCATAAGACAATAATATGACTACAAGACATCAATCTCAACTTATTATCGTGCATAGTTGTCTGAGTGCTTTTTCTTCTGAGGCGTCGCTTCTGGCAAGAGAACGCAGATTCATGCTTTTCGGAATACGACAAAAGTTAGATTTTCTCAAAAGCTTAGAAAAGCAAAATTTCCCATCAACCGCAGTATTTCTTAAACATGCTCCGAAAAGCATTAGGTTTTGGCTCTACCATGAGACCCACTTAATCTGTGCAATATAGTTTTTGTGTAAGCAGAGAAAAACGAAACAAAAAAAACGATAAATAAACGTAAACGCATAAGACAGAAACATAAACTGGAAATGCTAAAAATTTTGACCGCCTGCAGGCAAAAGATTTAGTAGATAAAACCTACGTAAGACGATGCGGCAACAACCTTGCACGAGGCGACTTTTCATGATAATGGCGACATAGTATACTGAACCTCGACCGGGTATTTTATGGATGTTGCTCATGGATCGCATATGTAATCATGTGACTTATGCGAAAACATCAGCTTGAGACTGCTGATATGACTCGTGATGGTCTGTTTACAGTCTGGAATTTGTCCTTAGGCGACAGCCATGCGCGAAAAAAAATCGAGACGGTTCGGTACAAATGAAATCATGTCTCATATATTGGAATACACCAGGGGCGTGTCCGCATCTCGTCTGGCTTCTCCTCGTCTACCATCTGCTATCGTTTAGGGAAAGTGCACGAATTCATGCTTTTATACGTAGTGATAGAGTAATCTACAGCACACAGACTAGATAGGGTTTCAGCATCTCTTATAATCACCCTTTGGCTTTGCAGGGGCTAATAAAGGCAGTGTCCGGGCAAAAACTCGATTCTGAGATTTTGTGCTTACTTGGCCTATTCTCTACGCTGGATCCGAAAATGCATATTGTAGAGCGCGAAAATAGCGAAAAACGGCTCTAACACAGGAGGGAAATGAGCAGGTGGGCGGGGTCCTCCCCATTGCAAATTCACGTTCCCGGCTTCTGGAGCGACCTTCTCGCTTCCGGTTTCAAGTCAATCATTCGCACTTGACCAGTAGCGATGTTAGGACGGCTAGAGGAATCGAAAAAATCGCTCCGGGAGCTGGGAGCGTGAAATCGCACTGGGGAAAGCCCCGCCTACCTGCTGATTTCCCTCCTGTGTTAGAGCCATTTTTCGCGTTTCGCGCTTTACAATGTGGATTTTCGGATTCAGCATGGCGAATAGGCCCGTATAAACACAAAATCGCAAAATCGAGTTTTTGCCCAGACACTGCCTTTGAAGACGGACCGCGAATTGCATGCGGCAAGCTATTAGGGTGCCTCATAATTTTCTACCTTATCAACCGTCGTCTTCCTGTATTTTTCCTCCAACTGATGTGGTTTGAGTAACTCTTCGACAGAACAAATCAAGCTCTACAAGATGGCCATCGAGAGCCTGCCCAAGTCATATTCCAGGAGAAGTTTTGAGCTAAGATATGATAGCAGTAGAAGACGAACTCCACCTCAAAAATCGTATGTCCGCTCTAAAAATTTTACAGATTCCCTATTAACTCTATCATATGCTTGATACATCAACATTCAATTGTACACTTTCCTATTTTTTCCATAGCTAGAAATAAGGAAAAAACGAATGGCAAAATGGCAAACTCCGCCCCTAAACGACCTGAGCTCATCCCAAGCATACAGTCATACAGAACTGAAATACGACCATGTATTGCACCCTTTGTGGATGTCCCAGTTTTCGAGAAATGCTGAAGTCTAAGAGAAAAGCATTCAAAAATTGTTAGACACCCTAATAATTAGTAAGAGGCACTTTCTGTAGTTTCGACAAGAAAAAAAGCTTTAGTTTGTAGAATGCTTGCAATATTCATGATCAGCATGTCAGATAATCTTCGTAAAGGAATTTCAGCAGAATTCACAGTTTTCTACTAAACTGACACATAAGTGTTTCTACTAATCAAGTTTATTAGTTCAAAATGAAAGATCGTTTAAAAATACTTGGGCTATTTGGTGCTTTATTATGGAAATTAGAAGCCTTATTTTGAACAGAGGAATTCGGGAAAAGTAATTCGAAAGTTCATTTTCCGTAAAAACACCCATCGTACGAATTTAGCTTGGAAGAAGTAGGTCACAGAAGCAATACTAGACCTATAAATGAAGATCTCTAGCTTTTTTAGCATTCTCAGCAAAATTCAAAAATTTCAGTTTAAGTGTCTGCCTTTACATCAGCTTTGCCGCGATATGACAACAATAATTTTTGCTGTGAGTGTCCATAGAAAAATGATTTCTCTCCTTCAAATTATATGAAACGAGGTCATCATATCTGGAGAAACTTACAAATTCTTGGAAAATTTGGTGCAGGACTTGCTTATATTATGGCAAGCATTACACTGTGTCAAACACTAAAAAAACCTCGCTGACTAACTAAGTAGTTCTAGACATCAACATGAAGAATAACCCTACATCTTTGAGCACAATCAAATCCTAAACTTTTTTTTTCGATAGAATGTCTGAATTGTAGTTATGCGAATAACATCCATTTCTTATTTGTAAGCGAGCAGATTTTGGTATACTTTTTCTCAAAAAATGTTCTAATTGAAACTGCGTCGAACTCCTCATCGGCGTCCCAAAACAATGTCGAGCTTGTAAATAATTGAGAATGATACCATGGCAATGAAGGGTGTGTAGCCTTTTTTCATTGCACTATGTATTTGGAAGGCTTTTTTTCTCTATTTTCGAAAGGAATAAATTCTTCTTAACGTTATGTAGTGTCTACTATCCTATCAGGTAGAATCAGCAATAGACTTTCGTCTAGTCAGTATAAGCGCTTTCCCATCTATCATTGCTTTCGCATTATCCAGTAAACTATGAGAGAAACCAGTCTCCACTATCATAGTTCTGCCTCCAAAATCATCATTTTCCATTGCAAAGTATGGTGTTTGTTTCCAGCTCACACTGGCAAAGTTCCAACGTTATGTCCGAATCGATGCGGCAGCTCGGCGAAAGAAGAACCGGGCCAAGTACGAACAGAGAAAGGAAGAGATTGAAAAGAACCTTACTGCTGTAGAACGTTGAGTGAGCTAGACAAAGATAACTGTATGGTCAGCTTGAATTGATTTTTCAGCCTTACCCCCAGTGGATAATCTCAATCATATACCCTTATACCCTGCCGGAGTAATGCGATATGTTCACTCCACTCCAAAACTGTCAGAAATTCAGCCAGCGAAAAATCCTGGAGAGAAAGGAGTAGAACAAAAATGGAAAGAAATCGAAGAGACTCCAAAAGTTAGAGACAAGTGAGTTTTCTCGTTTTTTAAAAATTTTCTACCAGTAATATTACATTCCAGAAGCGACTTCGTTGAGGTTTTAGAATCTCCTGTAGCAAGGAGGAAGAGTGCTAGGAGGAAAGGAAAGAAAAAGAAAACAATTGCAAAGGATCATCCTACGGAAAATAGCCGAAACCGGAAACTCGAAGACAGTGACACAAACGAAATGCTCTTGGTTACTAGTACATTGATAAAGCACTTATGAGAAGTGAGTATTGTAGATTTACTTTTGATAGAAAGGGTGACGGGGAGGGACAGTATAATATTTGAGAAATGAAAAATTTTTTCCAGAAAATTTAGATTATCTTATTGTCAGCATATCAGGCAAACAGCTATGCAAATAGCGAATAAGCTTCGTTTACGTGTTATATATTGGCAACTTTTAGCGGGTTTTAGTTGCCAGCGTATCTCCTATTCACGCTTTCCCTGGTTCTGCTTGTCTGCGCATCTGCGTCCACGTTGTCTATCAGCGTCAAAGCTCCGCGGTGCGGACGGAGTATGTAGACTTGGTTATATCTCTCTTCATATATACCGATAAAACCAAGAAAAACTTGGCTGATCATATACCTGAAGTATCTCATATTTTTTCATATGATATAAACATTACAGTGCTCATTGAGAATTTATGCCTGTTAAATTATATTATACACTCCATTATTATATATCAGACACCCTGTGAACTATCTATAGACGGAGAATCTTCCTCAGTTAACCGCTCAGGTTCACTTTCCGATTCTTCTTCTTCACTACTAGTATTCGTCTCGTTAGCAATTTTCGCCTTCATCCTTTCCGCCCTTTCTCTGGCTCGTCGATCCTCGTGCATTTTTCTAGATAAAAACGAATATATAGGAAAAAATAGAGGTGCTAACGATCCCATACCTGAACTTTGCAAGATCTAATCCGCCCATGGCTCCAAGAGTTGGAGCTCGTCTTCTAGGAGTTTGTGGCTTTTCTTGCGGATGCACATGCTCCCCGTCATGGGCGGCAAGATCAGAAATGGTGCGTTTACGGACATGCGCAGGCACTTCCATCTAAATTTTGACATAAGGTGTGTTTCATCGTTTTGTTGGGCAGGCGCTTACCCGGACTGTCTTCTTAGGTTTCTTTATCAATCGGAAGCTTTCTTGGACATTTTCACACCATTCTTCTTTAGATTCCTTAGGTATGTGAGGGAAAGAGCAGACAAGCAATCGAAAAGCTGGCTCCATATCCTGAAATATTTTTTAGGCATAAAATATCGCTTAAATATCGCTAACATCGCTTTTTATACACATTTTTGAACAATCAAAATTACCTGAAATACCCTATATCCATGACCATGATGATGTTCCTTGTGAATTCTTTCCAGATGTTTCTCGACTTTCTCCACGAATGTAAAGAAAATGTCGTACAGCTGAGCATAGATGCTAGTATTTACTATACTGACTAAAGCCAGACCCAGAAGAAAAGCACCAGCCAAGAATGGTGAATACTGAAACACAAAACCATTTTCAAGTTTGTTTTGCGCTTATAGTGCGTCTCTGTGCGGCATGGACGCTGCGCAGCGTGAGCGGCGCGGTTCCGTCGCGGCTATCACTGCATCTCTCAAAAAGTGTAATTTCTTGCAACCAACCTGTATATTGAAGGGCATAACATCGCCTAGGCCTATAGTGGTTAGACTAATAAATGTAAAATAGAATGCGTCAGGAAAGTCGATGCCTAGAATACCACAGTTTGATTTTAAATAAAGAATTAGTATCTAAACTGACCCGGCTTATTCCCTTCATTATGATCAAACCAGTGTATAGCAAATGTACAGCTTACAATGTAGGCCAACACCAAGGGTAGCGCAATCCACATTGGTAGAAAAATTTCATCAAGAGGTGTATCGAACTTCTTTTTCCGAAAGCTTCTAAAATAAAGTTTTTGCTTTGATATGTAAATGGAGATATTTGCGCTTACTTCCATCTCAACAAGCAGTAAATGTAGCTCCTTGTCAGAATTTTTTGGAACCATTCTCCTATGTCGCCCAAAACCACTAACATCAATGGTATGCCAATACACGCGTACACAACAGAGAGGGCACGTCCCCAAAAGGTTTGGCAAACGATTGTACCTGAAGGAGAAATTACATCTTAGCAGATTTGACGGTTACTATAGTGTAATTGGTTGCCGACAACATTTTTGAGTAAACAATGCCAAAGTGCGCTCTATGGCCAATTTCAACACGAAAGTGGCAAGCGAACTGCAGGCATTACAGGCTTGTCATTCGTTTCCGCGCAAATGTTGTCGTCACCGCAGCGGCACTACATTAACTTCATATTAACTACTACATGCACTTACCGTAACCAATCGTTGAAAACAATGTCATAGCGTAAAAAGTAGCGCTCGAGTAGTACCACATCAAATGCATGTCGAGATTTTCGGCTTTGTGCCAAACGCTGCCATGAAAGCGGCCTTCTGCTTCTAACATGGTTTTGTAGTATATCTGAGAAAGATTAGAAATTTTACTTCTTTCAGAAATAATTTTTTCCCGCAGAAATTCAATAATCCCTTTGACAATGAAATTTTTAGTGAACTTCCGAAAACTGAAAAAACCAATAAGGGAAAACAAAAAACTATTGTTTCTCAGCAGAGGAATTTTTTTGAGCTCCCACTTTTGAACTAAGGAAGTACAAATAACATCGAAACACTTGAGATCCCTCCCATAGCGCATGAAATATTTTTATTTTTTTGTATAATCCTTTTCGTAGAGATTCTCTGATTACTTTCTCTGCATGACATTTAGATAATTACTGTACTTCTTACTGCTTGCATTACGATCTTGACCAAATGTTTCGATTTCATTTATCAAAAAATATTCTAGAAAAACGGAATAAGGAAAATGAGGAAGTAGAAAACCCAAACTTCTTTTCAAAATTTGGATTGGAAATTGCAGAATAACAAATCTTTGCGAAGGGTCTGAATCACCCATTTTCTGTTGATCTACACTACGATATTCACGAAATGACAAGCGAAAAAAAATTGAAAATTTCACGATAGAACCTACCTTAATCATTTTTGCAAGTTGTTCATCTCTCTGTGTTCCATTAAAGGATAACGTTACATTAATCACATCTACAGTCATTTCAGCTATGATACCTTGCATGAGCACAATAGTTTCTTTGAGATCCTGGAGGATAATGATTTTTTTTGTGATTCTGTCCAAAGCAAACAATGAATAAACTATACAGTAATTTCATTTGGAGATTCAAGCCTCCAAAATATAGCACCGCCAATAAATACATAGGCTGCTAATAACATGACTAGAAAAATATGTCGAATACCAAATTTATGGTGATAATATGCGATCCATGAAAACCATTGGGTAATTTCTGAAAACTGTTCATCTTTGTGATGAATTTAGAGAAAAAGGTGAGCTACGACTCACTTTGGCGACGAATTTGTTTCTTGCGCTCTTTGTAACGTTTATGGTCCATTTCGAAATGAAATCCAAATGGTGATATGTTATTTACTGAAGTCATATGAGTGTCAATTTTGAGAATAATACAATTGTCGCGATCCTAAATCATTTGTAGGGTTATATCCAGGCAAGATATTTTTCATGGACAAAAAGATATACTGAAAAAATTAGAATTGTAGGAGTAGGATTGAAATATAGCAATTCTTGCAGAAAATCCATCAAAACAATTGAGAAATGAATATGATAACAGGTTATCTGATGACTAGATAATATAAAATGGATCAAATACAGTAACCCCAACCTTGAGATGATTCGTGACGATACGATTTCTTGTCTGCAGCTCATTTTCAGCTCCTAAAAAGGCAAAAGCAAATCAGCTGCTTCACTTCTACTACTTACGTATTTCAATCTGAGCCATGGCCTCGAGAATACAGTCACCCAGGTGCCCCAGAGGTTGGCAGCCGCACCAAAAGTCAGAATAGCACCTCGCCATCGTTATCGGCACAGCCAGACAATTAACGCAAGTTTATGCTATTTTTATGGAAAGTGAGCTGATATCCAAGAATAGGAATATCACCAATGATATATCGGTTTCATTTCTATAATTAGCAGTTCATAGTTTAGAAACTATTAATTAGAATGTACAGTACGCCACCGCTGGCAAAAAAAATATTCTATGGAACTTTTAGCACTTCCTAGCCGGAATTCACTACTAATCTTAAGATTTGATGTATCGATGATACGTCCTTATTTGCTACTTCAACACCTCTACATTTTTTCTTAATTTCATTACAAGCCAGCAGCGCTTCCTTCTTTTTATTCACTCACATAAATACTGCCTCCACACTCTGTCCCCTGCGAACAAACTTGTACTATTGACAATGTTTATTACACAAATCAGAAATCGATCAATAAATTACCGTAACACATTTTTTTTACAAATTCTGCATTCAAATACTGCATCCACAGAAAAAGAGGATCACGAACGAGACTGCATTTGTTCAGCTTACTTGCATTGCATCAAGGTTACGGTGTACCATTTGTTCTTTAAGGATGAGATGAGAAACCTAAAAATGTAAACAAGTTTTTTTTTTGAGAACTCTATCCATAAGAAATATCAACTATAAATGTCAAATGTTGCCCATTCTCGTCCTTCTCTCTCCTCCCTCTCTTTCTCCTCCTCCTCCTTTCCACTTTCTCCTAAACAAGGCCTTGTTTGGTAACTCCTACCGTCAGCGACTAGAATTTAACGATCCAAAGAATGGCTGACCTCACACAGTAGCGGCTCAGTCATTAACGCTCCAATAAAAATCTTCGTAGTGATAAGAGCAGCACAATTTATGAAGCTCGAAACGGTGGCACAAGTTCTACGACAGGGAAAGCGAAACGAAAATAAAAAAGGTGGGTGAGAATATCATACTCATTAAATCATGACAGCAAACGAAACAAGATAGATCTACATCCATAATGCTTTGATTTTCAAACAGTCTCGATAGATTCGAAATAGGTGCAGGTACTTCCTACCCCCCCCCCCCTCCGCCCCATCCCATCATTCTCTCATCAGTCAAAGTTGTCAGTTTTGACCAATTGTTCCAAAATAGCATCAACCAATCGAGCACTTGTCGTTTTATGAGTTTTTCAAGCGATAACCGTTTTTAGCATCCTTATGGACACCTCGTCAGAAAAAAGATGGCTAGGTTATTTTATCTTACGATAAGCTTGAAATGTGTCATAAAACCGCCAAAGCACCACAAAGTTCGGATGCACCCAGTGAACCCAGCCAGCACCGAACATAACTCCGTAAGGAATACCTTATTCAACGTTTCCGTGAGTTTATGGACGTTGCTGGCCCATTGATCCAACTGTTCCAGATTTGCCTTTCGTGCTCTAAGATTCACAACACGAGATGGGCGGTGGATTTTTGCGTCTGTAATTCCACCCGTCACAATGAGATTGCAAAGGAACGCCTCCATGTCCTAGAACATGTAATTAGAGAACGTATGTGAAAAGATGACTCGTTATATGATACTAAGGCCATAATTATAGAAATGGTAACACAATATGGACGAAACGTTCAAAGGCTTTTGAAACTGTATACAGCTTACCCAAAGCATTATCATCAATGAACCAAGTAATTTCTACGATATTGTGAACGATAAGCGAGGATCAAAAGCGGGAATGGAAAGAAAACAAAGCGAACAAGCTTTTAAAAACGTACGTTCAGAGGGAAATCCAGTAGCTCGGCTAATCGATCAAACGTAATTTGCGTGTAGTATTTTGAGATCATACGCATATTCTAAAAACAATAAAGCAGTAATATTCGAATAGCCAAAAACTTCCTCAGAACTCACATGCTCTCCAACTCTCATATGTAGATCTTTCCAACGCTTTTCTCCATCTTTTCCTTCGAAGATCTGTTGATATAGTCATCGTTAGCGTATATAAAACTTAGAAAAGAAAGCTCACCCCAGTTCCCGGAGTTTTCTTCAAGGTTTTTTCATAATGTCGCACAATTATGTTCTGCCAAGAGATCAACTCTTGATTAATAAACAGCTCCACGAGAGACTAAAACAGCAAAACTAGGTATGCAAAAGTAATAGAAAAGGAAAATGAAGTGACTTACTTTGTATTCAGGTACAAGCTCTAGTTCTCTCATAATCGCTATACGGTTCAGCAAATCCCATTGTTCATTACTGTGTGGCGCAAGTAAGCAGTACATCACAGCACATTTGAGTACCTGAGATGGCTTTGTAAGCTATTTCCACGAGATGCATAGCAAGACTAACCATGCGAGACTTATCTGTGTCCGCAGAAATCTTCGGGGTGTCGAAAATGGCTCTAAAAAATCAAAAATTTGGTGGGAAAGCGTCGTAACCAAAGAAGGAATGTTTTGCGTTCAAAAGAATTTACTCTACGGAAAAAAACAAACAAGATGTGACAAAAAGAGGATGGTAATATGGACGAAAGGCTGTAGATTTTAGAATAAGCCCTCACCTGTAATGCCTGCAAACCTCCAAATACTTTGAGTCTTGTAGTCCGATCGTTATCATCAGATAATAAAAGCGAAGTTTTAAGTCTTGCACCTAAACGCACAGCTTTCAGACGCCAAAGCCTGCCAAAAAAATATAAACAGTACCTCTACGCTATCGCTATTGAAGAACTTCGTACTGATCTTATTCGAGATGATGTGTGCTCTTATGTAGTCTTGTCTCGCAACACAGAGGCGCATCTGCTCCAACAGAAATTCCACCTGAAAACACAGAATATGATTGAAAAAAATATCAAGAAAAGGCTGATAAACACACCTTTTCTTTGATCTCCATCGATCCATAAGTCTCAACTTGCAGCTCTAGAATCAGATTTGTCGCCTCTTCCAGCTTACCTTCTGCTTCGAGTTTCTTCACCACCAACGATGTGAGTCGAGCTCTTTCTACTTCGACATAGATCTAGAGAACGATAAATTGTCTTACACAATCAGAACTCCAAAACACTTTCTTCATTCTTTCTTCATTCTTCATTCTTCAAAATCAGAATCAAAACCAAATCTTCACTAACAAGAAAAGAATTTGAGAAAAAATTTCAGCGAGATAAACTGTACGAAACCTAAAAAAACGACAACAGCACCAACCTTTCCAGCGGTGACTGTACGAAGTGTATCAACGAGTTTCATTTTAAGCTCTTCATTTGGCATCTTCTCCACCATTTCACAGGCATCGCGGACCTGAAGCAGATTACAAATTACATAGAAAAACTGGGAATCAAACAGCAGTTAAATCGATAATCACCATTTTAGCAATGGCCATCTTAATAATGAGTCGTTTTTTGGACAGTGTCAAGATGGTGTCGTTCAGAAGATCCCATTTCTTTCCATCGAAGCACAATTTCACCTATAATGAAGATATTAAAGGAGATGAACCTTCCATATTGAAAGATGTAAACACACCATGTGCTGTACAATTCTTGTATTACTCTTCATATCAGATCCCAGTCGAGATAACTTCTCTAAGTTTGCAAGCGAGTCCAGTGCTCCAGCAACGTCTCCTTTCTGAAAGCAAATGAATAAGGGGGAATGTCAGAAAAAGGAGTTACGGATCTTACCGCCGCGATTGCATTGGCTTTGGGAATGGCTTCATCCACTTGACTTTCATAGTCAACGTCCATCTTGAACAGTCTGCCATCCCCAACCTGGAGAGGAAACCTGGATGAAACTCGATACGAACCAGTATAAGTAAGTCGATTACCTGAGCAGCAAGATGTGCCATCAGCTCCTGATCCGTTCGTGCACCAGCCTTGATCGGCTCCACTTTTACTGCTTTACCTTCCATTCTGAAGAGCTCGGTCACAAATCGTCAATATTTTGCCAAAAGCAGACTAGAAGCAAATTTAAATAGCAAACCAAAGGAAAAAATATGAGTACTCCTGAGTAGATTATAATCTAAACAATGGTAATAGCCTCCAGTGAAGGGTAAAACGCGAGAGTGAAAGTCACACAAGAACCGCTGAAATTTTAAGGATGACTTAAAAGATTTCCGCAATTGCGGACTTCGAAATTGCAGTCGCAGCGCCGCGTCGCGGGCGAAACTTCCGCACTCGCACGTGTTCGCGCGAGGATTTTGGACGACTTTTTCGGGCTCGAAAGAGCGCGGGAAAACGGGGTTCTTTTGAATGTTTTGAATTTTTTTCGTAACTAATTGTTTTCCTAGTTGATTCCACTTTCATCAAAGTATCCTTCATTCTAGCTGTGCTGCTATCCACCTGTTTTCAAAACGAGTCACTTCTAATTCTGCTATAATTGAATTGCTGTGAAGATAAATTGGAATACTTAATGACTGATTAGAATCAGCAAGTTCGCATCCTTATTCATTCGCACTTTTGAAAAAATTGTAGAAAAATGCGGGGGTTTCCTGCCATTCATGCTCTAAAATTACTTGGGATGGAATTTTGTGCGGTTTTTTATGGCTACCTAGGACTATTTCCGAGCGCGTGGAAAGGAAAGCTATTAACCTTTCTAAAATCCCTCGTTTCTCCTATTGATTAGTGTTGAACAGTTCATTAAGCCATGGAAAAGTTTAGTTCAGATTACTTTATTTTTTCGGCAATGTTGTGGATTTTTTTGCACTTTGTGAAACTTTCCATTCGCAGAACTATTTTTTCTCTATCCTTCTGGTTTTGGAAGCATCTCGAATTTGCGATTTTCTCACACTCTTTACATACTACACCGCATTTGCAGCCGTTTTGTGCAAGTCTTGAGGTGTCGCTACAAACCTTTTTTACCATCACGTGATTGTCATGCGAAAATAATATTAAATGGGCGTTTTTTTTTTGTTCGACTATCTCCAGTAAAGTCTTATGTTCAGACTTGACCCCTTCATGACTTACGAAAGTCATCTGCAGGAGTAAAGTGCATCTAAGCTGTTTACTCGTGTATCCTGCCACAAAATCGATTTCTGCTCCATTTCTCTTCTCTTTTCTAGCAAAAGTCTCGCATAGTTCCATTGTATCCATTTCTAACACCGATGAAGCTCGTTCATTTGCACTTCTGCCATATCCAGTACCCTGAACGGCTGCATTTCTGCTATTTTGCTTTATCGCTGCGATTTTTCTGATTCTACTCGGTTGATTTAGCATTTCAGCCTTTCAGGTGATGGCTTCCCGCGTCAACATTTGCTCAGTTGAAATACTGGACAATCCATCTACGTTCACTGCACAATTCAAACTCGAAATCACTTTTGAAGTCTTCGAATACCTCCCTCATGGTAAGTGATACACAAGATTTTGATAAAAAAGCTGGCTCTAAAGCTTCCTCCAGCAGCTGTTTTTTAAATATCGATTGCGGACGAAGAGGGCCTGTGCGGTGGCAGTCAAGTACTTCCGCTTCTATCTCTGTACTAGTCAACAGTCAAAAATTTGGTGTTGCGAACAGTGAAAGAATGTTGAAAATATTGGGGGGCAAGCGTTATGGAGCAAAGCTAAGCCGCATTTCCCTGCGGTATATCCTGAGGGCCATTTGCGTTGCGTCGCCTTTAATTGCGCAGGAGTAACGCTGCTCCTGCCACCGGATTGAGCCATTTCCTATTACTACGACCAGATATGTTCAAAACAAATGCAGTAAAGGAAACAAAGAAGACTGCAATCTAGAAAACAAAAGAAAACGGATGAGTTTTAGAGATGAATCAAAGGCTCAATCTGGGATGATCCCATGCTGGATATGAGTTAAAAGTGTTCAAGAGAAGTGGAACACACTAGTAGAGAAAAGAAAAGAAATTCTCCGTCAATAACTTTCCAAGAAAATTATCTCATCTTTTACTTTCTCTTGCCTTGCTTTGCAGACTCCTTCCTCATATTCTTTATTTGAAATGCGTTAATCATTCACATTTTGATCTCGTTATCTACAGAGGGTGAGGAAAATGGCATAATCCACTCGGTAGCGTTAACTCCTCTGCGACTGCAATTAGGAGCGACGCAACGCAAAGGGCCCTCAGGATATACCACAGGCAAATGCGGCGTACCTTTGCTCCATAACGCGGCGCCGCCGAAAATATTCCATTTTTGCTTTCCCAAATCGCGCAGTGTAAACTATTGATTACTTGCGCTCATGTCTCCCTTGTCGAAATAACGTCTCATCACCGATGCCTTGATTTTCTTTTACAGAACTTTTTGATGTTCTTTCGCGGTCAAAGAAAAGAATATTCTATCTTGTCTTGATGCTTCATCGGATCACATCAATAGCACTGTAGTCTCTGCTCAGAAGATTTATGTTTGTTGCCATGAAATTGTCGTGTAGTGATGAACTTTTATATTTCTGTTTCTGTCTCAAGAATTGTGTGTTTTAAGCCAGTGTGATTTTTATAAGCTAGGAAATGGCCATTGAGTAAAATTCTTCGGATCTTCTCTATCTCAGTTTAGGCGCAAGGCGGTAATTTTGGAAATAGTCGATATTCGCTGAGTAATTTTTGCAAATCCGAAATGCTGCTGGTATTTCAGACCTACCCAATCTCATTTTGCTGGCTTTGACCTCGGGAATAACATTACATTTACAACTTCAAACACTACTGATCAGTATCTGTCTTCTTGTTTTCAGACCTCGAATGGGAACTGATTTATGTCGGTTCAGCCAAGTCAAGTTCCTATGATCAGGTTCTTGATTCAGCACTTGTTGGACCTGTGCCAGAAGGCAGACATAAATTTGTTTTTGCGGTTAGTTTGTGACACTGCTATTACCATTGTGATTTTCCACATATCCTATCCAGGTAGACGCTCCGGATCCAGCAAAAATCCCCATTCAAGACCTTGTTGGGGTTACCGTATTACTCCTCAGATGTAAATATAATGGGCAGGTAAGATGGCTGAAATCCTTTGGAAGTGTTGATCAATTTTATATTCTAGGAATTTATAAATCTGGGATGGTTCGTGTCTAACGATTATGAAGATCCGGAGCTGAAAGAGAATCCACCAGCGAAGCCGATTATTGAGAAAGTGAGTGAAATCGTGTAAATATTCATAGTTTGATATAACTCAAGAATTCCTTTTGTTGATGCTGTTCAAACTCTTTTGATTTTTGTTCTATATGAATTCACTCTTGAGTTTGCATATTGTGGTTTCACCAAAAATTGTATTTACAGCTAACTCGTACGGTACAAATAGATGACCTTCGTGTAACCTCATTCCCAATAAAATGGGATGAGAATCAACCTGATGAATATCCACCCGAGCCAGAACAGGCTGAAATAGACGAAGCGGAATTGCTTCCTCTTGAAGATGTCGACGACGAGGAGGAGAAACAAGAGGAAGAGGTGAGCAGCAAATGTTATGATCTGCCATATTGCTTCTTATATATATTTTTTTCAATAAAGGAAGAGGGCGAAGGTAACGAGGGCGATGTCGATTTGGAGCAGAGTATGGAGAATGATGAGGCAAAGGATGAAGACGAAGAGGAGAAGATCGATGAAGCAGAGGTTGATAACGAAGGTGAAGGAGACGAACAGGATAAAGCTGCAGGTAAATAGATTTGTTTCTTTGCTATCGCCGTCAGTCCTTTCAGATTTTGAAGTGTTATAGAGGATGTGGAAATGACCGAAGATACGCCGGAAAGTTCAGGAAACACTTCAGCAGCGGAAAATGTCACCGAAACCGATTCCACGAGCAAAGAGGGTAAAAGCGAGGCTAAAGAAGCTGGTGATGCCCCATTTTCTGATGTAACAAATGATGCACAAGTAGCTCAGTAGGCTATTTCGCCATTATGCGTTCACTTCCGGTACAGTACATGATACGGTCTTTCTTTTGAGAACCTAATCGCTTCCATATCATCACTTATTCCATCATAACGCATCACAGGATTCGGGCCCCATTTAAATCTACACAGTCGGCTGCGCGGGCGGTCGCGTCGCGCGCGCAGCTTTTGTCACCGGGTCACGCTTGGTGGGTCACATCATGATGACACTCATGCCAGAAAACCACTTCATGCTTTCTTCGAGAAATTCACTCTAGCGGTGAGAATAATAGTGCTGCATTCTTATATTTGACACTGTCACCGACTTAAAGAAGAGTGTGAAGAGTTCATACATCTGCAAGCAAAATGGAGTGATGGTGGACCGAGCTCTCGGCCGACATCTGTGTGATTTTTTTCTTGATTTCTTTGTTAAGTTATTTGCTCATCTAAGTTTAGGCTATGCCAACGAGATCAGATAGCATGTTTCAAGAGTCAAGAATGGATGTTTAGCATGCCCAATTTGCATTTGAGATCTACGCTACCCAGACGAACTTTTTTCACGTCAAAAACCATAGGAGAAAAGGTTGATTAGTTTTGTCTTTTTTGCTCCATTTTAAGGAAGCTCCTCTGGTCATGTTAGCGTTGCTTAGGTTGCTGGGACGCTAATTTTGATGGGGTCATCGTGTTTTGCGTTTGACTCTGGTACAACGTGCACATTCCTGAAGTTATCACGTTTTGTGTCGAAGATATAAGTATAATCTATTCTGAAAAGGAAACTAGAGTACGCTTTGCACATTGTCTCAACAAGCTTTTGTACTTGGTACTTGTTACTTGTATAGTTAGGTACTTGTTCTTCCCTAGTTCAGAGTAGTAAACAGATAGTTAGATCACAAGTATAATCACACAGTCGAGCTTGTTTAGACAGTGTGTGCAAAGCGTGCTCGAGTCTTTTAGTCTCAGAATGTATGATCATCTTCTCTGTGAATAAAATAGTCAGGAATACGGTCGCATGTTTCTGACAGCTAATGAACTATGTCTTTCGAGTTCCAAGTACAGTGATTCGGAGGACGTGCAGGGGGAAGATTGATGGGCGGAGCCGCCCTATGTCCCCGAGTAAGTGTGATGTCCTTCAAGGGATTTCTGTGGCCTTATTTATCAACGAACCCAGTGGGTTCCGGCCCACTGGGTTAGTTGATGAATATCGATTCTACCCTGGAGTAGAATCGATATTTATCAAAAGCACTAACCCAATGGATTCCGGAACCCATTGGGTTCGTTGATGAATACGGCCACTGGAGGTACAAAGTGCCCCTGCGAGGAAAAGCGGCTAGGCTTTGGGAACTCCTGCCACGCCCAGTGATTCAAAGGGAGATGAAGCACATGTACTAACTCTTTAGTTAGACTTGTGCAAAGCATAGTCGTCATCCAAGTCCCAGAATGGACGATAGCATAGCAAACATTTCCAAGCAAAAAGCAAATGGAAACAAACTCAGATCCTAACAGATTAGTTGGCTAGGTGAATGCAAATGAAAATTTCAGTGAATATGCGCTCATATGGAAACAGCAGAAAACTTCTTGATACTAAAGTTTCAAATGCTTTGATCCTCTTAGACATCGCGCTAATCCAGTCTTCGGATCCGATTCGACACTTCTCCGCACTTGAGTTGTCATGTGCATGCCTAGTCAAATTGAGGCGTCACACCCTGAACCCAAGATCCTGCACAGGTTCAAGTAATCGAGAGGTTAAAAGGTGAATATAAAGAAGGTGCAAGTGCAGTAAGGGAAATCAAACTCGGAATGAAAAGCATTCACTCCTGAATGACTTCTATCCTGAATGACAGTGAGATGTTCTTTCCTAAGCGCGACCTGAACAAGCGTGACCCAAGCACACAAAGTAGGTGCGCGACGCGACCGCCCGCGCAGCCGACTGTGTAGATTTAAATGGGGCCCAGGATTCGTACCTCTTTTACTCGTATTTATGAGTGCTTCTTGCGTTTTTTCATTTCGAGATGGATTGCTTCAGAACATTGATGTTGATTTCTTCATTGTGCAGCAATGCAAGCAAATTTGTTTCATTTTCTTTTTTGTCATATTGTCAGTGTAACGTATATTGGCTTCAATACCTATTCTTTTATTAGTAAAGATCTCAGGCGTATTTTGATTTTTTCGAGTGAGTTTTTGCCTAGATTCGGTATCTCTCTGAGGAAGGGTAGGTGCAGATGTGTGGCTCATTTCAAGTGGCTCTGCCTTATCTGGTTGTACCCAAATTGTAACTTACAATCGCCTCCACCGAACTGCGTTAGTTCGCATACTCAGCTCTCGGCTATCTTAGCTGGTCCCGTGGACATACTCGATGCATTTTTTTACACTCTACACTCTATGTCTAAGTCTCTGCGAAGTATTCTCAAGGGTGTGTAAACTCAAATTCTGAAAGTTTTATCTGTTTTATGACAGGAAGGTATGAGATTGCGCATCATGGGTACAGTAGCATCGTGGTTTAGTAACAATGTATTAGATTTTTCCTTTGAGCAGCAGCCATAGGTGCGATGGGATGATCGGGGTCCCTCGAAAGTGAAGGGTGTCCCAGCTGATTTTGACCCCCAAAAGTGAAGGGTGTCTGGAAAGTGCCGGCGTCGACGGGGGGGGGGGGGGGGAATCGAAAAAATTTCAGGCGTCGACCGGTGGGGGGGGGGGAGGTTGAAAAAATGGTGAAAATTATAAAATTATCCAGTTTGAATGGTCAAATTCTCTAAACTGGATTTGTATGGAATATAATTAGTGAAATGTTTATAAGTACATTGTTTTGAATTTATATAAATATTATTTCATTTTCATACACCATACTTCGGCGAGAGGATGCATGTTTAGGTGGGTGGAACGTGTACTGTTGTAGATGTGATTTCGACCGAAAATTACAATGCAATGGCAGATAGTCGAGGCTTGGAAGGTGCTGAATGAAGTTTTACCTGGAGCGTACAAATGTGGATAATGTTAATAAGAGACTCCGCGATGATTAGGAATTATTGTTGCAAATAAACCCGTAAGTCGGTATCTATGGAGTGCAATAAAAAAATTTGTTGTTCAATTGTGTCCACTTGAAGCAGAATAAACATACACAGTGTAGCACAGTGATAAGACTAGTTTATTTGATGTCAGGAGAAATTCCTAGGGCAGTAAAGTTGAAGCTACGACATTGACGATAATTGAGCAAGGTCACTTTTTCTAACTTGTGTAACTTGCAGTAGATCGCTTTCTAGTATAACTCTGGTTTAAATGGGCTAAAGCCAATTTTGAGCTAGATTCGGATTCTAGCCTTCAAAAGCTAAACAACGATATATAATTTGTGAGTTCAATATCTTTGCCAGGTGAGATAGTTTCTAGAGGTCCATCGGACCCCCCCCCCCCCCCCTCCAGATCAGAGCCCCATATCTCCACGGTGGGGGCATTTCGTGATTTAAATTTTTTTGCATCTTCAAGAGGGAGGTCCATTTAGTATTACATATACCCTCGCAAAGAGATTCCACTAGAGCGACTGACTTAAATTCCAAATTTACCTGCGTTTTTCAAGTGCCTTTTATTTCTTGCTGTAACTCTCCTTCAGTATATCCGATCTTTCTGCGAGGGTACAGGTGAGACTCAGTAAACCTCCTTCTGTAAGGTGCAGAAAAAACTGAAGCATGAAATGCCCCCATCGCCGAGATATGAAGCTACAAAAAACCCATCGAAAATCGATTTTTTAAATATAACTTTTATATAAGTAAATAAATCAAAACGGGAATAGTATAGGTGGATTCGTCTCCTCAAGAGCTTTCGAATAATATATAACATGTGGGGGTTTGATGCTTCCGGGTTGCGGGAAGGGGGGTGATCGGGCTCAGTTCAGGGTGATCACCTGCCGGCGCCTCTCCAATGCATTAAGGTGGCGGGGGTGATCACCCTGAACTGAGGCCGATCACCCACCCTCGCAGGGCTTAAAAAACATAGGACCACCACATGCTGTACATCAATCGAGAGCTCTTGATGAGTACAATCTACCTATACCCTTCTCACTCAAATTCGTTCACATACACACAAGTTATTTGCGAAAAATCGATTTTTGGAGGCGTGATTTCTGCTCTATTTGCAACTTCATAACTCTAAGAGGAATACTTTTTAGGATCTACTTTTTTTCTATATGGTAGAGGAAAGGTTCCTTATTAACGCCTATACTCTCGCAAGATGACATTCTGCAACTTACTCAAGTTATACTGACTCAAAAGCTGACTTTTCTTGAATATGGCCAACATCGTGACTGCAACTGTACTGCCCTGAAAATTTCTCCTGACATCATTTGTACTATTTTTATCATTGTTCTGGACTCTATATCTTTATCATGCTTCAAGCGAACACAAATGAACAACAAATTCCTTTATTGTACTACATAAATACCGACATAAAAATTTTTTGCAAAAAAAATATAAATTCATGATCAATGCAAGGTCTTTTATTAACATCATTCAGACCAATATTCTCCAGGTAAATCTGTCCATCAGCGCCTCTAAAATAAATGCCATTGTCCGCTGCCCATGTTATTGTCGGTCGAAATCATTTTTATAAGATTCTGCGTTCGATCCTTCCAAAAATGCATCTGTTCATTGATATTTTTGTAATTGTGCAGTAATTCCTCACCTTGAAAAAAATGGTCCGACCTCCAAAGTGAAGGGGGGGGGGGGGGTGAACTTTTGCTCACCCCATCGCACCTAGGTATGGCAGCAGCTGTCTAAACAACGAGTAGTAAGCTTGAAAGCTGAAAATTTCTCTTACTGGCCGCTCTGCAGCCGCGCGCACTCCTTTTGCCAAGGTTCGAGCGCGAAAGTGTCAACCGCACCTATCCCTTCCACAGATCACCCAATCTATTTGGGTGGACCGTAGGTCACGGTAGGTATACGGTAGTGAATCAAAAAAATAGAACTCGTTGCTTCTGGTCGCGGATAGCTATCCATTCATTACGGTAGCCTTGTAATGGAGATTACGGTAGATGTGTGATGTGGCTTACAGTTCAACTTCACAGTAAGATGAGTGTGACAGGCAAAGGCTGCTGCATGGCGAAGGCGCAGAAGCGGTATTAGTTGAGCGGGCGCGAACGCGGCGCGCACGTATTCTCACCGTTGTAAATCCAGCCTCATGCGATCTTTGGCTAAAGCCGCGATCGCGCCTGAAGGTATTGCGCCTTTGTCATGCAGCAGCCTTTATGACATTGTTGGTCAGCATATCGAATCTTCGATGGATTTCATTTAAGAAGTTTCAGATGTCTACCGCATTTCTGCAAATAACATCATATTGGTTTGATTCCCATTTGAATGCTGCAAAATTTCAAGCACTCCAGCATATGATACGACAAAAATTGCAAAGCGCAGGATTAAACTGTGGTCAAATACTAACCATACAGCGCGTATTCATAATATTTGCGCGCCTTGCCTATTTCTGACTTGAAAGTGTTGTCGGGACCACAAGGAAACTACAATACGTCAACTCTATCATACTATAGGTGACTGGCGTTTTATAGTCGATACGTATGATAGCTTACGATACGATTCCATACGATCATACGTATCGCTGCAAATGTTCGTCTATACCGCCCTCATCCTAAATTTTGGGCATAGACACCCTCCTGTTGAAAGTCCTTCGTTGTTTCTCAATGTTTCCTATCCTCTGTTTTATCATGAGCAGTTATAACAGCATTTGTTACTATGTGAGCCTTTCATCTTCGCTTCTTGGCTGAAACGACACATGCGGACACTGTGTGTAATGACACACGTAATCATATGAATGGCTGGACTCTATCCAGTTAGCAGTAACACTTACGGTGCTTTGGCTGCATGCAATCACTCGAAGACAAATCAAACAAGCTGCTGTTAGCACTTTCCTGTGAAGCACACTTGCTCCAGTCGCAATTACGTAAAGCATGAAAATTGTCGACAAGAAAAAAATAGAAAATTAGCTGAGAACGAATGCGATTTCCTGGATAGCAGCAATTATTCAAGGCCAAACAAACTGTAATTACGGTGGCTTTAATTATGTTCGTAATTACCCTGTTTTCTGTGCTATAGCTAGAGAAGTAGATATAGTTTTTCGAGGATAATTAGTGTAGCTGCTTCTCTATAGTCTTTGCTTTGCTGAACTTCTATTAGTTTGCTTTCGAAGTCATCCGCAAGATGCTAATGGTGCTTTCTGTCACGTAGCGATCAGGCTACCACATCTCTTCCAAGCTAATTAGCGCTACTAATGCGTCTTCAATTACCAGTTCGCAGCCGAATTATACTAATGTTCGAGCAAATCGGTCATCTACTCCAGCTTGCTAGAGAACATTCGAATATTGAAAATTCGCACCATTTATAGGCACCGTCCACCCAAAATGGGGTCTATGAGATTTTGATGCCTAACAGTAGTGGGGCCCCCAACTGTATACTTATCCAACTTGCACTGGCAAAAGTTGCTTCCGAAGCGAGAAAATTGCCTCGAAAATTGCTCGGATGACAGATTCGCCACGTTGGCTCCTCCCCTTTGATTGGGCGTGTCAAGTCTAACGAGTTAATTACTCTCGGGACTTGATCCCTCTACCCTGTTGTATTGCAACTTAACAGAAGAGTTCTTGACTAGATGATTTTATCATTATAATCTATATATCAAAATGGGGGACATTAATGGGGAGGGGACCACCGAGCACCCGGGGAGTGCCAGCTCATCTGAAGATTCTGGGCACCGCCCAGTTGGCGTGGAGACTGTCGGACCATCTAATTACTCTGCGTCTCGACATGTCCATTCCTTAGCAAAGCTCGTCCTCGAGCTTTCATCTTTGACCATGGCTCGGGAAGAAGAAAAACCATCGTAACTTTTGATCATCTCGGAGTGCACGTTTGACCATTTGACCATATCATCATCATCATCGTCATTTCGTCATCAACCATCATCATTGATCGATTTCTAGCTCATAGTCGTATCGTCATCGATTGAATTCTGCTCTGTTTCATGTCGCTGATTTTGCTGGCGTATTGATCATCATTGCTCGAGTATTGATCGTTGCTATACCGGTTTGCTTTCATCGTGGGAGGGGGGAATTGAAGTCCTCGTGGGGGAATCGAACTTCATCGTTGGGTTGCATTTGCTGAATCGCGTCTTCACGTTGCATAGAGGAGGAGCCGGTAAGAGACAAGGTAAACAGAAGGGCGAACGCCAGAAGGCGAAGCGCACGCTCCCGTACGTCCCGTCAATAAAGTAAAGCTCGTCCTCGAGCGGAAGACATTATACGTTTTAGCAGAATGGATAATTATTCAAAACGGAGTTGAATAAGAGGATGAATATCGTGGGGGATTTTGCAGGAGGGATGAAATCACACATAACGAAATGGTATAAACATTACAACAAGTAAGAATTCATCAGTAAAACATGAAATATTGAACGAAAAGATAGAATGTGTCATTCTATGTTTTCGCTGCTCACAAATATCAACATAAATGCATTGAAATTTCACAACATTTGGTTCTCGAATTCACAACTCGAGAGGAAACAATTTCCTAGCGTTGCTCACAAGGGCGTGAAGAAAAAGTGAATGTGTGAAAGCGTTCTTCGACCCGCCAATCGAAAAATTCTTTCTTTTTATAGTGCGTATGCTTGCGGCAAACTTACTTTGTACCAGCAGCCGCTGCGTTAGTGAAATTTTGTGAGGTTGCTACTGGCACATGTCACTCATTACGAGGGAGCCCAATCCGTTGCTTGTCTCAGACGCTCTGAACGTCTGAGATTAGGCTCACTAGAACGTGGAGTCTCTGCCTCTGTGTGACTAGATTGTGGTTGCACAGAGACTTCACGCTCCTGCGGCCTGCTGTAATACAATTTGAGTCTGTTCACATGCACCGTTTGTGACTTATTGTTGAACAGACTTTTAATGGTGACATTGGGACGGCACATGGAGACAATCACAAATGGGCCTTTCCATTGGAGGGTGAATTTGGGACGCACTGTGTCGTCATGCAACAATACAAGATCCCCAATGGAAAGGTCCTTACTGTATACCTTCTTCTGATAATCGTAACCAGCTTTGTAGTCAGCCGTTTTCGCTGCTATGCTGGTTCCCACTTCCACAATCGTAGTCTGCAGGGCTGTCGTAAACTCGCCTGCGAAATTATCTGTGGCAAAAGTAAGAGTAGAAGGTAATTTGTGAACAACGTCCATGTGACCGGATGTCTACCGTGTATCACGAAGAACGGACTGTACCCTGTCGTATCGTTTTTGCTACAATTGTAGGCAAAAACGATGGGTTGCAGGAATTCTGTCCACAAGTCTCTGGCTTCTGAGCAGTAGACTGTGAGAGAATCCGTAACAACTTCCACCATTCTTTCAACCTGGCCGTTCGCCTTGTGGTTGTAGCTTGTGGTAAAGTTGTTCTCAATTCCCAGAGTTTTGTTAACCTGAGTGAAAATTTCGCTCACATAGTTTGAGCCTCTATCGCTAACGATTTCGTTAGGGATTCCGTGCTTGGATACCACATTGTTGATTAGCGCTTTCACTACAAGATCAGCCGTTTGATTTATCAAAGGCGTACAGATAACATACTTACTGAAAGCGCAGACCGTAATAGCTATGAATCTGCTACCATCAACACATTGTGGCAATGGTCCTATTACATCAATGTGGATACGCTCAAAAGGACGCTGAGGAATGGGAAAAGTTCCCAGTTCCTCGCGAATGATATTTCCTGCTGGTGTTTTCACCTTTTGACAGGCTGCGCATGATCTAACGTAATTTGCGATATTCTGATGCATATTTGGCCAGTAGTACTTATCCGAGACCTTTATGTACGTTTTTCGAATTCCTAAGTGGGAACCTAGCAAAGGATTATCATGAAGAAGTTTTACGATCTGCTTTTGAAGTTCAGAGTCGGGTATAACAAGTTTTGGTCTTTCGTTGGCCTTATAGTACAATGCACCATTGAAAATGGAATATTTGTCTAACGAACTCAAAAATTGCTGTGGAGGGTTTTCAGCATTCCCTGTTAAGAAGGTGATCAAACTTCCAAAATAAGAATTTTGCTGGCTTTCCCTGATGGTTTCTAAGCTAGGAATTGAGTCGGGAGTAGTAGAAATGTTCATTACTACCGGATAACGGCTCAAGAAGTCGCAAAAAGTGTTATGTTTACCCGGTCGATATTCAATTTTCAGATCGTAAGCTTGTATCATGATTTGGTATTTTGCTAAACGTCCAACAAGGTCTGATCTGTACAGTAGTGACTTTAACGGAGCATGATCAGTAATAAGTGTGATAGAGGCATTAGCAACATATGGGTAAAAATGTTTGAGCGCAAAGACTATAGCAAGCGCCTCAAGCTCTATGATTGAGTAATTTTGCTCATGCTTATTCAGTGGGCGACTACAGTACGCAATTGGATGCTCATTTAGCGTTTGCGGGTTTTGCTGAAGTAAGCATGCTCCTAGACCTGTAGTCGAAGCATCCGTGTGGATGATGTACGGTTTGCCTATTATAGGAGATGCAAGAGTTGGAGCTGTAGTAAGCGAGTTTTTCAAAGAAACGAATGCATTTTCGTGAAGATCAGTCCATTGGAACGGAGCATTCTTTATGAGAAGAGCATTTAAAGGAGCGGCAACAAACGAAAAGCGTGGTATGAATCTACGAAAGTACGAAGCTGCACCCAAAAAAAGACTTGACAGCTTTAGCATCCTGAGGTCTAGGTATCTTGGTGATACTAGCTATCTTTTCTGGATTTAGTCTTGTTCCGCTCTTACTTATAAGAACTCCTAAGTATGGAACTTCTTCTTGCATAAAAGAGCATTTTTCCGCTGTGAGTTTCATTCCAAAATTTGCAATGCGTTGCAGAACTTCTTCTAGGTCACGAAAATGGTCACCTATGGAATGACTGGCGATAATGATATCATCCAAATAGGCGAAACAGCAAGCTTTCAATTCTCTTGTCAAGCTGTTTGCGACTCTTTGGAAAGTACCAGGGGCACCCTTCAAACCTTGTGCCATTACAGTGAAATGAAAAAGACCCAAAAATGAGGAAAATGCAGTTCTCTCTTTGTGTTTGTCTTCGAGAGGGATTTGAAAAAAACCACTTTTGAAGTCCAGAATACTGTAAACTTCTTTACCGCTCGCTAAATCAATGATGTCTTGAATATGCGGTATGCAGTAGGTTTCATTTTCAGTTATAGCGTTAATTTGCCGATAGTCTACTGTAAAACGCCATTGATTAGTTGAAGGCTTTTTCACTAAAACAATAGGTGAAGCGAATTTACTAGTGCTCGGCTCTATTATACGCGTGCGGAGCATTTCCTCAATTTGTCTTTTGATTTCTTGCCGTTTTTCCAAAGGTACCCTGTAGGGACGCTGTTTTGGAGCTGTTGCATGCGGAACAAACTTGATTTTGTGAGAAATAGGACCTGTGTACCTTTCTAAATTTCCATTTGATCCCACAAAGCACTTTTGATACTTTCTAAGAAGATTGTTAAATTGGAAAGATTGCTGCTTATTAAGTAAATTGCGATTTACTTTGACACGTTCCCATAAGGGTGTATTGTCAGCTTGATGGGGAAAAGTAGGAAGATTTGCAGCTATGTCCGCCTCAGGTGAGGTGTAATGGACTGGATTTTGATAGGTATTAGAAGTAGTAGAGTTTGAAGGATGAATCTCAAAAACAGCTGGCCATTGCTGGGCAGAACCAACGAATTCAGCAATTGTGAGAACGTTTTTCCTATCTAGTTCTACGTGATTAGGGTTAGAGTTGAAAATGCGTAGCGTAATTATGCCATTTGAACCAGGACATGACAGTGTTTTGCCTATAACGACACCTGATGGTAAAGTGACTGTAGGGTCGTCACATGTCATAAATTCCCAGTCGGGAGGATAAGAAGATCTTATAGTGCCTTGTACAACAGTATCAGAAAGCGGTTTGAGAATTGTTTTACAAGATAAGTAAACAGGTTCGGTGAGCACGAGATTACTGCTAGGATCAACCATTGGTACTGCACATTTTTCAAAAACAACCTGTTTTTCTTTATAATTTATTGTTACGCTTGTAGATAACTTTGTTATCGAGTCATTACCCAAAAGTAAATCAGTTGAGCAATGTGCATTACTGACTACAAATGGTGTGACTGTAATGACAATGTTATCTACAGAAAGAGTGGCTGTGATTTGGCCTAGTAGCTGAATAGGAGTACCATTTGCTGCTACAGCTTCTTTCAAAGAGGACTTAGTGAAAGGAATGTTAAGTTTTTGAACAAACCTATCTGAGATCAGACTAATAGCTGAACCAGTGTCAAAAAGGGCAGTTGTACTGAAGTTATTGATTTTTAGCGGAATAAATATGGTGTTGCTTTGACCGAGTTGCTGGACAGACATTACGATAGGATTGAAATCGTGAAAATTGGTAACAGGCTTGTTGAGATCGGCTTTTGTGCTAAACGATGTCTCAACTTGCTTTTCGTCCTGTAAATTTGGATAGACTAGATCGCGCGTTTGAGACTGATTGTCTTGAAATGTAACAAAGCTATGACTTTCTTGAAAATGCGGAGCAGATGCCTCAACATTATGCTCTATTTTCGCAGTTTTCTTGTGAAACGACGGAAATAGAACTTGAAACATTTTGAAGAGAACTTTCAAGAAAGTACGCGCTAATTTGACGTGGTAAAAGATAAGAGCTATCAGAAATAGAACTAATGCAATGATAATTGCTCTAACAGCATAAATTACCAGAGTATGTTTTTCTATAGACCGTAAAATTATTGATTTTTGAGATTGCAGAATTTGCAAAGCATTGGTCTCAAGAAAATCAGCAGTTTCCATAACTTCATCCTGTAGTTGCTCAGGAAATGTGTTCAGATTAGGATCGTGAACTTGCGAAGCATCTAAGTTTGACTTTATGGTTGCTGTATTGATGCGATTTTTGATGTATTTTATCTCCGTGTCAATTTTGGCTAGGTCTGAATGGAAAATAGGCGGAGAATTGAAAACTATGTTTTGATTTGCCAAGTTTTGTGGTAAATTTAAATTTACGTGAGAAACGTGGGCATAACCATTAGGTGACTTAAAATGATTTGTGCCATCATTGTAAACCCCTAATGGTAAATGACCACAGTCAGCAAAAGAAGATGTGGTTTTGAGATCACGTGTGCCAGGTTTGACGAAAAATAAAGTTTTCCCAACACGTACCGGAGTATCTACATAGCAATTGCTATCCACTTTATGGTCCGGATAGATCTCATCAATTTGGATAGTTTTACACTTAGAAATCATCAAAATATCCCCAGCAGAAATAGCGAAAATATCGTCTCTGCTGAGTAACATCCTAGCAGCACTTGTAGGATCGCTTTTAGCAATACTTTTGATAGTCAAAATCTTGAAATTATTCAAGACGCAAATTCGCTCAAACATGATAGAAAAATCGCGCTGAATTACCTCGTCAAGCTTGAATTTAAGGTACTGCAACTTGGTATTCAATTCAGACGGCTGCGCTGAGAATACTGGAGGTGAATTCAATGCGATATGCTCTGCGACTATAGCAGAAATGTTAATTGTCCTGTGCGCGGGCTTTGAGTTATCGCTAGATCGTTTTCCTCTGATCAGCGGTTTTACTTGGTTGATTTGAAGCGGTTTTGATTTCAAAAGTATTGATGAAAGAATAGTGGCATTGCTAGAAGTTGAAAAAGTATTGCCATGTGATGCATAAGGACTGCGAATTTTATGAGTGTAGGTAGTGTCTACATCGTAAATTGGAAAGCTTTTGGAGAAGTTGAAGTGTTTTTCATTGATTTCTCGCACTAGAGTCATGTTACTATCAAAAATTGTTTTTCCCAAAAGTTCTGGAAGCAATATGAATACGCCATTGTCCATTGGAATAGCGTTTTCGGACAAACACCATTTTGTAAGTTGTGATTTTTGAAAGAAAACGCTCTTGTATGTGAATGCGGATTGTATTGCTTCAAGAAGAATGTGATTTGGTGTGACATAGGCAATACTGTCAATAGCTTTTACAAATTTACAAGCAATTTGAGCATCTTTTGACTTCCAAACTACGGTACCATGCGACAGTTGACAGTAGTCATGGCTAAGAGTGCAATTTGCCATGTCGCCAAACTGTCCTAGCAATTGGTCACCATCAAAAGTGGCAATTTCACCTTCTTCTACATAAATATTTGTGGTGACTGTGCATTTTTGACCAAAGAACCAGGGATAAGAATAATGAATAGGACGCTGCGAACCGAATACTTTAGGCGAAAATATGTGTAACGGTTCACCAAGGTACTTTTTAGACTTTGCAATATTATGGCAGAGAATTGGGTCGATGGGAGACATAAACTCCTCATCGCTGTTTAGCGAGAAAGAAATGTGTAGATAAGATGACGCGCAAACTTTCCTAGTCTTATTGAAACAATGAAATGCACTTAGAGTAGTTGGTTCTGTTTTTTCTACAAAAACAGAAGCCATTGTTAACAATACGTTAGTTAAATTAGTTGGTTGCGCGCAAGAAATAATTTCAGGAAAGGCTACAGGCCAGCCTGATTTACCAGATGAACATAATTGATAGTCCATTGAGAATGCGGAGGAAGTAGGTAAAATTAGCGCAATTATCGCAACAAGAAACAGAGAATTCACCGAATGCATTTTTTTGTTTAGTTTTTTTTTTCAAGATATGAGGATGAGATATAAGAGGATGAGAAATACAAAAGAAAATACTAAGAAAAGTAACTAAATGAAACAAGAAAAAAAATCAAGCTAAGAGAGTACCTCTAACTTGAAGTTGATAGTCCTCAGGTCAGCAAAATACTTTCTTTCTATCTTGAAGTCGAAGTTAGTAGTGGTGGATAGTTGGCTCCGTGTCCTTGGTTGCTCGTTGAGAAATCCTCAGATCAGCAGAATATCTTCTCCACTCCTCGTGTCGACGAATGGATATCGTCCGCGGCCCGTGATGTGCTTATATATGCACAATCACGCGAAGTTGACCTGTAGCCCAGACGTTCGTCGATGGACTACAAGGCTCAAAGGCATTGCCGCAGCATGTGCCTACTCCTGGCGGCTAAATGTCACTCTTAGTTGAGTGATTAGCCATTAAGAAAATAAGCGCTGGGAGAGTAGCCTTTTGAGTGACCGCGGGCGATTAGATAGCCGCTGGGATTTCCACAGGCAATCATAAAAACGGCCAGTGAAAATCCTTTTAGGCAAAAGTTATTCACAGTACATTTTCTACATGTGAAAACTTGATTTGGTGGGGTTCACAGTGCGTTTTCCACTTGTGAGAGTCAAAAAAGTGCTATCACAGTGATCTTTCCACTAGTGATAGTTGAAAAGGAAAAAAAAATTTGGTTCACAGTGCATTTTCCACTTGCAAGACCTTATTTTAAAAAATTTTGGTTCACAGTGCATTTTCCACTTGCGAGACCTTATTTACATATTTACAATGCCGGCTGTGGCGATAGAGTCATTGAGTTTTGTATGTGCGCGTAAATAAATCTGGGGGAGAAAATTCCCAGTTGAAAAAAAAAGGAAAATAATAAAAAGAAATATCAATGATTCACGGCTCCGGGATATCACGGCTCTAGGAAATCACGGCTCGCGGAATTCACGGCTCGCGGATTCTCAATCTAGAGAGTTAAACTCGTCTAGAAAGATCGCGTCGGAAAAAATCACGGTTCGTTTTTTCACGGCTCGGGGGATCACGGCTCGGAAATAGCAAAAAAACTGATTGAATATCAATAAATGGAAAATGTTATTTTAAAGGGGGTAATCATATGAATACAAACTCAAACTCATCGCCTGACTCAAAAAACTAGGGAAGAAAATGAGAAAATGAGATAAGAAAGGAAAAATATAAGAGGAAAATAGCTACGTAGAGACGTAGGAGATGAGGGCTGGTGCCGGCGGAGGAATTAAGCTAAGATCTGCAGAATCTAGCTTTTCAAGATTTTTCCCATCAAGAAAAATTGTTTAGAATGAGTTCAAACAACCGGGACCTCCATGTCAAGTCTAACGAGTTAATTACTCTCGGGACTTGATCCCTCTACCCTGTTGTATTGCAACTTAACAGAAGAGTTCTTGACTAGATGATTTTATCATTATAATCTATATATCAAAATGGGGGACATTAATGGGGAGGGGACCACCGAGCACCCGGGGAGTGCCAGCTCATCTGAAGATTCTGGGCACCGCCCAGTTGGCGTGGAGACTGTCGGACCATCTAATTACTCTGCGTCTCGACAGGCGTGACGTTCGTTCCGCCCATTCGTGCGCGTCCAACCAATCCCGTTCCGAAGAAATCGCTTTGCGGGTTCTGAAAACGGGGGTTTTTCGTAGTCTCCGTGGATTTCCGACTTGATATCCGAAATCAGGGGTATGAGAAGGTCCTTAAACGGCAAAAACATGGAGATCGAAATTTTGGGTGGACGGTGCCTTCAAGCGGAGCTGGATGGCATTCTACAACCCCCCCCCCCCTTTGTTAAGAATGGAGGGCCAAGCATTGGTCCTGGCACTATGTACTCTTGTCTATGGCGCCAGTCGCTGCGAAACGGACGCGAGTCATTCCCTTTCGCTTTGTTTCCAGAACGAGCAGCGGTCGATGATTCTCTTCATGCTGTACTACTGGAGCCAACGATACAGTCGAGTGAGAGACATTGAGAACAGGGACTTAACAGACGAATGAAGAACTTGCAGAGGCTAGTCAGTCATGGTTCGTTGGTGCCTCTGCGATGCCGACATCATTTGCGCGTGAACAGATGACCAAGAGATTGGATTGAAAATGTGCGCTCTGGCAATTTCAAGCGCACAAGTTGCACATTACTGCTCACGCGCAAATGCTGTCGTCACCGCAGGGAGCAGACAATTTTCTGAATCAATCAACATCAGCGGAAAAGATTGTTTAGTGCGGCTAAAATGAATTTTTTTTCAAAGTGAATGAGTAGTCTGAAGGTGCTATATTTTCAGGAGCGTTCGCTGCGGAAGCCGCGTGGTTTCCCCCAATTTCACTTTTTTTTGTTAGGCACAATGACTCTTTATATATAAACAGTGAACCAGTAATTGAAGGTGCTAGCAGCATGCGCGCGCTTCTGGACCGCACCGCGGTTTCCTGCTACTTGCACATTTTTGAATTGAGTTAACGATTCTTTACATATTAATAAACTAGTGAACCAGTAATCTAAAGGTGCTAGATTGGAGCGTTCGCTCCGGGACCACCACGCGGTTTCCCGCTATTTGCACATTTTTTAACTGGGTAATGATTCTTTATATATTAGATAGAGATAGATTTACAAGTGAAAATAAGTCATTCGCCCATTTTTATGAACATGTCAAGAGTCTGACATACAAGCCAACATGACTTTGACTCATTCTCTTGGCACCAAAAATTTGTAATTTTCATTCTTTCAAATTGCAATGTTATTTTCTGCGTAATTTCCAATCCCTAAGATGTAATCACATTTATGAAACAAAAGCAGTTTTGACGAAAGCTCATAAAATCATGTTTTGCAATTACGTACGTGATTAGTTGATGACGCAGACTCTTACTTTTGATCTCATGACTCACCCAAACACCGAAAATCACATCTTCTACACAGAATTTAAATTCGTGGCAGGCAGCATATTAGTATCCATAGTTTTGTCACTTTTTTACTTATCCATAATATATCGAACGCTCGCTTTGCTGTTCCCCTACCGAATTATGTGATTAGCGGCGGAACAGCAGTGAGTGAGTGTAATCATCAAATTGCTATGAGGTGTTCCTTTTGCATCGGAGTAAATGTTTATACTTTTACACACCATCGCTGACGCACAGATCCGTTTCGATGGGGAAATAGTGCCGTAACTGCGCCCATGGGAATGCATATCTTCAGTGTAATCGCTAAATTGAGCAATAATTACGAACACTTCCCGTTTCGTATCGTTTATCTCCCGTGCCCATTCGGCAATTACTCAACGTAAATGGCTCTAATTACATTCGGCAATCGATCAATTCCGTAATTTGCCCGGCGCGCCATTCGCCCATAATTACGCGGCGGCGAGCGGCGGCTGGGGCCTACGGCCTGCCGGCCGGCTCGCCGCCGCCAGCTGCAGCCAATTTTTACAGCTTTAGTCTGGGATGTGTATTGTGAGAATAGTTATTTCCATCTTTGATGTTCAGTCTGGGTCTTTCGCAAGCTGCCCCCTGTAGGAGGTCAAAATGCACAGCGCTATCAATATTACGACTTATCATGATTGAGTCAAGTTTGAACTTAGTATCTTCCAAAAGCACCTTTTGCAGGTTGAACTCACAGATTTTTTTTACCTTTTTGTGATAAATAAAGGCCGCAAAAAATTTGCCTTTCTCTTTCCTTCGTTTTCACGCCCTTCACTTCGTTAAACTTATTGATGGACTTTTTTTGATTTTTCTTTGATCAGCCTGCTTTCCTAAATTTTACTACATTGATTGCATTTTTGCTATAATACATTACAAATTCTGACCAAAAATGTAGTGTCCCTGCAGTGCTGACATTTTCCAATAACATTTATTCGTGAACAAATCGTTAGGCTTGTAATTTCGGCAATTTGTGCTGCGATGTGCCTTCTAACAACTTGTACACGCGCAAATGTTGTCAGCAAATGTCGGCACTGCGGGGACACTTTGTCGTCAAATCTTTCAGCCTATAGGTTTTTGAGAAAGCACTGAATTTTTTCTTCGTGAACTGTGTATCTAACATAAATTCCGATTTTATGCTGTATTATTAGGTCGGCAGTCTATCTTGTGTGAGACTTCTTTCCTGAGAAAGACTGTAGATGCTATAAATTTGATTTAGCCCAAAAGTATAATTGACTTCCCATTGACCTACATATTATCGTCTCGATGCTGATATAAAGCACCAAATTAGGAATTAATCCGTTGCGCTCATCTCAAAAGAAAGTAGCGTCCATTTAGGTGATGAGCTAAAAAGCAGAAATGTGATACTGAGACGGGGTAGTGTTTGAATCCTATGACGGATAAAAGAGTTAATTGAGTCGACTCTGCAAATACGTGAAAAATAGAGGACGCATTATTTGCCTCTGTTCATTCTTTCACATTTCTCGAGCAGCCATAGTGAGATTTTTCGATATTAAAATGAAGATATGCGAAAAAACATCGTTGAAACAGTCTTTTTGGCATAAGTCCTATCTCCTTTGTGCTGAGCCAATCAAAAAGACTGGAGCCAAGGGAGGAATTCTATAGGGTTTCCGAAAGGATGTGTCAGCGTGTGTGAATGTAAGGAAATTTCAGTGCCGAAGACGAGGAGAAGTGGAGAAAAAAACCTATTCTTGTGCTGGAGCCAGATTTCGGTAGAAATGTGTTTTTCGAAGATTTAAAAGTAAGAAATCAGTCAGCGCATTTTTTGCATATCCCCAATGCAAATTGTCCTAGAATTCAGCCATACTCCCGAAAGCGATACATCTTATATATAAAGCTGAATGTCTGTTTGTATGTCTGTCTGTATGTATGTATGTATGTATGTACGTATGTTCCGAATAGAAAATTCCATTTCTGAACCGATCCGGACCAAACTTGGCACACATACACTACGGGCCCCGGCGGGTGTCATAGGCTACTTTTCGTCATCGATCGATATCGATTTTATCGATTTTTATCGATTTTTTTGCTGAGTTCACCTACGGGGCTGGGAGTTGGCACAGGGGGGTAATCGAGCATGGGGATTCCGAATACAATATTGGTTTTCAGGATTATCGATTACTTTTATCGATTTTATCGATTTTTTTGCAAAGTTTGAGCTAGGGGGCTGGGAGTTGGCACAGGGGGTAATCGAGCATGCTGATCACCCCCAGGGGGGTGATCAGCATGCTCGATTACACTCCTGTGCCAAATTCCAGCCCCCTAGCTCAAATTTTCAAAAAATCGATAAAATCGAAAAAGTAATGGACGATCCTGAAAACTAATATTGTGTTCGTAAACAGCATGCTCGATTACCCCCCTGTGCAAACTCCCAGCCCCGCAGGTCAAACTTTACAAAAAAATCGATAAAATCGATAAAAGTAATGGACGATCCTGAAAACTAATGTTGTATTCGGAATCCCCATGCTCGATTACCCCCCTGTGCCAACTCCTAGCCCTGTAGGTGAACTCTGCAAAAAATCGATAAAAATCGGTAAAATCGACATCGATCGATAACGAAAAGTGGACTGTGACACCCGCCGGGGCCCGAAGTGTATGTGTGCCAAGTTTGGTCCGGATACGGCGGAGCCGGGTAAGCCAGCTAGTTTATAATAAATCTTACAAAATCTCTGAGGCCGCTAGCATTGGCGTTCCCACAATTTTGTTCCCGGGGGGGGGGGGAATGGTGGTGAAAAAAATTCTTTTTTTGAAGGTAACAACTTTATTTTTGAGATGCCTTCAAAAATGTTCTCGTTCCCATAATCTTGAAACGCACCGAAAATTTTTTTACGGGCCAATTCGATTTATTGAACAATTGAAAAATCATTCTAATCTTTCGGAAGTGCAAACAAGTCAGCGGCACTTTATCATGATTTAAGTAAGTAACTTTTAGAAATTCGCTATTCATTCTCAAGTGGCGTAATAGACGACTTAGCGATAAGGAAATACAATTTTGCAAATCGTATTTATCGAAATGCAAATTTTCAATTTGTGCCCTAAAGATTCTAAGGAATCTGAAGGGTTTGGCTCAGTTCCAGGCTTCAACCACACTTAGAAACGAGGTGAAACTGATGCTGAGCTGATATCGCTGCGAAAAGTTTTGATTTTTGATTTTTTTTGATTTTTTGTTAACGTGTCAAATAAAATCAAAAAATATATTTTATGTAAATATCAAAACATATACCGCATGGTGTTGGCGAAGCATTTCATGCGGAATGGCGCGGCCGCTTCGCTGGAGGCATTGCGAATGCGCGCTGACGTTAGTAGGCATAGGACTGGAGCGACACAGACGCGAGTCCTGTCACGACGTGATAGCTTGCGGTGCGGCGCGAAGCGCGCGTCATCCCACTCTAATCTAATCGCGTGAAACAGGCCATCCCCAAAAGTTTGTCTATGAAAAAACATTTATAACGCATTCAAAAATCCGAAAAAAATTTAATTTTATGCAAGTTTTAGCGTGAAAAGTTTTTTTTAGCAAAATTTGTCAATTTTTTCTCATCAGTGCAACTTGGAGTCAGTCTAAATTCTCAACGCGGGGCAGCACAATTATGACAACAGCAACCTTCCTGATCATCCCATCAGTCATGCATCTTACATCTTTTGCCTTTTCTTGCATCTTCCAGATCTTCCCAGCCACATATACCATGATGTAGTTAGCTGAACGTGTTCTAGCCTACTTTGTAGGTCCCAAATAAGAAGCGTATGCGATAATTACATAAGAAGGTTTACGATAATTACGTCTAATCTGAGTGAGTCGCTCCGCCTCCACACTCTGGCAACTGGCTGTTAATGTTATCCGGTCTGTGTGAGCGGATTATCTCTTCGTCGCTCTGGCACTTTTTCATGGCTATAGTGATTGATTTTTCGTTTTACATACATATATGGTCTGTTTTTCTCAGAATAGCTGAATAGGAAGGTTTTTACGCTCTAGGTGCGATCAGGTTATATAAAAACTTAGTGATACTAAAGCACTATACATTGTTGCCAAAAAAAACTGCCAAAAACATGTGAGGTTTGCGAGAAGCTCAAAGAAAAATACATGCAGACAAATTTCGGAAATGATTTTCGCAAAACACGTATAGGTCATTTTAACTGCAGTCTTATCGGATGTAAACAGTAAAAATTCGAGTAAAGATAGAAAACAAAAAATGCGGTTGTTGGAAGTGCGTGCGTGTCGCGCGCGGTCGCGCCACCGTCATTATTTTTTGAATGCTCTATAAGGAATGCCATCACTGTGAAATTTCCCCTATAAAAAAAGTAAAGCATGGAAATCATTTTTGTATGCGTCTGCAAACAGCTTTTCTTCAAATTTTATGAAATTTTTATGGCTTGATTTTTCGGCAAATGCTGTATAGCAGATTGGTATCATTAAGTTTTTATACCGCTAATCGCACATAAAAGCCGAATAATACAAGCTTAAACGATGACAATGCAATAAATTGGCACGTACTTTACTTTCCACTCATAATTTTTACTGATCAAAAGAGAAGAAATTATGGATTAGTCAAAAAGAAACTTACTTGTATTTTAGCTAGTGCGCGACGACTCAAAGGCGTCGCGACCGCGCGATAATAATAGCAGTTTCTACGCAGCTTGCGTTCATGACTGCACTGTATATAAGGTACCAATTTCAAAGAGTGAAATTTGTGAGCAAAGCCATTTTTTAGTGTAACCATAATTGACAGAGATAGGACTAGTTGGTGTATTTCTGCATTTCACCGTAAAGTAGTTTGTAATAGCTTCAAGGCCTTCATTCCTGTTAGGCAAAACAAGCCAAATATGTGCCATGTGTTTATTCGAAAAAATCCTTGCTCTTAGACACTAGGTTAGGATGTTCTTGGAGGCAAACTTGGGTAACTGGACTTCAATGTGGGTACTATCTAGTAGACCTTAGCTTACCTATCACCCGAGCGGAAGCACCTATGACCCATTCATGGACGAGAAATTTAGTTCGAATTCTCTCAAACCATACTGTTTCCGTGCGGACCAATCAGCGCATTGGAGTACGGTAGAGGTACGATTTGGGCGGGAGTTTGAAGTTGTATTTCTTGGCCACGGATGTATCACACGAGCTGCAGCTTTGGCAATGGCTTGGCAAAGTGGACCCTTTTCGGATTTTGGTGGTATTGTGTAGTAGATCCCCCCCCCCCCAAGCACATTGTAGAACCTCACCTGCCAATTCTTGCACTAAGTCTTGAAAACTGCGCTCTAAAACTCCATCAGCCACGCTACAGTGTATCCTAAGCATCTACTACCCAACACAACCAAAATCCGAGAAGTGGTCATTTTGCCGATCCACTGCCTCTAATGAAGGCCTCCCAACCATATTCCGTACAAGGAAAGCAGGTATTGAGACCGCCCAGAAGTCGCCTGTATAATTTCTGTCAGCCATTGTCGCTCATTGAATTTTACGGATAAGGACTTATTTGGAAGAGTGTGAAGTCACTAGTGTTCTCAAGTGCCCTAAACGATGTGTGAGTGTCACGGAACTAAAGTATGTCTGTGTGGTGTTCGTTCATCGTCAACAGTCACTCCTCAATTCTTTTTTCATAGAGGCCGCAAAAAACGCCCCTCATTCTGCGCCGCCGTTGCCGCCGCCGCTCTCCTCCCGCGTCCAGTTCTCGCAATGATTGTAAACTCACATTTGCGTTCTGTCTGTCTGTCGGTGTGTGTATGTATGTATGTGTGTGCTTGTGCGTACTTGATGTCGATTAATGCTCGTCTGATGATCGTCGTCGGGGGAGTTTTGCATTGCATTTATGGTCGTTTCGTTCCATCAGAACGGCGACGACCGCATCTTTAGTGGTCATTTTGCCCGTTGCTGCAAGATCTTGATAGTTTCTGCATCTGTGTAAATAGCTGCAAGTGGACAGAAGTCATTTAATTGCAGTTGTCCTTTCAAAACTTCCAGAATGCTTTACTACAGTCGAGTAGATCTTCTGCTCATTACACGCCCCCCCCCCGGCCCCTCCCGTGAATGGGTCTCGAAATCTTTGAAAGTTACTTGCATAAGCCATCAAAATGTGCAAGTGACATGCTTATACTTGTAAATAATTGCAATTATTCTCAAAAATCAAACTGGCTTTGTAAAAACATTTCTCGGGGCGTTGCTGCTGCCACGCCTCCTTTTTCCAGATTTTAGGGGTTATGGGGCCTACCTGTCGCCACGCACAAATCCCCTCCCCCCCAGACGTTTTTTCTCGAATTGCCACTGGTATCCAATACTCATTATAATTATTATTGCTATCCAATCGCGTCCCAATTTGTTCGCCGAATCTCTGCACCACAAGCACACTTTGTTAAGTAATAAAGTTATAGATTTTGTCATTTGGACGAGATCTGGACAAATGATTTTGATATGAAATGTGAACTCATTTTAAACAGTTAAGTAAGGTGTCAATTTCAAATCATGCACTTCTTATGAGGGTCTCCTTTTCTAAATTTGTATAAGTCTCCAATCACAATGATACTTGAAACTAGTGATCCAAGCTTCTTGTATACTGAACTTATCAATGTGCGGTAATTTGCTTATAAAATTATGAAAATGTGGTAATGCGGACATACCAACTCAACTAAGTGGTTTTCAAAAAGTATATACCGCTTGCTTTTTTTCTGACCCACAAGTATTGTAATGTATAGCTGAGTGCACAAAAGACTATTTAGGCCCCATTTTTTCCGGAAATATCGACTTTGACAGCTGGGGCATCGTCTGTTCAACTCTAAAACACGCGGGTAATATTTCAAAATTTTGCCAATCTTCTAAGAAACGCCTAAATGGCAATAAAAAAGTATAATTTCAACTGCATATTTGTGCACACCTTCATTAAGAACAACATTTCACTTCTCTTTAGAATTTCTCTCGCAGTTAATGACCTTCCAAGTGCATACTCATCAAATTTGCAAATCTTTCTTATCGTTGGTTATTTGTATCACTAACTGCATGAAATGTGGTGACCTTTGGTGTGCTGTGACTCTTTCGCTGTTTCTGGATTATTTTCTATCGTTCGTAATCGTATAATTTTCTGATTTAGGACTGGTTGGTGATGTTGCTGTTGGTGAATGTGGAAAAACATCAGGAAGTTTTGGGAAAGATTGTGGCTGATTTGGTAAGCGATCTTGGAGTTGTTAGATCATTTTCGTTTTGCATTACCCATCCATTTTAATTTTTGATCTTGTCAAGTTTGTGAGGGATCAACTGTCATCGGTTTTTGAAAGTCATTCCATGCATGATAAGCTATTTTTGGAGTTACTTTAGAACTGAGAAAACGAAAAAGATGCCAAATTATAGTATTGGTTTTAAACTGTATGGGCAATTTTTCGCACAAGACAGACGTCACTGCGGAAGCTGCCGCGTCCCTCAGACCAAATGCACCTTCATTTCTCTAACCGTCTGCTGTCTCTTACTTATACGTACTATCTTGTCGGACGCAAAGGCGTCCAGTCTGTGCCTGCGATGAAATGCCTGTAAGTCTTTTTTGCGGGGTTACGGTATGTGTCTGTATCACCAAAATCGTCAAAAAAAGGATTTAGTTGTGACACGCTAGCCTGTACGAATTACAATAATACCCCCCTACCGTACACCTACCGTATAAATGCCGTTTTTTTGAAGGCCACGCGGTAGAAGTCATATGTATGACAATTTAGTCAAAAGTTCTGAGACATTGAGACGTGAACGCAATGCGCATTTTTTTATTCATTAATCTTAGAGACATTCCCTTCTTATTTCTCAATTTTTTCTCTTATTTGTAATTATGACTACGCATTTTCACATTTACTACATTTGTATGTGCATGCCACGTCAGTCTCGTTTTCTGATGCGCGTCTAGAATTGCAATTTTTTCTGCAGGCGCGGACTTGCAAAGCTGGTTAGGAGTGTGATTTAATTTTCTTTGACATTCCAGCATGCCTGTGAATGTGTTCACCACACAGAGTGCACTCAATCTGTCACTAACATGCGTTAATGCGAAACGCTTAGTATCAGCGCTCATGGGGTTCTGTCACGTACGAAATGCAAAAGATCTACGTCTACGTTTGTAAAAAGATATCTAGTTTGAATTTAAAAGACTGACAACATCATCAAAGTGTTCCAAAAAGAAACCCATTCCTCTTCCATGATGAATTCGAAGCTGTTGTCGATAGATAAATTAGCGAACATGTAGTCTTCAGAGCCTTCTTTTTCTTCCCCAGTTCTGAACAGCTGGCTGTGTTCTCTGACTAAACGGGGGCGGTGTGAGGCTTTGCGGTAAAAGAAAAACAAAAGAATCCGGCGGAAATGACGGCTGTGCAAGTTTTTCGTGCAGGGCACAAAGCAGCGATCCGCTGTGAGGGTCGGTAATTTATCTGGGTAATGGGGCGTAGTTACGGGGAAGGAAAGAGAGGAGATCTAGGTTGCGGGACCCCGAGGATTTTCTCCAAATGGGGAAGGCGCATGTTTTCGTTCGTTATTAATGGGTAATTGGGTAATTGTTTTGGGTCTGATCAGTTCACGCGCGCAGGGATGAAATTTGAGTCTGTGACTGTTTCATATCACAGGGACCAGCTCTCGTCAACCTTTCTTATATGTTGAACCATCTAATCTTGAATAGTGAACCTCATGAATAGATTAAAACTATGAACCCTCGAATGAAAACTTTTTCATACCACGGGGACCAGTTCTCGTCAACCTTTCTTACATGTTAAACCATCTTTACAATTTTGATTAGTGAACTCACGAATAAATCAAAATATGAACCATTGGATAAGAACTTTTATCACGGGGATAAGTTCTCGCCAATTTTTTTCTCTCATATGATACACCATCTACACAACTCTTAATAATGAACCTTGCAAATAAACTAAAACCATGGATCATCGAATAAGGTAGTTGGCAACTGTTTCATATCACAGAGACCAGTCGTCGTCAACTTTTCCCTCTTATATGATACACCATCCCCACAATTTTGAATATTGAACCTCACGATAAACCTAAAACTGTAAATCTTCGAGTAAGGTAGTTCACGGCAACTGTTATATGTCACGGGGACCAGTTTTCGTCAACTTTTTTCGTCCATATCATGATACAAATATCTGACGAATATCTAGTCTCCTGTGCAAATATCTAGTCTCCTGTGCTTGAATGTCGTCGTCATCGTAAATGTAGGCGAAGAAGGGCTACTTTTTCACTGGCATTTTTTTGAGTAAGTCGACGAGTTAGTCGGTCCATATCACGGGGACCAGTCCTCGTCACGTTTTTCTCACCTTATTTGAATTTTCAAACCTGAGTTCCTTTGGGTTTCGTAGTCTTGCTTCTCTAAAAGTCTTAGTGTTCCCTCATGCAAACTGAAATTTTGCCAGCATTATGGTCCGAAGTATGTGTGTAATTATACCACCTTTTGAATTATTTGAAAAAATATTGATTTTTGACGTATAAAATTTTTTTCGGATCATTCTAGGTGAAGTACGGTGTGCCAATATCACTGGTAGCTGGAGCTGACGAAGTGTGCGCTCGATGCTCATTTGTACAAGGCAAGCCGCCGTCGAATACCAAATTAGCTTCCGAGTGCATTACGTCCTTAGCATCGACACTCTCGCAAGTCTCACAGCAAGAACAGGTAGATCGCTCTTAGCATTGATTCCTTTCCTTCTGCAAGCAGTTCCTTTGCATTAATATGTAAGGGTTGCAGCACCAAATAGCTAGGTTTGCTTGTTAATTGCTTCTTGTTAATTGCTTAGCAACGATTTATTCCAGAATTGAGTTGAATAGAAAAAAAAACGTAGTAAACCACGTTTTTTCAATGATTCTTCATAAGCTTACAGTATGATCTTACTGTGGTAGTAGTCACTACAAACTCGAGTAGTTTCCTTTGTTAATGTGTGCAGTTGCACTATTTCTAAAATGCTTTTTATTCTTGTTTTTTTACATTGATTGGGTTCTATCGTACTTGATTAAATCAGTACATTTCATCTGTTACTGACTGAGAGATTTATGACCACTGTCGAAGTCCTGGAAATAGTGCAGTTGCACAAACTTGCAAAGAAATGTACTCGATTGTATCAAGAATATATGTCTTTTTCTTAATCGGCCTTTTTCAGTTATTGATGTCATAGTCAGTTTAGAGCTAATATGTCAGCGTAATAAGTTTTATTCATTCTGTTGTTTCTAGAAACCGTGTACCGCGCAAAGTATTGGCAATGTTGCGTTCAGAGTTGCGTGCCAGCGCCGTGCCAGCGCCGAGTGGGATCATCGCGTATTGATTGATCGGCGAATTTGGCGCAGCGCTAGCACAGCGTTCACATGCTGGCAATTCTGGACAAAGCTTAAAAGATCCGTGTGCAACAGAGATCTAATGCGATTGAAATAATATGTTTGAAATTAAATGCTGTAACTTGTACGGTTCCTAAAATATCAGTATTTGGTGAAATTTCTTAAATTTCAGAGCAGTATGTCCGAAGTAAAGTCAGAAGCTGGTGATGATCGTTTAACTATCGTTGATAATGAAAGCGAAAGTCCGAGCTCACTGGCAACTCCAACACCTCTACCAATGAACGAATTGGACCAGGCTATCAAGAGGTGAATGTCAAAAGGAGTAGAATTTGTAGCCTTTGATTCAACCGGATTGGCGGCTGGAATGCAGGGTCTGTGACCTAGTTAAGGCCGCTCGCGCCCGCGACGCAGTCTGCGTCTCTCTCGCGCACGTGCTCTCTGATCATTCTCTAATCTTAATTAGGCCACGAAGCCCCGCCTTCCAAAAGCAAACCCAGTTGAATCAAAGGGTACTTCATCGATAACTCGGAGCGCATGTACAGTCGCTTCATTTCATATGATCATGTGTGCCATTGCACACACAGTCCACTTTGGCGTCCTCATCCTAAATCTGCAATCGCAAAAACGCAAGAGACTTACCGATTGTCATCGATTACATCGATTTGGTGACTAGTAACTAAAAAGGAAAGAAAATGCTAAGAACACCTTGGAAACACTTATTTGAAGGCTTGTTTCTCCCACGAATCCAGGATGGGGACGCCAAAGGTGAATTCTGTGTACAATGACACACATGATCATATGAAATGAAGCGACTGTATATACCTTCTATAACACAGCATAGTGCCTTCGTCTGACAAAAACAACATTTTCGCGAAAGGAAATGCCATTGATGCTTGTGAAATGTCGAGAATTTGCTTGGAATCGCATTCAAAAAATGTTTGAATTTTGTAATCCCCGAGATATTTTTAGTAGACTAAATGGGTAAACTCAGGAATCGTGGCCGTTTTTCATATTTGAGACCTCCATAAAATTTTTGGATACAACCATTCTTTCATGATTTATGATTTTGTTGTTATTAGTCATTCTTGATTTTTCTGCGAACAGTCTTTGGCGATGTGCATAGAGATTGTTATTGCTCTTTTGTGCACTATTTTCAAAAAACTTTGGAGATTATTTGAATTACAGATTAAATAATTTCAGAGCACTCAGCGTCACAAATGCTTCTCTTCCCGTTGTTGTGACTCTCCCGTTGGGTTTTTGCCCCAGCAATTTTAGCAACAGATCGTGCTTGGAGACTAGTAAAAACAGTAGCGGTTGCGATGAAGAGGATGTGAGCTTTATTATGCTTTTTTTGGTCGAAAGTCTGTTTTTACCATATCCACATTTCAGCGTCTTAACAACAAAACTCCATCTGCCCCATCAGCTATAGGTCTCGGAACATCCACACTTTTGAGTGTTCCGGATCTACGAACTGTAGCAAGTCTGGCTTCTTCCTTGGACGTAAAACCTCCAAAACAGCAAGCTGCGCCAGAGTGTAAAACCGAAGTGGATGCTGTAAGAAAATTTCTGTGCTAGATTTGTTCTTCTAAATATCCTTGAGGGTTTCAGGATGCCCAATCGAAAAATCGCAAAAAGAAAAGAGATCGTCCGTTGAGCTGTAAGTAATTTTTTGCTTTTGTTGTCATTTTTGAGCAGAAATTTTTCAGTGACCAAAAGTGGTATGGTACGAAAAGGACGTAAAACCTACTCGGAAAATGATTTGGTGAGTTTTTTGTGATTATTCTGAGGATGATTAGCTTCATTTCCTGTTATGAGACACCGCAAAATTCATGGTTATTCTGGACGTAGAGTGCGCTAAAATGTTAAGGTGAGCCTACGATAAGAGACAAATTACACACTAGAGTTTAACTTAGGCTAAGGCCAATTTTTGAAAGGGTGGAATATTTTCAACATTGGAAACGCATTCCCATTGCATTATACAATCTTGGGTAGAGGACTATATGTCGCCGAAAAAGGGCGGTCCCCGCGGTCATTTGCGACAAATACGCACCCTTGTGTATGCGCGGACATGCGTTCCTGCAGGAAATCCGCGCGGGACTCCTCCAAATTCGGCGACATACAGTCCTCCACCCTACAGTCTTTTGCTAAGTTACCTAAAAATCAATACGTCGATCAGAATTCGGCAACATTTTGTTCCTAATCGATAAATGAATTTGCAGTGCAGATAGTTTGAGCGTAACTTTACTGAATTTTTGTGACCACCATTACGATCTTATTATAATCTTTCAATTCAGCAAATTTTGGAAGAATTTTATCTTAACGATCCTTTCGCTTGCGCAAGTCCGGATAAGCGACAAGCACTCTGCCATATGCTGAACATTGATCCATACAGGGTAAGTACTGCTTTATTTGCTCTTCTAATCTAGTCAAATCTTTATCAATCATGCTGGTTTTACATTATGCTACAATTTTTTAGATTGAAAAAAAGCTGTTCATTCAAAAATATAGATCAATGAGTATGCGTTTTTCATGCGTTCCCTCACATGATTTTGCGATTTTATGGCATGGCTTTACGCATCCATCTTTTTCCCCCATAGTCATTGTTCGTTGTCAAACAAACAGTGTATGTGTCATGGTGAGAACGTGCATGGAAATGTGGTGTTTCCGCTAATTCCTGGACATGATCACTCGTAATTTTCTGATGTAAGAGCTTGGGAACATTTGCAATAGCTTTTTTTCTCGAATAAAATTTTTTGAGTTTCTTTCATTTGAAGTGTTGAAAAAACAAGGATTCATCTTCTCGATTGCAGCTGTGTGGTAATTTTGATTTTTTCACTGCATCTTTTTTCCCATTTTTTTTGCTCTCAATGCTTACTATCCAATCTATTATTTTTCAGCTCAAGGTATGGTTCCAAAATCGCCGACGAAGGGACAAAGTGAATTACGAAAACCAGAAGATGAAGGATGCTTGAGCACTGATCTCAGTCGAATAAGTTATTAAATTACGGGTGATTTTTGGTGCATAATTTACGTAGAGCTACGGAATATAGAAAATCCAGAAAAAAGGGACCTATCCTATCTATCTAATCTGACAATTTGTCGTTTTGCGTGTTATTGTTTTTTTCCTTTCACAAACCATGTCAAAGATCTTCTATGTTTACATCTCTCAAAAGCCTTTCCTAGTATTCGCGAATCTCAGCAATTTCTCCTTGCCAATGTTTATATTCATCAAGAGTGAGCATTGATTTATTGATTGCTTTTTTTCTCCATAAAACTGCATTTGTTTACTGCTTTTAGATAAATTATTTGTAACAGATGTGATGTTGATGTATTGCGGTTGTTTTGTTGTGCTAGATTTTGAAGTTTTTAATAAAAGAAATATGACATGTGTGCAATGTTGATCAACAGCATTGCAATTTTCTGCTGAGAGACTTATCTGGCGATATCAAGGCTGATTTTATACCAAATTGATTCAGCTTTTGAAGGTGATGAGACAGTAAGCATGTATCCCACAATTTGCAGACGCTTATAGTAACGAGAACTGGTCCCCACGGTACCTTTGCTGTATTGCGGCGAATTTTACGTCATAATCACTTTTATTTTCCAAGACCAAGGCTGATTTGTACCATAGGACGAGTTTTCGTAAAATTTGCAACTTACAATTTGTCAAAATACAGCAAAAATACTACCAATTCTCGTTACTATAAGCGCCTGAAAATTGTGGGCTTCATGATTAATGTCTCATGGAGCTTCAAAAGCTGAAGAGGGGCACTACTTTGATAACGAGAACTGGTCCCCAGGTGTTCCGACAGTGTCTGCTCTAATGAAAAAAATCTTGAAGTAATAAATTGAAGCAAATTAGCGTTATAATTTCTGAAACATGTTCATACAGTGTATCGATGGAGCACATGGTTTGATTACACGTTTATTTCCTGAATCATCTCTCTATTTGCTGGGCGGTTTTTGATGTATACGAGAACGTAGGACCAAACCAGATAGAACAACATTTCAATTTTCTTATTTTTTTCTCAAAAACTCAGCTTGATAATGTGAGGTAAATTTAAATAGTTTACTTTTTTACGACGTCAAAATGATTAACTACAGCGCTTATTGTGTGGCTTTAGAGCTTGATAATACAAATAGTCCGTTGCACTATACTGCACCTTAGAAGAACTGTCCAAATAGATACTTGGCGTTTCAAAAAGCCGTTTTAGATTGTATGAATGTGCGCAGTGGGCGTGGTTGTCAGTCGGGCCCGTGGACGCGATTGGCTGTTGTGTGCAGCTGATTGCACCGGCCAATCACTCCTTCGGAAATGTTGCGACAACCACGCCTATTCACGTTCCAGGGTAAGAAAAGCATGTTTGTGCTTCCACTCAACTGTACATTTGAACCACTGTATTGGGCTCAGCACATCCAAAATGCTCAGGACTGACAAAAAACTGAAAGCTAAGCTTCTGGGGCAGCATTATTTGTCCTCCCGATCTCTGTTGGGTGCTAATCTACAGTTATAAACAGGGTTGAGCAAGAGGTCAGGCACAAGTCTTTCCAAAACGACCCCCCCCCCAGTGAATGCCCTTAAACGACCCCTCTGCTTCACCTCCAGGACCTCAGGCTGTGATAATTCGAAGAGATCAGCCGTTTTTGGGAGGTTCTTGTTTTTTGGAGGTCTGTAGGTCGACTTTCTGCGATTGCACGGCACACGCAACTTGACGGCAAGTTTTGGATTTTGGATAGCCCTACTTTTAGAGCTATAATTCCCACAGGGGTGTATTGTTTGGCTCCAAATTTGCAGTATTGCAAGAAGAGGCTTTGAGTTCAATACTCATAGCAGAAATGGAGCGATTTTTAGATTTTGAAAACCAGTTAATCGGGTCAGGCGCAATCCCTCAAAAGCTCAGGCGGCCTGACCTTTTGTGGGGTTGCGCCTGACCCGATTAACTTTATCATTGAAGAAGCTTTTTATTCACGTTTTATGTGAATCGCTAGCACAACCCTCGCAGATTCCACAGTAAGTGTTTGGACTTGATTCGATTTGTTTCGGCCTTGTGGTAATCCGTAGAGTTGAAGCAGTCATGGCGAAAAACGCGCCGGTCGGAATTTTGGCATTATTTCTTACTCCACTATTTGCAAGCGATACAAAGCGCGATTTTTAGCCTGGACTAGTAGGGAACAATACTTTGTTACGAGTACAAAAAAATTGACTTTTCTCACTTTTGAAAACAAGTTAATCATGTTTGAAAATCACGCTTTTTAGTCGTTGAGAAACACTAGATAATGCAGTAAATAATGGTTTGTAGGGCTCATAGAGGTAATTTGACGTGCTCGGAAATGATACCCATTTCACACAGCAAGCTTCCTTGATGAATTTATAATATGTCAAGGTAGAAGATGAAGATTTGAGTTTTGGCCGAAACTTCGATTGTGGAATCAATCAATATGCTGTTTAAGACCGTTCATTCCTTCAGTACTGGTGAGGTCGCGATATCCACTAAACTAGCGCTTTTCTTCTTCACCTTAATCGTAGTATCTCCTCAATCGAACGAATTCGGTTCCTAATCACGACCCCCCCCCCTCTGTCTTACCCCAGTACGACCCCCCAGGTCGGGCGCGCCTGACCCCACGCTCAACCCTGGTTATAAACAAGCGCCCATCGCCCGATCACTTCAATAGGGTGTTCACTTCAATAGAACAACGCCTGATCAGAAATTCGGGAGGTTGGTAGATATTCTCGAACCATACTCGTTATCACACTAGGAAGTTTACGAGCAGAGGTAAGACGCATATTAAGTAAAGCTTGATGGCATTCAAAAAAGTGTTCTCCCCCCCTCTCCCTTCTTCCTCGGACCACTAACTCCAGGGTCCGGCATGCGTTGGTTTGGAGGATTTTTGAAAATGAAGTCCCTCCAAGGTTTTCCATAGTTTTACGAAATCCCTGTTGACGTAATTGGTAAGAAAACACCAACAATCTGCAACAACAACTACATAAAAGACAATTGTCGCCAGTTTAAAGGACGCCTTAGCAGGCATGTGATTGGAGCGCCAAATTTATCAATGCGTTTTACACTGTTTTTGGTTCGGAAAAAAGAGGAGAGGCAATGGTTTGATTTACTTTCTTCACTATATGATAGATTTTTAAGATTCTAATCGTCCAAACTAAAAAGGTCCAAAACTCCAAAACTTTGTGAACTTTCCGATATTTATGCTCCGAGCCAGACCGTTGATGTGATGGCTTAGAAACCAATATTTCGGGAACGGGTATTAGGACACATAAGTTTCCAAAACTTTTTACATAATGTAGTTTGGAGTAATATTGTATGTACACAGCCCAAATTTGGTGTCATGTCATTGCTTGTGGCTTAAACAAGGCATTCTTTACTTGGGCATCATTTTGAATTTGGCGCGCTTGGTGAGAAAGAACTCGTCAGAGCATGTCATTCATGTACCAACTTGATAATTAGCATATCTGAAGGTCACTCACCTATATGTATGTGTAGCAGTTTTTACGATACTCCCTTGGTTTTACCCCGAAAACGAAGTTCATTAACCCAAACCATCTGTGCCGGTCCCTAACCTCCTCCATCCCCCCCCCTCATGGCCCGTCTATCGCCCGCCACCCCTTGAGACATGTGGGCCATATCTTCGGCGCTGCTCGATGAGTGCAGGCGCGTGGGGTGCGATGACGCATGCGTCGTGTGTGGTGGAGGAGACGGGGGTGGCGACGTGGCGGCCGGGCGGCGGGCGACGGGGGCTGCTTGGCGCCGCCCGCCGGGTGCCGCTGCGGCAACGCATGGCGCGATCGATTGCACCAAACCGGCCCGCCGCCCGGCACACACATAACATTTCGTTCAGTCTTCGTCTGCTTGCACACCCTTCGCGATTCTGGACTTCTTATCGACAGTCGGGTGACGATACTTGGTGTATTTTGTGGTCTTCTGACTGTTTTGCAGTTTTTCACATTTGTTTGGCGAGAAATTACCCTTTTTTCGGTTTGTCTGTTATTTATCGCGCTTTTCCCCTCTGTAACCTCTTAAGCCTAGACTATGCTCAAAATTCTATTTCAAGGTGTTTAGGAACGGAGGTTTTCGCTTGACTTTTAATTTTTTTTAAAGCTTGCAGCAATCAAAATAAAATCAATCAAGTGCTTTTCAAACGTTTTTATGTTTGTGTGCCTGTACTTGCCACAGACGATAGCTCTAAAATTAAAAAATTTCTAACGCAAAGTTGGAAGAGAATTATTTTATTTTTTTGGAGCTGTAATTAGAATTGAAAGATGGCGCAAAAATAAATTCCTAGTTCTTCACACCTTTGTGTTTCTCGCCACGCCTGGGAGCAGCTTAATCCGCTGGTCATTTTGTATTTTTTGTGACATCATTTGCAGTTTGTGATTCCAGACTTGTTTACTTTGCTGCTGCTTTGGTTTCGGTAAAGGACATTATGGGTTCAACTTATCTTACTTATTATTCCTCATAAGTGATAATTGCATTTTTTCAAAAATACCCTCTCGCTTCTTTGCGGATTAAGCTGCTCCTAGGCGTGGCGAGAAACACAAAGGTGAGAAGAATAGGAATCTATTTTTGCGCCATCTTTCAATTCTAATTACAGATCCAAAAAAATAAGATAATTCTCTTCCAACTTTGCGTTAGAGATTTTTAATTTTAGAGCTGTAAGTCTTCTGAAAATTGCTGGTTTATGATGCCGAAAAATAATCATTTTATCTTAATTTTTTTTTGATTAACTTTCAAAATCACACTTTTTTGTTTTATTTTGTCCATTTTTCAAATTAGCTTATTTGATTTCAAGTGCTACATTCTATGCGTAATTACTCGAAAAATCTCCTATTTCCTAATCCCATATCATATGACTTGGAAGTATTATTATTGTAGAATTGCACAGTGTAGTTCACGAAAGAGAAAGTGATAATGACTTTTGACATCATTGTGAGTAGACTCCAAAAGCTAATTATGCTAATTAACAAGTTGAAGATAAGCTTTTTTCAACAAAATTCAGCAAACTCATTTCAATACAAAAGAAGAAGTCATTTCCATGTGTTAATCGTTGACTAAACACCGTTTCCTACCCTGCCAAGGCGCATTCTTAACGCTTTTCTTCCCGAGAGGGTTAATCATTGTCAAGGAATGTGGTGTTGTAATTCAGCATGTATAGGCAGTCCATGATTTCAAATCAGAAAACACATTTATTACATAGCCAAATCAAGTGCAAAATTCAAAAGAAAGAAAAGATGAATAACAATTTAGGGTTGAAAAGACTCTAAATTCCATCGTGTAATATCTTTCGGAATCGAAATGGTCAGTCCAAAGTCATCTGTACAACTCATTGGCAGACGAGGTATGGGGTGGGGGACTTTCGTTCCGAAATTTTTGAAAGTTACCTATCTAGAGTTGTGCAAATGACTTGTATTTACCCGTAAATGATTGAATTCAAATTCAAAATAGCTCTGTAAAAAACGCTTACAAAATTTCAAAAGCATTTCAAAAACTTGGATGACACCTCCTCTTACTCAAAAAATTAGTCGTCCCCCCCCCCGCCCCCCTGATAGAACTTTTCGGACTACCACTGATATAACTTTGCATTCTATCTGTGTTGTGGTCCTCCTTATGCTCATACAGATTATGTTGTAGGAACGCAGCTAACATGGCTCATGTGAATTAGACAGATAAATAACAAGTAATTGGATTGAATAAATTATTGGCAATTCTATGCAAGTGTTAACGAATGTATCGAAATGTTTGTTCGCCACAAAGATCAACAAGCTCATGTCCATATTATTTTCCTTTAGACTGAATAAAATGATTGTCCAAAAACTTTAAAACAAGAAGCTCTCCACTTGCAAATTGATACGTATCTTCTGGCAATTTCGTTATACTCACATGGAGAATATTCGAGCGTTGCATAAAATTTCTCAGATTTTGGTGTTCAACAGTCATTCTGTTTTGTCCAGTGATGTTTGCAAAAAATTATCTGAAATCTTCCAGTTAAGGTTTCGCATGCTATCTTTATGCTCTTTTTCGTGCACAGCCGACTGAATTTCTTTTGCTTTTGTAAGAAAGATTGCTATCATATTTACCTGCTTATCAGTAGCCAGCTAGATACATGCTTTTTTCAAAGTGACTTATTAGGCGATCAGTTCACATACTTCCTGTAATAGAAATTCTTCAACGAGTCTAGTGGCAAATAGAGCTTATTATTTTTCCAAAGCCGTCTGGATTCAATGTTAACATTAACAAATTTACAAGGGAAGTATACTTGGTGACCGTGACCATTTGAAATACAGTGTGTACCATGAGATGCATCTCGAAACTGTGATTCTAAATCTGAGCTCGATATCTGCAAAACGATTTCCTAGAAGAAGTTATGAACTTTTTTTGCAAATAATTTGCATACCTTTGGATAGTTGAAATCACCAAAATTGTTCTGGTTACTGTTTAATGCTATTAAGGAGGATGTCAGTGGGAGTACTGTTGTATCTATAGTTATTTAAATCACACAGCATTTAAAAAAGGAAAGAAAATTTTCTTCTTAAGGAGTTTGACCCTCCGCGGTAGCATTATTCAATCTTGAAAAACAATCATAACTCCATCGGTTATCGTTTCGCAGATATGGAAGACAGTTTTTGAACCAGCATTGAAGGGCGGATTTTTTTTTTGCATACAAATTGGTATGAGTGGCCACGGTCACCAAGTATCCTACCCTCGCTAGAGTTCGTACGAGAACTGGTCCCCTGACTTAAGTTTCAATTAGAAAGGGCATGTCTTTATAGTGATTTGTTTATTGAGATTGGCTTTTTTCTATCATCAATTTCTCACCGTGTTTACGATTATTTTCGATTTACTTTCTACAATCTTCCCCTAATTTGTGTTTCTCATTTTTTTCATTGGTGTTGCTATATCTATGTGACTGAAGACATTTGCAGACATGTATGTCTTATTGAATCTCAAAGATGGATCGAGGTTAACTGATGTGGTTCAGTTATTGGTACGTGAGTTTTTCGAATAGAAAAAATAGTATGCGAAATTCTAGAAATCTATATATTTACATTTGTACATTTTCAAATTTTTTTTGCACGTTGTACAATCTTTCAAAAGCAAAAGTGCAGAGCCCTCTAAGGTTGATAAAATTAGGCGAAAAATTTATATTTTTTTAAATCTAAATTCTTATATCTTGCTTCATCTTGATTATTCTTACAAAATTCCTACATCTTTTCAGTTTTCTCATGGGCATACTGCAGTAAGCGTTGCCGAAAATATTGAGGATTTATGTCCGTCATGTGAACGTAGAAACAATCATAAAACCAGTGGTGCCGAGCACAACGATGTAAGTTTTTTGGCAGAGGGCCAAACCAAATTTGATTAATCCTGGCTCCAATTATTTAAGGATTCCTCACTCACAAAATCATTATTGCATGAAGCCAAGACCGACAAATTGTCAACGTCCGCACAATTACTTGGCAATTCTCCAAATATGGAAGGTGATGGCACAGCCGTGGCCCGAGAACGAGACGGAGAACAATTTATCAATAAAACAGAACACGTGCCTCCACCTGAACCAGCCGAAATCAAAGAAGAACCGTCAGAATTTACAGTAAGCTGAGCACTTGATGTAATTGCAGACTAGAACCATATTTAGTATTTTTAGGTCGCCACAACATCCTCGGCTGAACCAACATCAAATAATGACAGCGCACACTTTATCACATCAGCTTTGGAATTGTTGGGACATGCAACTGCCAGTACAATGGTAAAAAATTATCGTGATAAGTCGGTCTGTTTGTGGAATATAGGCTAAAAATATTTAGGACCACGGGGATGCAGAACTCGACAAAGAACATAATGGTCCGCCATCAAAACGGAAAGCCCGCATCGAGAATCTTGGTCTCGAGATATTTCAGTGTCAGGTAGATATCAAATTTATTGTGATAGTCCATGTGAGTGCACAAATAGAAAGAGAGAGGGGCGGGGGAGGAGGGAATGTGCCATGCGTTGCATCGTAATGGGGCCAAAATAGCTTGAATTAACTATTTTCGAGAATTAGATAAATTTGATTATTGATTTTTCGAAGCTAGCAAATTTCGTAGCCCATCCTATGTGTAGATAAAATTATTTGTCTACTTCATCGGCCCCAAAAAGCTTCGCGGTTTTGACCATCAACAATTAATTTGGTTGGCTTAACTGTCAAAATTAGATATGCTTCGAGGAACTACCCAAGCATGGAATTGGGCTTTAATCGCTGAAATATCATTGTAGGCGTGACTTTCAACCAGTTTGATATGCATTTATCCGAAAGCGAAGGCGGAAAGGGAATAACGAAGATTTTTACCACGTCGACTATATCAAGGCGGGCGTAGATGGAGAGAGTTTTTTTTTGTGGACGGGCACACATCCGAGCAGCGCACGATCAGTTCTGACTTCGTTCTTCCAAAGCATTGTTTTCTTTTCAAACGTTTCCACCGCTTTAATTGCTCCTGTCATTTCTGTGAAGGCTGATAACACATATCCTCCACATGTCCTCCTTCATCTAAGGTCTTTAGAAGCGATTCTGAAGCGATTTATCTTATCTCGGTTATTCGTTCTTTTCGGATTCCAAAAAATGCTCATAAGTTCTTCTCCAAAGTCGCTCTGCACATACGAAAAGCAGATCCGGAATCAGCTTTCCAAGTTTTTGCTGAGAATATGCTACTTATAGTGATCGGCCACTTCGACTTCGCGACCCTCTCTTGTTACCTCCAAAGGTTCTAGAGTTCCTCCTACAATTAGTGCCCTAGATGTTGCACGTACCGGTAGTGACGCTTTTCCCTCTCCTCGCCTACTCGTAAAAGCATAAACTAGACAGTATGCTGTATCGGATTTGTGAGTACAGCGGTTCACCTTGGTCGCTTTGACTTCCTTCAGCCGAGACTCTTCCTGTTTTCAAGCTTCAACTGAGGCAATCTTCACCCGAAACCCTTCCATTTTTTCCTGCTTCGCATACTTACACTTCGTCCGTTTGAAACCTCTTCCAAGTGTACTTCTGCTTCAATCTTGTACTTGTGCGAAATGCTGTCTGAGAAGAGGTCTCTAATGGTTTTGGTTTTCACTCTACAGGCTCGCAGTATGTAACAATGAAGAAGGCGACAGGACAGTTATATTGGTATTGGAGTCCACTTTGCAGCTGGATAAATTTGGTGACTATCGTTGCTCCAAAAGTACCGGCAAAATTGTGTAGCGCTAAGTTTCAAATCTATAACAAGGTTTAATATCCTCAGTTGAGCGTTTTTGAACCCAATTTAACACATTCACGACAATGCGACCCACCGGTGGGTCGTACGTGTCCTGCCATTTCGGACAATACGACCCACCGGTGGGTCGTATGCTTTCTGAAGTTTTTGATTTTGCTAGTTCACGGTGAAACTTTTTAGGCAAATACCGAGTAAACTTCTGTATACACCCCTTGGACTACTCCCCGGAAGAATAACACTTTAGACCACAGGACCCATCGGTGACCTGAAAATATTACGTAAATTCAATTTTGCGAAATATGCTCTGGTCCGAAATGGTAGTCATCGAAAAATCGGCCCTGTCGTGAATGTGTTAACATTCTTCCAACCTTGTGGCCTCTCATGACAACTAAAACAAGGCTAATCGCTTAGATATGTAGAAGACGATAGTTTGTTACACTTCTGTGATAGTTTTTTCATCGCTTATAAAGCACAAATATGTTGTTATGCAATGCTTCTTGAGCCCGTTTTCTCAAATCAAAATAGAGCCAATTACATTTCTATCTTCTCAGTTATGTGTGCAGTGCCTTCGAGCTAGTGTTTTCGCTTTTAGATGGACGGACATAATCCAAACGAAGATCCTGCTTTACTCTTCATGGACACTGACCTAGAAGAGGACGATGCAAATATTCCCAAAACCGGCGAAGGTCAGGACGATCCTGTGGCTGCTTGGCTGAGTCTACAGAAGCTCCGTCGTCACCAAGCCACCTCGTCCAGTCTCAGGCACCAGCTGGAGGAAGTTGAGGGTCCGAAAGCTTCGTGTCGTCGACGTTGCTATGGATGTTATCAGTCGATGTCAAGGAAATTTGGGTGTATGGTAGCGAGTTCGAGGGCGAAGAAGGTGCACACCAGATGTTCCAAGTGCAAAGTGCACTTTTGTCTGCATTGTTTCCAAAATATGCATACACATTGCCGAGATTTTTGAGTGTATTTTTCCGTATTTGTTTGGTGGTCTTCGGGTTGCTTGTGATCGATGAAGTAATGCAATAAAAATTGGGGAATAATTTGTATATACATTCGTACTTGATAATGGACCAAAAATAGTTAATTTACAAGTTAAAAAGTCAATTTTTTTCTGATAAATCTTCTAGGATTTACACAGTTTGTGTAAAATACATACTCTTTTTTCCGTTGGCGCACCACTCTAGAGGTTCGCGCACGCTTGCGCGCCTACGACTCGCTCAATCGAAAAAGTCCTATCGATCGAAATTCCGCGCACATAGCACTCGCGGATGCATAAGTGCGCAAAAGGGAGTGCGTGATTGACACGGACTGTATCTACTTGCCATAAACTCTCATCAGCTTTTTCTTTAGAGAATTTTGATTACTTTAGAACAGCAAATTCCATGGAGTTTTGAAATCGTTTTTCTTCAAATTCGAAAAACAAATTCGATTGTGGAACTGGGATTATCTGACCGTCTTTCAATAAAAAACAATCCTTTCATGACTCACTTGGCTCTTTCCAGCTTTGCAAAAAAGCCATTACCCGACAAGGCCAGTACGCCAATCTAGTCAATCATTTATCACGACATGCACGACTTCATGCTTCAAAGAAGCAATATTGGTAAGATTCCTTGCCTTCTATGAATTACTCCAAATTTGGAATTTTTGTTGCAGTTGTCCGGTTTGTCGGGCCTCGTTTTCTCGAAGGTACCTTGCCTATGCACATGTGAAAGAAGCGCATCCTAGTGCAGGACATGTGGAGCCGCTTGATCATGGGTGAGTAAGATAACTCACATAAATGTTCCTCTTTGAAAAATGCTCGATTTTCGTTACAGTGAAAAAACGGAAGTTTTTGTTAATTGCTGTTTCACAGGATTTTTTAACGTAACGCACTCATTTGCTTGCTATAGTCGGAGCGCAGAGAAACAGAATTACAGTATGATCTGTAAAAGACGCAGAGTTTTCTCCACTTTACACATTACGACCTTTTTTACTATCTTAGCCTTAATGGTGATGTTGTAGGCGAGAACTACGCGAGGAGTACAGAGCTCTGCTCGAAGTTTGCTTTCCGGGGGCCAGTTCTCGTCGGAAGAGAAACATAGACCATGACTTGCGTGACAAAAATGCAGAGGACGATGCACACGATAACGCTGAACGATCTGGAGTTCTCTCAAAACTTCTTGAACAGCAATAGGGAGTGTCCGTTCTTGTAATAATTTGTATAAAAGTAGAGACATTTTTATATTATTTTTTTATCCGGTCGGGGCCTGCGTTACCCCTTTTTTCTGTATCCAGTGTAAATTTTCCGGTGTTATAATGATTTTTTCTGTCACTTGTTGTCATATCAGAAATTCAGGTGTTTTACTCAAATTTATAATATTTCAACAGTTTTCTGTTGCCTATCCGTTTCCTTCCTTCCGGTTGCTTTCAGTTAAAAATTTCTATTTTTCTTCAAATTTTATTATTTTCTGTATATTGCTGTCGTATCTGTATAGAAAATCGGTGATGTAGTATATCATTAGGTAAATAAAGGAGTAGCAGTCATCTATCGATTCTAAATATTGAGGTTATTTTTCATGAACTTCTAAAATCTTCTGCTCTTAGAGCGTATAGTAACTCAGTAAAAAAGTTAAATTCAATTCATTTGCGATACATGTTGCATTTTTTTTTACAAAATTTAATTTTGCACAAAAACAGGTTCTCTATCTGTAAGTAAAGGAAGTTGTATACAGATACAGATCAATTTCAAAGTTTATTAGCCATTTTGGGGGCAGGAGGGTATGATATGCTATTCTTTTCCACATTTCCAAGTGCGTAATGCGCATGTCATTGATTAAACGAAAAAGTATGCTCTCGATTTTGTATGTGTTGATTAGAGCTTTGTAAATTAGAACGATTAAAAACTGTTACTTATGAGTTAAGGAGGTCAGTGAGAAATGACTATTATTCTAACAATTCGTCAAAGTGCCAAAGGGGATGGAATTTGTGGAGAACGTGGAATGATTATGATCAGGACCCGGCACGAGGTGGGCAAATGACATCTGGAAATCGTTTTGAATGAAAAAGAGAAAGGGGTTATCGTTTCTGCGGGGTCCATAAACTACCATTTTCGGGGCGGAACCCCGGTAAAAATGGAAGTTTCTGCTCTCTGCTTATCTTAACTTGTTAGTACGTGCCTCCTGCACAAGCGCGCAGTGGAGTTCGCGCGCGTCAAACCGCGTCGCCGCTGACTGCCGCACGCGCGACGTCGCTTGACCAATGCCTTTCGGAAAGACATACATGACTAGTTCTCAGTGCATGCATATTTCTACGGTACCAAACCTCGTAAGCAAACGAACAGAGGCTGGTGGAAACAGTTTTGGAAAAAATGAAAAAATTGTGTGAATGGAAGGTGTAGTAAGCATTTTTTCCAAAAATTTCCCATAGTTGGTGAATGTAGTTGTGAATTCAAATGGCTCGCTTGCGAAGCACAGGCGACGATATGGCATGAAATTGGTAGTTACATGGACACGGGCCCTGCAGGAGTTAACTGAGAAGTTTTATTGAAAAATTATGTGACTGAAGGTTAGCGTAAGCTTTTTTCGAAAATTTTCCTCTACTAAAAAACGGAAATGGCTCGTTTGCAATGCACAAATGACGAATTTTCGCGAGATTTGGTATGTAAACGCGCAGCAGGACTAAGGGATGAAGTATGAAAGTTTATGCAAAATTTATGTGAATGAAGAGTGTGCCCAACTTTTTTCCAAATTAGGTGGGCAATTGCCCACCTAATGCCTACCTGAGGTAGGCAAAAATTTCAATTTACATAAGTTTTTCAAAATTTTCACATAAATCTGTACACCTAAAGTTTACTAGAGGTAGGATTTTGGTTCTGAAATTCCTTCTCTTGTCATACGCGGGAACGGCATCTCTCAGTAATCTAACTGCGTTACTTTGATATTTCTTCATTCCTTCATCATTTTCCTTGCTTATTCTTCTTCCTATTTGCTATCTTGATAAAGGTGAGGAATTATTAGAAGAGTTTGAGCGTTTTGGGCGTTTTTGAGCGTTTTTAGGCGAAGTGTGGCCGGTGCTCTCGTTGCACAAGCACAAGCATGTTTTTGGGCTCAAGGCAGTATTCGTAAAAACTTTTTGGGATCAAAGGGGAATTCGTTTTGGAAACCTATTTGCCCACCTCGTGCCGGGCCCTGATTATGATTGTTATCTCTTATTATAGTAGTGGTGTGAATGGATAACAGACTGAATTGTAAATGGAAACAGGCTTTTATTCTAAGTTGGTAATTAAGAATGAGCTGTACAAGCTGCTGAATAATTTGAAAGCAGAACAAGCGGCGAGACTTTCCTGTTTTCTTGAAAAAATATTTAAGAAACATTTGTGGAAACAGTGAGCATCTTTGGATCCACCTGTGATCAGTTCTATTGGTGGATTCAAAGTGGCTCTGAAACAATCGATTGAGCGGTGTTCTAATAACCTCAACTTGTCATTTTTTTCTTCATTGGGCTTCTTGTCGAGTGCACTAAACTCATAAACATTCACACTTAAATCACTTTGTGGCTCATAACTCTGATCTCTTTGTGTTTTGTTACAGAACAATAAACTCCGTCTGCAATAACTGGCATAATAGGAGATGATCGACTCATTTATGCATTATTTCATTTTTATGTAATACAAGTGTACCAAAAAGAAGAACAAAAGTAACATAAAACTGGAATTGGATTACATCGTCTCTTGCTGGATGAATGAGGTCACTCTCCATTTCTAAGAAGTGAGTGGAACTGCAGAGATCTTTTTCCCTCATCCCAAAATGCACAGAAACGTAAGAAATCACCAGTGCTTAGGTGACCAACTTACCTGAATGGATATGTCAGGACCCTGGACGAGCGAAAAGGAGGGGGGAGGGGCACAGACAGAATGCTTAATGTTCTTCGATCTCCTTAAAAGCCTATCCAGTCAGAGAGGATTTTCCAAAACCTTTGAATAAATCGACAGACTGTAAAAAGGCCCATCAACACCCAAAACATCCATCAAAAACATCAAATTAGTGAAAAAAAACTAGTTTACATCTTTCTAGGAATTGATTCGACATATGTGACTCAATCTCCATATTAAATAAATCTGGCAGTAAGACGGGGCATCGACCACCAAGCGCGAAGACAACCGCAAATCCACCCACATAGCTGGCCAAAAGAAGGCCAACAATGCGAAAGCAAAATCATGTTGAGTAATCCAACGCTCAGAAATTCGAAAAAGTAGCAATCCTATGGAGATCATCTTCAAAGTGAGAGGTTCGTGCGAGAATTGCAGATGTTCTTGCAAATCTTTGGACGATTAGGTTCAGAAGTCAACTATGTTCAAAATCTGCATGACGACTGTTGTGCCTAACGTTTTGAGAAATTCCGAAAAATTGCAAGAAGTTATCTCAATTAGGAACCGACTAAGCCATCCTTGCTGTGCACTAAATGAAAGAGTTGAAGGTATTTGGAAGAAAAAAACCGCCTATTCGACTTTGTAAGGTCTGAAGGCGCAGTATTTGCTTGGCCTCAGTCTGAGTTCTAAGCGAAAAATGGAAAAGGAAAAGATCTTTGCATATTCTTTTGTATCTCAGATTACGTATACCAAGCGGATAGTCTCATGTCCTCAGAGGCAAAGATTGAGGATAATTGGACTGGTAGCATCTGTAAATAACACTGTTAGTAAATGCTTTCTGGATCTCCTCTTCATCATTATTAGTAGATCTTTACTCAGCCTTTCTTTTATCACATCAGAAAACACTGTATTCGAGTCTTCCACAACCTTCTCACAAGAAGGCAAGATCTCTTGGAGGAAGGCAAGGTCTTTTGGAGGAAAGAACGATTCCGCCATCAAGAAACACTCCTCTGTCAGATCGGTTCGCTTTACCCCACTAAAACGAACGACTCGGCATAGTTTGGCATGAATAGCAAGAGATCACCTTGTGTTATGGTTATTTATATCTTGCACAGCATGCCAAAGTTTCATCTAGTTTATTCCAAAGACAAAGCAATCGTCTGACATATAAATCACATTTCTGTAAAGCCTTATATGAAATAGAGATTCACAATCTATCACTTGAAAAAAAAAACAACAATGAAAAGCATCAACATACGTAAAAGTTTAGATATATACTCGCCTAAATATCAGGTTCATGCACAAATAATGGCCGTGGACTAAGGGCTCTTAAAGCTAAGAGTGATTTTTTCTTAGATATCTATGCAGATATCAGGCTGAAATTTCACAGCCATGCTTAGGAGGCATTGTGGTACACAGCACCTGAATTGGGAGAAAGGGGCGGAGTTAGAGGCGGAGTTTGCAGATTTTCGATTTCTGTTTTTTCTCAAATTCTAACGATAAGTCATAAAAAAACTACAGCAAGTGCATGAATGAACGTTACTATGTGTCTACTATGTGATAATCAACTGAGAAGATTGTAGAACTTCTCTGAGCGAAGATCCTATTTCGAGCTGGCCAAATGCTCACAGACTTTGGCATCTAACTTTACGTACACCTAATGTGTAGCTTGATAGTCACTTTGTAGAACTTGCTTCCTTCCATCGAATGGTACCTCATTCATATATTTCTGTATCCAGATGCTTTGGTAGCGTATGCAACGGCCATCATTTTTGCATCAACCTAACACATATACAGTTCGTATAAATGCACCTATTTCTCTGAGCTGTAGCCAAGACTGGTAATGATCTTTTTTCAACTCGTAGGCCGACGTTTCGGCAACAACGCCTTCTTCGGAACACGGAGAGATCAAAACCATTGCACCTCAAGCATCGCATCTGATACAGATATCCTAATCCAACATTAAGTAGGTGGGATGATGACAGGAGATACAAGATGCTCAAAGGCACCGTCCACCCAAAACCCTCAAATCTAATGTTTTTGTCGTCTTCAGGCCTTCTGAAAGCCCTGATTCCGAATATGGAGTCGAAAATCCGCGAAACCCCCAAAAATCCTTGTTTCGAGAACCATCTGCAACAAGCGCAGGCAAGATATCCATTTTGGGTGGACGGTGCCTTTAACGCTTACCCTGATAGCCTACGGTAGACAGTGCAAGCAGACCAACCACAGCACCTTAGTGGTATGCATAACCAGAATGCCCCCATTTGCAGAGCTGACATGACCCGACCCGTAGATCAAAACCCTCCTAGGTTTTGACACAAAGGTCAGCTCGTTCACGACAGTGCATTCTTTTCTGCGATAGATTTTTGAATTTTTTGATGTAATCCAAAAAGCCTTCAGTATCTTGGGGGTGTTGTATCGGACTCATGAGATTGTGACACCTACGGTATATTGCTGATCACAATGACATTGCCAATGAAGGTCTAGAGTAGATAATAATCAACTATTTAAGGAATGCCTTGGAAAGGAATGCATATGAAACAATCAAGGATTTTTAGTAAAGGCACAAAGCAAGCATTTTTTTAACGAATAACCACGACGCCAAGAACCCAGATCAAACATATTCTTGTCTTGCGGCATGCAATCTATTCCACCCTAGCTGATGGAGTTCTTCCTCAATCGAACTCCATAGTGTCGCACTCCCACATGATTGATATTCTGTGACGTGCGCACTAATGATAAAAAGGCCATTGTAGTTGTCTGAAGTTGTTGCTGTTGAAAACAAAGCATAGCCAGCCATGAACTTTATGAAGAAATGGGAACAAACAAGTGCAATAAGCGTGGAGCGGGATTCCAATCAAGTCAGTAGAGCTTACACGCACATTATTTGCTGGGGTATGTCATGCCACGGGCTGCACAAGTGCCAAGTTCGCACTTGATTAACGTCATCACATTATTATCGTATGTCTTTGCCTTTCGTTCTTATATGTACTTCCTTGCCTTTTGTCATATCCAGAAGCGACTGACTCAGTTGTAGCGAAGCAATCGATATACCGTTTATTTCCGTGTCTATAACACCAGTGAATGATCTTTCAAGTAGAAATAATGTACTTTGATGAGAACAACATTTATATAACATATTATAGGTCAGTGGACAGTCGTTGGCCGGGTATTGACGCCCTTTGAGAAAGCCGATTATAACAATGCTTGTTCTCTCAAGCGTCTCATTGTAAGCAAAATGAATAGAATGAGGGCCCGATACTTTCGATCTTTCGAGTTCCGTCTAGGTGCTCTTTGACCCGTACACACAAAGGTCTGCGAATTTCTATGTTTCTTTCTATGATCTCCACATGACTCACACGTGATACGATAAGTCACGCCAGGCTCCATACAATCTCCTTCCCTTCCAAATGGACAGATAACGCATTCAAGACTCTAGTATAAGCGATCATAAGTGCGATTGCGTATAAGCTGTTTTTCAACGTTGTAGGGGGTGGGTCTATGACTCATATGTCACTTCTGAAGCCCTCGCGCTGCCTCGTCGCATGGAAAAGGAACGCAGAGTAGAGTCTTTGTGGACTGTTGTGCGGCGGTTTGGAATCAGCCAGAGAGCTTAATTAGAGCACACCACGGGATATTCTTGGATAACACAATTTGTCCTCCAGATTCATGGATATGTCGCGTCTTGCGTGCTGGAAGAGACCGCCTTTCCCGTTTTTGTATATGTTGCTAGCCATGCTTTCGGTCGAACTGGTTTCTCATGCGCTTTCGTCTTCCTCGTGCGAGTTGCCCTTCTGCATACGACCCCCCCCCCCCTTGTCTCATTTTTTGCTACCATACATAAAATCATAAGAAAATCCTTGTAGCCCTCTCGATGCTACAAGGATGCGCGGAGCCGTAATGCGCCAGAATAATCCTGCTGCTAAGCTTACGAAACCATTTTGTTTTGTATGGCTTTGGTTAATACCTGCACATTAAGAAAGGGCAGCCAATTTCCGCTGGAAGTCTCACGTGTGAACTTGATGTTTGTAAGGCTACTTGAGTGATTGACGTAAATGTTTATTCCGTTTTGCGTTGGGCACACAATACAATGAAGAGACAAAAGAGATGTATACCTTTGAAATTGTACGATACTTACCCCGTGGTTTCGCAAGTGTCCAGAAAGCATGAATTGTTTATGTAAATCTACGGCCGCACGATTGCTGACCCAGTCCTGGCTGTTTTATGTTCTATATTTGCCGTACTAGCAAGTTCCACATCCTTTCGGCATCGTCGACAAAACAGAAATGACAACACTAGTCTCAAAAGATATTGAAACTTCGAAAGAACTTACCGGTGCACTCATGGCCTTTGCTCAGTTCTGCGAAATCTGATCGAAACCCAAACTATGCAAAGTTCTTCTTCTTCGCGACGTGATATCATCGTAACTCACATCCCATATTGCAGTTTGGTCCTCGACGATTTTGATAGGTCGATTTATAGATTATGCACCAGTTCAGAAAAAACGTTGTTTTACTTCTACAGCGATGGTTACAGCCAGCACTTCTGCGGCGTATCCGTTATTTCTTGCCACATGTTTTGCTAGCTCCAGCAGCATCCTCCTCTCTTTATTGAGAAACCCTAGCATCTCTTAACTCTTAAAAGCGACGATTTTATGCGCGTAGTATGTTCTGATGAATGGTATATCAGTGTTTCTGCTGTTTTCGACCACCTGGTCTTTTCCAGCCAAACGTAACTACGTTGAGGAACTACCAACCATAGCTTCTCCCTTGTCATCTTCTTGATGTTGGCGTCTTGCTCGTCCAATACACTGAAGTAAGTGTCGCGGTCAGCCTGAGTTGGACAAACAATGCAGCAGTGTCCACATATCGACATTAGAGACGTCCGCTTGCAAGTACAGAGCCTCCACTTTAACATAATTGCCAGGTCGATGCCAGTCTCTGTCCAGGCCTTAAATTTGGAGTAGCAACTGTGCCAGCGAGAGAGCAATAAATTTTCCTCCCTTATTGCCGACATAATTCTGATCTCCGCAGCAGCGCAAAGCTTGCGAATATCGCGCAGGCCACGGAGTTGCTTGATTGTCAAATTACTATTTTGGCGCTTTTGGGGAATTTCTTGAGAGCTGAGAATAGAACAAACACTTTAAACTTGATATTCACTTACAAAATTAGGCTCGTGGTTTATGGACTAGTCGTGGAAAAGATATCGCAGGTCAATTGTTCGCGGCAGCAGTTTGATCGCCGCTCACGCTTGTTCGTGTAGCCTTTTGTGAACATATTGCAGACTCCAACCATACTACGCAATACTGGAGGTCATACTGGCCTGGATGCAAACTAAGACCAAGGTCCAGTGATGAGAGGAATGGTCAGAGAAGAGTACATTGCCAACTGCTCAGATCGGGAAGATCCGACATCAAAATTACAGTACACTTTTAGCTATCGTGAAATTATCTGCAATGGCTCTTGAGTATATTGCTCTCGTTTAACCGAACTACTGAAATTTCTTCGCAATCTAGACTTAGTTTCAAATCGGATATGATCACAGATGTGCTCTGACTCACCCACGATCCTTTTCCAAAGGCGATCTCGCAAGAACCACTGACAACATTGCTCTTTGTAAAAATATGAGACGACATCGTATATAAGCGATCTTGCTTGCATCGTAGTGCTTGGAGCATATGCTGCTCTATCTTCTTCAAGTGTTGACTTCCTTTGGGCATTGGGATGAATTTCGGCAGTCCTGTTTTTGTAAGCAGCGGAAAGAAAGTGGATGTTCTGCCTCTCCAAGTCAATCATTATACTCAAAAGAGTGTTTATTTCACCAGTCGGATAGAGCTTGTTGGTACATCGCCCGTGATATTCCATGCGATGAACATTGCTTCTTAGCATCGTTGGGTATGTTATGAGTGTTTTATTTCAAAATGATAAACAACATAGGTACAGATTTATTGCCCAGACTGACATTCCGGTTCTACGCCTCCTCAGTGTCTGGAAGGTCAGACTGCATGCAACCTTTCCGATCGAAACCTCGATTACAAAGAAAGATTCCTTTCGGAAAAGGAAGAGTGCAAACACAGCACAAGATCAAACTAATGCTTACCAACAGTTGACATCTTCAGTGGATGCACCACTTATGCCATAAACTGTACAACCAAGCTTTTCAGAGTTACCTGATGACCCGTACTCGACCTGACCCCAGTGACCGAGAGTAGCAAAGACTCTAAATAGTGATGGCTCATCACTAGGCACTCGTCGTTCCGACTGATTTTGGATTTCGCGGGAGACGGTCGAATGGCGCGCATTGATCAGCTGCCCCTAATCAAGTGAAGCAAGAAATGAGTTTAGATTTTTCCTGTTTGTCTCGAATTTCAAGTGCATGATCCTCGGTTACGCTTTCTGATACAATGACAAAAGTTTTGTAGCCTGAAACCTTTTCTTTGTGGAATACCGATCCAGCCTGACAGTGACGATTACCGAAATGTGCGCCTTTCGACATACACCGGGATTTCGCGAGGTTATTTAAACCCTCGAATGTCTTGCGCGCTAGGAATTCGGGTTCACGCGCCAGGCCTCGAACTTGAAGGCAGTGGATCGGCAAAACTTGACGACCCAGGATCTTAATGCAGTAGGTTCATCGTCCATGAATGAAAACAGTGCAATCCCGGTTGCACAGCATGCCTTCCCTGTCGAGAAAATCGCTCTCAAATTTACACGCGCAAGTCAATCTTACACGCACCCGTTCGAGTTGGCAACTTCCTTCTTTTTTGGAGGCTACCTGCCGCAGTGCTATAATCATTGGGTCCCGCAACTATTCAGCGTCATCAGCCTTGCTCCACTCGTCCAATTTTGAAGGGAAGCGGGTTGAAAAACGCTCGTTTTCGCCGTTTTCGAGCTCTCTAAAGTGGGTTTTCGTGATCAGCGTATTGAACAACCCCAGGTAAGCGAAAATTTGACTAAGTTGAGATCTGCCGAGCCACTGCCTTTGAATCACCATCTCCGCATCGTCATGATTAAGACTGCGTGGGCCTAGCGATTACTAATGAGCTGTCACAAGTTAACACCATATCAGAGCCTCTGCTGCTTTTTAGTTGAGTCTCGAGACCCGATCACTAGGTTATAAAAAATTGAACAAGTAAAGTCTTCGGCGTAAGTGGGTTGCACTTACCAAAGTTGTCATTCGCTGAGGTGAGCATTAGCTTAACTTGTACTTTTGACAGCAGTCTTTTTCCAGAAGAATGGGTCCCCTGTAATGGAGAAGGTGTTGGATAGGTTGCTGCTGTGGTTGCCTTTTTAGCTCCTGAAGTAAGCGAAAGCGCGAAGTGTCACCAAGATTAATTACCAAACTTGGTTCGTAAAATTTCAACTTGCTCCATATCAAAGCAAACACAACGTTTTTTGCCGAATCCATTAGGTAGAGGCTTCACGTCCGGCTCACTCCCAAAAAGAATGGTCACCCACTTCTTTCTAGAGGGCCACAAGGAACTTACCTGAAGGACCATCCTTGGACGCAGAATACGTAGCAGAAAATAATACAATAGGAACAGCCAAATCATCCACGACAGATGAAAAAATGATTTGGAAATTCCACAGCCGGCGCAAATAGATTTATCCTATTGACCGTGTCAGATCACTGATCATAACGTAGAGCTCTTTTTTTTTTGAAGCATCAAAGACAATTGCCATAATTTTTACATTCAGGGCTGACTGAAGGTATATCGCTATAGAGCTGTTTCGGTTGCTAAAACATTTATTCACTTATTAATTCACTTATTACGCACAAGGGTGCCATGACTAGAACAAAGTACTGAGAACGTACGCAACAAATACGAAGAACAAAACAATGTAAACATCCAATAAGTTAGCTCAAGTCCAGTCACCAAATAGTTCTGAAGAAAATAAAGAATCAAACCTGTATAAACTAGGTATGAAATAATTACTAATAATATAAGGCATAGATTTTTTGCCTTAAATGGCATAACTAGTTGTACTTGAATTCCAAAGGCGTGCCTTCTAAAGAGTGAAGCAACGCCTTGGACTTCACCTTCAGCTTGATGTTACTTTCACAGATATTCTCGAGCACCGTCATGCTCAATGAAAATGATCCGCGAGTTCTCGTGCAGTGCACGTGGTGTGGTTGCACAACATACATCATCCGCAAACCAGGAAATACAATTATATGAGCAAAAGTTTGGAAAAGTTTATGGTATAAATATGCATTACGATCGGCTTAGGGTAAGCTCAAGATCTTTCCACAAAGGCCACCTCCTCTGAATTTCGTGGACTGGTGAAGCTTTCACAAATTATTTTCTACCTTTCTGCTCCAGAGATTATGACCAGAGGGAAAGAGCAGATGATCTCCGAAATGATGATTTTTCCGAGCGGTAAATACTAAGCGTCTGGTAGCAACAATATAGCTCAAAAGTCAACAGTCAGTTCTCTGGGTTTGTGTGAACTGTGCGCCGATTCTTGAGCCATTCTAACAGCAAACAACACATACTACAACTTGTCGGCAAACATCGCCGATGTGCTCCTAAGATCAGGGAGGAGTTACCAGCGTCTGGACGAGATTCTTTGATGTAGATGTGTAAACTAATATGACTCGTGCAGAATTCAGCCATTTATCGAAAGGGGAAGAAATCTGATCAACCCGAATAGATTTTATACAAGCGGAGAAAAATCTGTAGAAAAGAAAACAAAGTAAAAAAACACAAAAAGACATGAAGAAGTTTAGAGCTGTCGTCGACCACTAATGGTATGTAGAAGATAAAACAGATACGTGCCGTAATTTCACAAGAATCAAAAAAATAACTGGATTATCCATATTACAGGGCTTACCGTAATCCTACAATAGTAGGACTCCCAACTTTATATCTGTCCCGATTTTATCCTAATATCGCAACTTACCGGGGCAGAAACTTAGCTACCAAAAATTTCACGTAATGCAGATATCAGGGCACTATCTTTAGTTGAAAATGCTGCTACTGTAGGATTACGGTAAGGGCCAAAACGCAGTCAAATTTACTAGAAAAGGCTCCAAAATAGCGAAACCCTATCGACTATCTCTCGGACTTTGAAAATGACGTTTTTCTCTTCGAATGTTCAAGCAATATGGCAATCTTTGTTTTTTGTTTCTAAAAGTGCACAACTATATCTTCGTAGAAGCTTTCGGAATATGCAGTCTCCAGTATTCGAAACTTTCCGTGGATCAAGTTTTGAGATTTTGAAAAGATTACTTGGCCTTCAAAATCCGCTCCTTCACTCCTCTTTACCTAATAGAATGAACTCGCGACACTCGAGTATGTGCACAGGTAATCGCTGAACTCCATGTCGCAATCTTGCACAAATCACACCAAACTCTAAACTCTCCACTTTTTTCGGACTCTTTTATCAATTGCAACCTGGTCCGTACATTGTTTGAGTAACATCAACCATTCCGCCGTGTGCAGCTCAGGAGGAGGTTGGCACCGGGAGACTCCGTACTTAATGGCAGCGCAAAGAATACACACATGCACAATGACTGACATGAATTTACACAGGTTTCACGGGGTTCTGAGGTCTCGCTGAGATTCTACAGTATACTTATAACCATAATCAACCCTAAATAAATAATGCATGCTCGTGTGGCAAATTTTGGTTTTCATAAGACCTAAAAAACGTTTTGACTTCTCATAAGTCACAAACCGCATCCATAACTTCGATTTATTTAGCTACAACTGCCGCTCCTGTCAATATTCTCTTACTCAAACCATTTGTTTATTCATTCGCATTTATTCACAGTAATTCATGTTTCCATTCATTCATTCATTTACTCACTTATTCTTATTCGTCCAGCACCTTCGTTCATCGTACTTTACAATAGATGAATAAATGTTATCAAATTTGAAATCGTAATGAGAGGAAATAAAGATAAAAAAATCTCTTTCCATTATGCTTATCCTACTTCATCTTTCACATTGCTTCATAGATTCATTCATTCATTCCTTTATTCAATTCGTAGATCCGTCTATTCAATTTATACACTGATCAAATAATTATCTTTTATTTTTTTCTTTTCATTCCCTAACCTTCACAAAACCTGCTCACATTTTCATTCATATACAATCATTTACACAGTTGTACGCACATTTTCTCATTCATTCATTCGTTCATTCATTCATTCATTCATTCATTCAAGATCATTTACTAACTATTTCATTCATCCCACTCTTCATTCATTTATTCAAACACTCAATCATTCATTCATTCACCATTCACTCTCCATTCATCCATCCATTCACTCATTACTTATCCATTCACATCATTCTTTCATCCTCCATCGTTCATTCATTCATTCTCATTCAAGTAGACATTTATTTCGTCATTCTTTCATTCATTCATTCGCTCCTTCCTACAACACTCTCGTTCACCATTTACTCATCAAATCTATCATTTATTATATTTTGCGCAAAATTCAAATTCCACTCAATTGTTCAATAATCTTGCACTTTATTGCAAAACAGTAATTATGATTTGTGGTTCAACGTAAATATTTATCAGATCAGTTTAAATATTCAGTGAACTTACTAAATCATCAATCAAACTTATTGACCACCCAGTCACATATTTTTGAATTCGTCGTAAAAAAGAGCAGACAGTGTTTTCTCGGAGTCTTAGAAATTTTGTTCTGAACCTTTCCGAACTTCAAGAAGTAGTGAATTTTCTAGACGTAAAAATGACTATTTCCTTATTTATGCAGTTCTAAGCTGGAATTTTGTTCAGAACGAACTGCTATGGTCATATCCTTTCGAAATTAACGCTCCATGGCTCCCCGGAACGAATTTGCCCTCCGCAGAGGAGGCGATGGTGGGCTTAGCCGTGGCTCAGATGCCTCGAAAAAGAGTACGGTAAGTGGAACTAAGCGCTGAAAATAGTTTACGCCTGAAAAATATCTATTTAGGTTCTCGCCACGCCAGTTTTCATAGAACCAACAACAGCAGTGGATGACGATGAAGATAGAAAACATGTCTATGAACCTTCAACAGTTGAGAAAATCATCAATATTCTGCTGTGCAGGTAGACTGACGCTCAACTTTGGGATCCTGTAGGTATACTGTATCAAAAACTCAGATATTCTTTCAGAGGTGATCTCGCTAAACAAGTGCTTGAAGTCAAACCAGTATCCATAGCAGGACTGGTGAGTGCATTATTTGTAAAGTAACGGCTTGAACTCATTATATAAAGTGCATTTTCTGAAAAACGCTCAAATAATTTTGAGGACCAAAACGGCTCGAAAAAGAAAATCTGAGTTAAAAATAATACCAAAATGCACGAAGTACCTTTCCTTGAAAAAAGTAACTGCAGATTTTCTAGTTATAAAATATAATAATGAGAAAATCGAAGGTCTGCATTTCTTCTCACCTTTCAAAATAGATTAGATAACTATTTTCAGTTCCGTTACGGTACAAGATGGGACCACTTCTGTCTTTTTATTGGTCTAATATGTGCAATTCTCAGTGGTATATCGCAACCGGTATTAGCCCTAGTCAGGTAAGCAAAAAAATTTGAGTGCCCCTCCCCTCCGCTAAAACTGAAAATTCAGCGGTCGCATTACCAATGTTCTACTGGTATATCCGCCTACCTCAAGAGAATTCCGTAATGGTGCCTATGAGAACGTGTACATTTTTCTTGGCATTGGAGTGTTCATCTTCATAACGAATTTTATTCAGGTAAGTGATCGATATATCTATTTTCTGATTTAAACCATCAGATAATCTTTTTAGTTTATGTGCTTCCACAACTGTTGCACTCGAATCATCGCGAAAATGCGCCACGAATATGTGCGCGCTATATTACGACAGAATGCTGGATGGTTTGATAGAAACCACTCCGGAATGCTGACGACGAAACTCAATGAGTAAGTGCTTAAAGAACACAAATGTGATTGGGACTCCCACAAGAAAATCCATTTCCAAATTTGAAAGCGGTGCCGAGAAAAATGTAGGAAAAAAAAATGAAAAATGTAGGTCTCTAGAGATTTATACGCATTGATTGAAGCTTTGACTAAGCCATGGCTCAAGCGGAAGCTCCTTTGCTTTCTTAGCATAGAGAGTCACCTTTGTACTTTCGTCGCCCAATACCGTAACGAAAAGTACTTATTGGTCTACCTTGAAAGAGTACCGTAATAAACGAGAGACTGGAGTGAATTCCTCGGTCATAAATAAATATATGAGCTTTAGCTAAGACGATGGGTTAACCAGTAGTTCCAAATAACCCAGGTAAGTCTGCATATTGCATTGTTGGCCTATTAGTTAACAAAACTGAATTTTATAACAGTATCGAACATGATGATGTAGAGCAAAACTTTACTTTGAAAGTGGAGATAAAAAATTTGGTACTTTTCCGTTATCCGGACCCATTTTTTCAAAGAAGTATAATGCTTCATTCCTTGTACTATATCTGGTCTTAACTTCATAGTAAGAAGTGTCAACCTTTTGCCACGTGTCAAAAAAATTGACATGCCATCTACATGTTTAACAAGTTTTACCAGGAGTTTGTGTTACCCTATCCAGCGACGTTAGTTCAACTTGTTTTTCAGTCAATAATGACCCCATTTTCAATTAAACACTATAAAAAATGAACATTTTTATAATAATGAGGTCATACTGTCACTAATGTACAGATTAGCCATGCCCTAAATAGAGAAGTGCGCTAAGGTTCCATCATCTAAGCGGCGGAAGAAGCAGCAGTGAGGTACTTTAAGCCATCATTCATAGTCTTTCTTGGCTAAACTCGCATGGCTGAAAGTTTGAAGAGAAAGACAATCTTGAATCATTGCTAGAAGTGACCAAGATGTTCTAATAATGGTTCTAGATTGTTTTACTTTTATAGAAAAGAGTTGCACAGCTTTTAGGTGATCACAAATGCTATTTTACCTCACCGGGAATGATCTCGAAAAAACATGTCGAAATGGACTGAAACGTGTCAATTTTTCGCTGACACGTGGCGGGGAGACAGTCCTCTTAGAATTTATGAAAAATTGTTTTTAGACTAAAAAACATTCTATAAGAGCCTTTTGTAAAAATGGGTCCGGATAACGGAAAAGTACCAAAAATTTAGCTCACAAAAGTTAGCTTAATGAGCAAGCTCCAGGAAATTGTAAAAAAGTAACCGAAAGCTTCATTTAGTGGTTTGGGAAGATTGCAGGGATAACGAGAACCAGGGCTCAGCACAGCTGGCACCGGGTCAAGCTGGATATCGTTTTTAGGGCGGAAAGCAAAGGGGATATCGTTTCCACAGGGACCGAAGAGGAGAACTGCCGCAAAAATGCCGCCGGCATGCCACCGGCATGCCATTGGCAAGCTGTCCATCAACAAACAAAGGCGTTGCTTTCAGCCAAAACGCAATAGTATGACACCAAATTTGGTGTGTGCATGCGCGTTGGTGGACCGGAACTACGGGCCAAAAATTTATGAAAACTTATGTGAATGAAAGCTGTGCCCAACTTTTTTCTGAATTAGCTGGCACCGTGCCAGCTGGGTGCCAGCTGAGCTGGCACCGACACTTTGCTCACATAAGTTTTCATACTTTTTTACATAAAATGTATCTACACTGTAAAAGATTACATACGGAGAAGAAACAGTTTCATAATGTTCTCTTTTCAGCGTTTTATAGCAATTTGAAAACCACTTAGCCCGCTCCGCGGTCGAAAAATCGGCTTTTTCTGCTTCTCAATATGTGACTCGACCACTTAAAAAGCTCAGAAAGTTGTGAAAAGTTCTTTCATGAATCAGAAATGAACACTACTACATTTTTTACGTAATATAAAAATGATGACGGGTTTTCAAAACAGGTCAAAAGGGACTTCGTACGAAATTTTCAATATCAAACGGGACTTCGTTTTGAAATTTCCCTGGTGCCAGCTCGTGCCGAGCCCTGACGAGAACTCGTCCGTGTTGTCGCCTATGAGAAACACATGCACATACTTACGGCGCATTATGGATATTTCTGCATGAAAAAATTCTTAAAAAACTAGCTGTGAAGCAAGGCAGTATAGGAATGGCGTAAAAATTGAAAATACGCTTTTTCAGCAACATGGAAAGAATCCGTGAAGGTATCGGGGATAAACTCGGACTACTGCTTCGCGGTTGCGCCATGTTCATCGCCGCTGTTATTATCGCTTTCATCTACGAATGGCGCTTGGCACTTATGATGCTTGGCGTTGCGCCAGCTACCTGCCTTGTCATGTCATTCATGGCGAGGGTGAGCTCCTTTGTCGCGATTTCCGCACAGCTTTCGCAGCAGAATAATTACAGAAAATGACATCTACCACAATGAAAGAATTGGCTGGAGTGGGCAAAGCGGGATCCATCGCAGAAGAATCGTTGATGGGTGTGAGGACAGTACAAGCTTTCAATGGACAACAAGAAATGGTGGACAGGTTGGTGCAATAAAATATAACCGTAGAGATGGAAGAAAACTGCGATTCCCCTGGAAGCGAATAAAAGCAAATTCCACGGTCAAAACTCAAAGCTCCGAATAAGTTGTTGGCATTGGTTCACATACAACACTACTCTACAGAGTTGGACGAGCTTTCGTTCCAAAGCAATCTTTTTGAAAGTGAAGTGTGCCCATATTGAATTCATATCGAAACCTGGTCCCCAAGTGACGAATTACTCTCTTCTGTGAAGTTTTTTTCAAAGAATACGCTTAAAAATACTGCTTTTAAAAATAAATGTTTTTTGTCTCTAGTTTGCTCGCAACGAGAACTGGTCCCCAGTGACAAGATCACTCTTCTCTATAAAGTAGTCATTCCCGAAACCATTTTGCTCCAAAGCCTTTCTGAAAATGGAAGGGGCTCCTGGTAAATAAGTTTACTAGACTGGTCCCCAAGTAACAAGCACTTCCCTCTGTCAAGGAGTCCCCTTGGAACCATCTTTTACTCCAGAATAATGTTTATGAAACTGTTTCGCAGCGATAACAAGTCTCCGGTGACAAACTAGTGTCCCTGTATACTAGTTCTTCTAGGGACCAGTTCTCGCCCTTGAAGGTTTATTCTTGAATTGTTTTTTCAGATACTCGGCCGAGCTAGGTCGCGGCAAAGTGTTTGCTATTTGGAAAGGTTTCTGGAGTGGTTTGCTGGGTGGATTATTCTTTTTCGTCTTGTTTTCGTTCCTTGGATGCGGAATGCTGTAAGTTCTGCTTCACGCGCTCCATTGCACAAGATCGGCCCTTTGCTAATGGTATCAGTTCAGCTACGGAGGCTACCTACTCAAAGTGAGAATCATCGATACTCCCGGAGAAGTGTTTATAGTCGTCATGTCAATGTTGCTGGGAGCATACTTCTTGGGACTGATTTCACCTCATTTGATGGTTTTACTGAATGCTCGTGTTGCTGCTGCCACGATTTACCAGACAATCGACAGGGTTAGCGAGAAAATATTGATTTTATTGATTTTGGAAAGTAAATGACACGTTTTCTAGGTGCCAAAGATTGACATCTACTCACCACTAGGACGCAAACCAGACAGTGCTGTGGGTCGCGTTGTGTTCGAAAACGTACATTTTAGATATCCTAGTAGGAAAGACGTCAAGGTTGTAATTTTCTAAACAAAAAATTTTTCGCGCCAAAACTTTCTATTTTTACAGGTCCTAAATGGCCTAAACCTTGTCATCGAACCTGGTCAGACTGTAGCGCTAGTGGGTCACTCGGGTTGTGGTAAATCCACATCTGTCGGGCTGATAACTCGCCTCTACGAGGCCGAATCTGGACGAGTTACACTGGATGGACAGGATGTGAAAGAGCTGAACATAGAATGGTTGAGAAATACCGTTGGAATAGTGCAGCAGGTAAGATAGCTTGAATAGTTTTCGTAGGGGGCTAGTTCTCGCTCGGAAGAACTCCTATAAATCGTCTTTGCATCAAGATCACGAAAGTTTTTCGTTGCAGGAACCTTGCCTTTTCAATGACACTGTAGCGGGTAACCTTAAAATGGGCAACCCACATCTAACCATGGAACAGATGGTCTACGTATGCAAAATGGCGAATGCGCACGATTTTGTTATGAAACTGCCAAGTGTAAGCGACCAAGTATAAACACCCCCTTGACGAATCAATTATCGATTTTCAGGGTTACGAAACATACATCGGTGACGGTGGCGTGCAACTTTCTGGTGGTCAAAAGCAGCGTATAGCTATCGCTAGGACGTTAGCGCGAGATCCAAAGGTAACTTTCGCGCCGGGACTCCAGGCAGGGGAGTTAATAGTGTGAATTTAGGTGCTCCTACTCGATGAAGCTACTAGTGCATTGGATGCGCAAAGTGAAAGCATTGTTCAGGTCTGAATTTTTTTTTTGATAGAAACTTGATCGGCGCTATTCGGCTATCCGGGCCCCAAAATTTTTTTGTCATGGATTTCGCTCAAACTTGGCCCGAGGGGGTTATCTGACATGCTGATCACGTATATCACCTTTTCTCCGCAGGAAAACGCCTCCCTGCGGGGTTACGGTAGGTATACGGTAGAGGGTCACAGGTCATAGACTTATCTGAAGTATGGCCCAGAGGGGTTATTCGGGCCGCTGATGCTGAATATCACATTGGTTTTGTACGTAGCGTCACTTTCTCGGGTTACGGTGGGTATACGGTAGGGGGTCAAAATCTCAAAATCTGCCGTAACTTCGCACGGAGGGGTTATTCGACATGCTGATTAGAGATGTCACACTTTCTCCACACGAAAACGTCTCCCTCCATAGTTACGGTAGATTTAAGGTAGAGGTCAAACTCATAAATCGGCAAATGTATCTTTCCCGTGCTTTGCTTAGGCAAAAGCCGCAGCAGGGTGTGTAGCGCGCGGCGGTGGTCGTGTGTGCAAAGCTCACGATCGTCCGAATCGCCGTACACCCGTTTCAGGCAGAACTATGTTTTACACCCGTTACCGTGTAGCTACCGTGACCTGATAAAATGACGCTACGGTTCAAAACCAATGTGATATTTGGCATCAGCGGGCCGAATAACCCCTCTGTGCCAAGTTTCGGGCAAATCTATGATTTTGACCCTCTACCGTGTACCTACCGTAACCCTGCAGGGAGGCGTTTTCCTGCGGAGAAAAGGTGATATTCGTGATCAGCATGGCAGATAACCCCTCTGGGCCGAGTTTGATCGAAATCCACGACAAAAAAATTTTGGTGCCCGGACAGCCGAATAGCACCACTTAATCAATGAGATGAAAACGGTTTCTTAAAAATACCTTGGAAAATCAATAATCGATTTTTAGTCGGCGCTAAACAACGCATCGCGCGGCAGATCGACTATAGTCATTGCGCATCGCTTATCGACGATTAGAGACGCAGACAAAATTGTCTACTTCGAAAAAGGACAGATTGCTGAACAAGGAACACATGAAGAACTTGTTGCGCTACGTGGCAAGTAAGTATTGATTTTTCGAGAGGTTAGAGACGCAGATGAGATATATCACTCTGCTTCTTTGAGGTACTACGAATTGGTGAAAGCGCAGCAATTTATACCAGAAGCAGAAGAAGTGCTAGAGGAAGAGATTGATCTAACGTGAGTGCTTATCATAATTTGACATGATTATCGACTCTATCGATTTTTTTTAGTGACGACCCACCAGCCGGCTATCAAATGTCACGTCAGTCCACATTGTCCGAAAGAAGAATGTAAGTATTATTGAAAATATCGACATCTCTTCCAACTTAGAAAAGAAACAAACTCCTACTGCGACCAATTGCGAAGAGATCAGATTTACTTTGACCAATCACAAAACGTACAGCTTATTGACCAATCACAGGTCCGGCTATGACGCTTTTGTACGTGGCCAGTCAATAAACGACTCGTTTGGAAGACATTCATATAATGCTGAAGCGGATGCGGAAAACGAAGCACATGCCCTGGAAGTCAAAAAAATTATGGAAGAGGTAGAATTTTAATTTGAAAATGTGGGCGGAGCCTACAAGGAGAGCTAAAGATGCAGAGAAAATTCCAAAACAATTTTTCAGGATGGACAAATCACCGCCGGTTACTGGGACATTTACAAAAATGCCACTGGTAACTATCATTGGATGGCGCTTGGATTAATCACGGCAATTCTGCGAGGAATGGAGCTACCCGCATTAGCGCTTATTTTTGGCTACGTTTTTGAGGCATTCCAAATGGTTCCGTGGGGTGCGGATATGATGCATAGGTAAGCCACGCCCACAATAATGTTCTGACTTCAAACTCCGCCTCTTTCGCAGACTGTGTATGGCTCTGATCATTTTCTGCTCGGTTGCTTTTGGTATTATGATATTCCAACTACTTAGCGTAAGTCTTCCTATATCGTGTAAATTGGAAAAAGCTGTCACTTTGGAAAAATCGATTATTGATTGATTTCAGAGTATATTCTTTGCAATAGTTTCGGAGAATCTAGCTATGCGATTCCGCGTGCAATCATTCAAAAACATGCTCTTTCAGGTAAACTCATGACATACATGTTCATGTTGCGAAAATCGACTTTATCGATTGACTTTACAAGTTAAACGTGCCAAATTAGACTATTTAATGCAAATCTATTTATTGACTAAGTCTAAAAGCTGAAATGTCAAAATATGGTAAAAATTTAGGACGCTTCATATTTTGACAATCCAGCACACACACCAGGCAAACTCATAACACGCTTAGCTACTGATGCACCCAATATCAAAGCGGTGAGCATGACATTTTTTGAAGATCAATAAATCAATAAACCTGTGATACTCAGGTTATTGATGGACGTGCTCTACAAGTGATCTACGCGCTAACAGCAATTACCGCATGCATAGTGATCGGATTTGTCTACAGTTGGCAGGTATTTGTCGTTTTATATGAATGTCACCAATCGAAAAATCGATAATTGCAGGTCGCCTTGTTGGGAGTAGGAATGCTAATTGTGTTGGCTTTCTCGATGATAATGCTAGCTCACATAATCATGGTGAAAAATATAGAGTTGATCAAAAATGACGAAGCTGGCCGGGTGAGTCACATATCGAAACGAGAACTGGTCCCCATTTATGGCAAGTTAACTAACGACATGTGAAGCGAGAAACCGTCAGGACGGCTACATATTTCATTTCGATAAAACTAATCTTGACTGGGTATCATTCCCCCGTCAAGACTAAATCCGTACTTTGGGGATCAGCTTTCGCCACAAGACTTGAAATCGTAAATTGCATTCTAGCTTCTCATACTCATTCGTACCAAGCCATCAATCATAAAATGTCAAACTTACGCGAAAGAAATAGTCGATTATCGATTTTTAGCTTGCTATCGAAACGATCGAAAATGTGCGCACGATACAATTACTCACTCGAACTGCACACTTCTTTACACGCTATGAAGCTGCCAGTAAATACCAAAAACGATTTGAACTGACGAAAGGTGGGTTCTAGAAAGATCCCTAAGTGTAGAATATAATTTTGAATTTTGCAGGTATTTTCGAGGGCATTAATTTTACGATTTCGCAGTCGTTCACCTACATAATGATGTGTGTCACATATGCTCTTGGTATTCATATTATCTATACTGGGAAGAAGAGCTCGGACGATGTATTCACGTTAGTTTTGGTTTTTGAAAAATCGATAAAATCAATTCTGCGTATTTTAGATGCATCATAGCTATGCTACTAGGTTCTGTGGCGGTGATGAACTCGTCCGCGTATTTCCCCGAGTTCGTCAAAGCTCGGACGGCCGCAGGGCTCTTGTTCAGTATGATCTACCGCAAGCCTAAGACTGGTAGCGCTGAGTTTGGAGAAAAAGCCGTGAGTTTTGTGGATAACCCCGCCCCTTCGTTAGCCGACTCCGCCCCCATGGGTGCCTTCCTATATTGTTGAATTTCATATATTTAGACAATTCGCGGCAACATCATGTTCGAAGACGTAAAGTTCAGTTACCCACAGCGTCCGCGACAACCCGTGATGCGCGGATTGCAATTTTCAGCTCAGCGTGGACAAACAGTAGCCCTTGTTGGACCATCTGGTTCAGGAAAATCTACTATTATCTCCATGCTGGAGCGATTTTACGATGCCAATAGCGGTCATGTGGTAGGAAAAAAATCAATATTTTTCCTTCAGGCGTTGATATCAAGAATATTTTTCAGCGTTTTGACGGAAAAGATATCAAGACACTGTCGCTCAACCATCTCCGGACACAAATGGCTTTAGTTGGTCAAGAACCACGCTTATTTGCTGGAACCATCAAACAGAATATTTGTTTCGGCCTTGGCGAGGTATAGCAATCAGTATCGATCGATAAATTTTGGCAAACTTTTGGAATTTCAGGTACCGATGGAAAAAATCGATCAAGCTCTGGAGCTTGCAAATGCCAAACGTTTCATGGCCAATTTACCTGCTGGACTTGATACGGAGGTAAGCAGGACAGTGCTGATTGGCTAGAGCATACTGTAGTGGGCGTGGCTGGATAGAGCATACTGTAGCGGGCGTGGCCATTACAACGACTTGCAGTACGCAAACATAGCGCAGAAGGAAAACACAATCTAGGATGATTTCAGAGATTTCATTGATTTTACTGATTTTTCAGGTTGGTGAAAAAGGCACACAACTTTCTGGTGGTCAAAAGCAACGCATTGCGATCGCTAGAGCTCTGGTACGAGATCCAAAAATACTTCTACTCGACGAGGCCACTAGCGCTTTGGATTCCGAAAGCGAACGAGTAAGTCTCTCAGCTGACTTCTAATCCCCCCCCCCCCAGACAAGAAACGAATTTTTTAGGCTGTCCAAAAAGCCCTTGATTTGGCTAGAGAAGGACGTACATGCATAACTATAGCACATCGACTATCATCGATACAAAACGCTGATCTGATTGTTTACGTGGAAAACGGTAAAGTACGCGAATCTGGTACGCATTCACAGTTAATGCAACAGAAAGGACGTTACTATCAGTTGATCAAGAAGCAAGATCTTGCTACTTAAGATGTGGATGATTTACTAATTTTTGAAGGACCTCATGCCTGTGAAATTTTACAATTTTGCATAATGCACTAACCTCAGACGTTTAATCGTCTGTACGGGTTTACTAAAGTACATTGAGCTTTGCACTTTATTTACGTAATAAAATGCTTCAACATCGACTTTTGAGAGAATTCGAAAATACTCATTACAGTTGCAAAATGATATGAATAAAATTTTTACAAGACAGTAAATACTCGGCAAAAAACGACTGCGAAATCACAAATATGAGTCAATAAAATTATAATGTTGCGACCCAATCTGAAAACCTTTATTCTGTTTGAGTGGAACGTTTTCAATAATTTACTCAAATAAGTTAATACCCGGTTAAAGTGCATGATCGTAGAAGTCAAATTTCTTAAAATTTAGAGAAATTTGTGTTGAAACTGAAGCCCTAAAAGTTCAAAACATCTCTAAGGGATAAACCATCACTTTCGTGGTGCTTCAAGAAAAAACAGCAAAATTTATTGCTTGTTGAAAACAAAAACAAAAAAATCAATGAAATCAATACATATAGGCACGTGTCATAATATCAGCTTATTATGTACAAACATATCACAGAGTCATTTGCACCCGAAAATTTTTCACTTCGTCTTTCTCTTCTCCTTATCAAACAACGTATTCCACAGGCATCTACATGCAAATCTGAAAAAACAATCGATAAACCAATATCACATCAAACTTACACAAATTGTTCCCACCTTGGAAAGACTGCGATTACTGTTACAATCACGCTATACAACCAAAAGTCCACAGTCATCATGGCCTCCAGCGCGACCAGCACAGGAGCATTGTGGATCCATTCTGAATTCACATGTAATAACACTTTCACAATTTTAGAAAGAGAAAACTCGATAGGTTCACTTACGTGGTTGGACCACAAAACCATATATGATGAAGTAAGCATAGTGAAGTCCGATGAAAAATATGAAAATTATCGCTATCGGCAGGGTCTAAAATTTTAAAGTTAACATATGTTACGCAATTATCACATCACACAACTAACATCACGCATCAACTGTAAGTTAGACAATGGACTCGCTAGGTAACGTGACTATAAATAGAGACCAGGTTTGTACGCACTTCAACACATCCCCCTTCACTCAACCTATGAAAATGAAATGCCTAGCGGAATCAAGTTTGAAATTATGTGAATTAGAGAGCGATATCGTAAGTGGGGACCAGTGCTCGTGAAAAAAATTTGATATAAAACAAAGCTTCTGCTGCAAATCTAAAGAAATGGAAACGAATCTAAATACTGGGCTCAAATTCTTTTCTTGAGAGGAAAATATAGTGAGCACCACTTCTAAAAGGTTTGTACTGAGGGACTCCGAAAATTTGAATAAAAATATCTAACTTACGACAAAATTACTGTCAGTGGGTACGAGTTGTCGTATGCAGGTATCACAATAAAAAAACGATTTGTTCAGAAACTCCGAGAAAAAAAACTTTGAAAAGAGATAGGCTATATCGATGTAAAACGCAAATGAGTTAGGGCTTGGCATACAGCTAATCATCTCAAAGACTGAGATACTCACCCAGCACCTAACTTCGATGCTAAGGTGTGCGGCATTGGTAAGCATTACACCTGTGGATGTGTAGAATCCGAAAGTCCATAATCCACAATCATAACCGTCGAAGGTCTGGAAAAAATTCACCTGGAATCTTGACACAGAACTTTCAACGTTCTTACCAAATGCGCCACATAATAAACAACAGCTGCTTGCCATATCCCGTCAATAACGCTGAGCGCAAAAAGGCTAAATGTGTATTTGGTTCCTTTCCGGCCTGATGAGTACAAGCTCGGATCTTCCAGTAGATCTTCAGCCGATCGATCCTGGTCGAAGACACCGACTATTATAGGTTGAACACTGTAAGCAAGTACATTCCCTTTCTGGCGGGAATGAAAACTGACTTACGCTGAGAAGATGATTGGGTATAGGATAGTATACGTGGGGTCATTAGTGAAAGCTGCTGACCATCCATCATAAAATTGAAAGAAAAACAGAATAAATACATTGTTCTGAACAGAATGATCATTCAAGATAAATTGTAAAAGATCGCGAGCTAAACCCACTTACCGTATTTTTGTAAAGGAAGAACAAAAAAGTTAGAGCAAGACGATCGTAGCACCAATGCCCGTGCACCAATAGCAGACGTCTAAGAAACCGAAATCTTGCAATAGCGAAGTCACAAGCCATAGCAGCCTATAATGGAAAAATTCTGCCACGAAAAATCAAGAAAAGCTGAAAATATCAAAGAAAGATAAAATTAAGAAAGCATCATGAAAGCAGTGGTCAATAAGACACCGGACTATTGCGCAGAAAAAATTTAGGATCAGTAAATAAGCAAAAGTCATATGAGTTTTTACCAGGGGCGGTCCCAGGACTTCCGTTCGGGGGGGGGGGGGACAATTTTTCAACTAACATGTGCGTGGTGTTAGCCACGCACTCCGAAGAAAATTTAGAATTTCTTAACAAAAGTTTTGCGGGTACAAAACCCGAATCAAGAAAAGGTGAGTGGTAGTAGCCACGCCCTTGAAAAAATCATTCACAACTAATATGAATTTCTGCAGAATTTCGAAAACTATTCTGATTATTTACAAATATAAACAAGTCACATGCACATCTTTGTAACCTAACAAGTGAAATCAAAAAATTTCGAGACCCGCTCTCGGGTGAAAGCCCCTCCCCCCCTCGATCCGCCAGTGGTTTTTACAGAAAAAACATTAATATTGGAAAAAATGATCTCCTCAATTACAAAAAGTATAAATGTTGAAAAAACATGCGTTAAAAAACCAATACTTTCAAAAATTTTACAAAAAAATGATTCCATAAGAACACAGAAAGAAATAGAAGGAGAAAGAGATGCAAATAGTAAAAGTAAAAAATTTTTTCCATTCAAAAAAGTGTTTACCTGCATGCCTTCCTTTCCAGCCACCCCGATTCCAACATGTGCAGCTTGAATCATTGGTACGTCATTAGCACCATCACCAATAGCTAGCACCCTACCCTGGAAAATCGATATATTGATTGATAGTGCCGCATATGCACAACCCAGTAACTAACTCACTTTCAGACGTGTTTTTACACATTTTACAATTTCTGCTTTTTCTGAAGGTGTCATACGGTAGCACAACACAGCTTTAGCCCTGAAAAACCATAGGTTCAAAAAAAAAACTATTGTTGGTGGGTACTCACTTTTTAAGAATGGAGAGTAAGGATTGTTCACCAGCTTTTGCCATAAGTGTTGCTTGTGGTGAGAGAATCAAGTTGAATCTGTAACAGTAATCGATAAAAACACAAATTCGATTGACCCCGCCACCAATAACCGATCATTGTGTTCCACCAATAGAGAGCATGCCAAGGGGCGTGGCCTAGCTATCTAATTGGTCCACATACAACTACACCGTTTAAAATATCAACTAATAATGTGGGTTGAACCCAAGGATGGTAATTTCTGCCAGGCTTACCCCTCTCCTCGTATTTGCGTTACATCTTCCGGGGTCTCTATTTTTCTTGTTTCTCTATTGGGCGAAAACAATCCACAAGATCGTGCAATATTTTCAGCAGTTTCTAGCTTGTCTCCAGTCAGGACCCACACCTACAGATCAAGGAATTAACGTCGAAAAAATCCAAAAAAATTCATGCATACCTGTATGCCTGCACTGCGCATTGCAACTATTGTCTCTTCCACACCATCCTGGAATGAAACAATAATTTATTGTGTAAGAAGCACGTACATGGATGAAGAGACGCCCGTGGAAAACTCGTCCACATCCAAAGTGGGCGGAGCTTACTTGCAATCGGTCTTCAATCCCCGTCACTCCCAACAATTCCAGGTCTTTTTCGATCTCATCCGCCTTCTGCGAGAGAAGCTCATCACGATCATTTGAGGTTACGCTCATTGCCTATAATTAGAATTTGAAAACATTTCCGGGACAAGCCACGCCCATAGTGGACGAGTTGTCCACTATTTTTGAATGACCCACAAATCGATAGCTCTCCATGAACTCGTCCCATTCCTCGTGATTTAGCAGTCGCATACCAAATGCCAAAGTTCGAAGACCTCTACAAGAATACTCGTCCAGCCGTTCCTTCAATTTTGAGCAATGGACGGATTCTGCTTCTGTCGGGCGACGCAGTCTAAAGAAAATTTGAAGAAAATCGCGTTCTTCCAACTTTTGTATGCAAAAAATTACCTAGGTAATATTGCAGAATCTGCTCCTTTGCAATACAACAGAGGTCCAGCTGGTGTATCAAGCACTATGGACATACGTTTACGTCCAGAATGGAAGGGAAGAACTTGAAGAATTGGAACTCTTAAAATATTAGGAATTTGACAAACTGTCCAAAGCGTCTGAGGTTGCTCAACTAAGCTAGTGCCCAGATGGCAGATCATATAGTTTATTCGTTGCCGAGAAACTGAACTCCAAACCCTCGCCCAGCACCGTATCCGCTAATTGATTCGCTTAAGAGTACGGTATTGGGCAAGCGCTAAGTTTATTAATCATGAATGAGTCACGTGGGCTACCGTTTGGGCAGCAGATTAAACAGGACATTCCAACCAATTTCCACATGTTAATCCAACTCATCCAAAAAAATTATAAAACTCACTTTTCTTTGGAACCATCCGGTAAACTAATTTTGATGTGTGTTGCTGCCTTGTCTACAAGCGTGAAACCGTAGAGTTTTGCACCTAGATAGAAATTTTTTAGAGCCAAAGAAGAATAAAAATTTGAGTTGGAAAATGTTTAGCAGAAAAAAAGCATACCTAAGATTAACGCCAACTCATCCGGGCTTTCAGCTTCATATGGACACCATTCTTCTTGTGGAAGAAGGGTTTCATGACGAAGTTTACGAATCGAAGCATAAGGAATCCTGATGTTATTTTTTTGAGCCATTATTTCGATTATATCTGAGAACTTACAGATCCTGGATGGGTGAAATGATATTTCTTCGCACAAATTTTGTAAGAGATCCTTTTGAGATGAGCGATAACGGAGTCAAAATTGGAGGCGCCTCCTTCTCGGACGCAGAGGATATGGGAGTGAATGATCGGGGAGATCCTAAGAGATGATTTAAGTACAACCAACTAATTTTTGCCTTCAGTACCTGGAGTGAACGGGCCAATTTCGTCTTCTTCAGGAATTTCCGGCAGATTTGGATTGGCCAGTGAATCTGGCCTTGAAAAAAAAAGATTTATACACAACGATGTGATTATCAATAAGTTATTTGCAATATTTGGTGACGCATTAGACCTTCCCTCGAGAAGGCTCGGAAATTTCATTCTAAGGGACCCGTCATACTTCGCCAAAAAGGCCCAAAAAAGCCCAAAAAGCCCAAAGAAGCCGAAAAAGCCCGAAAAGCCCGAAAGCGCAGAAACGTCCCTTCCGTTCTGACGAAGGCATGTGTGTTGATTTCGCAACCGAGTGTTTTTGTTTCATTTCCTGTCGTCTGCACATCAAAACAATGTCAGAATTATACTAAAAGTTCGTTTCTGCGTTCATGCTCTTTCGTTCTTTTTCCGGCTTTTTTGGGCTCTTTTGGGCTTTTTATGGACTTTTTCGAGCTTTTGGGCTTTTTTGGGCGCTTTTGGGCTTTTCTCGGCGATGACGGGTCATTAAGGGTTCTAGAAGGTGTGCAGGTAACTTGTTTGTAATGACAAAAACAACATAATTATCTAGAACTTTGTGAAATTCAGAACTGATTTTGTGAGAATTTTCCTCTTCTTTCTATGGGTACACTCAGAGTTATTTATATGCCTCTAAATAAAAAAAACATCATAAACAGTACTAACCTTTCCTCAATAGATGCCTGCTTTTTGAGATTTGCCACCATTTCCGTAAATTGATCAAAGCTGATATCAAAGAAGGAAGAGTTCCCAATGTTGTAGACTCCATGCTCGAAATAACCGACCTAAAGGTTCATGGATTTTCCAAAGTGACAGATGAAAATTTATTTGAACTCTAGCTGCTTATTGTTAGAGACTTTTTTCTTTCATGCATCTTTCTCTTCTCTTCCATGGTAAAGTGGCATATTCATCCCCTAGTTGTGAAACAAGATGGCGAAAAAATTATAAGAAAGAAATGGCTGAATAAGTAAACAAATAAATAAAAAATAAACAGAAAATAGATTGTAAAGGAGCAGATAAATAGAAAAAACAAAAAATACATAGATAACAAACCCTCAATAGAATCATCTCAAAAAATCTTATCCGTATCTTCACAATGAAACAAGGACATCAAAAACCTACTTCTAACTCGTCGTGATGTGGAGTTTTATTCACCACAACCGAATTGTTCAGAACCATGTTGTAGAAGAAATGTTTCATAGTGGCATTTGTGCGCCATTCGTTTTTTACTCTAGCTAGTAGTGCTACTGAGGCAACTGGCTGCGTGGGATCTATGTCTTTCTAAATACGCAATTTTGAAAAAGAATGTGGGAAGTATTGAGGACTTACCAAATTTCCCGGGCCATAGTCTTTACGGTCGAATGCACAATTCCGAAATACCATGATGTTCTCTGTGAGTGTACCAGTTTTGTCCGATAATATGTGGGTTACCTAAAAAACGCAAAGAACTGAAATTCTTAAGGTAAACGATCTGAAGGATGAAAGAGAATTTTTTAGAGCGGAGTTAAAGAGGAGGGTAGATAAAAATTACACAATTGAATATAAAGAAAACAAAAATAAAGTCCAAAGTTGCTTACCTGCCCCAATTCCTCTGGGATGTTCAGCGATCTGCAGTCGACTGGACGATCCTAATTGGGTAATTAAACCATGATTAAAATTATAGTAAGATAAACTTACGGATTCTTCATCATATAGTTCAATATCTTGGCTAAGAATATACATTTGAGCTGCTTTGATAATTTCGACAGTGATGTACAATGAAATGGGTACAATAACCTCAAAAATAACACTGCATTTTTGAAAAAAATAGGAGTAGCTATTTTCACCTGATAACATATCACAAATGTGCCAACGTTATACAGACCTTCGAAAAATGGCGTTGGAGCGTCCCATACCACAAATGGATCCTATAAAAATTTTTATATATCCTCATGCCCACACAGTTCCCTTGAAGATCCCTACCGGAATAATTGTGCTTATATTATTTGACGGTGGATGATGAGAAGACCAAATACCCGACATCAATGAGCTTCCTAACACCATCGCTACCAGAATAACAACGCAAACAATAATGAATCTATAACGGGACATATGAATTTAATAAAAAATTTATCAGAATGTGAACTTACTTATTGGTGAGTCGCTCAATTCCAGAGATTTTATGAGGAGTACGACCATTGTTCATCATTACTTTAGTGTCATGTCCTGAAGGGTGAAATCTCAATGATCGAGCTCCAAAAATGACGCAGAAAATGGCTCAGATAACTATCATCTTCCTATAGCTTTGGAACATGAACAATTTACAACTCGAGAAAAACGCGGTTGTTTCTATCTTCCAGGAGTGTAAAAATGATTCGAAAGAATTGAAAAAACAATAAATTTGAAAAAAATAGAAATAAAAATCAAGTAAGTGTAAGTCTATTCAAGCAGTTTAATAATAAGAAAAATAGAAACTAACAAGACCCACCTGCGTACAAAACAATGCCTTCGATCCATGATGTATTTCGCAGACGGCTACCTCGAAGTAACATATTGTCTTTAGTGACAACTTCAAAACATCCTTAATTACGGGTAATTATGGGTATCCTACTTTGAAATACGATGAATTTTCTTCTGGCCAACAAACATATCACATGATTTTACTGGAGTTAAAAAATTTTCGTACCTGGCTCGTACTCAATTTTCGCCCGAACTGTGTAAATGGCCGGATCGGGTGGCTCACAGAAAACTGTCCCAGTAAACTGCGATGGCATGAACTTCGAATCAGGCTGAAACAATCAGAATATAAATCTTTCAAGACCGAGAACAAGATAAAGAATCCAACATCGACAATCAAAATTTCAAATACTTTGCAAATCAAAAATGAACGCGATCAAAAGAATAAAAAAGAATTGAAATATACGTCACTCCTAACCTCTGAGAAAGCCACGTATTGCCTAGGAACAACTCTTTGCTTCAAGGATGTTTCCCCATCTAGATTGCTTGTTTCCACAAAACATGTGGCATTTTCGTCCGAAGACCTAGAATATGAAAGTAATTCTATAAAAATAATAGTAGGCTTGTTCTTGCCAAGTTCACCTTAGAAATAATATATCAGCTGGTATATCCTGTTCATTAGAGACGTGTACAAAATCTCCGACGAGGATATGTTTCCACTGCATTTTTCGAAACATCTGGCGATCCCTGGAAAGAAAGCAATGGTTGTGAAGAAGAATAAATGCTGAAGTAAGATAAATTCGTACCTATCCCATACATGGCACGTGTTATTGTTTATTTTATTGTCGTACCGCCAACGTCTTAAATCTTCGAAACCATCCTAGAAATGAAAAGTCTAATAAGCGGCAAAACTGTGACAAAATAGATTCTAAATACAGGATCAGAAATAATTCAGTTACATAAAAATGTTGAAATTTGAAATGTGGCTAGCGCGACTATCCATACAAAGCTGTTAAAGTTATTTATTTTACGAAATTTAGACAAGCGCCATTTTTTTCCACAATTTTTCAGCTATTCAGACATTATGAAAATTCTGCTAGTGTCAGGCGATGTAGACAAGATCTAATCAAGTAAGTAATATTATGAAAAAATCAATGTGTAACATCACAAAATTAATAAAAATCTTCTAAAAAACAGGTAACTCACCTTTATAAGAGTTGTACCTAGCACAAAGCTTATTGGCACTAAGCCAAGAAATCTTGTGTATGCAGCAAATAGTGGGCAGAAATTTAGCACTAAAAACAGAATATCAGGCACACCAAAAGATACACAAGCAAAATCTTACATGCAATGAACAAAAAATAAATATTCGCATATTTTGTACACATTTGATGTATGATGTTATAGGGTATAAACGTCAGCAGACTGTATTTCGTAGTCGTAATTGAGTTGTTGGTGAATTGGCGAAAATTGTTGAGATCATAACGTGGCTCGTCGAAAAGATGGTTTGGCTGGATCATGCGAGAGCTGAAATTGTCACATTTACATTAATTAGAGACCAGCCAGATAAAGCAGCTGTTGTAGAAGTAGAAATGGAAAACTCACAAGATGGACAGTCACAAACAAAGAATAAGACTTGGACATATTCAATCGCGTGGATTTGCTATCAGTCAAATATACTTACGAGAAGTTCAAAGCAACAGAATTATTTGTCCCATTTTGATGTAGATCTGATGTGGGACAAGAGCCATACAGCAAAGTATTTTTCTTCAGAGGTGATGACTCTGACATTCTGTAAAAGTGAGCCATCACCCCATACCTATGGTTTGGATAAAATTTCGAAATCATTAGATAGACATAAACCATTTCTGTCAGCCCATACAACCATTACGCGTTTATAAGAGGTAATCTTGAGAACTCAAATTTCCATAAAATCATGTAGCAAATATAACCTAATATCTCACAGTAATAATTAGCTGACGTAAGACAATGGAAGGGGAGACAAAGGTGAAACCGTGCAAAATCGGCCAAAATGACCACGATGTTTTCTTATTTCTATCAAAGCTGAAAGGACTTTTTTTCGCAAGGCTGTGGTAAGTATTTCAAAGTCTAAAATTTTCCAAAAATAGTTGGTTATTTGAAAATCTTTTTTAAAAAGTGCATTGACGCGAAGGATTTGAAATTTGGAAATAGTTTTTTCCCGTTTCAACTGCCCCGTAAAAAAATGCGAGGTAGATAAAGAATGTTACGGCAAATTTTTTGTATTGGTTCGAAGTTTTTCCTAATTCTATCGCAATCTCTCAAGTTTAGTTGAAAACTCATTTATCGAAGAAACTAAATTCAAAAATAAAAATTTTCGGACAGTCAGAGATTTCACTCAAAGTAGCATAGAGGAATCCAAATACATTTGCACAGATAAAGATTCGGATATACTCTAACTTATGGACAATTTTTGAGTATGCAGTAGGGTTACATTTTTCATTATTAGTACTCTCATGAGTTCGTGTACAAAATTTTCAGAAGCACGTTACTTATGCGCAAATTCCCACATTTGCCAAACAACTCTCGGAAATGCCTTTTGATCTTATATATAAAGCTGAATGTCTGTTTGTATGTCTGTCTGTCTGTCTGTATGTGTGTACGTATGTTCCGAATAGAAAATTCCATTTCTGAACCGATCCGGACCAAACTTGGCACACATACGCTACGGGCCCCGGCGGGTGTCATAGGCTACTTTTCGTCATCGATCGATATCGATTTTATCGATTTTTATCGATTTTTTTGCTGAGTTCACCTACGGGGCTGGGAGTTGGCACAGGGGGGTAATCGAGCATGGGGATTCCGAATACAATATTGGTTTTCAGGATTATCGATTACTTTTATCGATTTTATCGATTTTTTGCAAAGTTTGAGCTAGGGGGCTGGAATTTGGCACAGGGGGGTAATCGAGCATGCTGATCACCCCCCTTGGGGATGATCAGCATGCTCGATTACACCCCTGTGCCAAATTCCAGCCCCCTAGCTCAAATTTTCAAAAAATCGATAAAATCGATAAAAGTAATGGACGATCTTGAAAACTAATATTGTATTCGGAATCCCCATGCTCGATTACCCCCCTGTGCCAACTCCCAGCCCCGCAGGTCAAAATTTACAAAAAATCGATAAAATCAATAAAAGTAATCGATAATTCTGAAAACTAATATTGTATTCGGAATCCCCATGCTCACCTCCCCCCTGTGCAAACTCCTAGCCCTGTAGGTGAACTCTGCAAAAAAATCGATAAAAATCGGTAAAATCGACATCGATCGATAACGAAAAGTGGACTGTGACATCCGCCGGGGCCCGAAGTGTATGTGTGCCAAGTTTGGTCCGGATACGGCGGAGCCGGGTAAGCCAGCTAGTACGAGATATGACAAGGATGAGAAAAGACGCTATTAAGGAAGATGTAGATGTCTGGTGAGAAGATTACATTCAAACGAATTCATAGAATAAACATAACGGAAACAACGGTCAAGACCACACCCACCCTCGTTCCCTGCTAGCACGGCTACGGAAAATACTCATCGGATTGTGTAAAGGTGCTGACGGCGGAATCCATTTTGAAGATGATCTTCGATGATGTCGTGCAGTGATCATTCTGAACATATTCCAAAAAAACGTAATACGCAAAATAATCATAAACATGAGATAAGACCTTCACAAAATCATAACTGATAACTAACCGTCGCAGATTAAAATTACCCATAATAGTGCAAAGGGGTCGATATTTAACTATCGGTGAAAAAATGATGCTTATCGGAATGCCGTTTCCATGGGTAACGATTCGTTCATTGTTTGCTTAGAGTCCGAACGTAATCATCGACGCGTATGTTATTCATGCGATGTATGATCGCTAGTCGGCTTCGCGCAAGTGAAATGAACTGTAGCGGCATTAGAGAAAACAAGTTTATGTATGAACGCTTTTACCATCAAAGAAAGAGTTCCTTGGGAAATGACCAGACTTCGACTCGGATCGTTTGCCATAAAAACCAAAGGAGAAAGTTGGAACAATATTTTGCAGTTTGTCATTTTAAATCAAATTTGCCAGAACTTGCAAATAAAAATCGAAAAGGTAGATGGCGATACCGTAAACACATAGCATAGTAAAAATATGCATAAATGCAAAACACAACCGAGAAAATCGAAATCGATTTCGGAAGATGACGCACCTGGACTGATAAGCATTGCTGCCAGTCATCTGACGAGACGTTGCTGAATAGTCGTGAAGAATTCCATTTCCACGTCTTTGCAGTGACTAACATCTTTTCGGATCTGTAAACATCAACGAATGGAAAATTTTATTGGAGAAGAAAACAACTCACTTTTCCCCGCGTGAAAGGAGAGATGGCGACGAAGGACGAAGGTTGATGCGTTGATTCCTTGTTTATATTAGGCTGATGAAAGTCTTGCACCAGTGATAAAGACAGATACTCATTTTTCTTGCAAATCTTTTAGATGAGTTACAAGAAAAGATGGCAAAGCTGTGGTTCATCAGTTTAGCATGAGAAATAGGAAATTTCGATTACCATGTCTCCGGAAACCATGACTCCAAAAAATGTCTTATCCACTTATACTACGGAAATAGATCCATGTTTGCAATATCTTTTATACTTTGATAAAATCAAAAGTGAATCGGACCAGACTTTTCGTTTGAGGATGGAAGTGCGAGACTTCTAGTTTGAACCAGTTATTTGTGCTTTTGTAAGTTGCGCTTTCATGAAATCTCATCATTTGTTGTGTAAAAAAACTTCTAATTTGACCAGATTATTTGCTTTTTAAAATGCGCTTTCATGAGTTTCTTCACTTCCACTGGGTAAAAACAATCTCGACCATTTTTATCTAAACAAGACACCTACAATCATCAGATAAATGGTAAATGGAATGCAAGGTATGTGGACTAATACAAATACATTTAACAATCAGATAATGAATGATTTCGCAGAAAATTTGATTTCATAGATCTAAATTTGATTTACACACTACTCTCTACTACTATGAGTGAATGGCTTATTAAAGATTCTTGGCATCGAGAGATATTCTTGACAAGAAAAATCGGGAATAAGTGCGGGTTTAAGAGAATGATTCTTATTACACCCATATGTTACACATGACAATAGCGGAATCACAGATAAACAAATTATTAGCTAGAAGAAGCATAGGGGCTACAAAGACAACCACAGAACAATATAAAGCTGATACGTAGATCACACACATTAAAGCCTTGTCATAGAAGAGCAAGCTGTTCTTATTAAGCTCAAAGTAGAAGCGGACCTATACTTTTGATGGGGATTGAACACACATTTGTTAGACTTTAAGTTGCGAGCGGTGGTGGCGTAGATTGGTGGCAAATGCATACGACTCAAAGGCAGTATCCAAACAGACATGATATCTGGATTTCCTATGTGCTATTTGACTGAGAGGCTTTAACTACGCCGCTACAATAAGCGAAAGCTCAAAAGGTGCATTAGTGGCGGAGAAATCCAATTTCAAACTTCTGCCCAGACCGTACTGGAAGACGATGGGTGCTCAAAAGTACGGTCTGGAATAAAGCTGGATTCCTCGCCCAAATACGAAATTTATAAGCTGTCGCTCAAGAAGTGGGTTACTTAGAACTCCCAAAGCAATTCCCACAAGAAAGTACTGAGATTTGTTTAGATACTGCCTTAAACGGCAACATGAAGGTTTATAACGCGACTTCAACTAGTACCGCCACTGTTACATTCTATAGATTCGCATTCGAAATTACTCTTGATTTCAAATAAAGCTTTTTCAACAGATCTGAGCAATCTTCAGCGCTGGGAAGCTGTCGAAGATCTCTTATAAACTGTTCCGGGGTAATAATGCGGTCAGAGCCTATGACAACTTCCCAAGGCTTCATAGCTTCCGTCACTTCGTACGCGGCTCGCATTTCCGAGTATGCAAGGCCTCCGACAATAAAGATGAATAGTTTTGGTCCACTTGGGCCAACAGGTGCCTCCTTGTGCCATCGACCATAGCGAGCAGATCTGGCTATACCAAAGCCTTGATTTGTACGGTTGTTGGGTAAAAATGGGTATTTCCTTGAGTCAAGTTTACCATCAGTGGCATCTTCCATGACATCCTTGATTACCGGAACCCAACGGGAGGTTTGGTAAACTTGCTCATTTGGCCTTTGTCTTCTCGAAAGAGCTGGGGTTCTCCTTCCCGATTCATTAATTACGTTTATTCCCAGGGAACTCAAGTTTGTTAATGTGTCTCTCTCATTCATGGGAATATTAGCGTGTTGTAGCATTTTATCAAGATTTTCTTCACTGACCCCATTTTGGCTCAAAACATAGAGCAAAACAAGCCTCAGTCGATCCTCCAGCTTCACCTCCGGATCTATCAAAAGCGGTGCCATCAACCTCACCGGATCCTTCACCTTTTCGCCATTTACATCAAATTGGGTTGCTATGTCTTGCTCGACTTTGCACAGCTTATCCACACCATTCTGATACTTATGCATACAATCTTCCACCAAATGAAACTGGCTCGTAAACCTATGCAACTCCTTCTGATGCTGCGGCATTTTCTTTATCAAGTCGGACAGATCCTTGATGGATTTAACATTTGCAACAGCTTTTGAGGCATCTTTAGTGTCCCCTAACTTTTTCAGTCCTGCAATAATCTCCTGCGATACATCTGCTATGTGTTTGTGGCGAGTGTCAACCCAAAGTTCATCGTTTTCATCGAGAATAGTTTCCTGATTCTTTCCGCCAGTTTCGTAATGATAGACATCGTTTTCGATATCGAGCACGTCGTGGCACATCGCTTGCAAGGTCAGCTCATGTAGAATCGGAGTTATTGCGTCAAAACCGCGATCTGTAAATCGCAACATAAATTTACAATAGAGCAACATACTATGAATTTCAAATCAATGTAACATTGCGTGTTCCGCAAGTATCGTTGATTCGTTGGCCGCACGGACTGCTCAAACGCTGCGGACCACGCGCGGCGCGGCTAAATGGTCGTGAGAGTATGAGTTGTACAATAGCGAATTTGTATCGAGGCAAGCGTTTTAGCTCGCGGCGCGTGCTCCGCAATGATATCCAGTCCGTGCGTCAACGAATCAACTATATGTATTTTTCCCCTAAGCGCTACCTAACACAAAAAGCGAATTTGGACAGCATACCGGTGGGAATTTGCCTTGTCTTGAATTAAAATGCCTTTTTGTTATATATCGAATATATACAAAACATGTGGTCAATTTCTTACTTTCAATGGAAAATGTGTAATTGTTGTCGGATCTCAAAAATGAACAAGCACTGATTTGAGTTATTTGCTACCAAATTAATGGTCAAAAGACCATTAAAGGGGGGGGGGGGGGCTAAAGCTGAATAACAAATTGTGGGAGCTAAGGGTCCGGGCTGAAGAGAAAGAATGTTTAAACAAAAAGTAAAGACGATAGAGAAGAAATATAGAACGTTTGAAAACAAGAATGTAAGAAGAAAAAAGCAAGGCCTAATTACCACTTACCTATTATTAGCAGCTGGCTTTTAGCTTTTCCACCTCCTTCACCCATTTCAGGATCATCTGCTTTGTATGCGTCCAATTTCTGTTGGACAAGTTGGGCAAGGTCGAGGTTAAGTTCGAACTCGGCACGATATCTAAGTTACAATTACCTTTATAAAAGTAGCAATAACTCGGTAAAAAATACCGTAATTACCGTATAGTCGGGTACTCCTTCAGTGTAGCACAAACACTCGCTAATTTTTCAGCAATTAGTTCGAGATCATTCTGATTTTTGGAAAAGATCATATCGGAACCCAACGAGAAAACCTATAAAATACCTTCTGACTGTCGAACAATGGACATTATGAAGTCTTTTATACCTGACTTTCGTATGGAATAAACCCGATATTGATTTCCTTCAAAGTTTTGATATGATGAGCTACTGAGTTGTGGGAGAGCTTCGAAAAAAGATCTTCGGGACATGCTGCTGTGAAGAAAACATGGGCACATTTATATTGATTTCGCCCAGCATAGTCGCTAATAAGACAGTCGATCTAGAATCTTCATCAAACAATAGAAATGAAAAGATAGAAATCAGTTGCTCACCGATTCACTACTCGGCTCTATGATATAGATTGCTTCTAGGCTAGGAAGTGGCTCCCTTCGCTTTGTTAAGTCTTCGACTATGGTGATGCCATCTAGAAAATACAGTTGGAGTTTAGAAAATAATCAAACTTCAGATAATCAATGTAAAATATGAAAATCAGCTTAAAAAACAAGGAATACGGTCTGTCAACTACGTACTCCCTTTCGCGTAGGAACTACGCATGCGCAACGCGTGCGGACCTCCGCTCGATGAAGCGAATTTGAATGCGCAAGCATACCCACGCGAACGTGGCGCGAAGCTCTAGCGTGTCGATAATGCTTACGGAAAAGGGAGCACGTGCTTGACACAGATATAATAAAAATGACACAATGGAGACTTCGTGCCAGAAGTGAAGAGTAAAAAGGGTAAAAAAAAGAATAGATGAAAAAAATCGGTATTAATCGCACAAGAAATCTAAAAATGACAAAACGAAAAAGTCTTACTTTCCATGATGTCGTGCATTTTGCAACAAGCCGAGATCATGAGCATTGACGGTTTGTCGACGACCAAAGCGTTGAAACCTCTTCCATCCGGTTTCTTCAGTGGACAAATCACTTCATTTAGAAGTTTGTCGGCAACGACTTGTCTTAGCGACATTCTCTTCACATATGAAGAGAAGGAAGGTTGAATTTGCGGTTTTAATAGCTCTCCACGATTATTCACACGTAATCGATAAATTGCTGAAAGCAATAGTCATCAAAACTGCGATTTTATGGCCTGTGGAGGAGAATGTGGATGGAAATAACGGGTCATATGCTGCCTCAAGTATTCTGACTTCACTGAAAGCGTGTCATGCTATTTGAAAAGGGATATTCGCCCAGTTTTGTTTACAAAGAAAGTCAAGGAGAACAGGTCCTCCAAACAGTCATTCAAAGCTGGTCGTATGGAAAAGGACGTGTAAATAAAAAGACAGGGTAAAAAAGAGACGAGATAAAGAGATAATATGTTGCGCCAGATACAGCTGCGACATACTTTTCATCGAAAACATTCCGATAGCATCTGCTTGCCTTTAAAATAAAGCGACTTACAATTTACCTACTTTTGATTTTCGCTACATAAAGGATCTGGTAGCATCAACAACAACAGAAAACGTTTTACTCAACCGAAACTGAAGAGATGAGTGTATGATAATCATGTCGGCAAAACCACAAAAGCAATCTCTGACGTTGTGCATAATAAGTGCAACAATCAAGCCAAATTCCCTTTCGAGTTCAAAACGTGTACTCATTCTAACTAACATGATTTTCGAATTTTTCCAGCTTTTTTACTTATCAGCTGCATTCATCGTGGATTTACTTTCTTATACGGTTTTGGAACAGAAAAATAGCATTCATTAAACCCCAGATCAAAATTTAATCTGTCATATTTTAAAGACAGCTTGTCATTTTGATATGATCGCTGAATCTTCCAGATTTTTTGATAAACAAGATAGGGATACCGAGTACAAACTTTCTTCACCTTATTGACAACTATATTCGAGACAATACAAACATTAAATAAATGCTGAATTTTAAGGAAAGTTTTCCACTCTGTTCAGATTCTAGTCGTCTCGACAAAACTAACTCTAACAAGGAAAGGAAGTTTAGTCGAAGTGGCACTTCGATAAGATATGGGTATCGCTTTAAAGGGTATAAGATGCTGATTCCAACCCTATCTTTCTTATCTGCTGCGTCTCTGTGCGATGAGCTATGAAGGTTATTGTGAGCAAAAATCTGAATATGCAACAAGAATGAAACTAGTCGTAACATTTTTCCTAGGGCTTTAACTGATTTTCGGATGCTCTGTGCAACATATATTTCTACTTCAAACGCATGTACGTAATGCTGCTTCATTAGCTTGGAAAAGTCAACTTTTTTTTGCACCGGTCATGCGTTGGAATTTTCACCCACAAAAACTTTCACAACTCCTTACTCAGAAATCTGCAGCAGATAAGAAAGGTAGATTTGAAATCAGCGTTTTATACCTTTCAAGGTAGTATATATCTCATATTGAAAGACCACTTCGGCTAACCTTCCTTCCCTTGTGTGTAGATGATATGAGCTTAAACCATTAACTACTTTGTTATTTAGATTCTTCAAAATTTGAAAAATTAAGATTTCGCAGCAAGAGTCTACAAGACCACTCAAATAAAGTTGCCACCTAAAAAGTTCATTCCTCTTTCAGATAGTGCTACAAAAAATCTGTGCAATCACAGTAGCTGTCGCTAAGTGCTCTCAAAAACGAAAACATTGATAAAGTCTTACACTATCTGTTATCAACATTTATGTAGAAAAGTAATTTTGGAAGAAATTAGAGCAATAAAACATAGCAAACACTGCGTGAAAACTTCGAGAAGTATATGGAAAAATGTATCGAGTAAACTTACTTTGAAGTCGTAGTTTGAATTTAGGAGGTAAAGCTGCATCAAAAAGTCCTATAACTTTCTTCATTCGTAGTTTCAGTGAAAGCGAGAAGCCTTTCGTCAAAACTGGACAGATTTATCACACCGTGCTATCGATTTTATTCAAATTTACGCATATTTTATTCTAACGCGCAAGTGATGTAATGCTCCAAAGTCAACAGTAGGGCAACTATCAGAACAATTTGCTGTACTACGACCTCCACGCGCCAGTTCTTACTTAATTGTAAGCCAGATACGAATACGGTAATCATAATTACCGTAATCTCCCAACACTGAGCAATATGCGTATTTTTTATTTTCTCAATGCAATTTATATATATCAAGCATAGTATATACAAACAAACAATGCATAAATACATGAACATGATCAATAATCAGCCGACAACTAACAATAAAATTGAACCTATTGACACAAAAAACAACTGGTTGTACTAAAAACACTAGTACTAAACTCTCACCAAAGCGGGAAATCTCTTGGTGTACAAGAGATGAATAGACAAAAATTATCACAGCCAGGGAGAAAACTTCGAGAAAAATTTTTTTCTCACGCTCTAAGGACTACAGAGATGCAATCACACTAAGGCAAAGGATTCAGAAAAAAAACAAATGATGTTTTGGTTCTCCAATTTGGTCTTGGATGCAACAACCTTAAAGTGCTTTTGGTAAGAGAGAAAAAACTAGAGAGGGGAGGGGAAGAGGGAGGGGAGAACAGCTCGGCACAAAGCATTACATAGTCTGCGAGTATAGACTTAGAAAAAATCATTTTTAAGCTCCAACAATAAAAGCCCTTTTTACAGCACCATGCATGAATTTTTGACACCAGGGCAAACCCTTCCTAATCTAATCAATTACCTGTACGAACATAATTGGCTCAATGGCAGCAGGGGCGTGGCGCTCTATGGCCAGTGCAAAAAGTGGGCGGGGCAGTTGTGCCACAAGGGATCCCTATCTCTTTTCTATTCTAGATGACCGAGTCATCGCCAAGCGTAATTATGGTGACATTATTCGATGTCTGATGGACACGATCAGATGGGGTTCTTCTTTGCTCCCTCCATTTGTCTACGTCCCTTCGCGTAAGAGTTCCGTCGTCGAACTCATCGTCATCACCTCGGACTACCGTAACCATTCTGCCAGTATGTTCATCACGTATCGATGATGTTCTTGCGCTTGATGTTGGTCTTCTTGGTTCAAAGCCATCACTAAAACAAAAATGTACAGTTTTTTCAAAGGGTAAAAATAAAAATGTACAATTTTTTCAGAGGATAAAAACAAAAACGTATAATACAATTTTTTGATATATAGTTCGTCAACTAAGACATTGCCCAATCGGCAGCTCATGTGATTCAGTTGCAGTTCAGAGACACACTTTCAAGCTTTGGTCCAATACCGTATTCAAAAGGAGCTGGTTGAAGTGAGTACGGTACTGGGTAAGAGTCCAGATTTGAATATCTCGGCCGCGAATGAGTGGTGCCACTCGAGCAATGGCATAAGTAAAGCCTGCCGATAGTTTCCCACATGGAAAGTTCAGGTACCCAGGTCAGTCTGAATAGCATAAAGAGTGTAGGACGCACCTGTCAGCAACAACTTGGCGTATATAACCATGACCGTTTGTGGGCATAGGATTCTGTCGTGGATCAGGTGGCGGAATGTGCTGATTCTTGAACGAAGGAACTCGTCGCGTTGGAATCTAAAAGATGATTGCACAGTGACGTCATTTGGGACCAAACTAGCCACCACCAACCTCGAATGGGATCTCCTTTCCATTTGGTATAGGTTGTCTATTTTCATGAAGACTGGTGGTAGACGCTTGCGCATCAGAGGGTAGTCTTAAATGATAGGATTATACCCAACCAATTTGAGCGAACAGAATCTAAATGACGATTTCAAAAATTTGAAACCTCGTGCCAGGTGCAGAAGGTGTTCTTGAATGAACGACTGGTTTTCGGCTTCGCCGCGGATGTGGTGATCTCCCAACAGCTGTAAGAAATCAAAAGTTATGGTAGCCTTTACTTGGTGTAAATGTTTGTTCTTAAAAATTGGAAATATTCCTTTTTGCTAAATCACAATCACAAGACTTCCTGGTTGATTCAAGCAAGTAATAAACTTGAAATCCTCGTATTTAAGGCTCTACTCTGTATGCATAATGCGTGCAATCGCGCATATCAAATAACAAATATCCAATTACTTAAACATTAGAAGTAATAGGAAGAAAACAAAATTAATGGTTTCTCTAACAGCATGCAGATCTTATTACATCGTTTCTGCGATTTCTAACAAACTCATAAGAAGTTGCGAGTGTAGTCCTAAATTTCAGTGATTTTTTCTATTCCGAACACATCATGAAGTGTTACGAAAATAAATGAAAGCTGTCAATTTAGATATTGCATGTGACTCTAACAAGTTCTCACCTCTCTAAAAATAAATCGCTTAGTTAAAATCAAAAACAAAGCGCCGCGAAGCTACTTTCATAGCTTTGTTAACTCAAAATTACGCTGTCATATAGTATCTTTCCAATACTTACGCAAATGCCATGAAGGCAGCTGCTCGTCAGAATGACTACTTTGTGATATTCATCGTTCTCGGTTCCCCTGGATGAGCTAAGTCCAAGAATGTGTTGCAGCTTCAAAAAATATCAATAACCAGACTCAAAAAACGCTATTTGGGCGGACGGCGTATGTCTGCCTCTAAAGTGCCATTGGCTCGTGGGTACGGTGGCCAGTGTCTCCACTCGCGAGCCAATCGCGCTCTAGAGGGCAGGCATACGCCGTCCACCCAAAAAGCACTTTTCACATCTGGAAAAGGGGGTTATTGATATCTTTTAGGGCTGCAAAGCATCTTAGACTTAGCTCATCCAGAAGAACCAAAAACGATGAATACTAACGTTGTCATTCTGCCGAGCCGTTGCCTTTAATGCAAAAGTTCAGTTTTACTTCACTCTGGCGGTGTTACATTGGTATAGACCAGTGGCGGACCGAGGGGGGGGGGCGCCCCCCCCCCCCGAGAATGGGTCGCGAAATTTTTGAAACTTACCTATAAGGGTTGTAAAAATGTGCAAACGACTTGTTTGCACTTGAAAATAATTAAAATAATTTTTAAAATTTTTTAAAATGCATTTTAGCCTTATAAAAAAAATTTTCGGGGGCGTGGCGTCAGCCACGCCCCCTTTTTTCAGACTTTAGGGGTCGGGGACCCGCAAAAATTTTGAGAAGCACCCCAAAAATTTTTTCGGAGTGCGTGGCTAACGCCACGCACCTTCTTCAGAAAAAAATTTCTGTCGCGCCTCCCCCCCCTCCGAAAAAAATTTCTCGGACCGCCACTGGTATAGACACATGTGTGCAAAAGGTACGAAATTCTTTCAAGTCTCTAATGAAGGTCGCCTGGTGCGGCAGAACACAAATTTGCTGCACATCTGAGACTCGCTCAGCACCAAGTTCTCAGAACCAAAGCATTTGCAAATGAAAGCCTTCACATGGGCAATGCGACATCGGACATGAAAGCTCAAAGTACAGATTCCAGGCAATTTCCAGAAATGCACTCAGGAAAAATGCAAATCAATGTAGAGGAACGAATTCCACCCATATCCGAATTCGTGGGCTACTAGCCTTCACGTGGTTTGCAACAAAGGCCAAAGAATCAGAAGTCCGCGGAAGCTGCTACTGGCGCTCGTCTTCTTCACGAATTGAGCGGTGCCTATTTGGACATACAGGTCACGGTTATATTGCGTTAATGCTAAATTCTCCTTCAATAGAACCAGTCGGTAAGATGCAACCCAGAAATAACTGACAGTATAAAACTAACCCTTCTAACATATAACATCCACACATGATTATCTGAGCTAGCAATTTATTCAACTAGTAGGATAAGCATGCAATTCTTCGACGAAAATATACAAAGGAAGGAAGCAGGTAGCAAGCAAATCACACAAGCAAACAGATCAAGCAAGCAAGAACCAAGGAGCACAACACAAAGCTCACAACATTCACAGATCAGGCAATGAAAACAACGGAAAGCACATGCAAATTTCTAGGTTGGCTTTAACAGTCTCTAGAAAAGATTCCTAGGTTTTTATTTTTAGATCAACTTATGAGCACCATACTATTCCCAGTATTTATTCGGCTTTGTTACTATGTGCAATTGCGTAAGTAGTCTGTTCGATTTTGAAAGGTTTCAATCTAGGTTTGAGAGTACATTTGTTTTGGAACCATAAGGCGAAAAAGCGAAGAGTGCGAGTTAAGTAAAGCTTGTCTCAATTGCAGTGTTCTATGCCCGATGTCAAGCATCCACAGCGCGAGAGTCTCGCGTGCTATCCGATCAGTAAGGCCGTTTTGACTGCTCGAGCCAAAGGCCACGAACGCTGCGGGATACTCGCAAAGGCGATATGCTGATCACGGAGACACTGCGACTGACACAGTTACATTTAGCACCATTTATAAACTCTTCTCTTTCACAAAACATTCTCCAAATATCTCTTCAAAGAATGCTTAGCGTAGCTATATCTCCTATTTCATCACTATCACTATCGACATCTTTGTTAACGTAGTATTCATAGTAGAACTCGTACACTTCGTCAAATGCACTATCAAATTCTTGCCACTCACAAGCTGCATGACTTCTCCGCGATTTGATCTCTTCCTGTTCTTCTCGAATAGAAGAGATCGGCTTGGACAGTATAGGGCCAAGTGCTTTCGTTGGAACTTCTGGGAGATCATCAGGTTTTGGTGGTGGTGGATAGTGAAGACCATCACTCTAAAAAGTTGTTGATGTAAAAAATATATTGAAAAACAGAAGAGCAAAGGAATTTCATTAAAATCTACCTTCAACCTGCTCAGAACCTCCCTCAACGAATACATGGTCTCATCGTCCGAATAACCAAAATTGTTGGCGATTGTGTTCTGTATAAAATCCATAAAAGTTTCCATTTGCAGCTTTCTTATGGATTCTGAAATAAAATACGATGATTGAGGGGTAAAAGAAGCATCCAGAAAACTTACTCTCATGCATTTTCATTATATTCAATGCCATAGCTAGCAAGATTGGATCTCCTTCAAGTATGTAAACATCCCATAATCTGCAAGAGACAGAATTTGACCAAAAAACTCAGTATTCAAAAGTAATAAGTTCGAGAACAAAAACATTCTGTACTATGCTGTCACAAAAAAAGGTTAAAAAAACAGAACTACGATATTACTTTGAAAAAAAAACAGCAAAACCAAAAAAGCCATATAACGGCAAAAAAAGTAATTTGATAAGAAGATAAGCTCACCTCAATGCTAATGAAAACGGTACCCGATCCAGAAAACAACCAAACCACCATTTGGTGAGGTAAATATAAGGAATATCATTCTTTTCCTGAAATGAAATGAACAATTAAAATGCAAAGAAGATCACTGACTGTGAAAAACCACAGCAAAACCCACCAAATGCTTGTATACCCGTGGTCGATACTTTTTGAGCACCTTTTTGAAATGAGCTTCGAACCGAGACAATTTAGGAAAACCGGGAACAAAGAATCCTAAAACAGAATAAGAAAATAAATGATAAAGAAAGAAATGGTGCAATGGATCATAATAAATTGCACTTACCATGCATAGTATGCTTTTTCCCCACCATCAACGCATGTATACACCAAAAAGTGTCTTCCTCATCTAGATACATCAAAAACAAAGCAGCAATTTGGCTCATCCCTGTAATACAAAATCATAATCTTCTAGCAAACAATTTGTTATTTTTATATATTATTTCATTACCTTGACAGTAACCAACTTCCGTATTGTACATAGAATATGCAGCGAGAACATTAAGTAGAGATTGTTGTCTAAAATACCGTGATCCCTTATAAGAAACATAAGTAAAGTATCGTAACTTACTTGACGTCGTAACGTCTACGAAATGATATATGGTCCCTATAGGTTCTGTTTATATCGAGATCAATTTGTTTGATATCTTTTGATACAAGTCGAGCTCTCATTAGTAATTGATAATAGACATCCGGTCGTGCTTCCTTCATATCATAAGCACCAAGTAAACGAGGCCAGATCTACAAAGAAACATCACAAATTCAAATCAAAAAAAGCTTCGAAAATATAGACCTTTTAAAGCAACAATTAAAAATTCCACCGCTAATAAGAGAAAATTCTCAGCGATAAAAATTATCACGAAAGCATAAGTAAGGAAAAATATTGAAACCCCCACTTACCGTCATGCGCAATTTCTCCGGGATTCCCTTCCACGTTCTTTCTTCCAGCTTCTTAGGTATTCGACCCTTCTTCCATGCCTAATAAAACAAAATGGATAAAACGGAAAACAATCTAACCATGCATAACCCTCTCGTACATCAAGCAAATCAGGATGTTATGGCAAAAAAATTAGAAAATATTAAACATGCTTAAAAATGGCATTACCCTCATTTCCACATTTCCAAAAGAAAATGAATGCATATGAAACATCAAAAGAATTATAATGAAGATACAAAAAATATTAGAAACTAACTGCTTCCATTGCTAGCCATTTATTCACTCGTCTTATTTCTTTTTCTACTCTTCGCCGATTTGCACGTTCTTCTTCGGTAGCTTCGTTGGCGTCTTTGCTGAAAAGAAAAACCCAACTCACATTAAATCAAGCCAGTTAACATCCGGAAAAAACAAAAACTTACTGCACAAATCCAAAGCGATCCATCTTCGCATAGACGTCAAACTCTGGATTCTCCCAAGGGTCGATGTCCTTCGATTCGGGGCCCTATACAAAAGCATTTTAAGCGTTTTTGATGACATTGATGTTCAATAGAGCATTGTCAATGTGATGTTATGAATGCGAGTGACCTCCTTACGCTGCACATTCTTGACCCCATAACAGAAAAGAAAAAAATCGCTTGGCTTTGTCTTACCTTTTCATACTTCAAGACTATATTGTCTCTTTCTTCTAATTCTTTCAACTCTGGATCATCCTCTTCTTCGCTGCTGGACGTTTGCTCATCTGCTGAAACAAATCTTCACAGGGATGTTGACAATGCTTTTTCGATTAAATGTTGAAAAAACTTCCAGTCTTTCTCTTTCCTCCTGAATATGCTCCCCCTAATCCACCAATGTAATTTTTAGAAAAGCACTCACACAGACGCTTGACTTTTCAATTTTTATCGTGATATCAGACATTTACTTTTTTTCAGATCAGAAGTGATAAGTCAGATCTTGTGGTCTTTATTTCGTAACGGTGCACTGGTTTATTAGATAATCTGATTTCTGCACATGTCTCCAAATCTAAAACTGTTTCCGATTAAGGTAAAAAACTGAAAGTCTTTTACCAAGACTAGAAAACTAAGTGATTTTCCAAACCAAATTTGACAACAGAAGTAATCACACGAATACAAGAGCCTGATTTAATGCTAAAGTCGAGTTAAAAAATAGCACAGAATAATCTTACCATTTCAACTGTGAATACATTAGTATGCAACATATATTAGCTCGAAAAGAAGAAGATAATCATATATGCAAATGCATTACATATTTCGACGATCGCAGAAAAATCATATAAATAACTCATATTTCTCTTGCGAATTCTAAAACCCTCCCCCTCCCCCTCCTCCCCCAAACCAAACAGAATATTTGAGCACATTTTCTGGTAGAGCACAAATCAACAACCCCTACCAAACGGATCTTTCTTCAGATCATCCTTTGACGCGCACAACTTCGAGAACGAACGACTTAATTGTTCTTTGATCGGTTCGCTCAGTCTCGACTTCAACTGCTCCTTCACTCTCAAGCTCGCATGTCGAATTAGTGCGATATCTCGCGCAAAAGATGGTGACTGGGGTGAACCAAGGCGGAACGATGGAGGTCCGGAGGACGGAGAGCTGCTAGTTGGTGCAAATAAATCATGGTCGAGAGCTAGTTCTCTGCGGGTGACTCGGGGTGAAACATCATCGGCGTCGGAGTCGAAGGAGATCACTGGTAGAGTTAGGGTCATCTCTTAGTACAGGTGGGATTGTGGCGTGCTCGGTAGACTTACTAGAACCTAGAACTGCAATAAATACTTGAGAGTACAAAACTCGAGGGGAAAAGAACAACACTAGAAAAGGAAGGCAAAATGAATCAACTTGAAATGAATTTAGAGTGCGAGATCTAGCTCGAAAACCACTTTAATAACAGATACGACCAAAACAACTAATTCTGACAGGAATCTTCTTCGAACAAGATTTCCGCATAGTCGAAGCAAAAAATTAGAGCTTTATCAAAATTTTCTGAAAAAAATTCATCTACTCATCACTTCCTAGAACTAGATTTCACAAAATTCAAGGATAAATTTGTTACAAATCAATTTCATGCGAGAAACGGTTAGGTTGTCCTATACGTCTTGCACAAAAAATCGTCTTGGAAAATAAATCATAAGTTTTTTCATAATATATTTCCCAGACAAAACACATTAAAATCTAATTGTGTACGTCATCTGCTGTATTTTGGTATAATGAAAATTTATTCCGAATGAGATAGAAATTTTGAGATAAAAAGTTTGAGAGCCTTTGTGCTGGAAAGAGCATGATTTTTTTGTCTTCAAATGAAGCAAAACAAGCGAACTTTGGAGGTTAGAGAAGATAAGGATTTTTTAGAATTATGTTGCAATACTCAATGGACCACCTAATACTAATGAGAAAACGAAACAGTGACATAAACTACATTTTTTGTGCCATTGACAAGATCCAATTATCTATTCTTTGCTCTAAAAACATCAATTTCTCAACAGTTGCAGATGTCACATGCCAGGAATTCATATAGGATTAATTAATCGAATCGCTCGGATATTGACATCCGCTGACAGGACGGCATAAAAAAGGAGGAAGCAGTAGAGCACATTCTAGAAAAACACTCCAAGAGACTTGCTCACGAGAAGTAAGGAGTAAGAGAAAAAATCTGAAGTTGGAAGCTTGTAATCGTGAGCTTCACATTGGCAGATGCAGGATTATAGGCCTACTCGATAAAAACACATCAGAATTATTTTTGCGGAAAACTGCTCATATTTCCTCCGCAGCATAAGCTTATTAATTTCGTGCTGGACTAACTGTTGATCAAATAAGGAAAGCTTTAAATCTGTAAAAAAAGGTTTCTAAGCTGAAAGCTTGGCAAAAACTCACAGAATTAGTGACGGAAAGCTGCAAGAAAGGCCTAATCCTACGCTTATTGAGCAAAAATTTCGAGCTGATACTTATCAACAGGATTTCTCCTTAAAAAGGGAAACCCTACACATCAAAAGCAGAGCATCACACTCAAGGAAGAAATATCCACAACAATATATCACGGTAGTAAGAGATATTGACACTGATGCTTAGTAACGCTTTCTCCCACGGATCTTGAGATATAGCGCAGCAGATGAGATTATAGCCATAGTAAATAGTAGGTAAGACATTCAAGCTTTTCCGGAACAAAAAAGTTCTTTTCACGTCACTTCAGAAAATCCAAAAGTTGTATCACATTTCTAATTTTTATTATTCGCCTATCACAGTTCACATATGACTAATCTATTACTAACACAAATTGAGTAAGTGATCTCCTGAATGCCAGTAGTGCATTTTTTGAAATTAAAACTCTATCTCTCTTTTGTCTTGAGTTTACTGACAGATCAACAATTGTAAAAAGCGCTACATTTCAAAAAACGGACAATTGTGAAAAGATTGAATTCATGTAATGGTTGTTGTGCATTAGATCATCGCAATGCCAGAGCAAATCTCAGGATTAAAAGATTTCAAGATATTTCTCAAAAGTACAGACGTAAAAGGGCAACACTCATCACAGAATTTGAACAAAACAAAACACAGCAAGGTCCGAGCTCAGTTACTGAAGAAACCACAAATGTCCAGTAAGGAGATAAACACATCGTATTTTGAATATTCAAAAACCATCCTAAAAATCTATAAACAATCTCAAAAAATTCCATGTAGAAAATTTGCAGCGATTTGTCCCGAAATCAGAGCAATGGCAGAAACTACCAGAAGATTGGCAAAAAACTACCAATATCGCTAAAGTGGCTCGTTGCAACGTGCTATTCCACAAAGTAGCCTCATAAATGAGATCATAAGAACAATTCGTGCGTTCAATGCCCTCTATCCTAGGAATGGTCTCATAGAAAACGCAGGATAAATAATGCAAAAAAGTTGTCAGTTTAGGTATGTTGAGTTGCTATACGAACAGAGAATGTAAGCCGCCGCGATTTTTAACACCTCGAAAATGCAGCATACGCGAAGGCGAAAAAGATAGGAAGGAGGCAAAAGGACTGATAAAGTTCGCGCAGAAAAAAAGAAGCCATACGAAATTCTTTTTACTATATGCTCGTTACCACAACAATCCAAGGGACCATTAGAGCGTGAAATTTCACTCTCAAACACTAAACAGGTCAAGGAAATGAACTTTTACGAATTTTTTCAAAGTATTGCACACAAGCCAGAATTCCTGGCATATTTTCTTGCCCACACTAATGTTCAAACATAACAGTCAAGATGAAAATCACTTCCAAAGGCTGCAGAATATTATAATCTAAAATTAGCCAAGTATGTAGCCATAAGGCCAACGCGACAAATTGTGGTAAAGATAGAAAAGCGCTATGCAAGGCTCTTAACAATTTCGCTCAAATCAAGCCGAATTTGGGATTTGGGAGACATTTACTAGCCAATTTATCAAGATCCAATCTGGTAAGAAGAGTTGTTTGCGCTATGGTTCAATGATGCAAGAAGGAAGCGAGTACATCTGATTCGATGAGAAAAACAATGGGCCAAATCTGCTTACTTCAAAACAAGGATATCGCAGTCTTAATATCATGTACTACATATTATAATATCATCAACATGAGAAGTGCTCAGAAATATGTCTGGAAGGGTTTCTTAGGTGGAAGTTGAGTAAGATGTCTTGAATCACTGCATGGCGGGAAGCTCAAGCAAGTAACTCGTCTAGGAAGCTTCAACTCCAAGCCCTAGCCCAGTACCGTACTTTTTGTAAGCGCACCAATTAGTCTCATACGGTATTGGGCAAGACTTCAGAATTGAATCTCTAACCATAAATAAATCTTGTGAACTGCAGTTCGAGCAATGTCTTACTTCGAGCCTCAAAATTAATATCCACAAAAGAAGTCCAAGTATTCATATTTGCCTAGACATAGTTTCAACGGTTCAACGAGATATTTTGAGAAACCAAAAACAGATCCTATTTGCTGGAATTGATCTAGCAGCAATAAACTACATGCAAGTGCATACGTGATACATTACACCACAAAATGAACAAATGAAATTTGAGACAAAATGATTACTGCAGCCATAAACTTCCTTTCAATGCCAAAGTTATGGCTTTCCATTAGCATGTGCAGAGCTCACGAGCGAGAAAGCGCTAATCTCATTGCCTCATAACTCGATGGGCAAAGTAGCAGGTGATCAACGAGTAGATTAGTGTAATGACATCAAACAAGCCAACGTAGCAATAAAATCGTTAGAGGTTTAGCAGGCTGAGCTGAAAATTTCGATTGCTCGCTCTGTTTGTCAAAATAGCGAGATAAAATGCATACGAAAGCAAGATTTGCCTGTAAATGAAGCTAACTGCCTAAAAGCGGAGTTTATCTCCAGCATCATTTTCTGAGTAAAACATTCGCTTCTCGATCAACGAAAAGCAGAAAAATTCTCATTTGAACGCAAATTCAAACTTCATTATGCTAGCCTATGCATAGCATAAGAATTCACCAAGACACAACGAATATTTCAGGCACTTTCCAATAGCCTACCATCCAGACCGCGAACGAACAATAAAAATGGATAGACGCGGAGGGCTGTTAGAAAAATGATGCAGCTCAAGTGCGTATGCATATATGGAAAAAGCACTACACACAAGCGCTGTTTCTGGAATGTCCGGTTATGTTGGTGCATAAAGTTGAGAGGAGGGATGGTGGAAAAAACTGAAGTTTCTAGTTCGAGGAGACGATTCCACAATTACATAGGATACAGACGCACAGGTGTACTTGACAGCTTTCTTCAGCGAAAATTTGTTACTTCGCATTCATGTAGCTTCAAATGCCAATTTCAAGCAGGGAGTTGAGAGCGACTAGTATGAAACTCAGCATTTAAAGCAGGAACCCAAGCAAGCTTAGATATCTCGCCCTTTTCATGTGGAAACTGAGTCTCAAATTAAGAGTTGCTCAGTTGAATCATCTAATTCCTCCCTCATATCAAAATCGAGCACGGTGTTAAGCACACAATCAAAAACTTGGGTTTCTCTTATGCCTGGAACAAGGCTGGTTAGTGGACCAAAATCTTTTAAACCTATAACAACTTCCATTCCTGATAGATTCGTTCCCTTTCCATAGGTTTGAAAACGGTTTTTATGGTGCTTAGAATAAAAATCACTCTTAGCATAGCTTGACGATAGATGCAAAGGAAATCGAACTGTGCTTTCTTAGAAAGTGATATAAGAAAGATAATTAGCACGATTAGATCTAAACTCGAGCAAAACGTAGTGATCGGACATCTCCAAAGATAGTGATTTTCAAAGTTTTACGTAAGACTTATTATTCCAAATCAATTCCTCAATGTAACAGATACTAAATTTGTGTAAACTACTTCTCCAAAAAAGTAAAACGATGTCCTTTTATTGAGAACCTACGTATCTAACTTGGAGCAACAGATTCTTCAAGATGATCATGTAACTCCTACCATGACATAGAAATAAGAAGACGATAACACATAAGAGATCTAACCATTCAGGTCATTTCTAAGCACCCAAATTTGATGCGGATTTCTTATAGCGAACGGCTTTTTCTCGTCTTTGTTCTCATGCATATTGCATGTGTTATCCTAGTTCTGGGAATAATACATTGCTTGAGTAGAAATAACACATCGCTTGGAAAAAATACTATGCGCATTTGGCTTGAAAGAAGCACCTATTCAAAAGGAAATCAGCAAGATTGATGCCGAATCATAAAGAACTGCAAGAACCCTCGAAAAAAGACTCATAAGCGGCAAAAGACCCTGATGAAGAGTATAGTCCCAAGGGCAATAATCATGAGCCAATATCGCTAGCCACGTCTCTGCTTCTCGTACCTCTTTCTCCGAATTCTATGTATGGCTTATGAGGTGTCACATATCACTAAGAGCTCGTGTCTCCTTGCAGACACTCAATTAAAACCAAGCATGCAATTCCTCTTGCATAACAATACAAACATTCCAGAAACCAAAAAACATAATTTACCAAATGCCATACCTCCGCAAATAAATCATCTATTTAACTGGACTAACATTACTCTCACATCAACTATGCTCGTTGGCTTATATGACAAAGCGGAAACTCATAGCTTTCGAGTGCAAGGATCGCGCTATTGCCATCATGCTCAAATGAGCCATCCAGCTCTTGTGACAAACACTATGATATTCATGAGCTGGCTAAAGCATTTAAAGTAATGAGAAGTATGGCAGAATAATGAATGTGGATAAAACGCCATTGCTGGTAAGAAGACGCTATTTTGAACATTTTCATTTGGAGAATAGACAAAGGAGGAGAGTGAATGGGGGGAGAGGCTCAAAAACCAACGAAGAGATTTTTTATATGGCGGATAAAACTATCTGAAATTCTTAGATGTTACTGTTAGACACAATGTTCAAAAGTTTTGGAAAAGATCTACTTCTTTGAGCGTTAGCAATTCAGAACGACATCTAATCTTCCCCAAATAAATCACTTTCAAGAGAAATTGCCACTATTTTTGAAGAGTATTTCCACGAGCCATATGATCAGCTCCCAATCAAGTGCAGCGTAATCTTGAATCCTTGAAAAGTTTCCAAAATTTTTTTGGGCACGACTAAGAGCGCTTAGTAATTCAAACTCATTCGGTGAAAAATTAGTTTCCTCAGTAAGTTGCTCCCCTTCCCCTGCCAACAGCTTACAGATCCAACTGGTAATATGGAGCAAAAACATAAAGTACGAATACAATTTGCAATTTCCAAAAAAAAAAAGAGAGAAGAAATGCAGCAATTTCGGATCTTACAAAGGAAGTCACTTAACTTAGGTAGGCCTTTTGGAATGAAACACATATATTTAGAATCAGCTCGGAACGCTGATTCCAAATATTGTCCTTAGCTGCAAAGCGTTTCTCTGAAGCGAGTTATGAGCTTTTTCCTGAGCAAAGTTTGTGTGCTGACCGCCTTAAGGATGCCACGATATCATCATCTAGGTAGTGGTTTAAATGCATGATACACCCTACCAAGGCCAAATGACTCATTTTGATGTTATTTCGACTTCCCACCATTTTTTTGAGCAGATTCCGTCTACAAGCCTTTTTCCACATTCAGTTGTATGTCAATGACACATGCTAAAAAGGTCATAACTCGCTTCAGAGAAACGCTTCGCAGCTAAGGACCGCATATTTGGCATCAGCGTTCCGAGCTGATTCTAAATATACGTGTTTCATTTCAAAAGGCCGACCTAAGTGAAGTGACTTCCCTTGGTAGTCCCATCTCGCAGTAACTACAGTAAGCTGTAATTGCTTGATGTACTATTTCGTTGAGCGTGGCCAATTTTGCAAACGACTTTTGAGAAGATTTGCAAACGAATAAAAACGTCATAAAATGGTAGGGGAAGGGTTTAAATTTAAGAGAAACCTATGTTTATGTAGCTCTATTGAACTTTGGCTATTGAGTTCTGCAACTTCTCAACTACTGTAGATTGCATGTTTCCTTCGCACAAAAAGCAAACAGCAAACCTAGTATATCATATACATTATGTAATGAGTATGCCTGATTTTCGGTTCCCAGGGGCGTGTACAAAGTCACGAAAGCAAGTGTTTCAAATTTCAGAAAATTATACGCAACCCAAGCATAAACTCAGCGCTCAGAAGCAAGTAGAAAAGATCAGATCAGATCTTGTGAAGTTTGACGCTTGATTTCACAACGGTAAAGGAAGATTTAGCGAATAGTCAGCGACCTATGGGTAAAACGACACACTTATACGTACTACGCAATTTCCTAATCTCCTTCAAAAATCAAAATCAAAGTCTAGTCATACAGGGAAATTCCTACGTAGGAGTATCCCAGACAGATTTGATGTGATGCAATAATTCCAGAATCTATCATTTCGTAAAAAAATGATGTGTGAAAAAAGAATGAATAAGCAGAGTGATACGATGATGGTTGACTGCTCATGTCAACAAGCATTATTCCGCTCTACTAGCGCCGAAATTCCATGACTTCAACATCAAATTATCATTGGCCTTAAAAGACCTTAAATCAGCTTTTTAATGCTGTTTATGATTGAAGCATTTTCGCAAAAAAAAAACTGCAAAGGAACGGTTTACAGATCGGGAACAAATGATTGCCTACATCGATAGTAAATAGATAGTAACGGTGGAAGAGATGGAATATGTAGAATCTAGCAATATCCAAGATTGATATGGTGCTGCTGCTTTGCCTACAACATTTGCGCGTAAATTCTGGCAGTCTGCGCTCCAGAACCACCGCAAATTGCAAGCAAGTGGTGGACTTAGCAGGTATAGCATTTGTTTTCGCGCAAAGTTGTCGTCAGAGATTGTCAAGCAGAAGCACATCAACAACTGAATTTGCCAAGTGCAGGTGCCACACACCAATTTTGTTGATTTTGACATTCTTATGATAATTTGACAATTACGTCCGAAAAATGGTCAAAAAATAAAACAGCTCACAATTTTGGTTAGGAGAAATTATCACCAAGAAAACCACACGTTTCTAACCAGCAACTAATATCTCGCAGCACATTCGGTAAGCTCATTAGGAACAAACTTGCTGTCTATCACGCAAAAAAGCAAACGAGATTTCACACCGTCCTAAATCTCATGATGTAGGTGGAATGGAGCAATCATGCGTCTCAAATTCAATTCTGCACGGTACTGGCTGTGTATCCAAAAAAAGCTGGAATCTGCAGCGAAGTAGTAAAATGATGTAAAAAGTATTCGTACGATTTTGTGAAAGCCAAACCTGTGCTCATATATCAAAACTGAGTAAGAAACGACGTTATAAATCCAGACAATGCAATATTTCTTGGGAGTCCATTCAGAAGTTTTTATTCTATTCAATATTTGACTATTTAACTTGAACCTAGCATCCTGAAAAAAAGAGTGGAAGATATCTGCGCTCCTTCACACTTTTCACAATCTCCGCTCCATACCTTCAGGTGAAAGAGAGTTTAGATAAAGCATATGAAGCAGATTCCAGACGCTACTGATAAGTAAGAGGTAAGCTCCATAATTCAAGAATAGTCTAGCAAGAAGACAGTGGACAAACATGCTATTCACATTACGCTTAGTCAACATTATCCTCCACCCATTCGAAAGCTAATCCTTTGAGCCCAAATTGGATCCCCATGGAGACGCTTATTAAATCCAGCAAGTATTACTGCAGATTAAAAACTGCAAAAAGATAAAATACAAAGGAGGGGACTTCTGGGAGAACGATCTATAAGGCAACATGTACACGACCGCCTCTGACTTACACAAGAAAGATAGATAGTCCCACACAACTAAATTACCACTGGACAAACAGAGATTTTCCAATATAGCGTCATACTACAGCTAGGCATTTGCACGAGAGTATTCAGCTCCAGGCAGCAAACATCTGCGTTATAGAGGCAATAACATTGGAAATCCGAATAGACTGAACAAAATCCACACTTGATACGATACGGCTTAAATCAACGTCTTCTGAGCTTTTATACCGCACAATGTTTTCTGAGCTTATATGCCGATAATAGAATTGGGAGGGAAAGAAACAACTGATACGATGTAAGCAGTTCATACAAGAATTATGCTTTTTTTTTCGAAGAAGCATTGACGCCAAATATGGATGAGCAAATCCGAGAAACTAGAGGAAAAACTCTCTCCTATTCCAGACTCTTGTTTACACCTACATAAAGGTAAAGGTCGTCTCAGGCGCTGCCTGACTGAATTATGGAGATTCAATTCAACTTTGAAGCAACGAAAAATGTAACAAATAAAATAGTAGCTCAGCTTCACTTTCCTTCAAAGCCACATAAATCAGCCATAAATCGCAGACAGACACGATGAAAAAATGTCAACTGGCAGACTTTGATAGAAAGCATAACCCAAATGCGGATACTGCGTCTTATGATTTCAAAGTACTTAGCAAATGAGAAGAACGAGTGCTGGACGTGATAAACCCATAGATCAAAGAGGGCTTTTCGTCTTTAATGCCCAAAAAAGGAGAAAAGTGATGTAACTTTAGCTCAGAAGATATCCAATTTAACACCGATGTAACCTTCACAGCTAAAGTAACCGAAAGTAAAAAAAATACAACAAATTATCTAACTCAAGAGAAAAAGCGCACGGCAACTAGAAAAACCAAATCACTCGCTCTCGAAAACGAAGAAAAAAGTAGCAAAAAACTTACGCCTTGTAGCCCATGTCACCAAGCGAAGGCTAATTCGTCGTAATGATGCTGCAGATTTTCCAAAACTTCTCAAACGTTGCCGAGTTGCAAATCGACTCAAAGGTTCTGATTGTGCTCGAAGCGTTGTAAGCTCCGGCATGAATGCTACGGCTTTTTACCAAAATCTCCAGGAAAGACTAACACCATGATCGGTTCCTCTGAATTCAATCTCAGTCACGAACGAGCGATAAGATGTGTAAAAAGGCCAAATAGTGAAGAGTACGGTAAAATGCCTGGGCAAGAATGACTGCGAAAGCTTTGAGCTTCATTCATCACATCAATGCTTGAAATAGAAGAGAATGTATGCATGCCGAAGGAAATTCGATGGACGATTTATAACCGCCGAGATTTGCATGCTTTGCATCTAAAGAGAGATCTAATTCAAGAACTGCCAAACTCTCCAATGCGTAAAGAAGATACGATGTTCAGAAGCAAAAAGGAAGGCAAACACTGGTGAGAAAAAATACGAAATAACACCCTCTTAGCTTCTTCCGCAGCTCATTTCGTAACAAACAGTCTAAAAACGAATTAATATGTAGATCGCATGCGTTTTTAAGCAATTATTGAGCAAAATTCTAAAAATGCCCATGTTGCGGATAAGTTGGAGAAGAGTTGGAATTCCAATTCAAAAATAGCTTCTATAGTGTTGAAACGTTGCGATTGAGGTTAGGAACAGCTTAGTAAGCGGAATTCCCGTCTTAACAATGTCATTTTGCTCCATAAATAAGTTTTCTTTTTTTAAATAAAGGACTAACTTCAGGCTATGCTACTTACATTTTGAAGCCTCAAAAACGTGTCATAATGCCCTAGAGTCATGCTTTTCTCCACTGTAGGACAACAATAATGTTAGTCAATGGCAGAAAATAAATCAGATTTGAAGACGTAATGCGCAAAATAGTGCAATTTGAAAAGTTCTTTGAAGCCTTTTCGTTGACAAGTTTAAGGTGAGAAGAGCGGTAATATTCCCTCCCCATCTGAAGCATATTATTAGTACCAATAGCGCAACGGACGGCTGAGTGGAAAGCAGAACAAAAAATCTCAGAAACACTTTGGCAAGTTATAACATTTTTTGGATTCGAATAGTAAGCGAAAATTTCAATATAGTGTAGCCACAAAAATATCACGCAGATATTCAACATCAAACGAATTGCAATATAAAAAGGTTGTGAGGTCAAAACTGCCCAATTTTTCGGACCCGTCTTCTGTGCGTTGTGATATCCCGAAATTTCGAAATTCCTAGTATAGTTTTTACTACAAGGGTGGAAAGTCGTACATCAAATCAATTACTGACGTCTTGTACCTCTCAATACGGAATTTCTGACGTTTGGAAATAAGTGCAGACCATAAAATGGCTCTAGCAACTGTTTATATGCAAGATTACCATTGTTTTAAATGAGTAGAAAAAGCTAGCTGCGTATCTTCCAGGTCCCCCTTGGTATCTTGCTTTAGGCCTAAGGCATATCTCGCGCGATTTGGCAAATTAGCGACTCTTCGTAATCGTCCTACAGGCAGTGTCCAGGCAAATCTGGACATATAGGGATCTCACATGGATAGTAATTTTGGGGCCCTAAATAAGCCCAACCGCATCTCAGGTAGTGCTCTAAGGCTGATGTATCCTCCTCGAAACTGGACCATAGGATCGTATTTCGCATGGATTCCTGGCGCAACCCATCAGTTTCGCATGGGTCTTCGCGCGAAACTGATAAGTTGCGCCATGAATCCAAGCGAAATACGATCCTGGGTCCAGTTGAGGCGTATATCTGAGCCATTAGTAAGTCACCTGCGCTGTCGCTTGGGCAGTGCCTTAGTTAGGGCCCCAAAATTACTTCCCACGTAAAATCCCCACAGGTCCAGATTTGATTGGACGCTGCCTTTAATGCGCTGCCCTTGGTCAGAACCTGATCCGTTTGCAACAACTTAGACAAACTATCCAAATATACGTTCTTAAAGCGCGCACGATATATTTGCAGAAATCTGACAAATCGACAAGCCGCGTAAAAATGGCGATTCGGCCGAATCGCGTAAGGTACGCCCTAGACCTTAACCAAATAAGATATGCTTGTCAATTTTGGTGAATGATTTTAAGCAAAAGCAGAAAACTTTTAAATGGAGGTTTCTTTGAGAGCGTCAAAATTTTAGACTGATAGAGTTAAGGCGAAGTAAAGCATATTGAAAGAAGCGTTATTACAGCATTCAATAAGCACGTAAAGGTATTCGCAAAGAGAAAGCAATGCATTTACGAAAACCTGCATTGAAGGTGGAACAGCCTTATATTATTCACAAGTTGATTGAGGAAATTGACTCCAAAAAGAGCAGGACATGGGATTCTCATAGTACACGACCTAGATGCACCAAAAAACGCGCTTTCACATAAGGAGCAGATATGAATTAGAGCTAATTCCTTTGATTAATATAGCTCATCAAGGGGCATTTTTCATGTTCTTAATAATCTTCTATCTCTTGACATTTTAAAAGAAATGTCCTTTGAGTAGATGTACTTCATAAATTACAAGTGAAAGTGTTAATAATTCATGGTGTATGAGCTGATTGCATAGCAGTGTGGCACGCAAATCTTGCACTAATTTTGAAGAGCATTTTTTACAAAAGAAAGTGCAGCCCAATAGGCTGTAGATAAGAAAGAGTGAAGCTACAAATTAAGTGAAGCATTGCAAAATCGAAAGCTATGCACAACTATTTTGGGCACAACTGGGCCGCAGCAGTTCCGAGTAACATGCATAATAAAATAGTAGTTTGTTTTGCAATGAAAAATGCGGATGCTCTTGAGATTTCATTCGTCTGAAATAGAAAGCTGCCTCTTTATATGAAATAATAAAAATTTTCTGGCAAAAAAAAACATGTCTTATTGTTAGCGATGTTTGATGGCCTAGATAACATAGCGGTGAAAATATTTACCTAGCAAGTTTTGACAACTTGATTTTTCAGGTCACAAAGTAACTTAAACTGCTAGTAAATTCGATTTACTCATTCTTTCAAGATTAGAGGGTTTGAAAAAGTGCATTGAATACCATGTGACAAAGGAATACGGAGAAGGGTAGCATAGAAAAACCTCAATCTGATCGTTTGAATCCTATCGCCTCATATTAATCTTATCTAACCCCACAAGATCAGCATAAAAAGAAGATTAACGTAGTGACTAAATAGCGAAAGCAGATAAACTCCTAGGTACTACGATGAAAAACCGATTCATTCTGCCTAAGATTTTCTTCGAAAAAGACGGAACAGCTCCATAAGCGTCAACCATTATTCATTATTGACGGAGAAAGCCTAAGACATTGTGCAAGACAAGGCAAAGCAGAGATTATGATGACTTGTCATTACATTAAGTAGAAAGAGTCAATCATGTGTCGGCCGCGTATGGCATGACTAGGTAAAACCCTTCGCTTATTTCGCTTATCACACCAAAAATGCGAGAACTGCGGATGACTGACTACCTCAAGAATAGAATGTTAAATTCGAATTTTTCTCGGTTTCATAGTGTTGAACGATTAATCTTTTTGTTTTAAAAGTAATGCTAGCAACGAAGGTATGACCGACGTAATCCCGAAAAAGAGTAAAAATTAAGAATTAAACAAAAAAGCAGCCGCTTATGGCCTCGGAAAGAGTTCACGCGATTTGATCGTCGCGATTGATCGAGACAAGACGACTGCAACAATATCATTGCGTGCCAATCTTCCTGCATTTTGTGATAGTTTTCCAACACGACTAATCGTGACTAACTATCACAACCGCAATACAAGAAGATCGGCATGCAACGAATTCGTAGCACTTGTCTTGTAGCGATTGAATCGCGACGATCAAATCGCGTGAACTCTGCCCGAGGCCTATCCCTCCATTATAAAGATGTTCCCACAACATTTTACCGCCCTTATATTGCACGTTTGCGCAATGTAAAAATATTAAGATATTATTCTTTTTCCTACTAGAAATAAGCTACGCATTAGGGACGACCTAAAAACCTATACTTAGAGATCTATTTGAATTTGCGAAAGTTTTGGTGTATTACAGCTCCGTAAGTTATCATCTGACAAGTCAAGCAATGCTATAATATAAAAATGCTTACAAAAATAGTGAATCCCACCCGCCTAATGATTATGGACTTCGCCAGCATACATTATAACATTTATACATGTCTATTTTTGCATATGCTTTGTTTATCAAGAATAGCTAATTTTCAGCAGAATTTCGCCCGATGACCTTCCTCAAACTGTGGTAAGACTATGGGTAAATCAAGGGCAAAAATCTCGAACTGATTGAGCATGGCATGTATTAGCAACACCATATGCTTCCTCCAATAGACATGAAGCTAGCAGTTGGTTTGATGCTTCATTCATTTTTACTTCAAAAAAAAAATCACATCTTAGTTTAAAACTTGATTTTTTCACGTAAAGCATATATTAGGTTGTACCGAAAGTTCTGTCGTTTCATTTTCAAAAATTTGTAACTTCGCAAAATTTTCAACGGATTTGTTTGCCTGTATTTTTATTAGAAAGATTAGGTCTTCCGCTTTTAATCGCTGTTTTGTTGAGCTTCTGTTTCACACTGAGTGCAGAGATAAAAATGGAAAACTAAGACCATATAAACTTTGACCATTTTAAGTTAGGTCACCAAAAATCTGGAATGCTGCAGAAAAATCTGAAATCGTCAGTACATATGTTTTTTGGCCTACTCTTTGCAACTGTGAAGAGTTTGTGTTGTTTGGACGTCTCTGTGAAAAGTTATGAATATCGAGTTTACTATGGAAAACGCCAAAATTAATTGATTGTCAATTTTCGCGAAAATCATAACCTCTCACAGAGACGTCCAAACAGCACAAACTCTTCACTGATGCAAAGGGTAGGCCGAAAAACATATGTACTGACGATTTCAGATTTTTCTGCAGCATTCCAGATTTTTGGTGACCTAACTTAAAATGGTCAAAGTTTACATGGTCTTAGTTTTCCATTTTTATCTCTGCACTCAGTGTGAAACAGAAGCTCAACAAAACAGCGATTAAAAGCGGAAGACCTAATCTTTCTAATAAAAATACAGGCAAGCAAATCCGTTGAAATCTCGCGAAGTTACAAATTTTTGAAAATTAAACGACAAAACTTTCGGTACAACCTAATATTTTCCAAAATCTTGAATTACACAAGCGCATAAGTCCAATCCAACAGACTTGCAGCCGAATCATTAGAATCACTTACTGTATAGCTCCTGACTTTAGGTCCTACAACGCAGATTCAGACCTTTACGAGAAAAAATGGATGATCCACAATTCGTCGATCACATTGAAAAAAGGAGATGTAATACACTACAGCAAACATCTTTTGCTATGGCACGCAAAACGGAATGAGACAAGTAAACCGTGAGGCAGAAATTCAAGCATGCTTCAGAGTTACGGCGTTTCCAAATCAGAACAAATACTGCCGATTTGGGCACTAGTCTCATTCCCTTCATTCAGAAGAAAAAAGAACTCACTATTCAAAGAGAAATGGATAAAGAAGAACTATAGACGCAACTAAATCTCGTCACTAAGTCACTGCAGTATATACAAAGCATCTTGCGTAAGAGGCATGAGGCTACTGCCACTTCCAGTAGAAAACAAACACTTCGCCGGTTTTCTCATTAGCCACTAAATGAGCTTTCTCGCAGGATTAGAGGAAGAGTCGCAACTTGCGACTCGCAAGTTTGAGTACGAGTTCATGAGAGATGTGTACCATAATTAGAATGAATTGCTCATTCAACTCAGAAAAGAGAAAAAAAAACAATGTAAAAAATGTCGAATAACATGTCATGATGCTAGTCGTAGAGTAACCCATGAGCTGCTTTATTTACATCAACTTGTGTCTTCTCTACATATGAGGAGGTTGGGAGAATCGTAAAATTCATAGCTAATTTCCAATTTTTGGCAAAATCACAAACTCCGGGATTTTAGCTCCGGACTCTATGTGATTCAAGAGCTAGGAGTCTTAATAGGCAGCATGCAAAGCTTGCTTTGCTCTGTTAAAGCCCCACTTGCCCTTGTTAGTGTTTACTCTCTCGCGATTTACTACGTTTACATTAAGTCAAAGTGGCCTTTCCAGATAGGATGAGCAGTGGCTTGGGGTGAATAAAACTTACAAAATCTCTACATTAACTGCCAAGCTTCTCGGCAATAATCCACAACGAAAAATTTGTAAAAAGTGTTTCACAGTTATTAACGTAACCTTTGAAAAAGGTCTTTCTGGTAGCCTTTCCTTAATGAAACGGCAAATCACTTCGCTTCCCGCTCAGCACGCAAAGTAGAAAAAAAATCAGTAGAATATACCAGATGTAAAACAAGCACTTCACTCTCCAACCTCGGATTCAATTCATAAATGGGTTCAACAGCTTTTCAGCTCTGAGGAATTAAAACTAACTTTTTATCGTTATCTTTTCTATCATGAAAATCAGTGGATGGGCGTGAAAAGCGGGCTAACATTCTAAAGAACACTTGCTTGACATAGCTGTGATGTGCATACGCACCCCATCACCGAGCGGCTATTTGCAAATTTACCACTGACCAATTGCTTCTCAAAATGCTGGCCTTTGAGACCATGCACGCCCTAAAGTATCAAAAAGGCGCACGTTCTTTCCACATGTGCACCACTTAATTCGGCTCGATGCCACGCGTCTTTTGACATGGAACTGTATGTTCCAATTCAGATGCACGGTACAATCAAATTCCACCAATCTTTTCGAAATTTCAGCTTACGGTAGGTTAGACAGTATGTTTCAACATGTACTACGCTGCTCCATAGGTTATATCCAACTTTTTTACCTTATGTTTGAAACAGCTGTTCTAAGAGGATTTCGCCTCGAATGTGACACTATTTATATCATTAGAAAGCGCTTTTCTTTCTCTTTCTGATACATATCAAATTTCAATAAACTCCTTAGTCTAGCAAGATTGTCGGCCTAAGTTCTCCAGACGGCCGAAATACGTTCTCACCTAACCTTGTAAAAGATATGTTCCTGCACAAGTCAAGTCCTTTCATTGGGTGCGGAATAGGGGTTAACAAGCTAGTATACGCACAACCGCGATTGCAGGACGAAAAAGTTTGCTAGTTTTGCTGTCAAATATCAATTTTTCGTATACACGCCAAAATATTCAAATTAATGCCACAACAATGGCAATGAGAAATTTGGTCTGGATTTAATGTCACAGAATGCCGTAAGCATACTCTACAAAAATCACTATCAAGATCCCAAATTAGTTTTTATTTAAAGAAGTAAGAATTGCAAAAAGCAATGTTCGTCACAGAAAAAACGCAAGCTGACGCAATTATTAGCAAGTCAAAATTTTTCTTTTGAATGCTCCTTAAGATTCCGAACCTCAGGGATCTTAAAGTCAAAAATTAGATCTATTTTATGGCGAAATCTTCACCTGAGAGAAGCGATCACTAAAGATACATACTGGGCAAGTTTGTGGGCCTCTACCCGCGTGCAGCACGCGACAAAGTCAGAGAAATATTATGAATTTTTAAAGCAAAACACGCAATTTTACCTCTTTCAACTAGGATACAATGTTGTAGAACCAAGAAAACAACATCAAGCTTGACCGCTGGCTGAGCCGGTCGTATGTTCGTATGGCGCTTGATGATACACGCGCAAATAATTGTGGCGCACCCTGTAAATGTTCTACAAGCAATAACTTCATGTAAATAAAGGCAATTGATGAGTCCAAAGTTAGAGGTGCTAGAGCAAAGCAAGAGTAAGCAGGCCCATTTACCAAATTCCTTTCTAAAAATTCTTTTTACGCTCACGTCAAGTGTAAAATTTCATAATGTGTAAATGGGCATGCACACATGTGCTGCAGCGAAGTCAAAAAAGCAACTTATTTTTGTTCGGTCAAAAAAACCTCTCGGCACCGAAAATTCTATGGGCTCTTTCAGGTTGCAAAGTAAAGTACGAAAAATACTCTATCTCACTGTTAACTAACATGCCTGTCTGTTCTCATAAAGGAACATTACCATGTGAAAAAAAGAAGTATAAAAAAGAAGAAGCTGTGAAGTTTTTGAGTTCTTGCTTCTTAACAAAATTTTCACAATTCTTATTATTTCTCTGATATCCAAGTAACTGCTCAACACATGGAATCTAAGATCATAGAATAATGCTGACTTTGAAAGAGATTATGACATTCTGAATTCAAAAATTCAAATCAGGGAGAACTTATGCAGCAGCGTAGCATATGGAGGTTTCTATGAATCATACGCAGCGTGGAACCGAACCAAATGTATCCTCTAATTCAACGGGATTGGCAGCTGGTGGGTGGGACTCACGTCCGCGCAGCCGCCTCGCTTTTCTTTGCACGTCTTTCGCGATCGTGCTCTCTAGTGATTAAGCTCTGTCTTCCACGCTCGTGATAGGAAAGTGATTAGAGAGTACGCTCACAAAAGCGGTGCACAGGCCAAGCAGCCCCGCCCTCCAACCGCCAATCCTACTGAATCAGAGGCAATTTTTGGATTCAGAATGCGTCCAACTGAGATCCTGCGATGCGCCGTAGCTTTGTCAATTTTGGTCGACTGCGTCATTTTTGAACAGATTGGTAATGGTAATGTACTGGTTCAGCACAACAAAAGATGCAAGAATCATGAAAGGCAGACCCGAAGTCAAAAATTAGCCGAGCCACTTTCTATGGGTTTTAGAGATAGAATGCAGTTAAGTGGGAAGTCTCGCACGCAAGCCATTGAATTTGATGTGTTATGTGCGGTTACACGAGATGTCTCTGGAGAAGCATGCGACCATAAAAGTGCAATTTTGCTAGCACATTTCAAAACGTTTATTGGACCATGGCGATGAGCTAAAAATGGCAGCCATCCACTAGATCTCGAAAATCTTCCATCTCACTCCGCAACAACTCTTAGATGCTGTACACCTCTGGTCTACTGGTCTACACTACAACAAAAGGGCAAACTGCACAAATCTATATTTTGCAGTAAAATTAGCAAAAGACTAATCTTTCCCATTTAACGCACGACCTGATCCGAACTCGATGCGAGTCGGAAGTGTGTGAACCGCTAACGACCATATGCATCGGAGATTCTTTGATCTTCCGATATAGTGGCACCTTTGGTGGCTTTGAGCAGAATTACGTGTCAAAAGGGGCCAGAAAAATATCTAAAGTTGACGGGTAACTTTTTCCCGAGTCACAAGATAGTATAAGTGACGCAAGCAACAGAATGAGTCTGCTCGGATTCAAGAACATGAAAGGTGCTCAAAATCATGATGGGCAAATGAAGTCTGAAAAGAAAAAACATGCCAATTAGTAAGAACTCAACAATCAGTAGCCGATAACATCTAATCTAATCAAAACTAATAATACTAATCACGAACATTAATCTATACTGACACTATCAATCATACTTCTTATGGCCCAGATGGGAATTACTGGGTGTTTTTGCATCGCCAACAACATATACGCGTGAAAAATTTATATGGAGCGCAAAATAGCCATTTTTTGCGTCCAAGCGTTTTGGCATTAGAAGCTTACAACTTGTCATCCTGCATGGTCGCTAGTTGAAGGCAGTTTCAAATAAACTGGTGCCTAGACTTCTTTGGCGGTTACTGAATGGAACGCCTTAGTTAAGCTATCAAGCGACAGCTCCTTTTTGGTCACCAATGACAAGATCATATGGCAATTTTAGGGAAAAGTCAAATGCACAGAAGATTGCAGATGAAAAGACTGAATGAAAGTTTCACTCTCAGATGATAGGACACAGCAGAACAAAATCATGCATGGAAAGAGTTTCCCTGAAGACTTTCTTGAGATGTGGATCAATGATGACACCTTCTTTGGAACAGTCATCACAAATACCTGTCATACACCATTTGCATACAATTCCATTATACCACATAAATGAAAGAGGGAAATGAAGATTAATCGAAAGGAAAACTGAAGTTTGGTAGAACGCTCACACATTCCTAAACGATCTCATGAATGACTGACAACAAAACTTTCAGAAACCACGATAATCACACTTACTTGAGCTTTTCTGCTCCCATTCCCCCTTCTAATATCAAATGCTTTGGGTGTCTTTGCTGACATATATAATACACAAGGGATCTCAAAGATAAATGTTGCTGTCTATAAAACCCAGTCAACAACCTCGACATGTTCGCTGTTCTCAAATTTCCATTCAACAATCTCTTCCACAAGACATCCTTGTGAAAATAGTTTTTAACACTGCTTCAGCAATATTGACACCAGAAGAAACTTCCATTCTCTATGACATTCTTGGCACAATTCTTGCCAGTCAGTTCTTATGTCATTCTCAAATTTACAAAAAAAAACAAAGAGAGAAAAAAAGAGAAAATCCTGAACCCCACAAACCTGGTTCATATGCGCCCGGTCCGTACACGTCCGACTGTGCCTCGCTAACGTCATCACCAAGGATATCGGTCTCCTGCACGGGATCATAGCATCTTGCGTTGTTGAAGGATGCGGACTGGGCAGGATATCTGAGATAAGCACTTATGAATGAAAAAGTAAAATCTTGAGCAAAAAGCATCCCTCTCCAGCTATCCATCAAGTTAAAACCCTGTCTACTACGGGGAAAAATACTCTCTAAGCCAACTGATATAACTAAAACTTGTTAGAAGGCAGTTAGCTTCACCAACCGAAGCAAAGGAAATGAAAGGTACATCTTTCCTCAAAAATCCCAAAATGTGTAAACAAAACGAAAAGATCTATGCTGATTGAACTTACTCTACAAAAATCCTGTTTATATAGGAATATTGTGGGAATCGAGCTAATCTCGCGGACAACCTTAACGACAATGTCCGTAATCGATATTCATTATGAAAAATGCACAGGGTTCGTTCATGCGAATGCACATTCTAATCAGTTTAAACATTTGACATGAAAGCAGAACACCAATAATTGTGGCTTTACAGCATGATATACGGGAAGGAGGTGGCTAATGTTATAACACGATGTACAAGCCCATTACATGTTTTTTTATTTCCCTCTCAATTGTGCAATTATCAAACTGTATCTCCTTACACCTAAAATCAGTAAAGTTACGTGCTCAGTCCAAATGCGCACGAGGAAAAGTCACAGGCTGTGTCGACGACGTACTTCCTTTCAATTTCGGGCAATCGCCACGTCAGAGCTTCGCATCACATTAGCGCGCGTATGGCTTAAGTACTCAAAAGGCCTCATCGACTGCTGTCTCCACTTAAGACACCACCTGTGTTGCGGGTGCGCAGTTCCTCCGCAAAAAGGAGCGTGCAGTTGACACAGGCTATACGTTCTTCAATGCATTTACTGGCAAAAGATGAGTATTGGGTTTTTACAGCGCTGCAATAACGGAACCCCCACTAATCTTAATGTGATTTTTAGAGCGAAAAAGCGCGTCTAGAAAGCCCAAAATCTACTCCGGAAGCCTTCCGGACGCCGCCTCCTCGTTCCGGATCCCGCCCACTTACACGCATTTTCCAGCGAATACGCATTTGTAAAGCTGCGGTAAAGTTCATTTTTGTCAATTTCATGCGGAGAAAAGCCCAGATATGCGTTCACCATGGCAAGAAGGTTCTGAAAAGGTGAAAAAGTGGAAACCAAAATTTTGCCGGGAAGCCTTTAAGCAGATAAGTTGTGAATTCTATTCCTCTTTCAACTTCATACTACTGATATAACCCAAATTTGTTGATCGTAAATTATATTCCTCAAATTAAGGTTTGACGCAAGTCGTAATAATTCACAAAGAAAGATTCATGCGATCTAAATCTTATGCACTGTACCGCATAAAAAGCTCGCTAAGGTGAAAAACCGTTGTGGGAAATTTAACGTAAAAAAATTGAAAACGAAAATAATATACGAGAAACCATTTCATAAAAAAGGAAAAAAAGTTTCAATCAATCAGCTGAATGTCAAGAAGGAACTCACTCGTCATTGTGATGATATCTTGGGACATCGTTAGGCATACCACGATAAGCGAAGTCATTCATCTGAAAAATATAGCATAACATTGAGCGAAAACATAGATTCTGATGAAAAGGTTCAGAAAAAATGGGAAAAGCGTATAAAATGTGAAGATGGAGGAGATAAGTGCAAGTGACACCTGATGTGGTGGTGGTGTTGGTCGTTCAAATTCATGCCGCCGTTCGACTGGATAAGTTCTGCTCATCGCTTCCGCTGTGACTGGCGCCACAGAATTCGAAGTTCGCCGAAGAATCTGAAACTTCTACTGCATACTTTCCTCTAAGAAAAAGGACCACAAAATGCTCAGGGTATTCACGAAGTAAGAAAAAAAACTAAAGTCAAGGGCCCATTTCGATGGCAAGAAAAGGAACGCAGATAAAACCACTTCATGTCTTTTCACACACTTTGACGCAAAAATGAGGTCGGACGAGAGATCATTCCGCGCTCACTTGCACTAATAACGTCAACAGAACATGCTTGAACTAAATGGAAAAAGAGGCACGTCTGCCATATCAATTTGGAAAAAAAGAAGTTCCATATCCATGAAATGAAAGAAAATGAAATGAAATAATCACCGTACCTGATTCATAGAAACCTCCTCCCTTTTCTGAAACGAGTAGGACCGTTGCGTGCGACGGTCAGGTAGGGGAGCACGATTGTAGGCGTTGTAAGGGTCATTATGGTTTGGCCTAAATGTGAAGAGAAAATATTATGTTACGCACTGTTGATGAACATAGAGTGAATAGCTGAAAAGTTCATGAACATGAAAAAATATAGCTGATGATGAGATATCTAGTAGACTTGAGCTAATACTCAAGACAATGTACTTGACAACTTTCCTTTCACGATGATTACGGGACTGTCCATCTAGGAACTTGCAAATTATACCTAAACGAGGAAAGAAACTGAAAGTGAAGAAGAATAGACAATGAAATAACAGCTCAATGCTTCTCTCCTCATCTTTCCTCCTGATAGTACAAGCCTCTATGCTTAAACATAACGTTGCCAGCTACTGCCCCTCAAAACATTTTTTCGTCTGTAAAAACAAATGTGTAGTACAAAAACAGGAAATTCTGCATTTCAACTGATCGCACTTTCTGATTGTTTGCTACCAATCTGACAGTTTCTGTGAAACCGGTCGAGGACAGCGAGCAGCTAATCAGATTGATAAGAAAAAATCTAGTGAAGGCGATTGCGTTCAGCGACCATACATTTGAATGAAAAAAAAATTATATAATCGGCTTTGCTAGATATGGAAAAGAGCAAAAAAGGTTCGAGCTCTGAGAGAATCGTTGCAGCGTACGTTTTTTTGCACAGTTCAATACCAGATTTTCAATATAGGTCGATGTGATTACACTATGACTAGCATATATAAAGAAAAAACGGAAACTTTTCAAACTACGCGTGCTGCATCTATTCTAAGGTAGAGCAAATCAATTCAGTACAAAAACCAGATATCTTTGCGTTCTATCTGAGATTTGAGATCGCTTATGAACAAATTATAAGATTTAGATCGCAAAAAGCTCCTCATAGTCCACCACATGGTATGTCTGGCTATGCCACATGTAAAAAATGGTGCTGTAAAAGTGATGGCGACTTGTCAGTGAATTGATTTTTCAACAAGATGTATTTACAGCGCACTTCAAATGTGATGCATTGCGACATGTGAATTCAAAGAAACGTGCATTCAGCATTGATCAGTCACGAGAGGTCAACAAAAATCGTTTCCGACGAACATAAAATGAGACGAAAGGTTGAAAACGTGGTCTACATGGCCATCAACATAGCCCAATGGTTCTGGAGTAAATACGAACTCTATCAGAACGAAGCTCAAAAGCGCCCAAAAGCGCCAGAAATTCTCTAATATCTCTTCACTTTCTCGTATGAAAAGAGATGAGAGAAAGTGAAGAAAGATCAGAGAAATTTGACACTTTTGGGCGTTTTTGAGCAAAGTCTTGCCGAGGAGAGATTTCTTTGAATACAGCAAAACCCAAAATAAATGATGAAAGTTGATGTTAACCACAAGTAAGAAGCCAATGTCAAAAAAGCGATATAAAACCTCCGCTCAATCTCAGAGTATATTCTGTCCACCTTCAATCTATACAATTCATCAATAGTAGACGTTTCTTGATCTCCTATTATTTTCGTACGCAAAATCGGAGTTCAGCTAACGAGCACATTGTGCGAACGAGAAGTACAAAGAACCTTCACTGCTGCGAATGTGCGGTACAGCAATTTCCCATGCAATCATGGCTGCGCATCGCATAATTGCGCTTTACAGCGCAATATATAGGAGATTCTGCCAAATGCAAAATGGTAAAAATTCAAATCAAGACGTTCTCCAATGGTCTTGAGAAAAAGCTGCAAAGGAGAAAAATGATTTAGATAGGTGACCATGCCAACGGCTACAACAACGTATGTGTGCTACCTCGTAAGGCGAATATATCTAAATTTCAAGAAGTTTGACTTTCAAGACGCTTAAGGCCTGGAGCGGGGCTTCAGAAAGCCTATCAGCCTAATTGCCTAACTTATAATCAAAATTGTCACAAGATTCTGGACCATTTTGTGCACGGCACCTTATAATGGCTCGACAGCGATAAAACGGAAGCGAAAAAGATTTACACACAAACCAAAAAGCTGCTACACATCTAGGGAAGACTTACCAAACTCACGTCCCAAACAAAAAATTCACCGGAAAAGACAATCTAGTACATGGATAATAGAGCTACCACGACCTCTATTATCTATTCAATTCTAATTCCACCCTCTATTAGCAGACAACGTTTACCTTTTCTGGTACGTGTACGTAGTTGCGTACTCGCGTCGATACGAGGTCGTAGACACCCGTCGAAACGTTCGCTCGAACATGAGGGACGCAAAAGAATGGTTAGTCGCGGAATGTCGTGCATGTTGCGCTGCGTCTCTAACACTAACATGCGATAAACTATGCCCACCTACCCTGAATCAGTTACCGTACTTTCCCAACACATGTGATCGAATCTTATGGGTTTACAGCACAAAGCAATCAAAGTACGGAAATTTCTCAGAAGAACGGACATGCTCAGGTCAAAGAACTATAAAATATGAGAAGAAGTGTGAAATGAAGCGCAAGTAGTAAATAGATATCTATTGTTGACATCACAGAAGTAGCCAAGTAAAATGGGAAAATCGAAGTTCATTTACCCCAAAATCTTATAGATAAGCCCGCTTTTTTGACCCAGATGAGTCCGCCTTACGGATAAGCCTTTTTTTTCATTATAACTACCGGAAAATCTTGTCAGATCAAACCCAAGACTGTCAGATAAGTCAGGACTTACCTGTGGACGGACATATCTGATACTTTAGGGTTCAGTGCGAAAAAACTATGCGGTGATAACAGCACTTCCAAAACTAATTTCGTAAAAAGCCAGCAGTAAAATGCAATCAGAGATCATCTTAATGGTGATCACTTTTTAAAAACATTCATGAACAAAAGCGAGAAAAGACATGCACTCTCGAGAGAATAATGTGAACTGTCAAACAACTTTCCGCATGACGAAATTGGGCCGCCCTTCAAAGAATTGCAATAGAAAAAAATAATGAATCATGAACGTCATCATGAATGTCGTTCAGCCTTGGCTGCTATGGGAGAAGTATTTTCGGAAAAAAAGTCCTTGAATACCTTCATGACGTATGATGAGGAAAAAAAGTTATGTGGTACATTTTCAAAGCTCAGAATTTCCTCCTCTAGATATGTTATATTGAAAAAGGCACCACCATATTCGTTACAAGCAAAAATTGAAAGCTATCAAATGTTGAACGCCGCTTTTAATCAACAATTCCTATCATGAGATTTCAAAACTGTAAAAAAAAGCATTCTCATGCCAGTACTTGGATGAAAATTGGAATCATGTTAATAACAGCTTTCAGACAGCAGTCATATATAACTGCTGATTCGATGGCTACGAGGAGATAGCCGACACTCATTGCAATGGAAAGATGGATAAGCGTATTGTCATTAGCGGATATAAACGAAATAATCAAAAATGAACTCAAGCAAAACCAGAAGAGAAAAAATTGGAAAAAAATATTGATACTAAAAAAACAGCAAGAAAAGGGACTGCTCACCTGTTATCAAAATCAAGATTGCCTTCGTGTCTCTCGTAGGACACTAATCGTGGTCCCGCTGGGTTATCCGAGTATGAATAGTCCGACATCAAAATCTCTCGCCACTACGAATATTGTACGAATCGATAGCGAACCAATCGAGACAACGAAATATTATTAGCACATCGACATGATCGATGATGAGTAAAGATAGAGCTGAAAATGGCGTATGATAAATCCCCGAAGATAATATTAGAAGAGCAACTAGGTAAAACGAAGAAAGGACGATTTGCGATAAAGTCCATTCCACTTTTAAGAACTAGAACAAACAAAAGAGTTGATCGATACACGATTCCGAAAACGCATAACAGGGAATGTAGTCATGATGACGCGAAGACATAACATATTTAAAACAAATGATTGTAAATTTTGCTTGTCAAAAACAAAACTATTCTTGACATGAGGGAAACGAGTAAAAAATTTGATTAGAAAGAATCCAAACTCATAAATCGATGAAAGAGCAAATAGCTTGCCCAACTTCTCGGCCACCAAAGACGTCATCCCTTGAGTTTTTGCATGACATCCGGGAACGATAAGTGCTGACATTGAAGGAACTAAATGAGTCATGGAAGACCATTAACGCTCCTAAGCATTAAGGACAACAAAAATGACTGTGAATGGAAAGAACGTCAAGGTCGGCAAGTACATGACCAAGTCTTCCTTTTCTGAACAACAGCAATAGTTTTGTAAAAAGATGAACGAACGATCTACGATAAATGGCTGCAATTCTAGACATGTTATTCTAGTAAGCTAGACATTATTTTCCCAAGTTAAACATATTTGGACGTCTGGTCAAATATGTCGCGTCCCAAATCTGCACTGTCCGTCGATGCACCAAACGGCTTTCCCAAATCGTTGTTGGATTCGTCAAAGAATATGGTGCATCCCCCACAATTGTTCCCATATAACCATCAACGTGGCAGTCTTTCGATCATTTTAATGCATCAAATTCGAATAAACGCTTCAAATTGCTGGAGTTAACGTATTAAGACGATCGAAATGCAGCCACGTTGATGGTTCATATAGGAAAATCGTGGGAGACGCACGATACATGTTTGGTTTTTCACTAAAAATTTTTTTCTAATTTTGTCGATGGGAAACACAGTTACGAGAATGGAATGCTTAGCCATAGCGTTTATTACACCAACGTTTTGAGTAAAAAAAAGAATGTTATTGGTTTATGATCGGCTCCCAGATTAGTGTGGAGGCGGGTTGCGGACTTCCCTGATTTCAAGGATAAGCTTAGCGAGAGAGTACGAAATACAACGCTATAACGTGGAGGTTTAACAAGTTTATCCTGAAAATTAGGGAAGCGCAACCCGCCTCCACATGAATCTGGGAGCGGACCATACATGAAAACTCCTATTTCCTGATTTTAGAAAACATGAAAAAACCAGCTGAATAAGAAAAATTCACTGCCAGTGCAAGCAAGCCCATGGAACCATTCAATGCGAAGTAAAATATATTAGCAGTTGCTAGGTAACCCAAAATGTATGCGAACCCATAAATAAGCTTGTGTGTGTAGATTTAGGCCCGATTAGTAATTTTTTGGTCTCAAATTCATGAAGAAACGCTCCTGAATAGCAAAAAATTTTCCTTGACTACGAAACACACTCCATTTCCATTACCAATCGAGCGTAAAGTTTGCTACAACGTTGCGAGAAATGATATAATGTTGTCGTTTCTTAGTCATAATGCCGCTTAGACTAAAACAATGTATGAAACACAGAAAGGAGACAAAAAAAGCGACTATAGTGTTGTTAAATTCACACCACCGCCATATCGGTGACATTGAACATTCCTTATGACACGCTAAATGATATACGGTAGCGATACGAAAAGTGGCAGTATCTGAATTGGGAAGCATGTAGTTTGGCCGGTGCTTACACTACCAAGTACGATTGCAAAAAAAAAAACTGACAAAATGTCAGTAATCTGCACTTTAACGAAGTGACTATTGTGAAGAGTTTATGACCATTATTGATCCAAACTGAACTGCACATTTTGCATTTGTAAGAAATTCCACTACAACATGGCGTTAATTTGGTGATATTGGTTTTCCTCAATCTCCTTTGCTGACAGAAAACCACCTTGAAGGCAACGTCTATCCAGATTCTCGACTTCCATATTTTAGTCATTTCGGGGCCTTTTTATGCCCCTGATTCCGAATATGAAGTCGAGAATCCAAGAAAACCCCGATAATACCCGTTTCGGAAAACTCACAGGCTGATTCTCTGGAGTGATTGGATGGATGCGCATGTAGGGCGGGCATTACTGGAGGGGGCAGTGTCGACTTAGAGTCCTCATGCCTCTTCGCTATTCCGAAGCGGTTTTCTCGCTTCCGAAGCGACATCTTGCGCCGCGACTTGCTGATAGGGGGTCCTACTATCGTAAGCTACCAAAAGCTCAAGATCCCTAATGTAGGGTGTACGGTGCCTTTGAGTGCAATGTCCAGGCAAATCTGGCTATCAGAATTTACTACTGGGAACTGAGTGGGAAGCTTTACCAAGCCATTTTAGAAACGGCAGCTCATATGGTTCTTTCGTGGCTGAGAAACTGCACTTACTCTAGCCCAGTACCGTGCTCTTCCCGGACAAAATAATTAACCTTGAAAGGCTATGTAAGTAAAGCGATTATCACAACGTGTGGAATTGACAGTTCAGTATGCATTGGCATAATTTTCCACGCATGAGTGCATTTTTTCATTTTTTCTCAACAACAGGTATTATCTTTCTTTGCGTCGTTGTAATCCAATGCAAATATGCGGTTACGTTCCATGCATGTCCTTTGAAGTACAGTAGTTCAAGCATGATTTCTTTTTTGTCTTTTTAGACACACTTGGCAACCCTGAATACGGTGTTGGGCCAGAATTCACAGTTATCTCTTAACCTATGCATCATAAGAACTGCAGTCTCAGTAATGGCTTAGTAAACATCTCTCAATCAGCAAATTTAATTTTCTCTATTTTATTTACCACTAGCTGGCTTACCCGGCTCCGCCGTATCCGGACCAAACTTGGCACACATACACTTCGGGCCCCGGCGGGTGTCACAGTCCACTTTTCGCTATCGATCGATGTCGATTTTACCGATTTTTATCGATTTTTTTGCAGAGTTCACCTACAGGGCTAGGAGTTGCCACAGGGGGGGGGGGGAAGTGAGCATGGGGATTCCGAATACAGTATTAGTTTTCAGAATTATCGATTACTTTTATTGATTTTATCGATTTTTTGTAAATTTTGACATGCGAGGCTGGGATTTTGCACAGGGGGGTAATCGAGCATGCTGATTACGAACACAATATTAGTTTTCAGGATCGTCCATTACTTTTATCGATTTTATCGATTTTTTTGTAAAGTTTGACCTGCGGGGCTGGGAGTTTGCACAGGGGGGTAATCGAGCATGCAGATTACGAATACAATATTAGTTTTCAAGATCGTCCATTACTTTTATCGATTTTATCGATTTTTTGAAAATTTGAGCTAGGGGGCTGGAATTTGGCAGGGTGATCAGCATGCTCGATTACCCCCCTGTGCCAACTCCCAGCCCCCTAGCTCAAACTTTGCAAAAAAAATCGATAAAATCGATAAAAGTAATCGATAATCCTGAAAACCAATATTGTATTCGGAATCCCCATGCTCGATTACCCCCCTGTGCCAACTCCCAGCCCCGTAGGTGAACTCAGCAAAAAAATCGATAAAAATCGATAAAATCGATATCGATCGATGACGAAAAGTAGCCTATGACACCCGCCGGGGCCCAAAGTGTATGTGTGCCAAGTTTGGTCCCGATCGGTTCAGAAATGGAATTTTCTATTCGGAACATACGTACATACATACAGACATACAGACATACAGACATACAGACATACAGACATACAGACAAACAGACATTCAGCTTTATATATAAGATAGCCAGAAAATCAAAGTTCAAGTTGACAAAGAGAGCAAATACATATGTAATCGCGAATACTAAGGAACGATTTCTGATAATGCTGCTTGATTTCCAGAAGTTCTGCATCAAAAAAGAATTTATGCTAGAGTTACGTTTATTCAGAAAACAAATATAGTACTTCACTGCACATTTACACTGGAATGACAAAGCAAACAAAGATAATATTACTGCTAAAGAAAAAGATGAAAAAATGCACTCCTGCAAGAATTTGCTATGCCAATGCATATTCTGACAGTTTCAATTCTGCACTTTGTATTAATCTTTCCTGGGCGTATAGTCTACCACAAAAATTTATTTCTGAGCTTTCTGCCAGAATTCAAGAACAGACCATGTAACCAAAGATAACAAGCGAGACCCAAAAACCCAAGAAATGCTTTCGATGACAAAGAATCCATTAATGCATAAGATTTTTTCGACAAACCCCTCTTGCATGGGTGCACAGATTTGCTGGAAAAAAGTGCACACAACATGCACCGTAGAATTCTCTCGAACATGAGCACATATGAGAAAACTGGTTCTCTCAGCACATGTAAATAGGCCTATAATCCTAGCTAGATTCGAAAGTATATCCTAGAGATTTTCTTCTCAAAAAATGAACAATGATCAGAGCAAAAAAAAACTTTAGTCTGATCAGTAAAGGGACTGCAACAAAATCGAACTATTGGAATGAGGTAAAGGTTCTGTCGCTCTTGTAGATTTGCGTCAATGGATTCTGCACTAATATTGTTAAGTAAAAAAAACCAAGTGCTTAGCGACGACAGGAAATATCAAGCTGCAAAGCAGCATAAACCAAATAGATTCAAGATGGTCTAGTTGGTTTGAAAATAGGAAATTAAACTAGATTCTGCTCCAGTCCTTTGAGCGAGCAGACACTGAAAAGAAAAAACCCCCGCTATTATTCCAACTATTGACTTGATAAATGATTCTGGAAATTTCATGAATGAAATATGGATTGCTACGCAAAATTTATTGAAAAAAAAAAATTAGATTCATGGAAGCAGTCAGACAATACCGTTGAGGTAATATAAAGTCTCTCAATCTTGGATATCTCAGAAAAACTAAATTTGAGGGTAATTAGTCGTGTCTAAACCTCAAGAAATCTTCTTCAAAAATGTTCATAGGAGATGTGCACCATAAGAATGGTATATAGTACAAACATGTAACACTGCATGACTCAAAACCCTTCAAATCCCCACCCCAAAAACCTCAAAAATCCGGTTCTGCGCGAGCGCAAACTTTTATGATTCATTTTGGCGGATAACCAGAAAGCTGGAGAGACATATATGTATGGCGAAGAAAATCGATTCCACTTTCTAAAAGTCATTTCGGCAGGGCTAATGCATAGCAATAACTCTCGAAAGCGGAAAGGGTAGTGTTACAGCGGAACCCGCACTAATACAGCTTCTTCGGAGCTCGAAATATTGAAAAGGACAGAAAACATTTCGCCTTCCCCAAATGACCCTGCGCCAGATCTTTCAAGGATGTGAACAAGAATTTCAACAAAGATTTGGAAAATTGATCGTTGTCTCAACAAGAAGATCGACGCGACGGGTGCCGACCATACAGCCATTTGCAGATTATGAAAAGATGTGGGGGCGTGTGTGGAATGGAGGACAATCGTCAACGACGGAGAAACAAACGCATTGATATTTTTTGGAAAGATGTCCCATTCCTCCACAAGAGGTTCAGAGCAGGGCTCGGCAGGAGCTGGCATCAGTGAGATTCTAACGAAGTCCCTCTTGACAATCCCAGAATTTTATGAAGTCCTCTTTGACCCTAAACCCTAAGTGTGAAAAAGCCTAAAGAAGAAAGGAAAAGTCGACCGAAAAAAAAACGTCGCAATTTTTGTGTTTTTCGGTCACAAAAGCAATATCCCCTTCGCTTTTTGTCCCGAACACGAACCCAACTTGACCCTTGCCAACTGAACTGAGCCCTGGTTCAGAGCTCGGCACGAGCTGGCACCAGGAAATTTTCGAAACGAAGTCCTCTTTGACTTTCCCAAAATTTTACGAAGTCCCCTTTGACCCTCAACGATATCCCCTCTAAAAACCTGAAAAATTCCTCAAAATCCCCCCAAAAACGAAACGTCGACTAAAAAAAGTCACCAAATTTTGACGTGTCTTCGCCCACAAAAACGAAACGTCGACTAAAAAAAAGTCGCCAAATTTTTGACGTGTCTTCGCCCACAAAAACTTGCCAGCTGGTGCCAGGCCCTGCCCTGGTTCACAGTAAGGATACGAACTGTGGTTGAGCTTCTTTTGGAGGTTTTTCGCGTGCATAATGTTTCGCAGATCAAATAAATTCAGACTGTTTGTCTCATTTCAAACAATCAAAAATTCCCATAACTAGTATATTAATCTATTGAAGAACTTCCTACAGTTACAGTAAGGAAGACCATCATCCTGTGAAAGGTTACGTATCGTGCCGGTTGCGCGGAAGCGGTGCAATGAACGACGGGCATTTGGCGTTTGATGCTGCGTAAGCAAAAATGAACGGTGTCCACCATTGTCGTGATAGTTGCTTTTCTTTTTTTCCTTGAATCGAAAAATCTACTATGGCGCATGTTGTCTGTTATCTGATATTACTCTCACTTAATATGTGTCAAGATTTTGATTCTTGCTTACGCAACAACCAATGCCAAATGCTTGTCATTTAGTTGCTCCACTTTTAAACCATTGATAGGTTAAGCGTGGGCCGTTTAAAAGTTTTATATTTAAGCGTGGGGCCGTTTAAAAGTTTTATATAAGTAGGGAGCATAAGTAACAAAAAAACTTTGGTAAATGGACCACAGAATGGGCGGATCACCGAAGTGTATGTATTGTTTACACCCAAAGAGGGTGCGAAAATCTATTTTCTTCCCTATCCATGCTTTCTGGTTGTCTGAGGACCGTGTGCCATTCGTGGGTCACCACTGAGACAGGCCGGAGCACTTCTATGCGGAGCTATTTGCCGTATAGAAGCCGAGTTGTTTGCACTCGACATGTGAATTTGCACACTGCACTCGGCAGGCCACGACTTCACTTTAAAACACCAATAAAAACCGCTGGAAATGATTTGTACACCTCCTCCTATATAGACTCAAGAAGAGAAGAAAAAACTACGACAAATCGCTATAACTAGGCAACACGTCGTGAAATGGCGAGCGCAGTGTGCAATAGATCATGGCAATTACACGTTATTCATGCCATAAAAGTCACCAGTAGCCGTTTAAATTATTGATGCGGGAATATTCCCAAGTCTTTTTTATGTTGGTCGAGGATCAATGAGCAGCAAAAGCAGACAGAGTCAAACGATGAAAAGCGTGAAAACCAAAATCTTTAGCTCTCACCTGCAAATGCACAAACTACACTAAAAAAGAAAAGTCGTCAACGTCCAAACTCATACAATTGCGGTCCGTCAGTACAAATGGACGCCATTCTCAAAGCATTTATAAAAACACACACATTATAGGTTGAGCGATGCGCGACCATTGAAAACGTCGTTCAACATCTATGCCTTCGTCATTGACGCAAAATGGAACAACTTCCGCAAAAAAGATCATCCAGAATGGATGAATTGGGAATGGCCTAGTGGGCGATAGATGTACGACAGTTATGCATGATTTTATGCGATTACAAGGGGAACAGGAAGGTAGGGAAAGAAAAGATGGAAGAGTAACAAAAAAAGAAGAAAAAAAATGACAACCAAATAAGGTAAGCATACAGTTCACTTAGAAAATCGTGACGACAAAATTTATTGCGGACTTTGCGCCCACAGGAGCGTAAAACGCTTCTACAAAAAAGCACCACCTCAACACTCAGCTCAGTCGCTTCCAATGACTAGATACTATCAAATATGAGCAGAAAAACCCATCAAGTAAAGATGAAAACCAAAAAACTGTGGTTGCCGGAAGTGCGTGCGTGTCGCGCTGCGGTCGCGCCATTGTCACGATTTTTCGAACGCCCTATACATGAAATCTTAGCTTTAAAAGTATGCTCCAATCGTTTTAACTCGTTATGTGTGTTTGCACACTATGCGCGGCAACTGACGGCACCCTTAGTAGCTTCTCGATCGACCTTTCCCAGCGTAACAAATTGTAGAGATGTCTACTAACTAGTACATACATATCCAATCAAATCAAGCGGACAAGGAAACAAGAAGAAATCTCTGGAAATGAGCATGTTCTAATCTTCATACGAATTTTGAGTTCAAAATACTTGACAATACGCCAACCACAATCGCAGATTGTGCAATCTTGCTCACATGGGCCAGGTGTGACGCAGGAAAAGTAGAATCACAGATATTGAACAATGAAATAATAATGGAGTGAATATTAGGTAATCGATCAGTTTGTCGGACTGGCATACACGTTTAGGCTGAGAGCAAACAGTAATGTGCGCGTTAAACAGCAAAAACAGCGAAGTCAGCAAATCCATTGGTTGCTTAGGAAGTTTACTCAGTGCATGTGTAAAAACAAAACGATCTGTCATGCTCAGCACATCCAGTGAGACTAAAAACAATCGGGGATGTTGTGAGAAATAAGGGGAAAATCTACATAATCTCGTCGTTTTAGCAAAAACTGCAAGAAAGGAATAGTAAAAATGTTAGAAAATGCATTTAAGCGACCAGTAATGACGCAAAAGCTGTCAAGAACAAAGAACACTAGAAGATGCACTGGGATTTCCTCGAAAATCTGCAAAAAGGTACAAAGTGGTAATCGTTCAAAATTCGGGGGTCCAGCAGTAATGGCGGAAGTGCGGAGAGGTTGCTTTGGTGAATGAGTAATGTAAATACATCTGCTTTATTTTTCATTGTCAATCAAAAACGGTGAATAGCAATCAATTAGCCTTGAAATGTATAAATTTCAAAAAAAACACTACGAACTTATGGAACGATCTAATACATTGGTTTATTTTTGACTGTCAATCAAAAAACGGTGAATAGCAATCAATTAACCTTAGAATGGTATAAATTCGATAAAAAACAATCTTTCCGGTAGCCATAGCTGACGTTATATTACATAGAAAATTAGTTTTGCCAATTCCAAGAAAATTTCAAACTGACTCATTTGGAGGATCAAAACTGGGCTGAGATTTGCAGATGTCAGGATAGAATTTGAAGAAATTTGAGAAGAACGAAATCCCAAAATTAGCTCACTGACTCATCTATAAGATCAAAACAGGGCTGAGACTCGCAGATGTCAGGATAGAATTTGAAGAACTGACTCATTTGGAGGATCAAAACCGTGCTAAGATTTGCAGATGTCAGGATAGAATTTGAAGAAATCTGAAAAAAACGAGATCTCACAAAAGTAGCTTGCTCACTCATTTGGAGGTCAAACTGGGCTGAGGAAGAAATCTGAGAAGAACGAGGTCTCACAAAAGTGCTTAGAATCATAACACCATCACATCTTCCAAATGAAAGAACGTAAAAACAATTATAATTGAATATACTGTCTCGGTGCAACATAAGAATATATTTTTAAATAGCGGCCCTACGGGCCGCTGTAAGTGGGTCGGGGCAGATACATTAGTATTTGCTTACTTGGGACTGCATCTAACTATAAACGGTGTTCACATCTCCTCTCTGGAGAAGCTAAATAAATCAAAAATCAGACTTTGCAGGTAGACACAAAATACCTGATCTTTCCCTCCAAATGCCACCACCAGATTTCACTTACTTGATACACTTGCTTCTTTCGTTGCTCACTTAAAATCAACATAATCGCTTTCCCAAAATGCTGACCAATGCAGATGCATGGTGGGTCTTTCCTCCGGGAGCAAAGGAAGCTGGTGTTTTCGATTTCGACAGAATTTCTGCGGCTGAAGTTTTGTCGAAATCGAGGTTTTTGTGGAACTTGTGAGAAAAACAAAAATTTTCGCTCTAAAAACAGGTCAGCCACAAAAGGGCTTGCCGGAGCTCAACCAGCGAGACCACAGCTTCCAAGCTGGTCTTCACTCGGGAGCAAAGGCATTTTCTGGCTGAAATTTTGTCGAAATCGAGGTTTTCACCGTCTTTGGTGGAAATTGTGGGAAAAAATAAAAATTTTCGCTTTAAAAATAGGTCAGCCACAGAGAAAGTTTGCCGGAGCTCAACCAGCGAGACCACAGCTTCCATGTTGGGTCTTCACTCCGGGAGCAAATGCATTTTCTGTGGCTGAAATTTTGTAGAAATCGAGGTTTTTACCGTTTTTGGTGGAAATTATGGGAAAAAACAAAATTTTCGCTCTAAAAACTGGTCAGCAGCAGAGAAAGAACGTGCCAAAAACCCACTTCTTGCTGTTCAATTGCTCTTCGGATTGGGATTTTCGTCAACATTTCACAAAAAGTTGAGCTCTGACGACTATTCTATGAAGAATTACAATGCTCAGATTTCCTACCAAACTGTTATGCAAAATGGGAGAGGGGGGGGGGGGGCAAGGGAGTCTTTAGAATGAAGGAGGAATGTAGCTAAGGACGTGAAAAGAAGTGGAACTGTGTATGTAAGCAGTAGGTATGCTACTGCTGTGAGGGCCGTGATCAAACCGAATATACGGTATTTCATCACAATTCGTCATCGCAAGCAAAGTCAAAACACCTGCCGTCATCGCATGCCTATAGGGTGCGATCAATTGACAAATGTCGAGACAACTCTCTCCTCTCTAGCTTGCCTGCGGATGGGAGTACACCGTTTCTCTAGAATTCTCGTCGTCCTTAACCTCTGCGAGAGAGGGTGATTTCTCGCGTGCTCACACAGTCAACAACTCTCCCTCCGCAACGCTGAAGGTGGGCGTCAGGGTGGAAGAACAATGTATGGTTTTCGTCGTCTCGCCGGATGTTTCCAGTTTATATATAAGAAAGATTCTCTAGAATTCTCATCGTCCTTAAAGGCAGTGTCTCACCAAAATTTAGTTGCCGAGATTTTTGCATTTTGCAAGCCTGTCGGACAGTGTCTAGCACTGTATGAGCTCAAAATCGCACGACGTTCCCAAAAACCCCGTTTTCTGGAAGCCCCGCGGAAGCAACTTGGACGAGTTGTACCTTTCAACTTCAGCCTCAGCCACAGTGGCAGCAACAGAGGGGAGGGTGGATGGCCAAGTGGAGGGACATGTTCAAACGCGTAAGGGGGGGAGACCGAAGGAGTCGTCCGCGCGTACTAATTCGCTCTCCGCGTACCACTTTGAGCGAATTTTTCTCACCGTGGAGGGGGTCAAATTGAGTGGGACTTGTTGCAATGGCCTATTTGGGGGTCCCTATGATAGACTATGTGAAGATCCGCGCGACCTTAACTTTGGTGAGACATTGCCTTTAATCTCTGCGAGAGAGCGTGATTTCTCGCGTGCTCACACTGTCAACAACTCTCCCTCCGCAACGCTGAAGGGGGGCGCCAGGGTGGAAGAACAAGGTATGGTTTTCGTCGTCTCGATGGATGTTTCCAGTTTATATATAAGAAAGATATCGAAAAAACAGTTCATGCCTTAAGTGCCGCTTGAAGACCATTTAAAAATTACAAGAATGCCCCAAGCTTACGAAAATCTGTTCTCCTGCACGATCGAGTTGGCCTACGTACCGCTTACAGACCGATAGTAACTATTTATAATGAAAGTTCATGCCCTAAGTGTCGCTTGAAGACCGTTTAAAAATTACAAGAATGCCCCAAGCTTACGAAAATCTGTTCCCCTGCACGATCGAGTTGGCCTACGTACCGCTTACAGACCGATAGTAACTATTTAAAATGAAAGTTCATGCCCTGAGTGTCGCTTGAAGACCATTTAAAAATTACAAGAATGCGCCAAGCTTACGAAAATCTGTTCCCCTGCACGATCGAGTTGGCCTACGTACCGCTTACAGACCGATAGTAACTATTTAAAATGAAAGTTCATGCCCTAAGTGTCGCTTGAAGACCGTTTAAAATTTACAAGAATGCCCCAAGCTTATGAAAATCTGTTTCCCTGCCCGATCGAGTTGCCCTACGTGCCGCTTACAAACCGATAGTATATTTAAAATGAAATATTATGCCCTAAGTGCCGCTTGAAGACCGTTTGAAAGTTATAAGAACTGCCCCAAGCGTATAAAATCTGTTTCCCTGCACGATCGAGTTGCCCTACGTGCCGCTTACAAACCAATAATATCTATATCTAGAAGACAGTTCATGCCCTAAGTGCCGCTTGAAGACCGTTTAAAAAATATAGGAACTGCCCCAAGCGTACAAAAATCTGTTTTCCTGCCCGATCGAGTTCCCTACGTGCTGCTTACAAACCAATATTATCTATATCTAAAAGACAGTTCATGCCCTACGTGCCGCTTACAACCGATAGTAACTATTTAAAATGAAAATTTATGCCCAAAGTGCCGCTTGAAGACCGTTTAAAAGTTATAAGAACTGCCCCAAGCGTATAAAATCTGTTTTCCTGCACGATCGAGTTGCCCTACGTGCCGCTTACAAACCAATAATATCTATATCTAGAAGACAGTTCATGCCCTAAGTGCCGCTTGAAGACCGTTTAAAAGTTATAAGAACTGCCCCAAGCGTATAAAATCTGTTTCCCTGCACGATCGAGTTGCCCTACGTGCCGTTTACAGACCGCTAGCAACTATTTAAAGTGAAATATTATGCCCTAAGTGCCGCTTGAAGACCGTTTGAAAGTTATAAGAACTGCCCCAAGCGTATAAAATCTGTTTCCCTGCACGATCGAGTTGCCCTACGTGCCGCTTACAAACCAATATTATCTATATCTAAAAGACAGTTCATGCCCTACGTGCCGCTTACAACCGATAGTAACTATTTAAAATGAAAATTTATGCCCAAAGTGCCGCTTTAAGACCGTTTAAAAGTTATAAGAACTGCCCCAAGCGTATAAAATCTGTTTTCCTGCACGATCGAGTTGCCCTACGTGCCGCTTACAAACCAATAATATCTATATCTAGAAGACAGTTCATGCCCTAAGTGCCGCTTGAAGACCGTTTAAAAGTTATAAGAACTGCCCCAAGCGTATAAAATCTGTTTCCCTGCACGATCGAGTTGCCCTACGTGCCGCTTACAGACCGATAGTAACTATTTAATTTAAAATGAAAATTTATGCCCTAAGTACCGCTTGAAGACCGCTTAAAAATTACAAGAATGTCCCAAGCTTATGAAAATCTGTTTCCCTGCACGATCGAGTTGCCCTACGTGCCGCTTACAAACCGATAGTAATTATTTAAAATGAAATATTATGCCCTAAGTGCCGCTTGAAGACCGTTTGAAAGTTATAAGAACTGCCCCAAGCGTATAGAGATCTGTTTCCCTGCACGATTGAGTTGCCCTACGTGCCACTTACAAACCAATAATATCTATATCTAGAAGACAGTTCATGCCCTAAGTGCCGCTTGAAGACCGTTTAAAAAATATAGGAACTGCCCCAAGCGTATAAAATCTGTTTCCCTGCACGATCGAGTTGCCCTACCTGCCGCTTACAAACCAATAATATCTATATCTAGAAGACAGTTCATGCCCTAAGTGCCCTTGGAGACCGTTTAAAAGTTATAAGAACTGCCCCAAGCGTATAGAAATCTGTTTCCCTGCCCGATCGAGTTGGCCTACGTACCGCTTACAGACCGATAGTAACTATTTAAAATGAAAGTTCATGCCCTAAGTGCCGCTTAAGGACCGTTTAAAAGTCATAAGAACTGCCCCAAGCGTATAAAATTTGTTTCCCTGCACGATCGAGTTGCCCTACGTACCGCTTACAGACCGATAGTAACTATTTAAAATGAAAATTTATGCCCTAAGTACCGCTTGAAGACCGCTTAAAAATTACAAGAATGTCCCAAGCTTATGAAAATCTGTTTCCCTGCACGATCGAGTTGCCCTACGTGCCGCTTACAAACCGATAGTAATTATTTAAAATGAAATATTATGCCCTAAGTGCCGCTTGAAGACCGTTTGAAAGTTATAAGAACTGCCCCAAGCGTATAAAGATCTGTTTCCCTGCACGATTGAGTTGCCCTACGTGCCACTTACAAACCGATAATATCTATATCTAGAAGACAGTTCATGCCCTAAGTGCCGCTTGAAGACCGTTTAAAAAATATAGGAACTGCCCCAAGCGTATAAAATCTGTTTCTCTGCACGATCGAGTTGCCCTACGTGCCGCTTACAAACCAATAATATCTATATCTAGAAGACAGTTCATGCCCTAAGTGCCCTTGGAGACCGTTTAAAAGTTATAAGAACTGCCCCAAGCGTATAGAAATCTGTTTCCCTGCCCGATCGAGTTGGCCTACGTACCGCTTACAGACCGATAGTAACTATTTAAAATGAAAGTTCATGCCCTAAGTGCCGCTTAAAGACCGTTTAAAAGTCATAAGAACTGCCCCAAGCGTATAAAATTTGTTTCCCTGCACGATCGAGTTGCCCTACGTGCCGCTTACAGACCAATAATATCTATATCTAGAAGACAGTTCATGCCCTACGTGCCGCTTACAACCGATAGTAACTATTTAAAATGAAATTTATGCCCAAAGTGCCGCTTGAAGACCGTTTAAAAGTTATAAGAACTGCCCCAAGCGTATAAAATCTGTTTCCCTGCACGATCGAGTTGCCCTACGTGCCACTTACAAACCAATAATATCTATATCTAGAAGACAGTTCATGCCCTAAGTGCCGCTTGGAGACCGTTTAAAAGTTATAAGAACTGCCCCAAGCGTATAGAAATCTGTTTCCCTGCACGATCGAGTTGCCCTACGTGCCACTTACAAACCAATAATATCTATATCTAGAAGACAGTTCATGCCCTAAGTGCCGCTTGAAGACCGTTTAAAAAATATAGGAACTGCCCCAAGCGTACAAAAATCTGTTTTCCTGCCCGATCGAGTTGCCCTACGTGCCACTTACAAACCAATAATATCTATATCTAGAAGACAGTTCATGCCCTACGTGCCGCTTACAACCGATAGTAACTATTTAAAATGAAATTTATGCCCAAAGTGCCGCTTGAAGACCGTTTAAAAGTTATAAGAACTGCCCCAAGCGTATAAAATCTGTTTCCCTGCACGATCGAGTTGCCCTACGTGCCGCTTACAAACCAATAATATCTATATCTAGAAGACAGTTCATGCCCTAAGTGCCGCTTGGAGACCGTTTAAAAGTTATAAGAACTGCCCCAAGCGTATAGAAATCTGTTTCCCTGCACGATCGAGTTGCCCTACGTGCCACTTACAAACCAATAATATCTATATCTAGAAGACAGTTCATGCCCTAAGTGCCGCTTGAAGACCGTTTAAAAAATATAGGAACTGCCCCAAGCGTACAAAAATCTGTTTTCCTGCCCGATCGAGTTGCCCTACGTGCTGCTTACAAACCAATATTATCTATATCTAGAAGACAGTTCATGCCCTAAGTGCCGCTTGAAGACCGTTTAAAAGTTATAAGAACTGCCCCAAGCGTATAAAATCTGTTTCCCTGCACGATCGAGTTGCCCTACGTGCCGCTTACAGACCGATAGTAACTATTTAATTTAAAATGAAAATTTATGCCCTAAGTACCGCTTGAAGACCGCTTAAAAATTACAAGAATGTCCCAAGCTTATGAAAATCTGTTTCCCTGCACGATCGAGTTGCCCTACGTGCCGCTTACAAACCGATAGTAATTATTTAAAATGAAATATTATGCCCTAAGTGCCGCTTGAAGACCGTTTGAAAGTTATAAGAACTGCCCCAAGCGTATAGAGATCTGTTTCCCTGCACGATTGAGTTGCCCTACGTGCCACTTACAAACCAATAATATCTATATCTAGAAGACAGTTCATGCCCTAAGTGCCGCTTGAAGACCGTTTAAAAAATATAGGAACTGCCCCAAGCGTATAAAATCTGTTTCCCTGCACGATCGAGTTGCCCTACCTGCCGCTTACAAACCAATAATATCTATATCTAGAAGACAGTTCATGCCCTAAGTGCCCTTGGAGACCGTTTAAAAGTTATAAGAACTGCCCCAAGCGTATAGAAATCTGTTTCCCTGCCCGATCGAGTTGGCCTACGTACCGCTTACAGACCGATAGTAACTATTTAAAATGAAAGTTCATGCCCTAAGTGCCGCTTAAGGACCGTTTAAAAGTCATAAGAACTGCCCCAAGCGTATAAAATTTGTTTCCCTGCACGATCGAGTTGCCCTACGTACCGCTTACAGACCGATAGTAACTATTTAAAATGAAAGTTCATGCCCTAAGTGCCGCTTGGAGACCGTTTAAAAGTCATAAGAACTGCCCCAAGCTTATGAAAATCTGTTTCCCTGCACGATCGAGTTGCCCTATGTACTGCTTACAGACCGATAGTAACTATTTAATTTAAAATGAAAATGTATGCCCTAAGTACCGCTTGAAGACCGCTTAAAAATTACAAGAATGTCCCAAGCTTATGAAAATCTGTTTCCCTGCACGATCGAGTTGCCCTACGTGCCGCTTACAAACCGATAGTAATTATTTAAAATGAAATATTATGCCCTAAGTGCCGCTTGAAGACCGTTTGAAAGTTATAAGAACTGCCCCAAGCGTATAGAGATCTGTTTCCCTGCACGATTGAGTTGCCCTACGTGCCACTTACAAACCAATAATATCTATATCTAGAAGACAGTTCATGCCCTAAGTGCCGCTTGAAGACCGTTTAAAAAATATAGGAACTGCCCCAAGCGTATAAAATCTGTTTCTCTGCACGATCGAGTTGCCCTACGTGCCGCTTACAAACCAATAATATCTATATCTAGAAGACAGTTCATGCCCTAAGTGCCCTTGGAGACCGTTTAAAAGTTATAAGAACTGCCCCAAGCGTATAGAAATCTGTTTCCCTGCCCGATCGAGTTGGCCTACGTACCGCTTACAGACCGATAGTAACTATTTAAAATGAAAGTTCATGCCCTAAGTGGCGCTTAAAGACCGTTTAAAAGTCATAAGAACTGCCCCAAGCGTATAAAATTTGTTTCCCTGCACGATCGAGTTGCCCTACGTGCCGCTTACAGACCGATAGTAACTATTTAATTTAAAATGAAAATTTATGCCCTAAGTACCGCTTGAAGACCGCTTAAAAATTACAAGAATGTCCCAAGCTTATGAAAATCTGTTTCCCTGCACGATCGAGTTGCCCTACGTGCCGCTTACAAACCGATAGTAATTATTTAAAATGAAATATTATGCCCTAAGTGCCGCTTGAAGACCGTTTGAAAGTTATAAGAACTGCCCCAAGCGTATAGAGATCTGTTTCCCTGCACGATTGAGTTGCCCTACGTGCCACTTACAAACCAATAATATCTATATCTAGAAGACAGTTCATGCCCTAAGTGCCGCTTGAAGACCGTTTAAAAAATATAGGAACTGCCCCAAGCGTATAAAATCTGTTTCTCTGCACGATCGAGTTGCCCTACGTGCCGCTTACAAACCAATAATATCTATATCTAGAAGACAGTTCATGCCCTAAGTGCCCTTGGAGACCGTTTAAAAGTTATAAGAACTGCCCCAAGCGTATAGAAATCTGTTTCCCTGCCCGATCGAGTTGGCCTACGTACCGCTTACAGACCGATAGTAACTATTTAAAATGAAAGTTCATGCCCTAAGTGGCGCTTAAAGACCGTTTAAAAGTCATAAGAACTGCCCCAAGCGTATAAAATTTGTTTCCCTGCACGATCGAGTTGCCCTACGTGCCGCTTACAGACCGATAGTAACTATTTAATTTAAAATGAAAATTTATGCCCTAAGTACCGCTTGAAGACCGCTTAAAAATTACAAGAATGTCCCAAGCTTATGAAAATCTGTTTCCCTGCACGATCGAGTTGCCCTACGTGCCGCTTACAAACCGATAGTAATTATTTAAAATGAAATATTATGCCCTAAGTGCCGCTTGAAGACCGTTTGAAAGTTATAAGAACTGCCCCAAGCGTATAGAGATCTGTTTCCCTGCACGATCGAGTTGCCCTACGTGCCACTTACAAACCAATAATATCTATATCTAGAAGACAGTTCTTGCCCTAAGTGCCGCTTGAAGACCGTTTAAAAAATATAGGAACTGCCCCAAGCGTACAAAAATCTGTTTTCCTGCCCGATCGAGTTGCCCTACGTGCCACTTACAAACCAATAATATCTATATCTAGAAGACAGTTCATGCCCTAAGTGCCGCTTGAAGACCGTTTAAAAAATATAGGAACTGCCCCAAGCGTACAAAAATCTGTTTTCCTGCCCGATCGAGTTGCCCTACGTGCCACTTACAAACCAATAATATCTATATCTAGAAGACAGTTCATGCCCTACGTGCCGCTTACAACCGATAGTAACTATTTAAAATGAAATTTATGCCCAAAGTGCCGCTTGAAGACCGTTTAAAAGTTATAAGAACTGCCCCAAGCGTATAAAATCTGTTTCCCTGCACGATCGAGTTGCCCTACGTGCCGCTTACAAACCAATAATATCTATATCTAGAAGACAGTTCATGCCCTAAGTGCCGCTTGGAGACCGTTTAAAAGTTATAAGAACTGCCCCAAGCGTATAGAAATCTGTTTCCCTGCACGATCGAGTTGCTCTACGTGCCACTTACAAACCAATAATATCTATATCTAGAAGACAGTTCATGCCCTAAGTGCCGCTTGAAGACCGTTTAAAAGTTATAAGAACTGCCCCAAGCGTATAGAGATCTGTTTCCCTGCACGATCGAGTTGCCCTACGTGCCACTTACAAACCAATAATATCTATATCTAGAAGACAGTTCTTGCCCTAAGTGCCGCTTGAAGACCGTTTAAAAAATATAGGAACTGCCCCAAGCGTACAAAAATCTGTTTTCCTGCCCGATCGAGTTGCCCTACGTGCCACTTACAAACCAATAATATCTATATCTAGAAGACAGTTCATGCCCTAAGTGCCGCTTGAAGACCGTTTAAAAAATATAGGAACTGCCCCAAGCGTACAAAAATCTGTTTTCCTGCCCGATCGAGTTGCCCTACGTGCCACTTACAAACCAATAATATCTATATCTAGAAGACAGTTCATGCCCTACGTGCCGCTTACAACCGATAGTAACTATTTAAAATGAAATTTATGCCCAAAGTGCCGCTTGAAGACCGTTTAAAAGTTATAAGAACTGCCCCAAGCGTATAAAATCTGTTTCCCTGCACGATCGAGTTGCCCTACGTGCCGCTTACAAACCAATAATATCTATATCTAGAAGACAGTTCATGCCCTAAGTGCCGCTTGAAGACCGTTTAAAAGTTATAAGAACTGCCCCAAGCGTATAGAAATCTGTTTCCCTGCCCGATCGAGTTGGCCTACGTACCGCTTACAGACCGATAGTAACTATTTAAAATGAAAGTTCATGCCCTAAGTGGCGCTTAAAGACCGTTTAAAAGTCATAAGAACTGCCCCAAGCGTATAAAATTTGTTTCCCTGCACGATCGAGTTGCCCTACGTGCCGCTTACAGACCGATAGTAACTATTTAATTTAAAATGAAAATTTATGCCCTAAGTACCGCTTGAAGACCGCTTAAAAATTACAAGAATGTCCCAAGCTTATGAAAATCTGTTTCCCTGCACGATCGAGTTGCCCTACGTGCCGCTTACAAACCGATAGTAATTATTTAAAATGAAATATTATGCCCTAAGTGCCGCTTGAAGACCGTTTGAAAGTTATAAGAACTGCCCCAAGCGTATAGAGATCTGTTTCCCTGCACGATTGAGTTGCCCTACGTGCCACTTACAAACCAATAATATCTATATCTAGAAGACAGTTCATGCCCTAAGTGCCGCTTGAAGACCGTTTAAAAAATATAGGAACTGCCCCAAGCGTATAAAATCTGTTTCTCTGCACGATCGAGTTGCCCTACGTGCCGCTTACAAACCAATAATATCTATATCTAGAAGACAGTTCATGCCCTAAGTGCCCTTGGAGACCGTTTAAAAGTTATAAGAACTGCCCCAAGCGTATAGAAATCTGTTTCCCTGCCCGATCGAGTTGGCCTACGTACCGCTTACAGACCGATAGTAACTATTTAAAATGAAAGTTCATGCCCTAAGTGGCGCTTAAAGACCGTTTAAAAGTCATAAGAACTGCCCCAAGCGTATAAAATTTGTTTCCCTGCACGATCGAGTTGCCCTACGTGCCGCTTACAGACCGATAGTAACTATTTAATTTAAAATGAAAATTTATGCCCTAAGTACCGCTTGAAGACCGCTTAAAAATTACAAGAATGTCCCAAGCTTATGAAAATCTGTTTCCCTGCACGATCGAGTTGCCCTACGTGCCGCTTACAAACCGATAGTAATTATTTAAAATGAAATATTATGCCCTAAGTGCCGCTTGAAGACCGTTTGAAAGTTATAAGAACTGCCCCAAGCGTATAGAGATCTGTTTCCCTGCACGATCGAGTTGCCCTACGTGCCACTTACAAACCAATAATATCTATATCTAGAAGACAGTTCTTGCCCTAAGTGCCGCTTGAAGACCGTTTAAAAAATATAGGAACTGCCCCAAGCGTACAAAAATCTGTTTTCCTGCCCGATCGAGTTGCCCTACGTGCCACTTACAAACCAATAATATCTATATCTAGAAGACAGTTCATGCCCTAAGTGCCGCTTGAAGACCGTTTAAAAAATATAGGAACTGCCCCAAGCGTACAAAAATCTGTTTTCCTGCCCGATCGAGTTGCCCTACGTGCCACTTACAAACCAATAATATCTATATCTAGAAGACAGTTCATGCCCTACGTGCCGCTTACAACCGATAGTAACTATTTAAAATGAAATTTATGCCCAAAGTGCCGCTTGAAGACCGTTTAAAAGTTATAAGAACTGCCCCAAGCGTATAAAATCTGTTTCCCTGCACGATCGAGTTGCCCTACGTGCCGCTTACAAACCAATAATATCTATATCTAGAAGACAGTTCATGCCCTAAGTGCCGCTTGGAGACCGTTTAAAAGTTATAAGAACTGCCCCAAGCGTATAGAAATCTGTTTCCCTGCACGATCGAGTTGCTCTACGTGCCACTTACAAACCAATAATATCTATATCTAGAAGACAGTTCATGCCCTAAGTGCCGCTTGAAGACCGTTTAAAAGTTATAAGAACTGCCCCAAGCGTACAAAAATCTGTTTTCCTGCCCGATCGAGTTGCCCTACGTGCTGCTTACAAACCAATATTATCTATATCTAAAAGACAGTTCATGCCCTACGTGCCGCTTACAACCGATAGTAACTATTTAAAATGAAAATTTATGCCCAAAGTGCCGCTTGAAGACCGTTTAAAAGTTATAAGAACTGCCCCAAGCGTATAAAATCTGTTTCCCTGCACGATCGAGTTGCCCTACGTGCCGCTTACAAACCAATAATATCTATATCTAGAAGACAGTTCATGCCCTAAGTGCCGCTTGAAGACCGTTTAAAAGTTATAAGAACTGCCCCAAGCGTATAAAATCTGTTTCCCTGCACGATCGAGTTGCCCTACGTGCCGCTTGCAAACCAATAATATCTATATCTAGAAGACAGTTCATGCCCTAAGTGCCGCTTGAAGACCGTTTAAAAGTTATAAGAACTGCCCCAAGCGTATAGAAATCTGTTTCCCTGCCCGATCGTGTTGCCCTACGTGCCGCTTACAGACCGCTAGCAACTATTTAAAATGAAAATTTATGCCCAAAGTGCCGCTTGAAGAACGTTTAAAAATTATAAGAACTGCCCCAAGCGTATAAAAATCTGTTTCCCTACACGATCGAGTTGGCCTACGTACCGCTTACAGACCGATAGTAACTATTTAAAATGAAAGTTCATGCCCTAAGTGCCGCTTGGAGACCGTTTAAAAGTCATAAGAACTGCCCCAAGCGTATAAAATCTGTTTCCCTGCACGATCGAGTTGGCCTACGTACCGCTTACAGACCGATAGTAACTATTTAAAATGAAAGTTCATGCCCTAAGTGCCGCTTGGAGACCGTTTAAAAGTCATAAGAACTGCCCCAAGCGTATAAAATCTGTTTCCCTGCACGATCGAGTTGCCCTACGTACCGCTTACAGACCGATAGTAACTATTTAAAATGAAAGTTCATGCCCTAAGTGCCGCTTGGAGACCGTTTAAAAGTCATAAGAACTGCCCCAAGCGTATAAAATTTGTTTCCCTGCACGATCGAGTTGCCCTACGTGCCGCTTACAGACCGATAGTAACTATTTAATTTAAAATGAAAATTTATGCCCTTAGTGCCGCTTGAAGACCGTTCAAAAATCATAAGAACTGCCCCAAGCGTATAGAAATCTGTTTCCCTGCACGATCGAGTTGCCCTACGTGCTGCTTACAAACCAATAATATCTATACCTAGAAGACAGTTCATGCCCTAAGTGCCGCTTGAAGAACGTTTAAAAATTATAAGAACTGCCCCAAGCGTATGAAAATCTGTTTCCCTGCACGATCGAGTTGGCCTACGTACCGCTTACAGACCGGTAGTAACTATTTAAAATGAAAGTTTATGCCCTAAGTGCCGCTTGAAGACCGTTTGAAAGTTATAAAAACTGCCCCAAGCGTATAAAATCTGTTTCCCTGCACGATCGAGTTGCCCTACGTGCTGCTTACAAACCATTGAATAATAAATTATGTTGTACAAATATAATGAATAATAATGATCTAAATCAAATTGTAAACTAACCTGCACCAACAATGAAAGTTGAGTTGCTTTTGTAAGTGTCAAAGCGCTTCGAACTATACGAAAATTAGCTTGCGTAATGGTACGCTTTTGGGTTATGCCATCCATATGCCATTTGATCAACATCGTCTAAGAAGAGGCCTCGGAATTCAAAGATCACGGCGGCGATAAACAACCCGCCAGACGGATGTTTATCTGTTCAAAGAAAGGGCGGCGCGGAGGGGGGACCCCCGCTTGGGCGGCGCAGAGGGGGGACCCCGGCCAGACGAATGTTTATCTCTGCTGTCTGCTGTCTCCGCTAGCTCCAGCAGCCCCCACCCGGCGGCGCGGAGGGGGGACCCCCGCCAGACGAAAGTTCATCACTGCTGTCTGCTGTCTCCGCGAGCTCCAGCACAGCGCCCGCTGCCTTTTTTTTTGTTGCACTTTCCCTTATCATTAGATATACTGCAAGGATTGGTAATTTGAGCTGTGATGGAAAAAATGTGGTTGGACAAGAGAATCAATGGCTTTCTGTTCCAGAAGCCTTATTAGAATGCGGAAATGACGAGTGAAAAAAAAACTTGCATCCGATGCCTGGCAGCATTCAGATTAGGGGTGCAAAAAACGTCAGACTCTAGAGCAAAAAAAAACTTAGCATCACTTAGATATTTTTCAAAGCAAATAATTCTTCAAGTATCTTATTATCGGTTTTAGAATCGTTTAGTTGTGAGTTTAAACAGAACGGAGCACGTCTCTTGGGTGAGATATAGCCGTAACAAGCATCATAACTTATAATAACGGGCTAAGGGTTGTTTACGTTTGTCTGTCTGTGTGTGTGAATCTCTGTCTGTCACGAAATTCGTAGAGCGTGTTCCAGCCAACGTCCTGAGCCCAAATTTTGCACAGCGCACGCTACCAGCATGAAACCTCAATATACAAAAGCATGAGCGGATCCGTTGAGTGGATCCACTGAAAATTGCGCGTCAAACGGATCCACTTGGCTTCTCGCCAGTAAATTTGGGTCCGTAGTACTACTTTTTGCAGAGTTAAGGATATATTCGACAAGCTAATGTGCAAGCCATGGACGTTAGCCTAAAAAAGTCATGAAAAGTCTACTACTTTACGAAAACAGCGCCAAAAAGCATTCGCTGTGTAAACGGTCAAATATTCAAGATTTTACCTGATTATTTGAGAAGAATTTTGCACAGAGGTGTAGCCCACTATGTCTATTGTCCTTACGGCGACTACCAAGCCATAAAAATTCCAAAATCCCATTCGAATTTGCATCTGTTCTTCTGGGAAAGATTTTATCCACGCGAAAATACCGATCTCACATGGAAGACCTCTACGAATGAGTAGTTGTTTACGAATTATTCGAGATAGCCTACATAGCGCGGTGAGTTTCAATGTCATTATTATGCGGGAATGAGTAAGGCATACAGAGTATAGGGCCAGTGCGAGCCTCTGCGAAGCAGAGGTGACGCACTGGTTTAACAATAATCGTAGCTTATTATAAGCTACAGGGCTCGGCACGAAGTGGTTTTCCGAAATGCAAAAGACGAAATCCTCTTTGACTTTATTAAATTTACAAAATCCACTGACCCCAAACCATAAACGCAAAAAACCCTCAAAAATAAGAAAACGTAACCTGAGTTGTTTTGGCAAAAAAAAAACAACTGACAAAAACGATATCCCCTTCGATTTTCACTTCGAAAACGTATCCAACTTGCTTGTAAGCCACCTGTGCCGAACCCTGCTTAACTAAAATCTGAGGGAAGTACAATTTCCCGCTACCAAAACAATAGCCAGATGCGTTCTATCCATGGCCCCTAATCATATGCTCACTATGATCGAATATCAAACGCGTTGCGAAAATGAAATACGACATGTCGTATCTGTACCCGCGAATTGCTGTCGTACAGCCAACACGAACCGGCTATAAATCGCTGATCCCATGCAAGGAGTGGGTGTGATAGCAATGGGATAAGCAGGCGCTAACATATATAATCAATCAACTGGTCTAAAAGCAAATTTTGGTACTCCTAATAACATTGTAGATATTCTGGCTGCACCTAATTCAAAAAATGCTTCAGAGCTTGTAATAAAAGATATCAAATTTCCATATATGGTTGGCAAGAAACGATTATGGGAGAAATTCACGGGAAAATGAGGCAATCTCTAAGGGTTTGTACATTTGCAGTAAGCGAAGGAATCCCGACAGGGACAGGGCCCAGCATGTGATGGCATATAAGAATCTAATTTGAAGTCCCCTTGACATCGCGAAAGAAATTACAAGATACTTTTTGTAGTGTTTGTAGAAGCCCTCATAATAATCTGCAAGGAAAAAATGGATTGTGGTAAAGAAAAGAAGGAACAAATCAATGATCAAAAAGCGAAATGCGAAAAAGAGGCTGTTTTCATAGCATCAAGAGCCGTAACACGAAACTGGATCATGGTAAGTACTCTTAGGTAGAGGTTGATCTAAAGAATAAATTTATGCAAGAAAAATTAGGAAATTTATGTGAGGGGGGAGGAGAATTATGAGGACTCATGACTTTCTTTGGTCCTGCGCAACCTTAGGGCACTTCCAGGTTGCGCGGGAGTAACCTAAAATCGAAAATCAGTACAATTCCTCTCATTCACATAATTTATTCACAATTTTTTGTACTTTTCTTCTGATCATCGTCGCGGACGTACAAACCAAATTTGGTGTCTCAATATTGCTTACTCGTTATAAACAAGCCAATTGTTTATCTATATTTTGCGCGTAAAGACTGCGTTTTGGCAACTTGAAATCTTGTGCACACAGGTTTATGCCCTAATCGTGTTTATAACGTGTTAATTTACCAGTAATTGGTAAAACTACGTCAAACCTTCATTCAAGCTTTCTAAGAGTTACAGTTGTGCTTTCTAATTCGTTAGGCTTATGGAAACTTTACGGGTTCCTTATAGCTTTCCCCTCAAAAAACGACATCGAGCGTGTGAAAGTGCCACCTCTGATGAGCCTTGAATCCGAACTCGAAACCAATGCATTAGAGATTACCCTAATTTCACGCGTACAAGGCGCGGGGGATTTTTTTCCAAAATCGACCAGCCCAAATACGCCAAAGAACTTCACAACCAAAGAACCCTATACCTTGCTGTATATTGCTTAAGAGAATCGTACGACATAAGGATTGCTTTCCGAAATAATTTAAAGCGGCTGAGGGGCTTAGCCGAAAAATCGAAAAAGGTGCGCCTTGTACGCTTGAAATTAGGGTACATGAATCTGTAGTCACCATACACTTTCTAGACCGCCTTTGCAGCCTAGTTTCTTTGTGAAAAGTGCTAAAACATGAAATCCGAACTAATTTGAGGACTCGTTCCACCAGTTTTACCTACCATTTTGCTTAGTATAATCTGCGACTATTATTTTGTTTAAAACTTGCAAAAGACTCGGTTAATTAGGCTCATTAAAGGGCTCGGCAGAGAGATAAAAGGCCAAAAAAAAACGAGGAACAGCATCATCCAGCAGCATTTACAAATGAGTGAGCGAATATACTTCTTACATACGTAAATTTGCCAGGAAAAATGAGAAAAAAGCAAAGCCTTCAGCAATTTCTTGCACCATCAACAACAACAAAAAAATTCAAATCTTGGAATAAATGTGGTCATTTGTTGATTTATGCCAACAAATTAGTAAACTTTTCATAGCAAATCATCAAACATTCTTCTGTACTCGAACAACCTCCACTGCACATTCCCGCTCAGCCGTAGATGGAGGTTTTGATGAAAAAAATCAGGTCTCTCTTGCAGAGAGAATGGCGACATAGACTCGGACTTATAACACGAGGCTGCGCTTTTTCAAAGAAAAGCTGCGCATGTCAGCAATCACATTTCTTCGAACGAGCGCTTTGACAGTCACATAAAATCTTTTGGAAAATCTATGGAAGGAGAGACAAGAAAAAATCAAAAGGGGAAAAAAATAGAAAAGAAAATTGCTCCGGAGCAAGGTTCTGCATCAAAATTTAGTTTTAAACCTGTGCTCATCACATAGAAAAATAGCATCAAGTGAAACATGGAATAGCTTGGAAAGGAAACGTTTTTCCAATGCTTTGGCAATCACGTTAAGACTTCGGGAAAAAATGTGGAGGAAGTCCAAGAAAAATCAAAAAGAAAATTCAGGCAAGAAAAACATCAGAGCAGAGTTCTGCCTTGGAATTGGCTGTGGAGTTGAGCACATCATCCAAACAGGAGTCTTTACGACACAAAATAGTTTAGAATAATTTTGAGACCACGGGCTGGGCTGTTGCAATAAAAAACGCTTTTATTTTACCAGATTTCCCTGGTCCCAAAACAACAAAATGATGTTGAAAAAATTTTGAGAATTCCCCGAAGCTATTGGCACAACCGTGAACAGCAAGCAATATGTGCACAGCGAGAGTTTAGCCTGGCTAACGACCCAGTCGAGTGCCGCTGAAATCGGATTGCGCCGAAACGAAGCCCCTAGTGCGAACGAACGCTAACGGCCCGCCTTCGACAGCCGGTGCAGGTCGCGTCGCGCGACGACAACGATGTCGGCAATAATTCCAGTTCGTTGAAGACACAAGGACGCAAAGGCTCAAGCAGCTTAGACGGGCGCCAACAACACGGACATCAGTTCTAGGTCAGCCGGTTGCATTAAAAGAAAGAGGAATTGTTGATTAGAGGTTTAACGAAGCCAGAAAGTACGGGATGAATTATTCACTGTTGATCAGCAACAAGGTGGAAAACTCTCGTTTCTAAGCAGACGTCTGTTCTGTTTCCTTTCGAAAAAAAAGGAAATGTAAATTCCAAGATAATCTCATGAGAGGTAAAGTGAACCATTTGTCCCTGAACCCACGTAACGAAATATGTGATAACAGGGCTCGGCGAGCTGGCACCAGTGAAAAAGTCCCCTCTGATCTTGAAAATTTTGTACGAAGTCCCCTTTGACCTCAAACACTAAACGTAAAAACTCTTAAAAAACGATAAGTCGACCAAAAATTGCGATTTTGAGTCTTTTCGACCGCAAAAACGATATCTCTTTGCTTTTTTTTTCCAAAAACGATATGCAGCTTAACCCGGTGTCAGCTGTGCAAAGCCCGTATGATAATGATCAAAGAAAACATTGAAAATAACAATGATGCGAAATCAGTGATATTTCCTGATTTGTTAAACACTCTGTGATCTATGCTGTTAGGAGAATTCCCGAGCAGATTCGGAAGCTCCCCCATCCTACTTTTCAAACACCGTAAAATGTAAAAAAAGAAATTCATTATGATGACCTTGTGAAAAGCCTAAGCATTTCAAAAATTTTTCGATAACTCTCGATATGAAAGTGTAAAAGATCTGTAAAAAGAGAGTGGTAAAAAAGAAGATTTTCAGTTTTCACTACCTAGTCAGTCAGTAATGGAACTGTTCTGACTTGAAACTGAAACCAAACTGAACTGAAACCAAACGAGTGAGGTGAGAAAGAAAACAACAATGACAATCGACTCACTTTGAACTTCACTCACGAAATAAAGTAAAGTTGCGATATAGAAGATGACTCTACGCGGAGATTAGGGCTCGACATAGAAAGATGACTGCCAGAAAAAAATGTGACATTTCACAAAAACCCTTCAAAGCATAGCATTTCTTAGAACTTATATTAATTACTCGTCATATGATATCATGGAACTAGCTAATTTCTGAGAATGAAGGTTAGCATTATAGTAAGCTGATTAAAGTCACTGTAGGCCTTTGCTCAAACATGTTTAAACATCGGTAATCCACTTTCAAAAACTGAGCTAACGTCTATTATGTAATGTTCATAGGTTTGATTCCAGCAACCAAAACTATGTCGATTCCTTCATGAAATGGAGTTCTACTAACAAATCCCACAGCGAATAATCTACGACAAGAGTTATAAAAGAACGATTAGCCGTTATGTCCAAGACGACAATTCACCACTCAGTCGACGGACTGAATGAGTTCTCTCCATCACATGCTATGTCTGATTGTGTGTGTAGAAAAAACGAACAAGCAGATATACACTTGAGTGCTCATTCACTTCCTGAATATTTACCTAAGACATCGGTCTCGGATACACCTAGAGGAGAGCTTGTTCAGCAGAAATTTGCTTCTTTTGGGTTTTTTGTTGATCAAGAGATTTGCACCAGAGCTCATCAAAGGGTGGCGCTCGATGATCAAAAAAAAGTACGAAAATTTATGAAAAAATCATGTGAACGGGAGGAGTTGTAGGCGTTTTTCGGTTTTAGGTTGCTCCCGCGTAACCTGGAGCACGCTGAGGTTGCGCGGACCAGACAAAGTCATGAATCTTCACAATCACAATCCTCTCTCTTATTTACATAAAGTTTTGAATTTTTTTACATAAATCTATTCTGGATCAAGCTCTACTTATGAGCGTTCATCTTAGCCCATGTTTCGTCCCCTATGCTTTGTTACGGCTCTTAATGATATTAGGTTGTCCCGAAAATTTTGTCGGTTTCTTTCGTCGCTCACTGAAACTCATAGAACACCTATCCATGGGCGGCTTAGGTACCATTCGATTCAGATTTTTATCCTCTTTCTTACAGTTATACTTGCTCTCTGATCTACTCTGTCTTTGCAATGTTATCGCTATGGCTTTTTGAGCAGCTCAGCGGTAACGCGAAATTTTCCTGAATGTTAGAATTTTTATTCTGAAGTTTCCAAAGAGTGGGTTACTGTTATGTAGAGCAAACCTTTGGCTACATTGTCTCCATTTTAGATTGAATGAGCCGCGTTTACCAAGTTCGTTATCATCATTTATTTAATAAAAACCGCGGCTATTTGATTAAGTTTAGCAGGTAAAAATACCAAAAAATCTAAAAAGCTGCAAGGCGAATCAAAGTCGGTTATGTTGCATAAATAATGTTTAATAAGAATCATTCAATACGCAGAAACTATGAAAGCTTTCGTGTACTTGATACAGTTGCGTGTTTCATGACTTTGCCAAAGCTGGAGACCTCCAGAGAAATAATTTCTTGAAGCTAAAAATAACAGATTAGGAGAATCTAAAAACACTACTTTGTAGTCCGAGACTTGCTCTATTTTATCCATGCTTAACCCTTTTCGAAACTTTGGAATGAAATTTTTAAAAATTAGTCTTATTTTGAGCAGATAAAAATGACGGGTGGAGAATTTTGGCAATTATCAAATAAAGCATACAAGATTGTGGTATGAGAATGTAACCATAAGAAAGAGAAGGAAAAGCTGCATCATGCGTGTTGAAATTCACTCATGTCTTTAATGTGCGTGGTTTCACAACGGTTTGAAAAAACTGACAAAACTTTCGGGACAACCTAATATAAAAACAGCCTCTTTTCGCTTCCTAATTTTTGATTTTTTCTTGTCTCTTTTCCATTTGAGTCCCCATTTTGTTGCAGAGTATTAAAAGGACTTTTATAACCCTACAAAGGGTGACTCGTAATTTGCGATGTCATGGAGGACTTCGTTTTGTTCATAAACGCCACCTCGCGCTGGCCCTGATCTGGACTTTCGCTGTAAATTTCACAAAAACGAAAAGTAGATCAATCAGAATTTTGAGATACGTGGCTGCTTCCTAACTGCTTTTCTTTCGAAGTCTTCCAGACGGACTATTGTGACAGCGCGTAGTAACATAACTACGGTCCTAATGATTTGTCATCGCATTTGTAAAAACACTAAGGATGGTCGAGAATTATCAAGTTTTTTAATGTTGCTAAGAAATTTGAAGAATATGAAATAAGCGTAACAAAAGGAAAAAAATTTATGCATTTGTTTCCAGCTCTATTCCTGAGCGTCACAAACGATCGAAATGTGGGTAGCAACTATGTAAACTATCATACCATATTTGTATGCATGTTCGGATTTTTGAAAAGACTCCGGCTGTAACAACGCCGAAATAAGGAAAAAAGCAACAGAAAGATATAGATATTGAAATATGAAAGAATATCGCAACGTCCCTTTAAAAAAGCAAGAAATTGTGAAATGGCGTTGAGCAGTAAGCAAGTCAGCTGCAGGTAAAGTACATTCATGCAGATTAGTCACGGCTCAAAAGAGATGTAAACAGTCAACAATGGAATGGTGTTGAATACTTTCAATGCCGATAATATTATATGCAGTAAAGCACATAAGAAAATCACAAGCGTGAAAAAGTAAGATAGAATGTGGGAAAGCTGCTGGATTGACACTCAGATAGCAACGTATAAACAAGATCTGTCAGATCTGTCATGTATTCCATAAAAGTAACTGGATTAGTCCCTCCGATAAAAAAAAAGAAGTACAGCCAAAAATATCATGAGTTGATCATGTGCTTTGAGGTAAAAGAAATGAGGGTGAAGGAGAGTGGAAGAAGGAAAACAGCTGAGGGCGATATGTCTCAATTTCAAGATTTCCGTCACATGAGCGATAATATCAAGCCAATAATTGAGAAAAGGTTTGGTGAGTATAGAATCTAAGAACTGATGAGGAGTTTCATAGCAGAAATAGACGCAAAAGCAAAATAGTATTCATTCCAGCCGGTAAGATAGAGCAAAAAACGGCAACATAAACGTGATCAGATGGAGCGAAAGTTCAGGGAACTTCTACCCTCTCAAGATGAAGGCAATATTCGAGGCGATTACAGTAAAGAAGAATGACGAACGCTTTGCAATCCAGCAGCAGCTTTGCTATAGAAAATCATATTGATCAAAGCCTGAATTGCCGCTCAGCAACAAAGGAACTTGAGCAAAAGCTGAAAACACTATTGGTGGTGTGCAAAGTGTCAACAGCTTCTCTTTCGCCATTGTGGTATCTAGAAGATTATGATTACATTACGAAGTTGGCAATGAGAAAATCACGTGCGAAGGGCAGAAAAGACCAGCTGATAAGAACTTCACCTTGTGAAATTCTATGACTTTATTTCAACATCATTTCCGCTTTAGATATCTTTGGACACTGAACAGTAGCTAACGTGGACGCAGTCATAGAAAAAACACTGCATGGAACGAAAAAAATGCGCTGTCCGTCGTCAGACGCGTTGTGAGAACCCGCAACGAACAACAATAAAGAGAATGCATTTGAACCTCAGATACTCGGAAAAATATACTGCCCGAATGTTAAACACTAATGATAGGGTAAAAATTCCATGGCGTAGAAGAGTAAACCCGAAAATGAAACATTTCGATAAATGTGATACCAAAACAAAAAGAAAAGAGAGAAAAACAGCGAAAGAGAAATACGAATAATGGGAAGAAGAGTGGAAGTCTGGGCCCCATCGGGCTATTTGGATTGAAAAGAAAATAGATAGAAATTCATTGCATAATTATCCATATTCAAGAAGGAATGAACCACAGCGGCCACACCAAACTCCACAATTTCATAGTTCTTTATTGTCTTCATCAATAAAACAGGGTGCTCCCTAAAACTTCCAGAAATATTTTTAACGTGATAATAACAACAAACATCCTAACAACTAGCTAACTGAGCTCAAAGCAAACCTCTAAAACGGATGGATTAAACAAGCAAACGAGTGCAATGAAAGAAGAAATTAACAAGAAGATACAGAGCGAGAAACTACTCAGCATGCCTATAAGATTCCTAACATACACAACATCTAAGACGGATTTTCATAAAAAAACATACAAAAAAACAATGACATAAAGGATAAAGACTTGTAAAAAATTTGTACAACTTTTAATGGATGACTGATGACTTGCTTCAAAATCAAGCAATATGAAGGTCTTTTGGCAGTTTGTAATAACAATATAGTCCTATCGTAAGCTCGATGCTGATAGCACCAATAACGAGCTGTAAACATAAACGAGGTAGGGATCTCGTGGAAGATCACCGGATGGTATAAAATATGCTAATTCGATCGAAACCTATAACTGCATAGGTGTGAGATTAGCGATGTTAGTGAGGTTAGGAGCATTATGTAAGGAGGTGGAGAAAAGAGGTTCATAAAAAATAATGGGAATTTCATCCGAAAGAACGAATGCAACAACCATACTTTTCATCTCTTATGGAAAAATGAGAAACATAGAAATATAGCCGAGATAGATAACAAGGTGCGATCTGGTGATAACAGAATTAAAGGTGCTTCTTGATTCAGACTCGGATTGGAACTAAACGACATTGGTTCTCATTGAGAAGACTTCTGTTTTATATACAACCCTCAATTTCCTCATTTGCAATTGAATTTAGAAAAGAGAATTTATAAACTATGGTAGGTCATACCAAGCTAAGACAACTTATGAAGTTGAAGCTTAGCTTCATGACTTAGCCAGCTCAGAGACTGGCTGCAGCTCTTTGGAGGCGGACTTCTTCTGCGCATCACTTCGTCCAAATTTGCTCACCACCATTAATGTCATAATTACGGGAAGGTAGAACAGACTGAAAGATATAAGAACTATGTCAAAACCTTTTTCCCGAGAAGGCAACACTAGGCAACTTACGTGTAGAAAAACAACCGCCTAGAATTTTGTGCATCAGGTGCTTTGTAAAATTTGTAAGCCAGCCAGCACAGGTACGCATTAACTGGTAGAGAATCTGGAGAGCAGAAATTATGACATTTTAGAATGCATCTCTAGACTTTACCTAGAGCAAACGTTATGGTTGTCAGGTTCGTGAGCGGTGCCGCCACAGAGCATAATCCAACCAAAGCTAAGCTATGTCGAATTGATGTCACTCGGCAGAGCCGCTCATTAGTGACACACATGACACGATAGCCAGCCTATAATTACAAGATATCCATGTAAGAGATGAATAGCGCTGGGGCGAGGAAGATTCTGATATGTCAACCATGGAGAGGTCTAATTGGCTGTATGCAGAATGGAAAGACGAAAAACCGAAGGGATGTATTGACAAACTGAACTCTGTAAACAAGAAAAGCCACAGAGATAAGAATTAAAATCTTACTGTCAATAAGTGCTATAACATTACAGCGTTCTAATTACGTAAGATTTGCATCGTTGAAAATAGTCATAAGAGTATCTCTATACAAAAATTCTTGCCATTTTGGCTGAAACTGTAGCCTGCTTAAAGGCACCATCTACCCAGATTTTCAACTTTCACGTTTTTGTCGTTTCAGGGCCTTCTCATGTCCCTGTTTCCGAATATGAAGTCGCGAATGCGCGCAAACCCCAATAATCCCCGTTCCGGAGAACCCACAGGCCGGCTTTCCAGAACAGTGATTGGATGGGCGCGCACAAATGGGCGGGCATGGATGGGGAAGGGCGGGCATGGATGGGGGTCCTCGCGCATCTTCGCTATTCCGAAGCGATTTTCTCGCTTCCGAAGCGGCATTTTGCGCCGCGACTTGGGCATTGGATTGATAGGGGGCCTCACTATTATATGCTGCCAAAAGCTCAACACCCTCAACTTAGGGTGGACGGTGCCTTTAATCGCAACACGCATCCGCGCCAGTCCGATATATCAGCGCGAAAGCTATTTGGATCGTAGCAGTACTGCGGTTCTTTTGATGTAGGGATTTGATAAAAAAAATACAATGGTGCTAAAACAGAGACAAGATTCGAAGTGCTTGCACCAGGGCCCAACATGAGTTCGTTTCTAGGCTTCTTGAAAACGAAGTCCTCCCTTCCCCCGACTTCTGCAAAATTTTACGAGTCCCCTTTAACTCCCACTTTGAACGTAAGAAAACCTCAAAAAACGAAATGTTGGCCACGAAAACATTATCCCCTTTGCATTTTCGCCCTAAAAACGAAGTTCAGCTGCTTCTACACCATCTGTACTGGGGCCCTGGTTTGCACACATTTGTGCCAAAAATTTACAAAAAAGGCATGATTGGAGTTACACTATACGACGAAGTAAAAGAAAAGATATTTACACTACCAGTACATCCTTAGCAACTAGATCACCTTGCTGTAATCTCCTCTGAGATTCCAAGACAACCCGTTGAAGTGAGGAAATTGCCATGAATACAAAATAGCAGCTAAGCACAATGCCGGAGCATCCAAAGTGCCTGTCGCAGCAGCGTAGCCCATAAGCGGTGGGATTGCACCGACCTAAAGCAAGATTACTTCGAAGCAAAAAATCATGGACAAATTATGTTAGTAATGTAGCTGCTCAAAGCAAGAACAGGAGGAAATTCAACATAGTAAAACGGAAACAAAAGCTTGTAAGTATCTGAAAAAGCCAACACACCGCCAAATACGAACCAAAAAATACTCACGACAGCTCCAGCCCATGTACAAGCAATATGAGACCTTTTCAGAGGGGTGTAAATTCCAGCATAGATCACCAAATTCAAAGCACCCAGAGCAGCGGCTATAGGGTTCGCAAGCGTGCATAATGCGGCTATGCCAGTTGTAGCAGTTATGCCTGCGAATGACAGCGCATGGAGGGGAGAAAACCTATGAAAAAGCTTTTACTAAACATGACTTTGAGAAAATAAAAAACCGAGTGAGCATACCGATGGATTACCAACACTCTATTTTGCGTTCGCTTCATCTGAGCATCATAGGGTGCTTCCAAAAGTTGATTACAGGCATTTGCTGCTGATGACAAAAGAGCAGTGCCTGGAAAGGAAAGTCGAGGTTTTCAACAAAATGATAAGTTAGATAAAAAGAGTATCGCCCACCTGTTGCACAAGCCACAAGTGGTAAGGCCGAGAAACTTACGGGAGCCATGAGGAAGCCCGCAACTGCTGAAAGCTGCTAATGCTGTAGCATTTACGAAAAAGCTGATATTATCAATTGCGAGAAGTCGTGTTTACCAACCTGTGGAGGTGATAAGCATAGTAAGCCGTGACTTCGAAAGTTGTAAATAAGCAGACAGTAATCCTCTTGACTCCATTTTAGTCCACAAATCCAAAGATCTCTGAGGAACTGAAGTCAATCTATTGGAAAGTAGAAAGAAACAAGAAAGAAGAAAAAAAAGCAGCATGTTACCTATTAAGTTGATCTGTTTTTTCTTTGTTTTCCTTTTCCCAAGTTCGAGTATTTGTTGTGGAGGCCGCCTTTCATGTACTGGTATCGGCATCTCATCTTCATGTGGTTTTGCCTAAAAAGTCAGGGTCAGTCAGACTCGCAAGTGTCAAACGATGGATGAAACATTTCTAAAAAAGAAAAAATCAACCCACTTTAGGTAACCCGTACTGCGAAGCTGTAGTGTGCGCAAATGCCGAACTTGTGGAAGGCCAAATACTAACCCGAGAACATATGAAAACCCCGTGCCGCCACATCTAGAAGACCTGAAAAAGTCGGTTTCCGAAGGCGCAAAGAACATCCATAAAAACTCCGAAGCGCTCGAACGAGAAGTTTATCAGTCTGATAAGAGTTCTTTATTATCTCCACGCAAGAGTTGCTAGTGAGAGCGTGGAGTACGCAGTGAGAATGTTGCCTAGATTCCGATAAATGCATAGTTATATATGTTCGTGTACGTGGAAGGAGTTCAGGCAGCAGGGCGGAGTTTGCCATTTCTCTCATACATGTGGATGTAGTTGTGGGTGCCGATTATAATGTACTGAAGCATACGGAAGGGTAGTAACGTTCACGGCAGGTGGAGATCGAGTTCCAGCGAATTGTAGCGAACATAATATACGTTTCTAAAAGTTGGTTTCTATTTTCATAAGAATGAATAGTGCTATCGATGCTAAAAAGTCAACGTTTTTGGTAAGCTGTCCCGCATGTCCACCTCGAGGCTCAAAACGAAGAAAATTCGTTTCTTATCATCAAAGTTAGCTCGTACACAGATGCGTTTCTTGTCAAAACAGATGGAATAATCAGATTTTAGCGAAATGAGTCGTAGATTCTCGGGAGCTATAACAACTGACTTTTGGATTTGCGGTATGAATGAGCAGCAAGAGTTCCGTTTTGAAGGTTGATTTCGTATCTGTGATGAGATCCGGTACGCGGCAAACGTTGAGGGATACGTTAGCCGTGGAGCGCGCCAGCGCAATCATTGGCCGTAGTTGGCAAGACAGCTAAAGTTGGCCCAATTTTCACATGTTTTTGTTCTCTAACATCGTTCTGATGTTTCTTGGTCGATAAAATCTCATTTTCGTCGTTTCTAAGCCAAATTCGTGCGTAACTTTTGATTTTCATTTATGGAAGGCAAGTGTTTCGAAGATCTTTCATCTTTTTTGCTCAATCTAGTGAGAACAGAACTTTGAAGAATGTGGACTTCATATTTCCCATGACTAGCTTCAAAAAAATAAAGATGTCGGGTTTGCATGATGCGTGCAACAGATGGTTGCAATGTTTATCATTTTCAACAGTTCCGCTGACTTGAAAAATCTAGTTATCTTGAATTTTGTGAGCATGTGCGCTCTCTTTCAAACTGCTTTTTCTGTTGAACTTCAAGTACAGCTTTAACCAGTATGCGGAAGTAGATCTATAGGAATGTTGCCTTGAATACTTTCGCGTTTGCTTCCTAATACTGATGCTGAAATTTTGCAGATGATGATTAATGCAGAATTGAGTATCGTTCGGACGTATGCAGGAAGTGTTGTTAGAAGTTAGAAGATTTTGCCTATTCATATTTTGACGCTGGTAACGCACAAACAAAGTTTGTGCCAGTGACTTGACGGCCTGAATTGAATCCTCATGATCAATTCCTCTCACATACAGGATTAATCTGATAGTGTTTTTGTATTGGCCGCATAAGGCAAGTAGGTTTCACGAAATTTTGGTAAGAGTGGAGCTTTCATTCAACCTACCGCTACTGATAGTTCCGCTGACGAAATGAGTGTGACACTGTATCGGTTCTGAAGTATTTTGTCTGTTTGTGTTCTGTTTCTGTGGTACAGAAACCACGCTTGACACTCTCTCCCTGCGAAAAATATTTTGTTAAACCTTTATCTTGAGAAAGTTGAATTCAATGTCGATTTGAGTGAAGTCTAGTCTGTTCAAACGAAACCAACTCGTTTGGGGATTATCTGCCATTTGAAGAAATCTAAATATCTGCATTGACTTTTCGCATAAATTGCTAGTGTTTTGTTGAACATAATAACCCTTATCGTATCCGTTCATCCTAAGTGTAGAACTGCTAAACTTTCGAAACTTTACAGAAACGCATAGGAATTCTATTTTTAGTGCCAGTGTCGAAATATTCTCCTAACTATGAATTTGCAAGCCGTATCTATCCCTTTGTGGGCAGCCATCATGTGCTCTGCTGATTTCCGAGCAAAACTGGGTGCTACTTTTTTATTTGAAGAGTCTTCTACTAATACTAGTGGGTGATCAGTTTTATACAGCAGATAGCCAGCCAGCTCATTACAAGGAAATGTTAACGGCAAGATATTCTATTATGTTAATACATCAGGATACATACCATACAAATAACTAGCAAGGAACAACTACAAAACGCAAACAACAGCAAAAGCACGTAAGTACATTGAGAGAGTCACTCGATTGCATCTGGTTTCTCAACATTTTTCCAAAGAAAGACAACTTTGGAACAAATGTTCGTTTTTGTTTTTTCCCTCCGGATCAGGCAAAAATCTACATGGGGAAATCCCTTCGAAGTACACCTGAAAAATCCCCCCACCCCGGCCAACTTTAGCTGTCTTGCCAACTACGGCCAATGATTGCGCTGGCGCGCTCCACGGCTAACGTATCCCTCAACGTTTGCCGCGTACCGGATCTCATCTGTGATTGGTAACTGTTCCAATGAAGCTTTCGCCTCTTTGCAACCTTTTATCATCGTCTTCTATTCCCGTATCCCATTTGATTCTACAACATCTGTGCAAAGGTGTAGTGTGGTTTGCTAACGCAATGACAAAAGAATTATGTATTTGAAAGAACCTGAAACAAAAAAATGGTTAAAAAAATCGCACGGAACGAAGCGCCACTTGACAACAGTCACATTTGTTCGTTGCACATTCGTACGTCACAATGGATTGCAAAAAGCTGTGTAATGACGGCTGCCCCATTCTAGACCGTTCCTTCTGCGCTCAACTACGTAGTATCAAAGCTGTGAGCTCTATGTCAGGTATAGGAAGTTGACCCCAACAAATTCAATGCATTTACAATTAATCGTGAATCATCTTACCAACCAGAGAAGACTTAAACTGTACCATTACCCGTAACTTGCACTCCCAAGGATCTGATCATATAAGGAACTAGCTGGCTTACCCGGCTCCGCCGTATGTTCCGAATAGAAAATTCCATTTCTTAACCGATCCGGACCAAACTTGGCACACATACACGTCGGGTCCCGGCGGGTGTCACAGTCCACTTTTCGTTATCGATCGATGTCGATTTTATCGATTTTTTGCAAAATTTGAGCTACGGGGCTGGAATTTGGCAGAGGGGTGTAATCGAGCATGCTGATCACCCCCACGGGAGTGATCAGCATGCTCGATTACCCCCCTGTGCTAAATCCCAGCCCCGTAGCTCAAACTTTGCAAAAAATCGATAAAATCGATAAAAGTAATGCACGATTTTAAAAACTAATATTGTATTCGGAATCCCCATGCTCACTTACCCCCTGTGCCAACTCCCAGCCCCGTAGCTCAAATTTTGCAAAAAATCGATAAAATCGATATCGATCGATGACAAAAAGTAGCCTATGACACCCGCCGGGGCCCGAAGTGTATGTGTGCCAAGTTTGGTCCCGATCGGTTTAGAAATGGAATTTTCTATTCGGAACATACGTACAGACATACATACAGTGCTGGCCATAGCTATAAAGCCACCCTGAAAATCACTGTAATTTGCTCTTTCTTGCTCAAAATTGTCTAAAAAACCACTATTCTGTGTGCAAACTAGAGTCATATCATTGACCAGAACGGCTCCCGATTTCATTAATTTTGGCCGGAGAAAAACTGAAAATTTGAAAAAAGGGGTTCCCAGGGCTGGTCACAGCTATAAAGCCACCTCTCATTTCCAATCAATACTACGTTTTTTGAGGCTGAAATTTTTTGTACATATACAATAACAAATATAAAACACAAACCACAATTGGAAGCAGTCGCCTTTTCAAAAAGGAGATTCATCCTGCATTTTCTGCTCCAAAATCTATAAAAAGTTATAATATTTGAAAAACTGCCTTTTCACCGAATTTTCAAGCATTTCTTTAAATCGAATGAAGGTCCTTGGCTTCGCCAAGCCTTTGCAATGAATATTGTGAAAAGCGCAGGAGTCAACATGGCGTAGTCGCTGGTATTGGTAAACGAGCTCCAACCTTACCTCCAGGTAGACGAGTTTTCGAGCCGCGGAAATTGTGTTCTAATGCCCGAAAAGCTCTGTCACATGCTCAGCACGTCTCCTATACAACGATAGACTCGTGCGCATAGCTTGAACGTCATCGCAACTCTCAGAGCTTTGGTTCCGCCTTGAACGCCTTTTTTCTAAAAATGAGTGGTGCACTCTGCTTGATCATGACACCCTCTGACTTCTCGATCGAGCGGAAAACCGCTCAGACTTCAAAATTCTAATATTCCTGACAGTTTTGTAAATTTTGACTTGAAAAAAAGTTCAAAGCAGTAAAATTTGAGGTCATGCGAGATACACTGCTCACAACCGAACTGCAGACCAGGCGTTCTAAGTTTAATGCTGCAAATACGTCTTCCTGAAAAGCCTGACAGTTTCTGCATGAGTACGTCACCATGTAAACAAGGTGTCAACTTCCAACTGAAAATTTTCGCGCGTCAGAAATCGAGATTTGCGTTTCAGAAGTGCATTTATACCTAGGTAAGATTGAGCTTCGTATATCATTACCAGCGACTACGCCATGTTGACTCCTGCGCTTTTCACAATATTCATTGCAAAGGCTCGGCGAAGCCTAGGACTTTCATTCGATTTAAAGAAATGCTTGAGAATTCGGTGAAAAGGCAGTTTTTCCAAATATTATAACTTTTTATACATTTTGGAGCAGAAAATGCAGGATGAATCTCCTTTTTGAAAAGGCGACTGCTCCCAATTGTGGTTTGTGTTTTATATTTTGATATTGTGTATGTACAAAAAATTTCAGCCTCAAAAAACGTAGTATTGATTGGAAATGAGAGGTGGCTTTATAGCTGTGACCAGCCCTGGGAACCCCTTTTTTCAAATTTTCAGTTTTTCTCCGGCCAAAATCAGTGAAATCGGGAGCCGTTCTGGTCAATGATACGACTCTAGTTTGCACACAGAATAGCGGTTTTTTAGACAATTTTGAGCAAGAGAGAGCAAATTACAGTGATTTTTAGGGTGGCTTTATAGCTATGGCCAGCACTGTACAGACAGACAGACAGACAAACAGACATTCAGCTTTATATATAAGATTCACGGGTAGTGAGAGGAAAACGAAAAGACGACTGATAATCAAAGTTCTAAGAAAAAACTCGTTGTTTAACTTATTGATTTTTTGATAGGTTCCATAGGGGGCTCTTACCCTGGGACCTTGTTTTGTCACGGGTCTCATTCTGCCGATCTACTGCATTTAACTGCGCCCATTGTGTGAACAGCAACTTTTTCATTAGGAAGAATCACCAAAAAAAGTGACGTAAGGAAGAGCGAAAAATAGATCTTATGGGAATCTGGGGAGGCCTTACACCGAAAATTGTAGTTTATTCGTCAGCCTTTTTAGAGCATTTTCAACGAAGTGTAGAGAGCTCCTCTCGCAGATTCACAACGTCTCGTTGAAACCAAAATGGATGTATGTAAACGAATTGGATTGATATGGGATTCAGTGGGACTCATAAACTTTCATAAAAGTAGCCGAATTAGCAACAGAAAATGGTGTTGCATCAATGCATTTAACTGCGAACTCGGTTTATAAAAATCACCTGATTGAGGGCGAGGCAGGGGCAAAGCTTTTATTTGTTTGCTACATCGTGCCACTCAAACAAAAATATGAGATGGGTAAAATCCATAAAACAATTCAAACATTGGCCATAAAATTAGCACAGCACCGTAAATTTCACATCACAGCAACATTCATACCACAATCGAGAGTATGATGATTGATATAGTGTTCCTGCGTTGTTGAGGAAATTTGCGCATAAAAAATAGCCATTGGCGCACTGGAAAATTGCGTCCGATGGTCGGGGTGCAAGCAGCCTGCATGGCATTTTTTTTTGCAAAAGTGTTGTCAGTGTAAGCAGAACCACATAAAACAGTCATCTATTATGCTACAGTAATTACACTCACTGTGATACGGCTGTTCTTATCTTGTGACCCGGATCCGATTTGGATGGCACTAAACTGCGCGCGGATAAATGTTTGATACAAGTTAGGGAACTTATGCATCCACATAAATGTTTAGAATATTATAATGGTGCCAATGCCTAAAAATCCGAAAAAAAAACATCTTCTGAGCTTTGCTTCAATTGCAAATTTTTGATCGTAGTTGTTCGCAGTTTAGCGACGGATCCCGGATCATAGAATAAGTGAAGCTGCAGCCCTAGTCTTCCAGAATAAACAGCTAAGTAGAGTGATAATCCATTCTCAACATAAAAAAATGAACTAGTTCAAATGGAACAATCAGAAAACTGTGAACAGCACTGCAATTCCTGGGATAAAACAAGCATTACGAAACTTTTTGAATAAAAGTTATTAGCACAATGCACCTTCAGTTGCTAATCGAAAGACGTTCAGTAGTTATTTTCAATTGAAACGAGGACAACGTGAACATGACGCGGCCTCATAGATACGCTTACTCACTGAACCCAAAGCAACAGTTAGTGAAGACATAAAGTAATGAACGTTGGCGTTCTTGTCATGAGTTTCTGAGAATATCTCCTCTCCGTTGTTATTGCGGCTATCAAATTGGTTCCCCGTGGCCATCAGCACTCCATGTTGCCCGTCGTTATTGCCTCTGATGTTCAATTCATTAGTTCTATTATTACTATTATTATACTAACTTCAATACCTCTGATGTTATCAACTTTAAATGGCATCGCAAGCAATGGCGGAAACTGTCTTTTTTTTATTCTTATGTTTCAAGACATTTTTGAATCAGTTTTTTAGCATTCGTTTTTTCTATGTCAACAATCAATCTATGTTAACAATTTTTTTCTGAAGAAAAAGGAAAGGGAAAAGCCAGGAAGGGAGAGTGGAACAGTTTATTCTTATTTTTCTTTCCAACAAATGCTTAGTTAAAATATATAAAGAATTGATCCTGTCATATCTGCTTTATCGTAAAAACTATTTTCTCATTTAGTTACATCTATAACAACGTCAGACCTTTTTTCGCTGCTAAGGCAAAAGTAAACTCATTTTGAGCGTGAATTGGTTTCTGCACTCCTTCCTCCATCTCTCACTGCAAAAAATAAAATTTAATAAAGTAACACAAATCATACTCAAAAAGGTTTCCTTAAGGTAAATTTTTTTTTAAACAATGGAAGGAGCACAAACAGAATTTCTCGTCGTAACGACTCAATTTGCCCTTCGCTAAACGCTATATCTTACCAACAATTAGCAGCGTTTATGTTTCTATCGCACACAATCTCAATACGAATTCATTTTTGTGTATATAATTTGCTATCAACGCTTGTGAATTTTCTACAATTATGAGAAGACAAGAATTCCAAAGTTGAATGCGCACACTTCCAGAAATATTCTTGAACAAGGTTTTGACCTTAGTGCACAACATCTGTGAACTAGAAAGTTTAATAGCTTTTACCAAGGTCCATAGCGCTTGTAGATAATAAAACACCAAAAACATAAATGCGTAAAATGCTGGCCAGATAAGTAGTTTTGAAGGAAAACTGTCAAGAAACGACTTTAAGTGAGACAAATTCGTCATTTACGAGGTGATATGCCATTCGACTGAGAACAAACATCGATTAGAGGTCGAGTGACTTAGACCGAAACTCGGATGTGGAAGGGTGTGTGCTTGATTGACTCGACAAAAGGGCAAGATCAACGATCGATAGTCATACAATACACATAAAAAAGGCAAGAAGGCAAGATGGTGTAAACAAGAAAAAACAAGATCAGGTTATGGTCGAAAGAGAGCAAATGTCATTGATATGCCACCTTTGGAATGGGCCGTAGATCTTGACTTTCACATCTGGAGATGAGCTCTTTGAAGCGAAAATGATTTGTGACAAATGTTTGGAGGAACAACATCAAAAGCAGTGAGATTGCCGAATTGTGCAGAAAAACATGTCTGTACATTTTTGCAAATGAAATATATAAACGAACGAAATGAAAGAATGCGGACAACTGACTAATAGAATCGCTCAAATCAGTGCTCCGACATGACGCTCGATTACTGTAGGGATTACTGTAGGCAAATGTCGCAACATGGTTTTTGCGGGCTGATCGCGGATGGTTGTCTTAAAGACAAGCTCAAATTACAATAAGAAGGGGGTCATGGAGGAAATATAAGCAAACTTAGGACACAACGATTTATCCGAGGGACGATCTAGAGATCACGTGAAGGCTTCACATATTCACCTCTTCAGCTTTTTAGCGACTTTTGCCAGAAGACGAGTGCGTTCATCGTGAAGAGTGCGAATTTCTTGATCAAGACGACGAAGTTCTTGTGCTGCCTGCTCTTCCACATCACGTGAACGTACGTTTAACTGCAATTATTCAGCGTTTAACTGCAATTATTCATTTATTTTAACATACGGCCCTAAATCCTGACAGGGGAGAATAGCCTTACACTTGATAAATAAAAAATACTGTATTGCCTAGTCCAATAATACACCTCTGTCTTATGATTTCGCAGTGAAGTGCAACATAAAAGCTATTTTTTGACGTTTGTGGTGGATCTGAAGAATCTCGAACTATTCGATTCTCCCCCTTGTTCTCATGCGCAGTTTGAACACACCGACTATTCAATCTAAGGTTTGTATGATCCTTATGCAGTGCAGTAGCGAGGAGCCTGAGTAACAAGGACCCTAAGTGTAAGTGGTCGCCAGTGTTCCACTGCAAAAAATTTATTTCAAGACGAGAAAATAGCTCCAGAAGGCGGATGCTGCTGGGGTCGACACCCATTAAAGTGGGTGATTTGGAAGTACTGAGCGGGAATCTGGACTTTACCTGGATGTAGAAAATGTGTTCTTCACAATAAAAGACGGATTCTCGACAATTCGTACTATTGTCTCCAGGCCACACACATGAATGGGCTTGGCGACCCTGGCAGCATCCACCTACTAGGGCGATTTTCTCGCTTCAGAACATACTTTTTGCACTAGAACTTGGGCAACTTAGCTAGAGGCCTCGTTACTGCAACGCATCAAAACCATAAAATCTCAAATTTGGGTTATAGGTGTCTTTGATAAGCGAAGATTTCTCCATGATAGATTTCCAGCTGGTTTCTTTTTAAATTCACCAAGATTATGCTTCAGAAAATCTAGCTTTACAGAACGCTAGTGAAGGGAAGATGCTAGGCTGGATATTTGAAGTCGCCGCCTAACTTCACTTGTTGCTCATGAATTTGGATTTAAAATCAAAAAATTTCCTATTGAAATAGTAACGAGAGAAATTCAAACTATTTCCCGGGTTTATCTAGCCAACCTTCAAAAGTTTTTACATAAATCTCTTGCTCATCACACAGCATCAGTTTTTTCGCTTGCTGATCTTATTTTGTACCGCTCATAATCGCATTGCTAGAGTAGCTTAAATCTTACCGCTTCCTCTTTTTCACGTAATTCGGCTTCTTTGGCTTCAAGTGCTTTCTGGAAATCTTCTCGTATTTTTACTTCACGACGAGCAAACTCTTCATTATACTCTTTCTGCTTCTGAACAGTACATTTCGATTTTTGAAAACAAATAAAGTTGCCAACTGACCATCGTATAGATTTCCACCATTTTTGGTCCAGTATCGCCGTCTCCAACATGCATAGCACGAAGTCGTTCACGCCGATAATTTTCGTACAATACCTGGTCAAGTCAACGATAAAATTGCCATCGAAATAAAACAAAAAAAAACCAAAGCATACATTATGAGTTCTTTCCCTAAGCGAATCCACATTTGTACGAATAAGCGCTTCCCTCAACTTCACAAAATCGCAGTGCTGCTCATTTTCCACTGAAGTTCATCAAAACTTCATGGAGAAGATCATGCAAAAACCAATAGACAAACCTTCTACAATGCCCCACGGATATCTTCTAGCTCTAACGCGCATTCCATTCTCTTTCTTGACGAAATCGACGCTGCCAACAACAGCAAATGGAACGGCATTGTTCATTTCTGCGTTTGCCTGTGCTACCTAAACACGAACTTCTACAAGGCTGAAAAGCTGGAACAACTTATAACATACAGTTTCGTCGTCTGTCGGAAACTGATAGATTTCAATTTTGTGACTGCGGAGCTCGCTGATGATCTGAAAACGATGACTATAAAAAACTTCATAGCATAAAACAAGATCATCACTTGTGGGAAAATATCTATTAATGTTTAGTGAAAAGACTTTGATACCGATTTACCCAAACTCAAACCAGTTACTAAAACTTTGCCCTGGAGACTGATTGGCACGCTAGTCATGAATTGAATTAGTTATGCACACTGTTTTCACGGTAAGTGTACGGTATATGGATATGGTAAGATTCTTGTTTCCCCAAAATAAGCCCCTGTTGGGGTTTTCAATGCTTATCACGAATAGGATGTCGGCTGTAGCTGGGAATCTTTGAAGCCTTAGGCCTAAGGCATACCTCGCGCGATTCCAGTCGCTGCGCGATTTGGCACAACAGCGACTCTTCGTAATTCGTCGTTAATGAGCTGCCTTTGGTCAGAACTTGCTCTGTTCGCAATAACTTACACAAGCTACCCAAATGTGCGTCCGAGAAGTGCGCATGATAACTTTATAGAAATCTGGCAAATCGCCAAGTCGCGTGAAAGTGGCGATTCGGCCGAATCGCGTGAGGTATGCCTTAGGCCTCGGTCAGACTTCACGCGACTTAATCGTCGCGATCTAATCGCCAAGATTTCCATTCATTTTCATTTCACATTCAAAAATGTCGGGCTGGAAAAGTATCACAACCAATGCAAGTTGATCGGCATGGAATGATGTTGTAACAGTTGTCTCTCGACTCAGTCGCGACGATCAAATCGCGTGAAGTCTGCCCGGGGCCTTAGGCCTTAGAGCTCGGGCATAGTTCACACGATTTCAGTCGCGAAGCGATTTGGCAATACCCCAAATGTCCAAAACTCGTTGTAGCCTATTTTAGATGTACAGAAGATATGGCATCTTTTCTCGACGAAGTTACACACACTATGCAATTGTAGTCCGCCAGTGTATGACTTGAAGACATCTGGCAAGTTGCCAGATCGCGGCGTTTGAAATCGCGTGAACTATGTCCGAGTCCTTGCAATAGGGCCTCGCAAGGAAAGTCCTTTGACGGACTCCTTAATCAGACATACAGAAAACAAAATTTACAACTTCTGAGTCAAAATCAATTTTCTGAGTACCCGCAGTACACCTGCTATAATGCTACCCAATTGTGCTACTGCGCAAAATGTATACGATTTTCATGATCGAACAATCCCCCCACCCCCTTCCCTCCCCTGCGCGTAATTTTGCCAAAAAACCAGTTCAAGTTCTTCATAAAAAAGTGAGATAGTGTCGAGAAATGTAGGTAAGTGTTTTGTCTTAATTACAATTATGAGCAATCGTTTAATTTTCTTAAGAAGCTCTCATATCATCTGTAATAAATCCCTCTTATGCTTTATAAAGTCCACAGGTACGGCTACAGGTACTTTAGATGAGATAATCCGTGACATGTTGGCTATGCGCTGGGTTATTCAATTTAATTTGTAAGCTGCAATCATTGCAGGATTGAGGACAGGCCTTTGATTGACACCTTATGAGTTTTTCGATGTCTGATCGTAAGGCACATCTGGGCACAAATTAGGCGGTTTCAAACATCTGCACGCACGATCCTAGCATGCACTGTACTATTCAAAATTATGTTTTAATGGAAGAGAGTAAAAAAAGAACTATATGATTCCTGCTATGCAAAAAAGTGCACACATTCCTTAGAACACACGGAAATTTTCAAAAACCACTAACCTTATTTTTGAAACGGATCAGTTCGTCCTTGCATGTTGTGTCGGACTTTGCAATAACTGGTATCACATTGACCCGTTTGGCGAGTTCGCGCAATGTCACCAAGTCCAGAGCCTTTAGGCTAAAACAAACAAATTATTAACAGAAAAAAATCGAAAAACTAGTTTAAAACTACAGTACTCGCGCGCGTATGTGTGCTTACAGAACAATCATTCGAAAACACACAAAGATAACAATAAATCGCTGCACAAACGAACGAACGGAGGAGTCATACAGGCACACATACGCATATAACTGATGTCCTTGAAGACGGCATGAGAGATTCGAATTTCGGAGGTTGAAAAACGTCAAAACTCGTGAGAACTCCGACTGAGAACTCTTGAAATGAAGGTTATAAATCGATAACTACAAGTAAGTTGTCTAATTGCGCTATTTAGGAGTTCTTATATGGAAGACTTGGAACGGTTTCGGACAAGGGGGGAGTCGGTTAGCTATTGACCGTTCTAGCATAAAAGAAAGCATAGAGATTGAAGCTAAACGAACTCTCAGAATCTAAGAGTATTGTATGAATAGATACACTTGCTACATCTTCTGAAGAAGGTGTTGACAGTAGCTAACACAAATTGAGCTTTATGCAAAAAAAAAAACAAATGTCGAGTCCAGGACTGGTCATAATTCAATGCGCAACGATGCACAATTGAACAATTTGGAAGTATACAAGTCAAAATATTCCAAACCCATTTCCAAATACTCAAAACAACAAGGTTAGAGACATTCCTCCCTTACTGGAGGGAGGCAGAGAAAATGTAAAGCTCTTCCTAGGGCAGGAAAGAAACGAAACTTGATGATTTTCCCACCGGTATACTATTTTCAAATATTTTATTGTTACTTTTGATACATTTGATAAGCTGCATTAAACCTCATAGTCAGCAAGCCTGACAGCATTGAAAAAGTGAGGTAAGTCCAATTCTTGCTGAGAAAAATTTTAATTTCTAGTTGGTAAAAAGTAAGATCGAGTAAAAAAGCTGCTAATTTGGCAACACTCTTCAGAGAGGACCAAAGAGTCTATAAGCCTGAGATTTTGACTTTTTGCAAGGTTCTGATGATCTGAGAGCGACAAAAATGGGATGTTGCCTCTATCTCCTTAGACCATTTTGCATGATATTTTTCAAAGCGTAGTCTTTTTCAATTCTGAGATTGAAACAATGACGCAATAATCTTCTGTAAAAACCACGGTTAGGAAAAGCGATACATATGCTGAAAGTGCAGATCTTTACGAGAAGGGTTTTGCAGCCATTGCTTGTATGCAGATGCAGGCAGGACATAAGGGGGACTTCCTCAACTCCCCCCTCGTCTCCTCACAATTTTTGTTTATTACAAAAAAATGAAGAAAAAATGATGAAATTGCTGCTAGAGCCCTTTATAAACGGCGCCAGATTGACCTTCCATATGCTTTAAGAGCAGTAAAGCAATGACGCCGCCAAGGGAACGATTACTGGCAATTTGAGCGTCTCTATGAGTTTTTACGACTGTCATCTAAACACGCAAACCTACCGAAAGAATCAAATAACCAAAAGTCAACACGCAGATGCTTAGGAGATCGTCCATTTTTCATTCAGATTGCACAAAAATTATAGTATAACTGAAAAATATAGTCCTACCTCCTCCCCTCCCCTCACACCCACATTGCTTGAGCAGGAAAATTTTATTAAATTTGCTTGAACTATTCGAGTCAAAACGTACCATTACGAAAGTACAAATAACGACTGGTAAAGTTTTCTCTAGGGGATTGATCGATTCAGTTCGGAAAAGTGCAACATCGTCAAAGACGGTTTCTCATCATACATTCTAATGAAAAACTGGGAATGTGCATTCAAAATATGACGCGCACATTTTGTGTCAGGTATAAATTTGCCTGCAACAATTCAGTTATTTTCGAGGGCAAACATGTAATCTTGATTCAAAAGCAGCGATGCAAGATCTAAGTCCCTCCTATTAGTGACTATTCTGAATTTAGATCCCAAGAGGGGGGCATCTGCATTGGTCCGATCCTCCAATATTGCATATGAATGGACCTGTGACCTACGAAAGTGCTGCAATCCACGCCCACCCTATCAAGTTCCGCCCACCCAGGTAGTGGAGGTCGTCTGTCCCTTCGGAGAGGGCTCCCCGAAATCGGGTTTTTGGGGGTCTTGCCCATTATGAACTTCAATCAAGGCCACGGAAAGACCTCGTAATGGCAAAAACGTGGAAGACGAAGTTTTGGGTGGACGCTGCCACTGTATAAAACGTAATTCAAGAAAAAAAAAGTCCTATGTAAAGATGATTCATGAGTATAACAGCGAAAAACAATGATTCCAGTTCAATCAGCTCTAAACCAGCTCGAGATTGAGCGCAATGTGTTAAAAAGATACTCTAAAAATAAATAGTCCAGTGTTCCTCCGAAATCAGAGTAATTTGTTAATCCTTGAAAATTTGAATACTTAAAAACATTGTCTCATCGGATCGCCATGTTACGCAAGAAAACATTACCTATGATACTGATAAAAGCCATTTTAGGAAAGTTTAACAAAAAGAGACGAAATTTGTGTAGACATTTTTCTACTCAATTAGTACTTCAAAGGACAAGAACAAAACCTTGCTCGTTGCAAACACTTGTCCGAAGAAAGGACAGGTTTTTCTTGCAAAAGTTCAAAACACTCAATCATTCTGCAAACGTTTGCAAATGCTGCCAATGCCAAAATTACCATTAACAGCACAAAAAGAAGGAAGAAAAAGCGATGCCTAGCGCTTTCCCATCGCCGGGGCTGAATCAGCTTGAGACACAATCGCTTGCTCACAATTCCAAATGTCACTACGTTACACACACTCGGTCATACGTCGACGTCGTTCGCGCGACCGCGACTGACTCATCGCGCGGTCTATGAACCCCTAGCCCCTCGACGGGGGGTGACGGGCGTCCCCCGTCGGCCCCGGATAGCGCCGCTGCATAGAGTGCAAGGAATAAAACACGCACTATACAATTACCATCTCATAGCGAGAATTCTGGATGATGGACGGTTAGCGGAAATGCAGCTGGCCGTGGCGCTAGCTACGGTTCGCGCTGCGGCAGCAGAAAATGGAGAGAGCCAAACGGGGCAAAATCTTAATTGCATCCCAAGGCCAAACGACGCTGCAAACCTATTACGAGTTAAAAGAAGCGATTTCGTATAATTTCTCGTGGCTTTAGCTTAGCCAGGCAACCGACTCAGTCTTCATTATCGACGAAGCAATTTCGGTGAGTTACGGCAGTTATGAAGCAAATCGACAGGCAGATAGAGAGATTTCAACTAGAAATATTCGAGCAATGAAGTCAGCTATAAAAATCTGCACTTTTGAAGGGCTGCCTAGCACGATGACGATGTACATGTGCGTTAGAACAATTGTAAAGCGTCCTTGGGCAAGCGCCAAGCCACGCCTCCATATTGCGGAGCTAATGTCCGGAATCCAAATTCGTCCAGAATTACCAAAACAAAATCGAATATATAAAGAAACGTAAGCGCAATTCAAAAATCTGCAAATCTAGTATATAAAGAAACGTAAGCGCAATTCAAAAATCTGCAATGAAACCACGTGGCGGCCCCGAAGCGAATGCTCTTGCAAATAGCAACTTTAGATTACTGGTTCACTAGTTCTTAAAATTTCCATAACTAGGCGCATTTGAGGTGAGCGTTTTAGCTGAATGCAAAAAATGACATTACAATCAGAATTAAATTGTCGCTATTGTTAACTAATTGAAAATCGCACAACAAAGAGTGTAATAATCAATTGATGCTACATATCATAAAAACTGTGCAAAACATCTGCTAAAAAGGAAAGATAACAAAAAGAATAAGTTTTCTGGAGGGGCGCTATATGCTCAAATAGAACTTGAAAAATTTTACATCAAATCAAATTGATTCTAGAATTTTTGCTTGAATAGTTTAATCTGTGGTTCACTGTAACGTTCTTCTGCCTTAGTTTTTTTTTTTGTTTCGTGTTTCTGTATTTCCAAGACTGATTTTTTTTTCAAATCTGTTGATTATTCACCCGACAGCAAGGCGCGCCCGTGGTGTATTCAAATAAATAAATAAATTGCAAGCAGTGCGCAAACAAGGCAAAGAAATGATATTTTTGCTTTGAGTAGTTCTGCCCAGGATATCGAACTATTGAAAAATTTTGTAAAAAAATCTCAAAAATAATGTTTTCTTCACTGCCAAAAAATACAACCAAATGCTTCATACGCAGGGGAATGCGTAGAAAGCAGTCAAAATATTAGGTTTGCTACATCTATATGTCTACTAATCCAGAACAAATCAATCACATTTTCGACATAACTGATTTGAAGGTCATGCCAGTCGGGTCATAAAGTAGTCCCTCCGACGATTCAAAAATCATTACAAAAACTGGTAAAGACGCGATGTTCACATTTGAAGAAGCACGGTCGATTACCATGTAAAAAAAGGCCATCGTTCAAAAACACAACAGCATCGACGACGATACAAGCGCAAAGCGGACGACCAGGGGACAAAACATCTGAGGGCTATGTAGTTGGCGAAAAGTTCATAGTGGTTCAAATAGGAAAATTCTAATATACTGCAATTGAACGATAAATTTTGCGTTTATGGGAATTCTTCTGCAATGTTAGAAACATTTCACATTTTGAAGAACCGACCTACTTTTTTGCGCGCAAATTTTAGCCTCTTTGAAGAAACTAAAAAAGGCTCTTTTTCACTCAAAATAATTTGTGAAACCGAGACTGTATACATCCTCTAAGAGGCAGAGTGACTAATCTCGACCGCTACAGAGCTGCATACAATATAGCACTATTGTTTACATAGATGAACGATAGAATAACTTTATCGTGGGGACGGTGACGGACATTGACTGCTAAATGAGCAGGGAAATGGGCTATGGGGTAAAATTCAAATTCAATACAACCCCACTGATATTCTTCAAAAGAGGATTCCAATCTTTCCTAAGAAACCATTTTGGAATGGAACTATTACTTAGAAAGAACACCGCACTAAGGAATCAAGCTACGAACTTCGCAGAAGCTCGTTATCCTAATTCTAGCAACCAGACTGATAATAATTGGATTAAAACTCAACTGCTCAAAAACCAAATCAAACCAAGAGAAGAAAGAATAAAATTAGCAATCGAAAGACGTGCGCTGACCTGCAAACACTCCCACGAACATCGTTTCAAAGGAGATTCGGCCTTTTACAAAGAAAAAAAGCCCGCCGTTCCATATGTAACCAGGCAACTCGAACAATGCATCGTAGGAAAAAACGATTACTCTTTGTTGAAAATAACGTCTTCAACTTAGTTGTATACCAAAGATTTGGCTTGAATTTATAGACACTCTATGAAATAAAGAAAATTCTCGTCGAGACTCAAAACTCGATAACGTTTGCGGATAACCAGCAAACTTCAGACCGGATCCGTTTAGTACGACGAGAATAAGCAAAAACTCAGCGAGAAATTAAGAGCACTTGAGAGAAAAAGGCGATGCTTGAGAGCCTCGTAATGGCCTCAAACTTCTCTCAAAGACGCGCATGAGCTATGAAAAAGTGCACGGACAACGTCTTGTACAGGCGCTATGTGAATGCGTAAGTGTTTGAGAATCGAACACATTAGTGTTCGAATCGAATGGGGTAACTGACTGTGAGAAGAAAGTTCTTTTCAAGTCAGTTTGCAGTTTTCAAACGTCGATTGCCCTATATCGCAAGTCTGTGCCGTACTTTTCAGTTTATACTCTCTATGGAAGTTGATAACCTTCACACAGATACGCATCAAAGAAGGAATGAAAAAAGTCAGTGGTACGTTACTATGAAGATGGAAGGCTGGTTAGCCTGTAAAATGTTTACACAAAGCTTCCAGAAGAAGAGAGACGTGGGGAGGGGACAAAAAAGTTATAGATACCGAGATGTAAACAACTTATTTTCTTCTACGGATAGAACTAAACTACCAGGATCTCAAAAAGCACCCAAATCAGGTTGGTTCGAAAGTTCTATCGCAATATTTAGAATAAATCGTAATTACTTACGGTCACCATAGTCCTGCATGGCATCATTAGCATAAAGAGTAAGTCAAGTGATTCCAAATAACACCTTGTTTGCTCTCTGGAAAACTAAGATTGCAAAGATGAGAAAGGAAGAAGATTACTTTAGCTTTGGTGGTTCTAAACAAGCTCTTCAAGAACCTACTTTACTGTGCCATAAAATCCAAAACGTCAGGGTACAAATCTTCTGACTTCCTCTTTCTAATGAGTAAAGTTCGTTCAAAGCAGGCCTCTTTATGAAACGTTACGATTTCCGAGAAAAAAAATGCCAGGAAATAAATTTCCCATTTTCTGGTTTCTCGAAAACCGTAACTTTTCAAGGGAAAGCTTATCAGCAAAGTTGTGCAATAGAAGAGGTCAGAAAACTTATGACTTACTGTTTCGGATTTTATGGCAATTTTGGCCTTGCGGGCTTGCTTAAAATCACCAAGCCTCGAGTGATCTTCTTTTTCAATTACAAGGTGTCATTAGAAAGTGCACGATTTACTCTAAGGTCATGCAAGACTACCGTGGGAAGGAGTCGATTTTTTTAAATGGTGGACAAATCTTTCGGACCAACTTAGTATATTTCCTAAACAGCTTCCCGAGAGTTACATGGCGATAGCCCTTAGCTTGCGTCACAAACGGACTTCCTATGCTAATGCTAACGTAAGCAGCTTTCAACGATTTCTAGACGAAATCCTAAGCTCAAACTTAGCCGTCGCAAGACGCGATCCTCGTGAAAGGCTAGGGACGGTAGAGTGAACCAAAAAAAGTACATGCTGGTGACCTTTGTGGGCATTTGAATGTCCCTTCTCCAACTGCCGCATCGCCGACACATCTACGTCGGCACTCCACGTGGGGTGATAGAAAAAAATTTGAAAGAGCTGAGTAGCTAAAGTAGAAAGACAATTAATGACACCTACAGATGGACAGAATCTGTGGCCGAACGCGAAGCCGATAGTGCAGACGAGGTCAGGCGCGTAGCAGATACAGATTGAGATTAGCGATATGGCAGGCGGACATAAACCTGACGTGTTCGACCGAATGTGTCACGCAAAAAATATTGTTTTTATTTGCCACAAGATCGCACTTCCAACTTTCGGAGGAACAAACTCATTTCTCAAGCTAAACATTTTGAGATCGGATGGCATGGAGAATTCTTTAGTGACAAATTACCCAGCAAATTTCAAAATGTTGCACTACTTGTATCGTGAAGGGACACAGCCTCCAAGCAACATGTACACATCGGTGCGATGCGGAAACTGATGAGAAGGGCTACCACTTATCAACCATTGAGAAATGTTCCATCTACGCCCATACCATACCGTTACAGGTCCTCGCAAGCATGAGGCGCAACACGGTCTGGACTAGGGTCTAGAGGGGACCGCAGATGGATTTCCCCACCTTATAAAATCATCTGCGTCACCGCTTGGCAGCGGCTTTACTTAGGGCCTCTTTCCAGTTTTTAAGTTTTCACATGTGAAACTCTTATACCCAGATCTATATCTAAAGGCAAAGGCTAAGGCAAGGCTCGGCAAAGTGGACCCCTGTAAGGTTTTGGTAGTGTTGGGTAATAGACCCCCCTAGTACACTGTAACTCTAACCTCAGCTCCAACACACGTCAAAAAGTCAGCTGCATCAATCTAATAGCACACTAGAGTTTAAAACTTCGCAAAATGACAATGGAACAGACAATCATAAAAAAAGACCTTCCATCTTAATGTGTTTGCATAGGTAAGCATAGTTCTAGAATACAAAGAAAGAGAGGCAAAGAAGTCAAAGCTTCAGCGCTTAAGTTCGAAAGAGATCATCCGCCAAAAGCATTTTCTGGAAAACTTCAAGACTTCCTGCTGTGTGACCAGAATAGGATCACCCTTGCTTTCAGTTTCAATCATTAATTTTTACAGGATTCTAAGAATTGATCCGACTGATCTAGCCAACCGATATGCATGCTTTTGGTGGGCTAATTGTCGACAATTTCAATTGTTTTGATTTTGAACTTTTCTTTAATTGCACAGACACACGAAGATGATTTCAATGAAATTCGCCAATGCAGAAACTTTTGCGTTGTACAAAATCAGCTCAAAGTTATATGAAATCCATTATGTAGCTACCAGAAAGATAGAATACGAAGGACCTTGTCACTGCACAGATAACCCCAATCTTTATAGGCACTGTCCACCCAGATTCTCGACTTCCATCTTTTGTCGTTCCGGGGCCTTCTCATGTCCCTGTTTCCGAATATAAAGTCGAAAATCCGCAAAATCCCGCGCGAAAAGCCCGCAGGCAAGTTCTCCGAAAGGTGCTTGGATGGGCGCGCATTTATGGGCAGGCATTACAGGAGGGGGGACGGAGACGGTGCCGACTTGATGTCCTCTTGCCTCTTCGCTATTCCGAAGCGACAATTGACACTGCGACTTCTCAGACAGTCGATGGGATACCTCCGGAGCAGAAGTGGCGGGGTCGCGGGCTTTCCCAGCGGAGGATTGCCACTTCGCGCTCCGGAGCCCTGCCATTTCACGCATTTTTGTGCTCCGGGGCTCTCCCAAAAGTGGCGCACGTCCGGAACAGAGATTTGCGCGTCGCGGAGAGGGTCCCATTCGTCCTGTTTGACGTCACCGTGATGTCACGGTGAATGGATGGGACCCCTCTCCGCGACGCGCAAATCTCTGCTCCGGAGGTGCGCCACTTTTGGGAGAGCCCCGGAGCACAAAAATGCGTGAAATGGCAGGGCTCCGGAGCGCGAAGTGGCAGACTCGCGCCATATGCCCGCCGGAGGTATCCCTTCGACTGTCTGAGTTGGTCATTGGCTTGATAGGGTGTTCTACAATCGTAAGCTGCCAAAAGCTCAAGACCCCCAACTTAGGGTGGATGGTGCCTTTAAGTGTCGATTGCCTGATTGGCTGCACGCGCCACGCCCACTTAGCAACAAAGAACTGCAGTATACTTTTAGGTATAGCATATTCAGAATATCAAGCGTCACGGAGAATCAAAGCAAGAAGCCGAATGAGCTACTTTTTCCATCACTCGCAACAAGGATAGAGCAGTTTACAGTGACCCTAGAGGGAAGGAGTAAGATTTTTGTTTTTCATCCGATTTCTTATACAAATAAACTGCTATTACTCACCCATGTCCTGTTGGTGATATAAAATATAAGCATGCATGTATTCTCGAATCATCGAAGTAGTTCAGTGCACGACGAATTTTCAGCTCTTCCTGTAGGTAGCGCTCAAACTGTGCCTCCAAATAGTCCACTATCACTCGTGCACTAAAATTTCTGAATAGGGCTCTTTCACAATTATGCAACGGACAAACGAGAATCTTGCCAGATCAAGCATAAAAGTCATTAATCTGCAATGTGAGTGAGTCACAGAGGAATGATTAGTTGTTATTATCGCAAGTGGACAATTGCAGAACGTAGGTTACCTTTGGTCTTTGTCCAGTTGATCGCCAAATCCAGCTGTCTCTACCAGCCTCAATTTCACACGAATTCCTCCTTCAGCGACCTCTATAAAAATAAGCATCAGTAAACGCTACCGTTTGATTATATTGAAAAAAAAAAGATTTAAATCAAGAATGAACCAAGTAAGCATAAAATACTAACCATACGATCTGGTGCGGAGTTCTACTGTTTTCAGTTCGTGACTGCACGGCTCAAAATCCAACTTCATGTTGAAAAGTGATTCGATTAACGTGGTCTTTCCCATGCCTGTCTCTCCAACGCACATCAGATTGAATTGAAAGCTATAAGAAGAACTTCTTTATACAGTGTCTTGAAACCCAAAAGCCGGCTTATCCCATCCAAAAACAAATTCGAAGAATTGCGAGTTTTCAAGCTACGCAAATGCATTCAATTAGAGGGACTCTTTGAGCTCATATTTCCGAAAAAAACCTCCAAATTAAGAATCTTGATCTTGTATCAAAACAGAAAAATGTACCCTGGAAAGTGCATGAGTTTCAAAATCTACGGTAGGAAAACTGATAATTTCTTTCATCATAGACACTTCTACTAAGCTTTGTAGGGGCAAACTTTATTCAGTCTTCATGCAGTTTCCAGTTTCAGCAATTTTGTTTGCTTGAAGTTCTTCAACCAACTATTTGTAAGAATGAGGTTGGGCAGAAGTTCCTTCGCACTATTTTCAAAACCTCATATTCTTACATCTCAACAAATCTGCAAATTATTTTTATTTGAAAGAAGAAATCATGCGCTCTATAACGGGATGTAGCACGCTTTCCATTAGGCACACACGCGTATATAAAAGCGATAAAAAATCGCTCAAATTTTAATTTTCCTGTGTTTAGTCGTAAAAAATCTAAACTTGCATTCGAAAACGGAGCAGTCACAATTATGAGTTTCTTGCGCTCCTTCTTGTGAGATTGCCAAAAATCAAATTGGCTTTTTGTAATGTTTGCTTAAACCATAACTTTTAGCAAAGGCATCTAATCGGCATGGGTTCTGCTCTTACAAGGAATGGATACTTGGTTAAGTGGTGTTTCCATATAAAATGTATACAGTTTTATAGAGCATGGAACGCTGAGTTCGAACCTACTTTCGGTATCCGCAAAGCGCTTTTGGAGGGGAGTTATGGAAGTTTTTTTGATGCAACAATTTGAAAGCGCCGCTACAATAAAATCATTCGGAACCTTAGTCCATGAGTTCAAATGGAACCATGATTACTACCAGGACGTTTTATGGAATTAGGCCTTCAATCTAATAAACTCATGTCAGTCATTGCTCCTTTCAAGCGACGAAAAGACCTCAACATCTATTTTTATCTTAGCCAAAACATTTAATTTCTACCTCAAAAAATCACGTTACTCTCCTCCCAGAAGCGCCTCGCAGATACTGAAGAAAGATTCAGAATGAGCGTTTTATACAAATCACATGGACATTTCACTTCGACCAAGTATCCTTCCCTTGTTAGAAGCAGGGCAAGAAACCTACAAAGCTGACTGCTCCTGCTTTTATTGCAAGTTTCAGATTTTTTACGATCACACAGGAAAATCAAAGTTCGGGTAATAATTCTTTCACTAATACTCATACCAAAAGGTGCTCTAAGTACTGTGAGAAAGAACATAATTTTCTCTTTTGATTAAAAATAAACATGCGCGCATCGGTGGAGAAAGAAGGGATATAAACATCTCGCTTTATAAAGAAAACGGAAATGTATAGAAGAAGGTTAGTTTCATACCAGTTGTTTTTGTTGAATGATAATGCTTTATATGCGTCTAATGAACGGAAATTTAAAGGAACTTTTTGTGAAAGTTGTCTCAAATTCCAGCCGGTGGACATGTGCTTTATCGATTATTCGATACGTTTTCCAAGAAATATCGTGCATGAGTCTGAGAAAGTTGAATCTTATTTCCTTCTCGCAAAGAAAGGTTACGTAGCCGTTACGTGAAGTTAGATTCTATCTTGACGGCGTTTCACCACAGAGCTTCCATCAATTCCCTTCATTTACTCAACCCATTGACGGTCACATTACAACAACTCACTCATCCTCATCTTCTCCACGTTTTCGAGTCATTTTTTGTGAAAGCTATTTCCCAAAAGTGCAATGCCCAAATGGAATGGTCGTTTTTGCAATCTTAGCGAAACAAAGGGCAATCTCATCTCGTGACTGACCTAACGTTCCTTATATCCGCTTCACAAGACACATTCGATGGAAAACACTTTTTACAAAATAATTTATGGTATCTTCTACGAGGTATCTCATGATATGTTATTTTTGCCAAACGTCACTCCTTTGAGGGGTTAAGCAAGAGAACATAAGCTCCGGGGGTTTGGTGAGAGATAGTTAGTATAAAGCAAAGTGCATTCTTCAGCCGAAGCATCCACATCAGAAACCAAGGAATATTGTAAAGCCTACCCAGCCTCGACTGACTTCTTGACCAGCTGATGAGGTAACGCATCGAGTCCAACGTGACCGTTGAGTTCCAAGGTACGCCCAACTTGTGGATCTTTGGGAGACTTAGGAGCGTGAGGAGGTGGTTGAGGCGGTGCGTGCGATGGAGGATGCACATTCTGAAAACAGTAGAAATATCTATGCAACAAGTTATTCACTCCAAATTCGTTATTACTTCGAAAGCCTCATCCAAAAAAAGTATTATAAACACTATAACATGTAACACTAAATTCTGTTCGTATGAGCACCTGCAAAATGACCATGAAATTCTAGCCGGAATATGGTGGGAGCCCGCTGCAGTTTCTGATGCAAAATTTCATCTCGTTTACACCAGATTTGAAACTATGATCAAGACACATGAAAGGCAAATAAAGGGCGAAGGCGTTTTGAGGACAATGATCAAGGACAGGATCCATGCTACTACAATATTGCTCGTATTTTTTGAATAAACGACGCAAAGTTGTCCGAATCATGTGACATCGCCGCAGCGTGCCATATCTCGCTTCCATCAGAATCCACGGATCGTTTCAAATTTCTGCTTACGGTAAGTTACTCAACGCGCCGCTTATTCATTGCACTCACTGGGCAATCTACCGTAAGCAAACTCTGAAATGAATTGTGGATGTGGCGTTCTAATGGGTCCAGGAGGGCACTCCTATACACTCCTATATATTTGAAGATGTGCTGCGCCAAGCTGAATCGAATAGTGCTCTTGCATTGAGAATTCGTCCATTCTGAAGCGAGATATGGCAAGGCTGTGGTGATATCACATGAATCGGGCGAATGCGTCATTTTTTCAAAATATACAAGCAGTGTATGTCGCTAGTTTGACCTTGTTTTCTTCAGCACTCATAGCGAGATGAAAACTATATGATTACCTATACGAGTTGTAGAAATGACCGACCCGCAAAAATTTTGAGAAGCACCCCAAAAAATTTTTCGGAGTGCTGGCTGACGTCACGCACCTTTATTTGAAAAAAAATTTTTGTCGCCCCCGCCTCGGTCCGAAATCCTGGGACCGCCACTGAAGCTAGGGAACCCGTCATATAAAGCCCCTAAAACGCCGAAAAGCGAACAGCGCCAAAACGTCTCTTTCGCGCGTGCAGGTTCTGGCGCTATAGGACAAGTTTTGAAAACATGCTCCATATTTTAGTTTGTGCACTAAGTCTTCTCATAATCGAACCTTCAAATTGTTACTTCTCAAGAACTAAGACACCTGCCAAAGTACAAATCTGTGGCAGCATTTCAGTGATTAAGCTATATAATCACATACTCCGTGAACACAGAACCGCTACAGGCAAAATTTGAAAATACACGCATTATTTTTTTACTTGGTCTCAACAAAACAGAAAAATGCAACAAGTGTATGTACAAATATGCAGCGTCAGCCACGCCCCGAAAAGTTTTTTGTAAGGCTAAAGTGAATTTTCGAAAAATCTCAAAAATTAGCGCATGCAGCCCGGTTCCGGGACCATTTAAGAGCAGTGCGAGAACTGTGCTGGAACTGTTCCGAAACATGCGGATTAGTAGGAACCTAGCCTTAACAACAATCTATGTGTACACTTTCGGCTTGATGTGTTTGCCTCAGGATTGGGCCAGACTGGGTAGCATAGGCGGCGTACACGACGTCCGCTGCGTACACTCATGTGCACAAAGACATGGAGCGTACGCAGCGCACGTCGCGTACGCCGCGCCGTCTGGTCCAACCCTCAGGCTGCAAATAGTCCCATTTTCATGTTTAGCCCAGTGAAACTTCGAGTCTGACCAGCGTTCAAAATGCATTTTTGCACTTCGCTATCACGTTTGCGCATATTTTTGCTTAGTACCCAATCTGCATTATGCTAATAAATAAATGCGCCAATTTAGAAAGGTTATGTAGTACCAGAACATTGGTGCCAATCCAGTGATTGGTCAGTAACCAAAGACATCTAGAAAGAACCGAAACGAGGCTCGCGAACAGGATCTGATCCGGGTTGCAATTAAGATTTTTGAATGCTGTTAAGCGCACTGGGCTGCTTCTTACGTATGTTCCTACCGGTCGTAGCTACGAGCGTTCAAATGCGAGCTTTGATCAGAATCCCGAAGAAGTATGGGTAAGAAAACTTCAAGTTTCGCACATTTACATAGGTAGTTTCTCATCTCAAGGTTTAATCGGAACAAAAAATGATTTGAGCGGCGCAGGAAAAAACACAAATGGAAGTAGATACTTTTCCTTCGAATTGAACCATCAAATACGTTATCAATTGAATTGCAAAATCAAAAATAAGATGTGGTGATCAGAATAGGTCCGAAGTATGGCAAAACCATTGCACTCTAAAGGCAAGAGGAAGTAAAGATAACAAGAAGTTCGCTAGAGCAGTAAACTTTACTATTCAGACATTCGACACAATACGATTTCAGCCTGTTGCATAGAAAATCGCAAGGTATTTCATAGCGCCAAACGGAACTTGACAGAAAACTTGCAGCAAAGCGAAACGCACAAAAATTTTACTTTGTAAGCTAGTCACCAACTTTAGAGGTCTACGCTGTAGAATCTGATTGTGATAAATGATGATTCTATTAGTTTAAGCAATATGAACGAGCCTATTCCTCAGACGTGAAGAGTAGTCAAGTTAATCGTGTTCGCAGCAATATTCACCGATTTCACCAAAGCTGTGCAACAACTAATTTGCTCTGCGACTGAGTCGGTGCTTGTCTTTGCTAAGTATTCATCACTGTGTATCATAGCAACATGACTTCCAATGTTAAAAATTAATCGAGATGATGAGCCATTTGCGACAAGTTTATTCGCAAGCTCCTAATACGAATAGCGATTTAAAAAAGAAATAAGAATCAGGTTTGCTGGCAATGCCTTTTTTCAGAGCTATACCACTTTAGCCACACTCTATTTCCATCATCCCTAGCAACAAGTGCAAAACCATAATCTGCTTCCTTGGAAAGAATAATGAGCTGTTACCTTCAGCATGTGGGTTGTGGAAAACCGGTAATTTATGAAAGTGCATCTTGCGTGCATATGGTCGTACACAAAGGAGAGTGGTAAAAAAGCATCTATCGCGCACCTGCCACTCTCAGAATCGGCTACAACAAAGATTCAGAGAATGGCTGTAAAAATTATTGGTAGCAGCAAAAACTCCGCCAAGGTTCGCAAAGATGAGGTGAAAACTATATGCAGAGAGAATGGTCAGGACTGAAAATCATGCATAAAGATTTTTTACAAAATCTCTTGAAGTCACCTTAAAGAAGAAGTTTATGATAAAGGAATGAACAAAAGAGAAAATCCAAATAAGAAAGCAAAGGAAAGGAACTATTGAAACCATCACTGGACTGACTCATCACTTTTGTTTGTAACCGCCACTATAACAAAGATAAGACTTTTGGAAGGAGAGACTGCCAATTTTGTTTTACTATCCTTCTTCCAAGAAAATACATAAAACGAGTTTCTATTTAATGTCTTGGCGATAGAACTGGTCGCACTTGCCTCTAAATAAAAGTGCGTTTTTAGTTTGATTTCGGCATGCTCTAGATTTCTCAAAGACCACTTTTTTCAGGATTAACATTTATACTATTATAGTTTCAATCGAACTCCATGAGTTCCCATCTACACCAAAAAGTCAGAATTGCGCGTGTGTGAAGAACTTTGAAGGTTTACACGGCTAAAACGAGATTTGCAAATGAGTTTGCAGCAGAAGGAAGAAACTGATGTAAACCTGTCTCGCATGAATGACGAGAAGTGGTAAACACAAGTGGTAAGTTTACAAAAAAACAGTATGAGATTTAAGTGGCGTGACGCGACACGCTTGTGTACAAAACTTATGCTGATGGCGAATTTCTGATTGTGTGAATGAAAGTAAAGATCATTGTCATAAAGTATGCAGCACCGTGAGTAAGATGAACGTATTCTCAGCGATGAGAAAAAAAACGAGATAAGATGAACAGCTTGATGGGCTAATGCAGATTTAGACAACGTTCAAAAGTTGCAACAAAACAAAACCAAAATAAAAAGAAAGAAAAATTACTTACATTATGCGGCTTCTTCACATCAACGTCAACCATTGGAGTAGCAACGATGTAGAAAAACACAACGAAGAACTTGGTCTGAAGTGTGTAAATTGGCACAAGAAAATCGGTTGCGTCAATGCTCCAACGACGACGTTAGACGTTACGATCGCACATATACGGGGCCGATCGACGGTCAAATGACGTGCGTAACTGAATAGAAAAGAAGCGAAAGCGTTGAGAGGACTGAATAGTCGTTTACAAAGGAGAATAAGCGATGAAGAAAACGGACTACTTCCAAGGTGTGTATGGGTAGAAATGTTCGCAAAGAAGTGGAAATAAGATACGGAATCAACAACGCAAAACGACACGATAAGTGACCTGAGGAGAGGAACCATTTTGAATGCGTAGGCTGAGAAGCCGGCTGCTGTCGGAAAACTATTCAAAAAATGCGAATTCCCGCCGAGAAAGCGATCCGGTTCTGCGCGCGGCGATACGGCCGCTGCACCCGCTACGCACTTCTGCGGCAAGAGCCTGTCATCAGCAAACGCAGATTTCGGTCGGGGCTTCGTTCCCTTGGGTTTTAGCAGCGAAGAAGACCGATGTTTTTTGCACACCATAGTGGGATGCTGCGACCAGAGTTTAGTAAAGGTACCAATTACGTAGCCTTGCAAATCCTTGCCTGTTTTTGTTGGACTACAAATCATTCATTCTGTGACCGAGAGACTCAAAACCGCTTTGCACACATTCTTAAACAAGCTTGAAGTTGTTCTTTTCTGTTTCAAGCAGCGGTCCATTATTTAGATCATAAGACTTGTTAACACACGATCAAGTCTGTTTTGACAATGTGTGCAAAGCGCTGGTGTCTCTTCTTGGGCTCCATGTCAGGAGTCACGCCGCGCGCCGCGCCGCTTCGCCGCGCACGTCGCGTCTAAATTTTGTACCCCATAAAACTGCCCGGAGCTAAAGTGGCACGGCGCCAGTCTAGGGGGGTGGGGGGTGGGGGCAGATACATGGCTCGTGCCATAAGTAAGACTGCGCCAGGAGTGCTAGCTTCTGTTTTGGTGACATCGCTTGCGGCATCGCTTCGCGAAAAATTCGCGCCGACCGTGACTCCTGACCGTTCCCCTCTCTTCTTGTGTTATAGTCATGGAATGAATGACGCGAGCACGCGCAAATATATTCTGGGGCCAAGTGTTCGGGACAAGGAGGTTCTCGGTGGGAGATTGGCAGATACTCGCTGTGCGGCATTTTGAACTTAGGGCCGCATGCACTAACATTTCCGCTGGGGAGGGGATCGGCTTCAGAAGAAAGCTTCATATCCTGAAGCTCCGGATATCTGGATTTCACGCTGTCTACCTGTCCGTAAGTACTCCCACCATCCTTCACTATGAAAATATTGAGCAGAAGCGAGAAGCTGTACAAGCCGCATTTCCCAGCTTTTTGTAGGATCCCCTGTCGATCCCTGGGGGACGAACATCTATTTTTCAAAGTCATTTTTCTTTCTCCGAAGTCAACGAAAACCTTCCAATGTTATACTGAACATCTAACGCAACGGTGCTAAGCATGTTGCTGATGAAAACAAATGAATTTTTGAAGAATCGAGTTTTTCGGTACACCCCAAATTTCGACCTGTGGATCATCGAAAATTTCATGACTTCAGAACATCATTTGTTCTTATCAGCAACATGTTTAGCACTGTTGGGTTAGATAATCTGCACAACTTTGGAAGTTTTTCGTTGACTTCGGAGAAAGAAAAATGACTTCAAAGAAAAGCGCCGGGGATCATCAGGGACCATACAAAAACTGGAAAATGCCGTTTGTACAGCTTATCGCTCCTGTTCAACATGTTCATAGTGAAGGATAGTAGGAATACTTACGGATAGGTACACAACGTAAAATCCAAGTACCTGGAGTTTTGAAATATGAAGCTTTCTTTTAAGCTGCGATCCCCTCCCCGCGGCCATGTTAGTGCATGCGGCCCTTAGAATTCATTTTTTGCTCTAGACTCCAAGATATTAACAGCACATAGACAAAACTTGAAAGTAGCTTAAAGGCAGTGTCCAGGCTAAATCTAACCCCCTCCTGCTAGAATCTATCCTGAATGTAGGCCCCACGAGAGGGGCATCTGCGTTGGTCCGGTCCTTTAAGGGCAGTGTCAGGGCAAAAACTCGATTTTGAGATTTTGTGCTATACGGGCCTATTTGCCATGCTGAATCCGAAAATCCCTTATTGGAAAGCGCGAAAATGGCGAAAAAGGGCTCTAACACAGGAGGGAAATCAGCAGGTGGGCGGGGCTTTCCCCAGTGCGATTTCACGCTCCCAGCTCCCGGAGCGATTTTCTCTAATCCGCTAGCCGTCCTGACATCGCTACCGGTCAAGTGCGAATGACTGACTTGAAACCGGAGGCGAGAAGGTCGCTCCAGAAGCCGGGAACGTGATCGCAGTGGGGAGGACCCCGCCCACCTGCTCATTTCCCTCCTGTGTTAGAGCCGTTTTTCGCCATTTTCGCGCTCTACAATGTGCATTTTCGGATTCAGCGTAGCGAATAGGTCTAAGTAAGCACAAAATCTCAAAATCGAGTTTTTGCCCGGACTATTGCGGGTACTAGAGACTCTTGGGCGGTTTTGCCCGTAACGCGAATACAAGTGGAAAAGACGGTGGTTCAGGTTTATTAACAAGATTACAGCGAGTAGCAAGAGCGTGTATACAAGAGCTTGGTCAAGTGTACGAGTGGTAAAAGGGCGGATGTCTTGGGCCACGCCTATTCAGGCGTGACCTGGGGTCGCGGCGGGGGTAGAGGTATCATCGGGACGATGATACTCCCGCCGAGAGGGCGACAAAATGAATATAGCGTACAAAATACAAAGACAATATAAATACCATATCAATTTTTGTTGCGTCCTCGAACAGTTGGGGTGGAGGTGGCTGGAGCTCGGCTAGCGTTGGACGGCGGCTACGGCTGGCGATGTGGAGACGGCTAGGGCTGGGCTGACAGCTTGTGGTGGATGGCGACGATGGCGGGTGGCGTTGACGGCAGCTGCGGCGGGCGATGCTGGATCTTGGGGAGGACGGCGACGATGGCGGGTGGCGATGGACGGCGGCTACGGCTGGCGTTGGGCGGCGGACATCGGCTGGCGTTGAACGGCGGGCTTCAGTGGCGTGGGCGTTTTGGTGGCGGATGTGCGGGTCGCCGGCTGGAGCAAAGGAGGAAATTGTGGCCGAGGCCACAATTCCCACACTTGACCCCACAGTCGTCTTCGTGCACTGCTTTGAGGCAAAGCAGGCAGAGTCCCAGCTTCGAGGCTTGAGCTGCCTTGGCGATTGGATCCCTGAAACGAAGGCACCTACCCGAGAAGTGGTTGTCCCTGTTCTCTTCCACACTGCAGAATACGCAGTTTGATTTGGGGGAGGTGCGCTCGAGTATCTTCTGGTTCTGGTCCACGATCCGCGCGTTCTGCTCCAGGATTTTGCTGTTCTGCTCCGCGATCGTCCTGCACAGGAGCTCCAGCGCGTTCAGCTTGGGTGCGAGATGGGTGTCGTCGTACCGGTCGAGGTCTTCTAAAGCCTCCTGCAGCTCCGCTGTGAGCGACATCGTGGTCGCTGAGTAGATAGTTATTATGCAAAATTGAGTTGCATAGCTATCTTGAGGCGCTTACCGGTTTATATCACGTGGCCGTGTGTGTCGGCGACGGTCGCGGAGCGGTGGCCGGAGGTGGTGGTGGACGGCGGTGGCGGTGGAGGTGGCCTGAGGCGGTGGTGGACGGAGGTGGCGGTGGAGGTGGCCGGCCGAACGGTGAGGAGCGGAGGATAACTAGTCATTAAAAGAGCGCCTATTTATATCGTTTAGTGGTACTATGTACCCTGAACTTTTGTGTGGTGCTTTTCGCGCCTTTTCGGAGGTGTTAATTGCGCGGGCCGCTGATATCGATATAAGGGGGGGGGGGGGGTATGATGTGATGTTTACGTACGTCGCACCGGTCTTGACGGCTATGTTGGAAAATTTTTTTTTTTTGATTTGTGCAAGTGTTAATGAAACTCTATTTCTGTCTATTCATTTTTTCTTTACTCATGTGTTTTCGTCGACTCCCTTGTCTTTATTTACAACATATAACTCGCAGTTTTGAGGTGTGAAGTTGCCTGCAAAGCAATGATAATTACGAGGTGGACGAGGGTATGTTTTTGAGGTGCGGTGGTGTATCTTTTGAGGTGCGAAGGGACGGCCTAGTGCTCTACGGTCGGTGAAAGCATACATAAAGGTAGAGTTGATATATTTTTCTGTATACATTGCACTTTTTCTTTTTCTATTGTTTCATATTTTTTGATCATCTTCTTTGTTCTCTATTTTTCTTTTACAAATGAGACGATAGGCTCCCTCTAAGACTAGTTTGAACGGGTATAGTAGAATTTTTAGTAACATAATTAGCAACATAGGTCCAGCTAAATATGTTAATCCTACGAGTGTGAGTGTAGAGGCAAGTATGAATGTTGCAGTTTTCCAGTGGTTTCGTATTGTTTCGATTAGAGGCATGATGTCTGGAATGGAAAAATCCGCAAACCATTGATTTTTGACAGAAAGCATGTGCTGAGAGTCTTCAATGTTATAGTTTTTGTGAGGAATGTGATAATGGAGATGTGCTTGTAGTCTAAGCTCACTTTTCGATGCCAAGCAATCCGTTTTACAAGATTCGTCAATAAGGGCATATTCGAATGCTAGTAAGTGATCGGTCTTAACGCTATTAGGTCCGCATTCAACTGTGAATTCGTGGTTCTTGCAAATGACCGTTATCTCTGCAGGTGTTTGGGAGTGGCAGAGGGTAGTAAGCTTAGCTCCCTCCTCACAATCATAGCATCCTGTTAGGTTGATAAACTGTAGCTTGCATTCATTGTTGTCTACAATTTGTGAGTTATTTATTAGTGCTCGTGATTCTAGAGTTATGACGAATTCGCCATCATCTGTAAATGCAGCTACATTTCCGTCACTCTGTTCGAGTCTGACACTGGGGTTTGCATGGGGTAAGGTGTAACTTGAGTTCTGCAGTGAGAGTAGGGAATCCTCGGGGCACTGGCAATAGGCTGTGCCGTCGCAGTGACATTTAACCGTATTTCTGCATGTATGAAATTCTTTTTCGGCTTGATTCCTGCTTACGCACTCAACCGGGATTGAAAACTGTGTTGGTAGAATGAAACCTTCACCTTGTGCTATTGCAAATCTTTGGCTCATCAATGGTATTGTGGGCTTCTGGACCGAAATTGCTGTTATGTTGAATCCGCTGAGCGACTCCGTAATGTAGGGCTTAATGTGCAGATTCGCCGAATGTTCCCCGTTCGTTTTCGTTATTGTAATGTCAATTTCTATGGATGGTGTCCATTCGGCGCATCTGACCACCTCATAGACAGTTCGTGATGTTGGTCGATTTGCTAGTCTGTAGAAGCGGCAGGCTGGGAGTGGTAGCAGGCATCCACATGGTAACCCACCGCAAATGGATGTACATCCAGAATAACCAGGATATCTACTATACTTACTTAGTTCGCTTATCGTCTCATTTGATCTCATGGTTTGGCATCTTGTGGGGGTACATGTTCCTGCCTCTGCGCACCTTTCCACATAATACATATGTGTTTGTGTACTCCTAGTGAAGGTTTCTATGGCTTTTAAACATCTCATTTTCATCGTCTTTTTGACTACTTTTACTAATGCAATTGTTCTATTAGAGTGATGAATTTCAATGCAGGTTTCGTGGATGAGTCGATTGAATAGTAGTTCTTTACTATAGTGATAATTACAGGATGTTCCTTCACAAAGAAGGTTTGCTGATTGGCGGGTGTAGCCGTTTTGGCAGGCGGCTGCGGACCCGATCATCACAAACGCTAGGCACAACACAACGATACTGTATGGCAAGGGTGCCGGTACGAAACCGTGAAGAGTACTATTCGGAGGAGCCGTGGAGGATGGTGGTGGTCTCGGTTTTGGAGGTACGCTTTTCCTTCCTCTTGTTGTCATGCGAACGGTCACCACTAGTATGAGACCAACAATGTAAATAGCGACTGCTAGTGTGGCGAATGCCGCTACCGGAGAACATTGTGGATTGCCTAGCAGGCTTTTTGAAAGGAAGTAGTTGTGTGCGCAAAAGTCTGGTCTTGAGCAATATTTCTCAAACTTTTGGCTACCGTTCGCTGTGGGGTAGATTTCAATTTTGATCTTGCCATTGTGTGGTGAGACAGGGATGGCGTAGGAGGTGGGTCGGGTAGAGTTTTTCAATATTGTACACTTGTCGTTGAGACATAATTGGAAGGAAATGTTCTGAGATGGTGGGATGTATACTCTTCCGTTGTGGCAGGAGATTTTCAAGGGGCTTTCTGTTTGGTACGCTGCGGCGGTTGAAATTACTGATAGGATTGCAATGTACAATAGTGGAAATGACGATAGCCCTACGTTTTGCTGTGTCAGTCCTGCTTCAAAGTCCCTTATGACCTCGTAAGCTTTTGTTTTCGAAGCGCGAGCCAGATGTGATCTGTCTTTTTGAGGGACAGGATTTGCTGTTGCAATTTCTGGTAAATCGGGTGTACCGTTCTTGATAACCTTTTCTATCGGAATCTCTTTGTCTGGAAGACTGCGTATTTCGAGTGGAAACAACCTGTTCAAGGGGCGCTGTATGATTTTGCGGTTAGGTAAAGCGACCTTCGCTGATCTGATCAAGCCGTCTGTGCTTTTGATGACTTCAGCGACTTTCCCGTATGACCAGCATCCCCTAGGAAGGAGGTCTTCCTCGATCAAGACTACTTCGCCTTCGACTGGAGTCATTCTGGTTAGATGGCGTGGTTGCTTGAGATTAGATCTTTGGGTTTCTCGTAACGCACTTAGGTATTCGGTATTCCATCTCTCCCAAAACATGTTGGTTACAGCTTCTGAGGCCTCGTAGGCTTCAATAGCTTGCCTTTCTGATTGTATAAGGTCGGGGTCGTAATTTACGTCTGCGTTGGTATCTATACATTCGTCATTTGGTAATGAAAACCGGAAGTTGCCTCTGAGAAAATCGATCGGCCTCAGAGGGATTTCTGTCAAGTCACTGGCATTTAATTTTGTTAGAGGTCTCGTATTCAGAATGGCTTCGATGCGGCACGTGATGGTGCACATCTCTGTGAAGCTTAGGCGTTTTCGGCCAATAGATTTGTAGAACGCCTTTTTTGTGAGACCTACTAATCTTTCCCATGCACCACCCATCCAAGGAGCCCCTGGGGGGTTAAAGAGCCATGTGATCCTTTCGTTGGCGCAATATGACATTAATGATTGGCCCGAGCTGTCATTTTCAGCAAACATTTTCTCAATGATGTGTTGTCCGAGTTTGAAATTTGTTCCGCAATCGGTGCGAACTAATTTTGGTACGCCTCTGCGTGATATAAATCTCACAAAACAGTTCAAAAATGCACCGGCGGACATGTTTTCAACCACTTCAAGGTGTACTGCTCTAGTTGTGAGGCAGGTATATAGGCATACATACATTTTCTCAAGCGTCCTGGATGTGAAGGGTCCCATAAAATCGCACCCCACATTCTCAAATGGTCTAGAAGTTGTTACCCTGTCTTTGGGTAGTGGGGGCATGGCGGGCGCTCCGAATGGCAGTCCTTGGTATTTTTTACAGGTAACACAATTCTTGATAAATTTGCGGTGTAGTTTCGATGGCTTCGGGATCCAAAAGCGCTGCCTTGCAATGGAAAAGGTGTGCTCTTTGCCACAGTGCCCGTTTTTGTTGTGTATATCAAGCACGATCAGTCTTGCCAAATGCGAATCCTCGGGTATGTATATGGGCGACTTGGTGTCTTTCGGGATAGGTGCATTTTGTAGTCTCGAAAAATGGCGTACTATCCCATTAGAATCGCGTATGATTTGTTTGTCTCGAAAACGCTTCTGTAGGGTATTCAAGTCGATGTTTTTGTGCTCGTGTGCTAACAAAATTTGTTCTGATGCAGCTATATCGCTTGCACTAATGTTGGATTTGCATTCAAACTTGTATTTATTCTCGAGTATAATGTTCGTGTGTCTTGAGTTGTTGGTTTTTTCTGCCCATATCTGCAGAGCCTTAGCTACTGTTGCTACAACTCTTAGTGCTGTGTCTAGCTTGGAAAATCGCGTTAGATCCAAAAACTGCTCAATTGTAGTTTTTCCGCTTGTATCTTCCAATGCAGCTGTAATAACTACACTAGGTTCATCCGTATCGTGACATGTGAGGGTTTCGATGGATTTAATTGGCCATTCGTCAGGATGCTGCTGGAGCCAGCGAGGACCATTGACCCAATCGTGACTGGCTATTTCTGCAGCTGTCAATCCTCTGGTTCCTGCGTCAGCCGGATTGTGGTCAGTAGTGACATGAAGGAAATTTGTGGTTATGCCATGAGATTCTAGTTGTTTTTTGATTTTCATGATTTTCTCTCGCTGATTGCTGACAAATATTGGCAATTTCTTTGTGGATTTGACCCAGAAAAGGGCAATCTCGCTGTCAGAAACTATATTCAATTCCATAATGGGTACTGAGGCGGCTGAGATGATGTTGTTTCCTAATCTACTTCCAATCAGTATTCCAAGTAGCTCCAATCTGGGGATTGTTTGTTTGCATTTTTTGGGAGTAAGTTTAGTTTTGCCGCTGATCAGTTCTGATGTTCTATTTGAGGCCAGGTACTGAATGTACGCGCAAGAAGCGATCGCTTCGGTGCTGGCGTCAGAAAAAACCCAAAGACGCCTCTGTTCGGTGTGCGGGACGGTCAAGCATCTTTTTATTGATATTTTGGCCAAATTGACTTCTTTGCAGAGTTTAATCCACTCTGTGCCTAATTTTTCGGGTAGAGGAGTTTTCCAGTCAATGTTCATGTTGAAAACTTTTCTCATTATCACTTTTAGTTTGACGATCAGGGGTCCCGCTAACCCTATAGGATCAAATATGGAATTTATTTGGCTTACTACGTCTCGCTTGGTTATCGGTAGTTTATTGGGAAATTTTGTTTCGACGATGAATTCGTCGACTTTAGTATCAAAGTTCACACCTAAAAATTTGATACGGGGATTTGGTAACCTATCCGATTCTGGGATTAGGTCATTGACGTGTTTTGAGTTGGATATGTATTCGCGTAGGTTCATGCCAATACTTTGAAATAACTTTTTTGATAAAGTGTATTTAGCTACGGCCTCATCGACTGTCTCTGCTTGTAGTAAAATGTTATCAACGTAGAGATTATCTGAGATTTCTTTAGCTAGGGCAGAGTTTTGTAACGATAGGTAGGTTACAATGGCCATGTTCAATATACTCGGTGAGGCGGTAATGCCAAATGGCAGCCTTTTGAATCTAAACTCGACTATGTTGTCTCTGGTAGGTGGGTGGCTAACATTTTTGAGCCAAAGGAATCTACAGAGGTCCTTGTGCGAATTGACTAAACGGATTTGTGTAAACGCGGCTTCGATGTCGCACATGAGAATGATGTTTTTGAATCGTGTGGAAATGAGGATGTCATGTATCTTTTTGATGAATGACTCTCCTTTATGGATTACATCGTTGAGAGAGAGTTGCCCTTTTTTGCTTGAGGAGGCGTCGAAGACAATTCTTAATGGAACGTTTTTCTCTGGTTTCCATACTCCGGAGTGGGGCATGTAGTAGACGCCGGCGGCGTTCGGATCAGGTGATTGAAATGTTTCGATAATTCCTTCTGTTAGATATTTTTGAATGATGTCACAGTACCACTGTTTTTGATGAGGATTTCTTTGCAGCTGTTGTTGTGTGCTTTGTAGTCTTTTTATTGCAACTGTATAGTTATCCTCTAGGGTTGCCACATTTTCCTTCAATGGAAACGGAGCTGTGATCACGTTGTTCTCAAAGGAGATTTTGTTCTTGTAATCTTCAAAATATCTTTGCACTTTCTCCTCTACTTGGCACTCGTCTGGCGCTATCCCGAGCCCATCAAGTTCAAACAGTTTTTGTAGAATCTCCTGCTCAGTTTCAGTGTGTATGGCAGTGAGACTGTGAGACATTGTGTCAGGGACGGTGTTTCTGGCGATACCGCGACCATAAACTGTTGGCCCAAAGATTGTCTTTGCTATGTGGAGTCCGCTGGGAGTTTTTATACCGTGCGCAGGGTCAATCACCAGTTCATGGTAATAGTCAAGACCCACCAGTATATGCGGGGTTTGGTGTTCCCCTCGAATTTTTGAGTTCGCCAGGCAAATGCTGTTGGATTTCAGAAAGTCTATGTCGCTAGGATCTAGTTTGACTGATGGAAAACCGTTTGTGATTACAGGTTTCGTTTGGACTGTTATGTTCACCTCTTCTCCATATGCGGTGCCAAGTGTCACTGGAACTGTGTGGCTTTGAAAGCATTCTATGTGACCGCCAATGCCGGACATAGTGCACAGCTCAGTGGTATGTTTCTTTAAACCGAGGCGATTGGCAAGGCTTTCTTGTATTACAGTTTTCTGAGCTCCGGAATCGAAGAAGAAAAGAACTTTTTCGAAAACCTGTGTATTGTTATTCCATACGTTGCCTTCAGCCGTCATTAATATAAGTTGTTTATTTGTGGAATTGTTGTTAACGACTTCTACGCTGTTGCTTTGTGTTTCTGCGAACATTTGCGTGTTTGGTTGACCCATTCTCTGTTTTTCACGTTTATAGTTATTTCGTTGGTCGGAATTGCGATTTCTATCGTTTTTGTAGTTATTTTGATTTGCGTTTGTAATTCTCGGCCTGCTATCAAGCGTGGGGTTACTGCGAGGCTCATCTTTTTTGTAGCACAAACTAATATGATGCTTTTGACCGCAAAGGCTGCAGTCTGTATTTTGGCAATCGAAACTATTGTGTCTAGAAGAGCAGCATTTCCAGCAGCGGTTTTGTTCCTTCAGAATTTTTCGTCGGGTACTTTGCTCAGTTACTGTTCGACAGTAAAGGGATGGATGATTGCCCTTCTGGCAGAATATACACCCTGCGTCTTGATTGGGTCGTGGATTGATAGGTCTTATTTTTGATTGAGTGACCTTATTGGTGGTCTGGTGGCCTAATCTGTTTTCCACGTATGCTTTGGCGGCTACTTCTGTTTTAAGTATGCCCATGAGGTCATCTATTGTCTGTTTTTCATGTGACCGACTGGCTATCAAGACTGATCGGACAATATCCTGTGGGAATTTAGACAGAATTGTTTCCCCCCACATGGGATCGCAAGTGCTACTTACGTTGTAGCCTGCGGAAATCATTTGATTGGTTAGCATTCGGATTTGAGCGAATGTGTGGGTACAGGATTCTGCTGTATTTACTGCTGCCTTCATATTGACTAGCTTCTGTACAATTTGCGATCTGTTCGTTGGGTGATTGCAAAAGGTTTCCTTGAGGGTTTTTATGAGCCAATCGTAGTTTTCTGGAACTAGTTTGATTCCTTTGATGGCTGTGTGTGCTTTACCCTTCAGGCATTCCATCAAATGGAGAATTTTCTCCATCACATCGATTTCGTGGTTGTTGTGAACTAGAGTTTCGAATACGGACCAGAATTCTGAAAAATCTTCTGGATCCCCGTAAAACTTTGGTAATGAAATTTGTGGAGGTTTTATTGGTCTGTTTGTCCTCCTAATTGGAAACTCGGGATTTGGATCTGTTACTGAGGGCTGTGTTGAGATTGGACTTGCCTCGTCGTGAAGACCAGGTTGGGATGATACTGGACTTATCTCGTTTTGAAGACCATTTTGTTCTGGATCTTCGTTGTGTATGCCTTCAGCGTCGTGTTCTCTGCTGTCTAGGCTTTCATCTCTCTGCATTCTGATTGCCGAGTATCCCAACTTAATTTCCATATTTTCTCTAATGCTTTTGGACTCGTCCAGTCGTGCTGTAATCACATAGACCAAGTCATTAGCTTCAGCAATCGCGGCTTGCAGCTTAGATTCTTCTTCTATCTGCTCAATTTCTATCATCAACTCTTTTTTGTCTGTTTTGCTTTTACAGTTCTTGTATTCTTCGCGAATCTCATTGTAAAGCATTTGAAGACTCTCTCTTGCTTCCTTCAGTTGTTTGATGCTACTTTGCAAAAGCGCGATTGTTGACCTGCATTTCTGGTAGTTTTCTTCATCTACCGTAGGGTAGCTTACTGCTTTGCTGTACTCGCTGTACCTTGATACTAGTGTCTTCAAGGTGGTTGCGCTAAGAATGATGGGCGTCTTGTGGAAATGAAGTGCCATTATGATCTCAACTTAGCGATTTATGTTCAGATCTTCCGCTTAAATTGAATTGCAGCGGTCTGTCAGAGCTATTTTGCTGACTACGCCCGTTTGTTTGTTATCTGGGCGACTCCTTCCCTTTTTGTTTCTTTTCGGGATGAAGATTTACGGCTTTATTTGTGCCGTATGGTTGCTTAGCAGCTAGTCTCGACTCCTGGCTAACACAGATGTCACTCTGAGATGCGGGAGTAAGTGGCAACTTTGGCCGATGCACCAAGCTATTGCGGGTACTAGAGACTCTTGGGCGGTTTTGCCCGTAACGCGAATACAAGTGGAAAAGACGGTGGTTCAGGTTTATTAACAAGATTACAGCGAGTAGCAAGAGCGTGTATACAAGAGCTTGGTCAAGTGTACGAGTGGTAAAAGGGCGGATGTCTTGGGCCACGCCTATTCAGGCGTGACCTGGGGTCGCGGCGGGGGTAGAGGTATCATCGGGACGATGATACGGACACTGCCTTTAAAGGCAGTGTCCAGGCAGATCTGGACCTATGGGGCTTTTACGTGGAAAGTACTTTTGGGGCCCTAACTAAGGCACTGCCCAAGCGGCAGCTCAGGTAGTGCTCTAATGGCTGAGATATTCCCCTCGAAACTGGTCCCCGCGATCGTATTCGCATGGATTCATGGCAGTTTCGCGCCAGGATCCACGCTTTGCACCATGAATGCATGCGAAACACGGTCGCGGGGTCCAGTTTCGAGGGGAATATCTCAGCCGTTACAGCACTACATGAGCTGCCGCTTGGGCAATGCCTTAGTTAGGGCCCCAAAAGTACTTTCCACGTAAAAGCCCCATAGGTCCAGATCTGCCTGGACGCTGCCTTTAATGTTGTTTTTGAACAGAGATAAAGGGCCTGGAACAGCCAAAGTGCTTTCAGGCCCCGCCCAGATCCTATCACACTCCGCCCTTCCATGTACTGAAAGCGCCCGCCCCCTCAAGACAGGGTCCTCAGGAATCGGGCTGTTTGAGGGTGTTGGACTATTTGAACTTCATAACTGTAATCAGGGCCAAGGAAAGGCCCCGGAATGGCAAAAACATGGAAGGCAAAATTTTGAGTGGATGCTGCCTTTAACAGTGGCCGCATTCCTCAACGAACTCTTGAGGGTAAGACAGGATTTACCCCGGAAAGCGATTCACCCGTTTCGATCAACGAAACTTGGGATAAATTAAGGTGGCGTACAGGATTTTCGTTCGGGAAGGGGGTTTGGGGCGACAAAAAATTCTTTCTCGTAAAGCACTGAAAATCTTTTTGGTAAGCTTCCTAAAATTTTTGCGGGTCCACGACCTCGAAATTCCAGAAAAAGGGGGCGTGGGCATGGCCCACGCCACGCCCCCGAGATGAATTTTGAATAAATATTTTAATCAATTACAAGTATAAACAGGTCACTTGCGCATTTTTATAACGCATGTAAATAACTTTCAGAAATTTCGCGACCCATTTTCGCGGGGTTGGCGGCAGAGGGCGTTAACCCGTATTCACGAACGTGCATCACGGTAGTTTTAACTCTAGCATAAAGCAAGGTTAGATTCACTCTAACACTTTGTACAAACATCAAGTGATCTCTCGATGCATTGCTCGGTCCTGGCCATAGTGTTTAACAATAAACACATACTTACGGTCGCTACCATCTCAAACTTCCTATGGACTCTTTTCGTGTTTTCGTTTGATGTTATCATCCGGTATTATATTTGGCCGTGTTGTTATAGTAAAAGATTTAGTTTTGAATAAACGCGTCCGACTAAGGACTTTGATATTTCGAACATCAAGCTCAACAGCTCGAGAAAATTCCTAATCTGGAACTTCCTCGTTCGATTTTAGTCCATCAATGTATTCGTTTTAGTAAATAGGTGATTTGATATATGATTAAGCTATCGTAGCTCAAATAGATAAACTTGAAGCTCAGCAACAAAATGCTAAAAAAATATATGTTCTAGTTTTGTAATATAATTAGACGAGAAGAAGACTTAGGAAACTTGATATACTAATAATTGGAAATATGTGTTTGCTGTCAAAACAGTATCGCTGAGACTGAATGGTGTATCGAGAGATCATTTTATGTTCGTACGAAATGTCAAGGTAGGTTTGACCTCGCTTGATGCTAGGGTTAAATTTACCCTGATGAGCCAGGTTCGCAATACTGGTCAAAGGCAGTGGCTCAGAAAAATCGCAACTGCGCGCTTTCTATTCCTCCTTGGCCTTCCGGATGCGTTTAGACCAGAACTGTGCAAGTCAAAAAAGAGCTTCTTATGGCGTTTTCCGGCCCTGGAGATTGCTGAGAAGGCTGGAGCGGAGAATCCCGCCAAAAACAATGACTGGCTGCAGGAGACCATAACACCACTGATTTTGGCTGCAATTGGCTGATTCTTAGACAGTCAAAGGGATACCTCCGGCGGACAAATGGCGCGAGTCTGCCACTTCGCGCTCCGGAGGGCTCCGGAGCCCTGCCATTTCACACATTCTGGTGCTCCGGGGCTCTCCCAAAAGTGGCGCACCTCCGGAGCAGAGATTTGCGCTCCCGGAAAGGGGTCCCATTCGCCTGCTTGTGACGTCACCGTGACGTCACGGTGACGTCACGGTGAACGAATGGGACCCTTCTCCGGGACGCGCAAATCTCTGCTCCAGAGGTGCTTCACTTTTGGGAGAGCTCCGGAGCACCAGAATGAAATGGCAGGGCTCCGGAGCGCTCCAGAGCGCGAAGTGGCAGACTCACGCCATTTGGCCGCCGGAGGTATCCCTTCGACTGTCTGAGTTGGCCCATGCAGCCAACCGCACTCGATTGCAAGAATCTTCGCTCCAGTCTCCTCAGCAATCTTCAAGGCCGGAGAACGCCATAAAAAGGGGTGGCGGACTTTATGAACGATAGCCCTCGCTTAGGCAGGCGTGTGTTAATAAGGTGCGCACTGTTAGCCCCGCCTATCGCAAGATGGACGAGTTCTTTGCAGTACAGCTCTAGCACTGGTTCATGGCCATGTTCCCTAGTCAAGTGAAAGCAACTTCTGATAGTGAGTTATAAGCTTGTGCAAGCTGGGGTGAATCTTTACTATTCACAGACTCGAAAAAAAATATAAGTGCAGTGTGATTTTCCTTTTCCTGAAATCTGGAAAAGTTTTTGTGTATGTGTTATTACCTCATATTGCAAAACGAGTGATATCTGATTGTGCGAATCATTACCACATGTAATGATGTACACAAGTTATTGAAATTAGTTTGCTTGAATTCGCCTATTATGCTTGTTTTGAATTAGGGTTTTAAAACTTACTTTTCGATAAAAGAGATAATCGTGTTGGTTATTTCAGCAATGATAATAATATTTCTCGATAAGCTGACTTCTATTTGAACTAAACTTGAGAGTGCACAATAAAGAAAATTCAATATAGTAACAGAAGTGAATAAAAAAAACACTTTTTCAAGCATGAAAGAATTTCCTCATGCTTACAATGAAGAATTAATTTGGATAAACCTACTAGGAACAGTTAACTGAAATACATTGAAAAGAGCTTGCGAACTAATTTATAACGAAAAAGATCTGAAAACTGATTTTTAATTCAATCGGGATTTCAAAACCTACTGTTATCCAAATTGCAACCAACTGAAGAAGCATGAACGAAATATTAGAGAGTTTTCCGATGGCTGCAACGCCTTCCTATGCTAATTAACAAGGGGGCGGAGCGATCAGCGCACCGCGTACGGTACCCAGCTGGCGGCTGGTACATGCTATCGTTCATAAAGTCATACACCCCATAAAAAGCACTTTTTTGACTATCTGAGCACAGCTCTGGTCTAAACGCATCCAGAAGGCCAAGGAGGAACAGAAAGCGCGCAGTTGCAGCTTACCCGAACCATTACCTTTAAAGGCACCGTTCAGATTCTCGACTTCCATATTGGTATTACACGCCTTCTCATGTGGTGATTCTGTATGACGTCGAGAATCCTCAACCCGCAGGCTAGTTCTCCGAAGCGGTGATTAGATGGGCGCGCAGGGATGGGTGGGCAATATTGGAGGGGGGGGGGAGGCGGTGCCGACTTAGGACCTCAAGGGAAGAATTTACCCTCAGAGTCGTCGATGAATACGAGTCAATCTCCTTCCAGAGTTAGGATTACCCTCAAGGATAGGTTTACCTCTTGAGCTTAAGCCTCCCGCGCTTATACGGGTTTTATGCTTTCTGGGGTGAAACTTACCCACAAGGGTAAGGTTTACCCTTAGGGTTCGTTGACAAATACGGCCGCAGGAGTGGCCCCTTATTCGAAGTAACTGTTTTTTATGAGACGTATAACTGCCAGCGGAAGGACATTATGTGCTGATTACAGATTTTTCTCCACTATAGTGATACCCTGGCTATGCCTAAGACGCCGTCCACTTGCGCACGTAAATGCCGGCTACCATGGTTATTTGTTCACGCGCAAGTTTTACCACATTTTCTCGGCATCTAGCGACTCAGATACATCAAGCGCACGGAAATTCATTCTGAACGTTTTATTTCAGCCATGTAGCAAATTTTCGCTCCAAGAAACGCTCTTGACGCTCATAAAAAGGCGTTCCGCAAATAATAAAAACAAATTTGTAATCAGCATATCGTGCGGCATACAGCACGATTGTGCTGCCCACAGCCTATACATCGCATATGGAAGCTCGTTTCACGTAGGTTTTTTTGGTCAGAGACATCAACTTTTCTCTTTACTCCAATTTCATTATAAGCTCCTGCAAGACGAAGGCGGTCGGCTCGATGTGCGACGTGGCTGTGACGCGGCCGTGACGCGGCTGAGCCGCGTTGCACATCGAACCGGCCGCCTTCGTCTTGCAGGAGCTTATACATACATACACATTAGATTCAATACATTCATTCTATAGGGGTTCGAAAAATTGTGACGATGGCGCGACCGCGCGACGCGCACGCACTTCCGACAACCCTCATTTTCTTGGTTTCTATCTTTTTTTTTGGTTTTGGTTTGGTTGGTGGTTTTTCTGCTTACTCATGATATCATTCAGACACTAGAATTAAGGCTGTTTCACGCCCCTGTGTGCGCAAAGACCACAGCCAAACCCGTCGTCATGATTTCAAGAATGACCTATACATCGATACAATATATTTTTGGAAATCTTCCAAAATGTGGCAAATAATTGACTCAAATCCATATACATATATAAAACTCAAACACTGTAACTTTGTTTGTTAGGATGTTTGTAGCTTATAGACTCCTTTGTATGTGATCCGAAAAGGCTGAAATTCTCTCCCTTATCAACAAGCCATGGCGCATAAGGTAGGTTTTTGCGACGACTCGCTGCGTCCTTCTATCGATTTATTGATTTGTTCACTTACATCCAGGAAAATGAAAGCTCTTCAATTGCCATCAGATCATTTCCCTAAGTGAAGTAGAAGAGAGCGATAAAGATCATTTACATTTTGCGGCGAAGACGATGCGGTCACGAAGATAGGCGATCAAGAAGGAAGACAACAACTACACGAGCGATGCAGTGCCAACCAGGAGCGAAACAGAAGGAAGATGGAAAGGGTAACGAGAATTAGAATGAAGAGAGAGGGACATATCGTGAGTTCCAAGACGTTCTGATCACTATGCCAGGCCAGTTTACCAATGTCCGGGCTGGACCGGGGACGTCGGCTAGTAAGCAATAAGTTCACGTTCATCCTGAACCTATCTGCAGCAACCAAAATCAAAGAAAAAACTGATACGAATGACATGAATAATTTAAAAAAAACATAAATAATACCAAAACAAAAACAAAGCAGTCTAGACAAATTCATTTTCAACAAATGTCACAACATTTCGCGAATCGTCCGAATAAAGAAGGATTTCAGAAAGGATGAGTTTACTACTTCTTCAGAAAATTTTCAAAAGCATCCTAGGCCCTCTCTCCTGACTGGAGTCCCGGAAGGGCCTAAGAATTGAAAAAGCCGGTCTAAGGAAAGGGAGGGAACGGAGAATATTTATAAACATAGTTTCTCTATCTATTAGAATAGAGAAGGAACTGCTACTTCCTCAAAACACCAATTTCGCGATTCATTCAGAACAACCTTTGAGGTAGCGCGTTCGCAATCGCTCTATTGGGGTTTGGTCATAAAAGCCCAAGAACACTAAAAGTATGCTTTGTTTCGATGTTCATGGTGTTGCTATAAGGTTTTATGGCTTAGCAAACAAGGAAGCTACGCCCAAGTAGTTCAGTCAGCTTAAACCTGTTTTGCTCTCATTTCTTGCAATAAAACGTCTTGCATGAGAGAAAATGCAAGTCTCAACTGATACAGCGTGTTCGTGCGTTTTTAGAATCTGAACAGGACTGTATAGCCTCTTTTGCTTGATAAATGATCACTCACGTATGTACTGGAAATACAAGGGAATGGTCAATTCGAAGTGGCCAATCCAAGCTGCGTATCATTAGCAGCATAAATCGTTGACTCGAAATCTGTCTTCCTTATTTGCAGAACACTTTCGTGGATGAAATTAGAAGCCACTAGCTGGCGTACCCGGCTTCGCACGGGGCCAAACTTTGCACACATACACTTCGGGGCAGGGAGCGTGTCATAGTCCACTTTTCGTTATCGATCGATGTCGATTTTACCGATTTTTATCGATTTTTTTGCAGAGTTCACCTACAGGGCTAGGAGTTGGCACAGGGGGGGAAGTGAGCATGGGGATTCCGAATACAATATTAGTTTTCAGAATTATCGATTACTTTTATTGATTTTATCGATTTTTTGTAAATTTTGACATGCGAGGCTGGGATTTTGCACAGGGGGAATCGAGCATGCTGATTACGAACACAATATTAGTTTTCAGGATCGTCCATTACTTTTATCGATTTTATCGATTTTTTGAAAATTTGATCTAGGGGGCTGGAATTTGGCACAGGGGTGTAATCGAGCATGCTGATCACCCCCCTTGGGGGTGATCAGCATGCTCGATTACCCCCCCCCCTGTGCCAACTCCCAGCCCCCTAGCTCAAACTTTGCAAAAAAATCGATAAAATCGATAAAAGTAATCGATAATCCTGAAAACCAATATTGTATTCGGAATCCCCATGCTCGATTACCCCCCTGTGCCAACTCCCAGCCCCGTAGCTCAAACTTTGCAAAAAAATCGATAAAATCGATAAAAGTAATCGATAATCCTGGAAACCAATATTGTATTCGGAATCCCCATGCTCGATTACCCCCCTGTGCCAACTCCCGGCCCCGTAGGTGAACTCAGCAAAAAAATCGATAAAAATCGATAAAATCGATATCGATCGATAACGAAAAGTAGCCTATGACACGCTCCCTGCCCCGAAGTATATGTGTGCCAAGTTTGGTCCCGATCGGTTCAGAAATAAAAATTTCTATTCCGCACATACGTACAGACAGACATACATACAGACAGACAGACATTCAGCTTTATATATAAGACTAGCGACCCTACGGGTCGCTAGTAGGTGGGTGGGGGCAGATACATTGATATCTGCCATTAATTAACTAAAATCCCAAGAAAGAGAATTTTCATCTTCCCAGCGACCTTTCGCATGTTGTGAGTAGTAGAAACAAAACACTATGCTCTTAGGAAAAGAAGCTACTACCACTGACTATGCGCAAAGCATCTTTGCTGTTTTCTTGCACATACCTTTGCCCAGATACAACAACTCTCAAACAGGGAAGCTACCTCGAAGCACCTGCTTAGAGCAGCTGATTCATCCCAAAACTCAGATTGATTTCCAGGAAAGTGCCATGTTAAAGGAAGCGTCAATTTATGTCTTCCAGCAGCCAAAAACTCAGATATGTCGGTAAAAACGAAGCAGCATTTTCTTCGATGATGTCTTGCCAGTGAACGGGCTCATTTCTTGAATAAAAGCTGGCCCAGCGCCTTCTTTTGAAGGACAATCTTACCGAAACTGTCCTGTCGTATAAAACCCTAGTTCTTTCCTTCCCTCGAAACCAAGCTCCTTATGCTTCCGCTTTTAGCAGAAGTATGGTTGAGAAGAAGGGTAATTTTTCTAGCAAGTTTCTGTATAATCAAATATTGACACCTAAAAACTTTTAGCGCAAATATCTTGCTGCCTGAGTCCTGAGTCTTTTCTTCCCTCGAGACTAAGCTCCCTGTTTTTTGCTTCTAGGGACAAAAGTGTGGTTTTTGCAAAGTTCAGAAGGCCAGAATTTTCAGCAAAGATGATTTCCTGTCGCAAGAAGCTCATGGGTCTGTCTGGATGTATGACAAGAGGCGCGATTCTTATTACCAGATGGGCAGTATATAGCACATACTTAGTGTTTTATGAAGTTCCAGGATTATTTGAAATTTCAAAAGAAGTACATTAGAGAATTGCAGGAATTCTTCGATCTTATCATTTTGAAAGCGATTCAAAACAAAATTGGTGAAGGTCAAAAACACATGAAAATGCAGTTTATAGCAATTTTGTAACTATTTTGGTCAGTTTTCTAGCAAAAGTCGTCGAACTTATCAAATGGTTACCTCAAACAGCTACTAAGCCGATGGACTTTGTCCGACACTTTTTGAACACTCCCATAGCGAGAAACTGAAGTTTTAAGTTGGTGACAGCTAGAAAAATCGCGCCTCTTGACCGTCTCCCGGTCTGTCTTTCCCTCGAGACCACTCTTCTGTTTTCAGAGGCAGAAGTCTGGTTTTTGCAGAGTGGAATGGCCACAAGTGAATTTTAAACAAGTTTCTGTAGAATACACATTGACACCCAGAAGTTTTCAGCGAAAATATCTTGCTGGCTGAGCTTATGAGTGTCGTCATCTTGCTGATTGAGGCCATAATCCTTACTTCCCTCGAGACCAAGCTCCTTGTGCTTTTTTGCTTTTTGGGCCAGAAGTGTGGTTTTTGAGTTTTATGGTTCTTTGCGAAGTTTGGGAGTCAAGTTTTAAAAAATGTCCTGTCGGATGAAACTCATGGGTCTGTCCTTCCCTAGAGACTAAATCTCTGTGCTTTTCTGCTTTCACGGCAAAAGTACTGGTTTTTGCGAAGTAGAAGGGGCCGAAAGTTTCTGTGAAAATGTCCTGTTGCAAGAAGCTCATGGGTCTGTCCTTCCTTAGAGACTAAATCCCCTGTGCTTTTCTGCTTTTAGGGGCAGAAGCACTGGTTTTTGCGAAGTCTAGGAGGTCAGACGCCTTAGCGAAAATGTTCGTCGCATGAAGCCTCATGGTTCTGCCATTTTCTCGAGACCAAGCTTTCTGTACTGTTTTGCTTTTAGAGGAAGAAGTGTGGTTTTTGCAAAGTAGAATGGCCAGAAGTAAATTTTAAGCAAGTTTCTGTATGATTATTGACACCCATAAACTTCTGGCGAAAATACCTTGTTGCCTGAAGCCATGATTCTTTCTTCCCCCGAGACTGGATTTTCTGTGCTTGTCTGCGTTTAGGGGCAGAAGTACTGGTCTTTGCGAAGTCTAGGGGTCAAACGTCTTAGCGAGACGGCCTGTCGGATGAAGCTCATGGGTCTGTCCTTGCCTCGAGAGCACTTTGTGATTTTTTACTTTTAGAGACAGAAGTATGGTTTTTTTGCAAAGTAGAAGGGCCAGAAGGGAATTTTTGAAGCAAGTTTCAGTATGAATAAACATTGACACCCAGAAAGTTTCAGCGAGAGTATCTTGCTGGCTGAGCTTATTAGTGTTTTCTCCTCGAGACCAAAAGGGCCAGAAGTAAATTTCAAGCAAGTTCTGTATAATCATTGACACCCAGAAACTTCTGGCGAAAGTCTCTTGCTGCTTGAGGCCATAATTCTTTCTTCCATCGAGACCAAGCTCCCTGTCTTTCTGCTTTTAGGGCCAGATATGTGGTTTTTGAGTTTTGTGGTTTTTGCAGTTTGAGAGCCAAAAGTTTCAGTGAAAATGCCGTGCCGGATGAAGCTCATGGGTCTGTCCTTCCCCAGAGACCACTTTTCTGCTTTCAGAGGCAGAAGTATGGTTTTTTGCAGAGTGGAAGGGACAGAAGTGAATTTAAGGAAGTTTCTGTAAAATTAGATATTGACTCGTAGAAATTCTTAGCGAAAATATCGGTATTTTTCCGTTATCCGGACCCATTTCTTCGAAAGGCTCCCATGTGATACTTTCTTTAGTCTAAGAATAATTTTTTATAGTTTCTACGAGGACTGCCTCCTTGTCACGTGTCACAAAAAAATTGACACTTTTCGGTTCATTCTGACATGATTGTTTTTTCGAAACCATTTCCGGGGAGGTAAAAGAGATTGTAGTCACTTTTGAGCTGTTTAGTTGTTTTACATAAAAGTAAAACAATCATGAATTTATTTTAGATCATCTTGCTTGCTTTCAGTGGTGATTTAATAATGCTTTTCTCTTCAAACCCTTTTGGCCATGCGATTTTAGCCAGAAAAGACTATAAATGAAGCTTGAAGTCCCTTGCTGCCGCTTATTTTGCCTCTTAAATGATTTCATCTCACGCACTTCTCTATTCCGAGCAAGTCTAGTCTGTTCATCGATAAGAGTATGTCGTTATTATTATGACAATGTTCACTTTGAAATGATTGATCGAAATGAGGTTGAAATTGACTACAAAACAGATTGAACGAAAACTCTTAGTAAAACCTGTTAAGCATGTAAATGACATTTTAAATTTTTTTGACACGTGGCAGAAGGTTAGCACTCCTCCCTGTAAAGCTGAGACCAAATATGGTACAAGGATGGAAGCAATACTCTTCTTTGAAAAAATGGGTCCAGATAACGGAAAAGTACCGAAATATCTTGCCGCCAGTGGCGGTCGCAGGATTTCGGACCGAGGGAGGCGCGACAAAAATTTTTTTCAAATGGAGGTGCGTGGCGTTAGCCACGCACTCCGAAAGAATTTTTGGGGTGCTTCTCTAAATTTCTGCGGGTCCCCAACCCCTAAAATCTGAAAAAAGGGGGCGTGCCGCCAGCCACGCCCCCGAAAAATTTTTTTTATAAAGCTAATTTGAATTTTTAAAAAATTTTAAAAATTATTTTAATTATTTACATAAATGAACAAGTCGTTTGCACATTTTTATAACCCATATAGGTAAGTTTCACAAATTTCGCGACCCATTCTCGGGGGGGGGGCGCCCCCCCCCCCTCGGTCCGCCACTGCTTGCCGCCTCAGTTTATAAGCATTTTCTTCCCTCGAAACCAGGCTCTATGTGCTTTTCTGATTTTGGGGGCAGAAGTAGGATTCAAAAAGGTAAAGGCGGGTCAAAGTGAATTTATAACAACTTTAGGTAAATTTACCGCCTTCGCCATTTTCGAGTGTGATTATAGAATTCTCAGCATGCTCACTTACCCCCGGATTAGTGCCATCTGAGCCTCGTAGCTTCAGCTTTGAAGAAAGATGAAATCAATAAAAATAATGGAAATTCTCAAAAACTATCTTTGCAGTGAGCGTGCTCACATACAACTTTGTGCAATGTCAGCCGTGTAGCTCTAATTTTACAAAGAATAGAAAAATCGACAAAAATAATAGGTTCTTCTAAGAACACTTATTACAATCGTAATCGGCATGCTCGCTTTCTCCCATGTGCCAAATCCCAGTTCCTGGCTTAAACTTTGCAAAAAATCGATAAAGCCAGTGAAGGTAAGTGACAAGTTGTAAAATAAGAATGTGCTCGTGAGCAGCATGCTCAATTACCTGCCTGTACCAATCCCCAACGCCATAGTTCAAACATTGCAAAAAATCAATTAAACCAATAGAAGTGAGGGGTATTTTCTGAAATGTTATGATATTCGTAATCAGCATGTTCCCTTACCCCGTGTGCCAACTCCCAGTCACGTAGTTCAAAATCTGCAGAAAAATCGATAGAATGATAAAAGTAATGGACATTTTTGAAAATGGTTATCATATTCGTAATCAGCATGCTCGATTACCCCCGTGTGCCAACTCCTAGCTCCGTAGCTTGAACTTTGCCAAAAAATCGATAAAATGATAAAAGTAATGGACATTTTTGAAAATGGTTATCATATTCGTAATCAGCATGCTCGATTACCCCCGTGTGCCAAACCTCAGCCCCGTAGCTTGAACCATGCAAAAAAATCGATAAAATGATAAAAATAACTGATAATTCTAAAAGCTATATTTCGTAATCAGCATGCTCGATTACCCCCGTGTGCCAACTCCTAGCTCCGTAGCTTGAACTTTGCAAAAAAATCGATAAAATGATAACAATAACTGATAATTCTAAAAACCAGTATTGTATTCGTAATCAGCATGTTCGCTTACCCTCTCGTGCCAACTCCCAACCGCGTAGTCCAAAATTTGCAAACAAATCGATAAAATGATAAAAGTAATGGGCATTTTTGAAAATAGTTATCATATTCGAAATCAGCATGCTCGGTTACCCCCGTGTGCCAACTCCCAGCCCCGTAGCTTGAACTTTGCCAGAAAATCGATAAAGTGATAAAAGTAATGGGCATTTTTGAAAATGGTTATCATATTCGTAATCAGCATGCCCGATTACCCCCGTGTGCCAACTCCCAGCCCCGTAGCTTGAACTTTGCCAGAAAATCGATAAAGTGATAGAAGTAATGGGCATTTTTGAAAATGGTTATCATAATCGTAATCAGCATGCTCGATTACCCCCGTGTGCCAACTCCCAGCCCCGTAGCTTGAACTTTGCCAGAAAATCGATAAAGTGATAAAAGTAATGGGCATTTTTGAAAATGGTTATCATAATCGTAATCAGCATGCTCGATTACCCCCGAGTGCCAACTCCCAGCCCCGTAGTTCAAAATTTACAAATAATCGATAAATTTGGTAGAAGTAATAACAAGCTTCCATGCTGGAAAATGACAAACACGAAAACACCATCGAGGACCTACAGACAGCATCAACAAGCATGCTTATCCACCAGCGTACAGACAAGCCACCAGTGTACAGACAAAATCCCATTCGGTTTTATATATATAGAAGGATTGAAGGCCATCATTTTGCTAATAAGGGATGCTACCTAACTTAGCTCGGCCTTTTGGCAAGGGACATATATATTCTGAATCAGCTTCAAGCGCTGATTCCAAGATGCTACTTCTAGCTGCCACGCGTCATTCCGAAGCGAGTTATGGGCTTTTTCCTGCGCAAAATTGGCATACTACTAAACATGAGAAGACTGCTTGTAGATAAAAATCTGCAAGAAACAGGTGCTGAGGTCTTAGAGCAGTACAAATCCAATCTTTTCTCACTAAAAAAAGCTTAACGCAGGTGTATCAGCATTTGAATGATGATGCCGTGATGCCACTGAGTCGATGAGCATGCCGCATTTTGCCCATAACTCGCTTCGGAATGGTGCGTGGCAGCTAGAAATAGCATATTTGGAATCAGCGTTTGAAGCTGATTCGGAATGTATATGTCTTTTGCCAAAAGGCCGAGCTAAGTTAGGTAGCTTCCCTGTAAGCAATCTTGCGTGTAAAGCGAAATTTGGCCGTACAGAGCCATGTTCGACTTAAAGGCAGCGGCCCGGCAGAAATTCGTTTTCCAGTTCTTCACCTTTTCGGATCCTTCTCGCCATGAGGAACCCACATCTGGGCTTTTCAGCGCATGAAAATGGCAAAAATGCGCTTTTTCCATACGCCGGAAAAAGCCGTGACCCACCTTTTTCGTTCCAAGCCCCGCCCACTTCTGCACTAAAGGCTGACCTGAAAAGCTTGGTAAAAAGCGCATTTTTGTTATTTTCGTGCGCTGAAAATCCCAGATATGGGTTTCTCATGGCGAGAAGGCTGCGAAAAGTGAAGAACTGGAAAACGAAATTCTGCCGAGCCGCTGCCTTTAATGTTAAACCAAAACATCCACCTAGATTACTTCAAATGGCCCATGCCTAAAAAAGAGCCAAACGGGCGATAATAAGCTCAGTTTCGCCATTTTTATGCACGATTTTTTCGCGGTAAAATTGCTCATAACTCATAACTACAAAGGCGTTCGGCAGATAAGGTAGTCAGATTTGAAGTCAGCTTTGCATGCTGCATCGAGTGGTATACAGCTTATTTGGATTGACCGCTTAGACTTCTGACCATTCCCTTGCTAGTCAGCAACAGAATTTAATAATTAACATTGTAGTACAGAAGATACAGAACTCATTGCACGCAGAGATAAAGTCGCCATCCTTCACAATTTGATGGTAGCGAGATTTTAATAGTACGCAGCATACCCTCGATACATAGAGCCCCATACTCTGGTAACCTTCACTTTGAGGGCTATGAGGGGACAGAACCTTCACCTGGAAAAAAAACAGAATTCATCCGGGGCGAAGCCCCCCGATTTTATCATCCTGACTATTTTGGAACAAGTGCTAATGAAGCAAATATAGGGAATAATATCGTTAGTTTATCTCAGCGAAACCGAGAATTTGCGTTTTATAGCTTTTTTTACGTTGAAAGAAAGGTTTCTGTGGAATTTTCGCCAGAATTCAAGACGAAATTTCTCTGTTAACCTCTCATTTGACCAAGATTGAGTATCAGAAGTTTAGGAAAGCTGTTGGAGTTATATTAAAAGAGAAACTGAGCTTAAATCTTTCGCAGAGGGTCGCGCACGAAAACGCTGGTCTATCTCGTTAATCAGTGATTTTCGAAGCTTGTGACGTTGTCAGTTCTCCTCGCCGTGCCATGACGATCAGAATGATATATAATGTTGCAGGGTTTCGTTGAGACCCCGCGGAGATCTACGACCAGAGCCAAATGCCCCGTCGGCTCTGGTCCGTCTCCGCTGCTCGTCTGCGTCTCCGCGCGCTGCGCGCTACCTCGCTACCCCAAACGCGGGGCGCGGGGCATTTGGCTCTGGTACCCTTTTCTTCGCTGTTTCGAACCCAATTTTAGCAAGCTATATATCATTTTGAAGCTCTTGATCTCTATTTTCACGCTGACAACGTCCCAGAACCACATTCTTTGATTTGATGGCGAAATCCGGCAAAAACCTTGTTTTTGAAAATCTCTTGTTTTTCTTCTAGTTTAACTCTTTTCACGCGATTTTTTCGTCCATTCTATAGATCTTGCTTCTGCTCATCATGCAGACAACCACCCAGCCCTTACTTCTTCGATTATGGTAGAATTTTTTGCGAAAAATCGTAAAAAGTGCGTTTTTCTTTGCCTTGTTCTGTTTCAGTGCTTTCGCAGCGATTTTTTTCCAGCTTGGGCGATTGTTGCTCAGAACAATAAGCGCAACAATCCAGACAACGTCCCAGGAAACAGGAACGTCAATGCGGGGGTAAAAATTTAAAGGACGCATCAAAAATCAAAACCCCGTGTTGCGAATTGCTGATCCTGGAGCGAAAACTTGCACCTTGAAAAGCCGCCAATTGAAAGATTTCAAACCTTTTTGCAGCGTTTTTATCCTGTTTTCGGCCGTTTCTTTTGCTTTTTATATCCGTTTTACGTCATTTTCTCATCTCTGATCTTCTTTCGACAACCTTCACTATTTATGACGTCAGATGTTCAAACAACCTTCACTTTTGACGCCTTGTCTCTAGACTATCGAAGGTATGGTACGCAGTAGTGAAATTCCATTAAGGTTTTGAATTGCCGGCGAAAAGTTGCTTCCAAAGCGGGAACTCCCAACTCTCCCCCCCCCCCCCCCCCCGAAGTACTGAGAGGTGAGAGGTCGACCCCCCCCCCCCCTCCGGAGATCTGCCCACACACCCATAGTTTCAGATAGCATAGATCGCTCTTACTCGCTTGCCAGGAAAGGCCTGTAGAAGAGAAATATGCCGGTTTTTTTCTGATATTTGAGCTTCGTATTCAAAATCAGGCCACGAAAAAGATTAAAGATGGCAAAAACCGAAAATTGAGATCTCGGTGGACAGTGCCTACTGACAATGAGATCGTTGATCGCACTTACAATGAGATCAACGCTTACAACAGTGCGAACGATTGAGTGTGGCACACTGAAAAGGACCCGGGACGGCGTCTGCAAGGGTGTAGCGTCCGTGCGGCTTCAGTAGTTTTGCATGAGGGTGTCGTGAAGGGGATCGCAGTCAGACTTACCATTTGATTCAACTGGCTTGGCTTCGGGAAGGCGGTGCTCCGTGATCTAATTAAAGCTAGCTAGTGATCAGAGAGCACTCGCGCGAAAGAGACGCAGCTGCGTCCCGGGCGCGAGCGGCCTAAATTACGTCACAAAGCCCCGCCTTCCGGAAGCCAAGCCAGTTGAATCAAAGGTTACAGTGCTGAATAGATTGAGTCGTCCACCTCGTTGTTGCTCAGAAAATGGTTTCATGGATAAGCGATGTCGGGGGATTCATAATCTAATCACAAATGCACTAACTTTGAATTTTTTTTTGTGTTCTTGTGAAGAAAAAGTGTTTGGTTCTTACTACAGCACGAATACAACATCAGAAGACAATCAGTCCGCAACAGGTTGTATGATAAAGCCTTTATTCCAGGTGATTCCGTAGTCTGACCATTCGGAAAACTTGAAAATATGCAAAATTTGGCGTCATTCATACAAATGGATGCACGAATTGCTCTGCCAACTATATAGGTGAAACCGGCCGACCATTGTGTACGCATCAAGGAGCATTTAACCAGCAGAAAAGGGGTAAGGCATGATAAGTGAGAAAACATTCGGCGACGCGAAATTCGGCGACGCTGACTATGAAGTCAGGTGCAAAATTTTAGCCTACGAACATCAGATTTCTGCAAGACGCATTGGGAGTAGCCTACACTCTTGTCTTGGATCGGAAACTATACAGCGGCAATGAAAGATTATCTTTTACGAAAGTGGCGGTCGCAGGATTTCCGTCCGGAACCGGGGGGGGGGGGGGAGGAAGGAAAGGAAGGGAATGACAAAAAAGTCTTCAAATGGAGCGGTAGCACGCACTAGGAAAAAGTTTTTGGGATGCTTTCCAAATTTTTGTGGGTCCATAAATCTCTTTAGAAAAAGAGAAAACTTTTCCGCCCTCCGCGGAATAAATTTTTTACAGGACTAATTTGAATTTTTTAACCTTTGAAAGTCTTTTTCATTTATTTACAAGTATAGACAAGTCAACTGTCAACTTCCAAAACTTTCGCGGCCTGTTCTCGAGGAGGCCCCCTCCCTCACTTTAGTCCGTCGAGTGATCGCCATATCTACATTCCGCGAACTTTAAGACTACTTGCTCGTATTCAAGCAGCATGTCACATTGATTGTTTATTTGTCACGTTCAGTCAAAACAGTCAATTCATATTGAGTGGCTACGATTAACAACGGTGATACACTTTGCGGCCTAACATCTCCCAAATTCTCTATTTCCATTCAGGACGAATGGAGTGGGAAAAGGAGGAGATATTCGGTGGTAAGAATGTATTGCAAAGTGACTGATACAATTTCAGCCTCTGAGGCCGGCCTCCTGCCGAAGCGTTCTAGTAATAAAGTTGTATCACCATTAACAACCTGTATGACATAGATGATTGAAATAAAGCAATTTTGTGTAGCAGCTCACATGACATTCTATCAACACAGCATGCGGAATATAAAACTTTGATTCTCAAATAAACATATATACATTATCAATTTAAATTTTCACAAATAAAGCCAGTACCCGACTTTGATTTGGTGCATAAGAATAAGCCTTTCTCACAAAATTATCAAACATATCAGTAAGAGCTTTAGCTAACCTTCAGCACCAACAGCATGCTCAATGGGAAATTCAAAGACAAGGATCGATTATTTCATTTATTACATGGGGGAAATCCCATGTCAGACGCTAGGAACAAGTGAACAATAAAGACGCTAAAAATGCAAGTGAGAAAATGTAAAACCGACATAGAACCCGTGTTAGTAACAACTTCAACTGTAGATAATCTTTTTAAACGCGTTGAACAAAGATAGCTTAGCAGGAAAAGATCGAATTCTCATGGCCTACCCATATCATAAATAATGCGACATGTAAAGAGACTTCGCCCGACCCGAAATCTGGCCCTGGGAGTAATTAGGTTCCTGGAACCGCCCCTAGTATTGGATCGTTTGGTAAAAAAATACTCCTCAAACTCCAGGCCGCAGTTTGCATACAAAATCTGGTGGGCCATTAGAAGGTCACTTCTACGCCCCCTATAGGCAAGAGGTGACAAACCTAACTTATAATTACGACTCTTACTATCAGGTACGAAATCACAAAACCCATGATACGTATAAACAGTTTCCGCGTGAAACTGTTTTAAACCTTTTCCGAATGTCCCATACTCCAACACAGGTTTGATGTAATTCTGGTGTTTTTCGAGAATAGAGTTTCTTGCGAAACACGCGTGCACTCAGCGCAGCGCATGCGCCTGCATCCTAGTTTTAGTTATGTAGTAGACCGTGGATTCAGAAAAGCGTCCCTCCATGACGAGACTTCGCGTCACTAGGTTTTTGCGTCACCAGGTTTTTGCGTCACCCCTACGACCGGCCTCTCTGCTCTCTCTTCAAACTCTCCGCTCTCTACGGCAGTGCTAGCGCGCAAATTCACAGCAACGGTTCGCCTAATCCCGAATGGGACAGATATAAATATTGCAAATTTTCTTTTCCAACCTTTGCTCGAAAGAGTGTGATTGGAGCCATTGCAGAAGGATGGAACTACTGAGACATCAAGCAAACTCTACCTCGGTTGGTGAGCATGTGTTAGATCTCGGCATGGGTTTTTAATTCCTTAGCTGCTAATGTTAACGATAGCAATGATGCTGATGATTTGAAGGATGTAGGCGTGGGAGAGCCAGTTCAGGTGATAGACTCAATGCGAATGCGACAAGATGGATGGTAGAAGGGTGGACGACAAAGCCAACGTCTCCAACATCTATGATGGAACTTCCTCTCCACAAATGATGATGAAGGTTCCATTACTCGTCTGTCGCAGGTCCTTTTTCCTGGTCATGATATGCTGTGAGGCGCCGAGAAGAGCGTGGGGGTCGGCGTTTGTGCAGACAGTCCTGGCGCTGTAGGTGCAGAGCGTGAGGCGTCTCCATAATGCGTTTCTAGACGTATCGTTTTTGTCCAATCCAAATAATGCCCTGAGCTTCATCGGCCTTATTAGCACCTAGCGCCCTAAATGGGGCCTAACATGCAGGGTTTCTTTCCTTTTATTGCTGAACGAGTTATAAAATTTTTTCCCTACAAAAGCAAGCTTACTAAGCCTTGCTCTTGATTTCCAATGGGCGATTGCTGCTCGTGGGTGTGGACCGCGGACCGCCTAGCGATCAGAAATGCCAGAAGACGGTGGATCTGGCCCGAGCGGGTCTTAGCTAGCATCCGGATTAGGGCTCAGCACGAGGTGGCATTTGGGAATCTTAGAAACGAAGTCCTCTTTGACTGCGGAAACTTACGAATAACCTTTTGTGGATCTGTGGAATTATTCCTACTATAATAACGCGCTAAGGCCGTCTGTTTTTTTTGTGTGTCTGTCTATGTGAAAATCTGTCTGTCATGAAATTCATAGAGGGAGCTGCAGCTAAGCTATCGGGCTGCAAATTTGCATAACATACCGTGCCAGCGTGTAGGCCCACCATGCACAAGGATGAGCCGGTTCGATAAGCGGGTCCCTCAAAATTTGCGCGTCAAACGGGTCCACGCACCTTTTGACACGCAAAACTGGGTCGCTAATTCGACTTTTTGCAAAATTATGATTTGCTTGACAAGTAACTCTGCGCGCCATGAATTCTAGCCGAAAAGTGCTAAAAAAGATTGCTTTTTTTGCGAAAACAGCGCCTGATGAACGCGCAGATAGTCGATTTGGCAAGCTTTTATTTGAAAAAATTGAAAAGATTCTTGCACTGAAATGTAGCTCAAGGTGACTGTTATCCGTATGACGATTATCAAGCTAAAATAAATTCAGTAATCCGTTCAAGTTCGCATTTGTTTCCTTGCAACAAAGTTTTTTTTTCTCAAAATTACCGATCTTACATGGAGATGCTTCATGAATGAACAGTTGTTTACGATTCACTTGTGATGCTCACATCGCGTGGTGAGTTTCAAAGTCATTCTCATGCGAATATGAGAAAGGCATACGGATAGGGAGCCAGTGCGAACCTCCGCGAAGCGGAGGTGACGCACTGGTGGCTTATAATCTGCAGCGAACGATGAGTGGATAAAACTGAAAAAAGCAGAAAATTGGGGATAAAACAACAGAAGGCAATAAAGAAGAAGGTTTTTTTATATCCGTAGGAAAGCAGCGGGATCGAAACTTGGGCTAAAGTGAGTACCCATAGATAGAGCTCAAACTGAAGAGCATTTATATAAAATTTTCAAAAATTTGTGTGAGCAAGTAGGTAAATTATGATTATACATGGTCTGCGCAACCTCAGGGTGCTCCTAGGTTGCGCGGGAGCAACCTAAAATAGAAAACACTTATAACTTCCTTCATTCACACAATTTTTTCAGAGCTTTTCATACTTATCTTTTCATCATCGCTATGTACCAAATTTGGCTCAATATTGTTTAGTCGTTGTAAGCAAACTGATTGTTTATTCTTTTGTGCATAAGGAATATGCAACACGTTGGGAATCGTGTGAACACAAGTTGGTCAGTCCTTGTTTGTAACATGTGATTGACCTTTTAGTGGTTGAATGACGTTGAAGCAAATTTGGGCTTACTGTGTGTAAGAGTTGTGCTTCCTATCCAATCCGGAATAGGGATCAGCAGAAGTAGCGCTTTCACACGTTGGATATCGTTTTCTTGGGGAGAAGCAAAAGGAAAATCGTGAAGTTCTCAGAGGGATTCCGGATTGGATAGGAAGCACGATTCTTAGACACAGTAAACCCAAATTTGAGGCTTTCCAACCACTAACAGGTCGTCAACATATGTTACAAACAAGAAGTGACCAACTTGTGTTCACAAGATTCCCAACGTGTTGAAACATGATCCTTATGCACAAAAAGTTAAACAGTCAGTTTATTTACAACGACTAAGCAATACTGAGCCAACAAATTTGGTTCATACAATACCGCTCACATTTTTTGAAAAATAGACGCGAATGTATGGACATGTATGGACATGTACGGACATGTCCATACATGCATGGACATGTCCATACATGTATGGACATGTCCATACATCAGCGTCGCGTGGCCATATCTCGCTTCGAAGTGGACGAATTCTGATTCTAAAGTAACCATTAGATTCAGCTCGGCGCGGAGAATCTTCTAATGTATTGGAAGTGGGGGTACGATGTCTTCGATATTCGGTTTCCAGCCAGTTTTTACAAATTGTTCTGCGGAGGTCCATTCGCGAATATGTGAAGCAACGACTACCCAACATAGAAGACTTTACTAAGTACTATTCGATAATACTGTTTTTGTAAATTATTGTGCGCTAATAGGCTCAGACTCCTTCCCAAAGGAGATAGAAGCGTTGGTGAATTTTGGAAAAATCACGCGTTTGTAAATTCTACTCGCCATAACTTCCTTCGGGATGAGTATATTTCAAATCCGAAAGCAGCGCTTGCTCAGCTCATCAAGACGAATCTTTTTATATACATCATGTCCTTGATATTTCGATTTCAGTATTCTTGAATCTTTCTGAGGACGTCTTTTGGCGAAGGTGTAAAGTAGCGAGCAATGTCTCTAGTACATTCCAGCAAGGACCTTTCGCTAGTACTCTTTCTGTAGATTATGATGTACTAAATAGTAGCCGCAGATTTCTTTTCAAAGGAAATAGAACGGCTGGTGAATTGTGGGAAAATCTTGTCGTCCCAAATTCTACTCGCCATAGCCCCAGGATACGAAGCTATCTTGCTAAGCAGATGTGAGTTTCGAAATCAGCAGGTCGCATAACCTCTACGAGCAAGTTTTCCGATATGTTCCGGTTATTTCATTTTTTCTCGCCGGAAGCTCGGCGATGGATTTTGTCCAAAATGTTGATGCTCTTGAATTGTAAGGAAACTTCGCTTATAAAGGTTTTCGAGCACGCTCTTTACGAAAATCGTGGTCTTTGAGGATTACAGGGTCTTTTTGGAGAGATACGGTGAGGTGACTGTAACTGCATCAAGAAAGTGCGTAACTTTGCCCGTACTTCTCGCGTATCTGTCAGAAAACTTGCCTGCTTGCTTTTCTCATTCAAAGTTATTAGGAACTGTGCTATCGAATGGTGCATGATTCAGGGTCCAGTCTGTAAAATTCGCCGATTACGAGCCTACGAAGGCACGTTCTCATGAATTTTGCCCAAAATGTAAAAATCGCATATCTCGTTGAAATTCCTCCGTGAGCGCTTGTACAACACTCTGATCAAATATTTCACATTTCCGATGGATCTTATTGTGTTACCAGTGCGTCACCTCTGCTTCGCAGAGGTTCGCACTGGCCCTACTATCTGTATGCCTTACCCATTCTCGTAATAATGACATTGATACTTACCGCGCTATGCAGACTATTACGATAGATTTGTAAACAACTACTCATTCCTAAGACTTTTTCATGTGAGATCGGTAATTTCGCCTGGATGAAACTTTTCCCAAAAGAACAAACGCAGATTTAAATCGGTTTTTGGACTTTTCATGGCTTGCTTTTCGCCATAAGATACAATAATCACTGTGGGCTACATCTCCGTGCAAAAATCCTCTCAAATGATCGGGTAAAATCTTGGCAAATTGAACATTTGCGCAACAAATATATTTTGGCGCCGTTTTCGCAAAGTAATAAACTTTAGTTCAATTTTTTAGGCTAAAGTCCATGGCTTGCAGACTAAGTTGTCAAACATTTCCGTGACTTTGCAAAAGGTCTTACTAAAGGCTCAATTTTACTGACCAAAAGCCAAGTGGATCCGTCTGACGTGTGATTTTCAAAGGATCCACTGAACGGATCCGCTCAAGCTTTGGTATATTGGACTCTCATGTTGCTAGCATGCGCTGTGCAAGATTTGGGCCTAAGAAGTTGGCTGGTAATCGTCCCACGAATTTCGTGACAGACAGACAGACTTACACACATACACACATCCACACAAAAACACGTAAACATCCTTAGCCCGTTATTATAAGTAATGATATTTGGTGCTTTGAGCTTTAGCCACGAAATAGCTTTGATACTTAATTGAGCAGCTGAAACACACGCAAGCACCATATTTCATACAGTGGGAGTCGTTGGATGGAGCGAACATAATATCTGCAACGAGCATATCATACAAGCGCTCACGGGAGAATTTCGACGAAATATACAATCTTTACATTTTGGGCACAATTCACGAGGACGTGATTTCGTAGGCTCGTAACTCGGCGAATTTTACAGACTGGAGCCTGAGTCATGCACCATTCGATAGCACATTTCCTAGTAACTTTGAATGAAAAAAGCAAGCAGGCAAGTTTCCTGACAGATACGCGAGAAGTACGGGCAAAGTGTTACGCACTTTGTGATGCAGTTACAGTCACCTCACCGTATCTCTCCAAAAAGACCATGTAATCCTCAAAGACCACGATTTTCGTAAAGAGCTGCTCGAAAACCTCTATAAGCGAAGTTTCCTTACAATTCAAGACCATCAACATTTTGGCCAAAATCCATCGGCGAGCTTCATCGGCGAGAAAAAATGAAATAACCGGAACATATCGGAAAACTTGCTCGTAGAGGTTATGCGACCTGCTGATTTCGAAACTCACATCTGCTTAGCAAGATAGCTTCGTATCCTGGGGCTATGGCGAGTAGAATTTGGGACGACAAGATTTTTCCACAATTCACCAGCCGTTCTATTTCCTTTAAAAAGAAATCTGCGGCTAGTATTTAGCACTTCATAATCTACAGAAAAAGTACTAGCGAAAGGTCCTTGCTGGAATGTACTAGGGACATTGCTCGCTGCTTTACACCTTCGCCAAAAGACGTCCTCAGAAAGATTCAAGAATACTGAAATCGAAATATCAAGGACATGATGTATATAAAAAGATTCGTCTTGATGAGCTGAGCAAGGCGCTGCTTTCGGATTTGAAATATACTTATCCCGAAGGAGGTTATGGCGAGTAGAATTTACAAACGCGTGATTTTTCCAAAATTCACCAACGCTTCTATCTCCTTTGGAAAGGAGTCTGAGCCTATTAGCGCACAATAATACAAAGACAGTATTATCGAATAGTACTTAGTAAGTCTTCTATGTTGGGTAGGCGTTGCTTCACATATTCGCGAATGGACCTCCGCAGAACAATTTGTAAAAACTGGCTGGAAACCGAATATCGAAGACATTGTACCCCCACTTCCAATATATCAGAAGATTCTCCGCGCCGAGCTGAATCTAATGGTGGCTTTGGACTCAGAATTCGTCCACTTCGAAGCGAGATATGGCCACGCGACGCTGATGTATGGACATGTCCATACATGTCCATACATTCGCGTCTATTTTTCAAAAAATGTGAGCGGTATTGTAGCTTCGCGAAGATGATGAAAAGAATTGTGAAATATAATGAAAAAATTGTGTGGATGAAGGCAGTTGTAAGTGTTTTTCTATTTTAGGTTGCTCCCGCCCAACCTGAGAGCACCCTGAGGTTGCGCGAGACCAATCAAAGTCTTAATTTACCAACTTCCTACATAATTTTTCGAAAATTTTTACAAAAATCCGTTCCTCAGCTTAAACTTTATCTATGGGTGCTCACTTTAGCCTAGTTTTCGATCCCACTGCTTTCCTACGGCACTTAACGATATAAAACCTTCTTCTTTTTCGCGTTTTGTTGTTTTATCCCCAATTTTCTGCTTTTTTAGTTTTGTCCACTCACCGTTATAAGCCGTACTTCCACAGATCCGCAAAAGATTAGTCGTAATTTTCCGCAATGTCAAAAGGGACTTCGTTTCTAAGATTTCCAAACGCCACCTCGTGCTGGGCCCTGATCCTGAAATTCCCTGAAAAACTTTACAATCTCGATTTTGCTCCTCCCCCCAAGAAAGATATCCAGCGTGTGAAAGCGCCACCTCTGCTGAGCCCTGATCCGGACGAAACGCAAACGTCGATCTGCACTCGGCTGTACGTTCCAGTTCAGTGCACTGATTGCTGTCACTCTGACATTAAAGGCAGTGTCTAACCAAATGGGGTGGTAGGGATTTCCACACATTCTATTAGAGAACCCCCTAAATAGGCCACTGCAACAAGTCCCACTCGATTTGGCCCTCTTTACCCCCTGAGAAAGATTTGCTCATAGCGGTACGCGGGGAGTGATTCGGTAGGCACGGACGACTGCTCCGGCCTCCCCTTACACGTTTTGATATGTCCCTCCCACTGGCGTCCTCCTCGAGTGTGTTGCTGCCACCGTGGCGGAGGCTGAAGTTAGAAGGCACAACTCGTCCACGTTGCTTTCTTGGGCCCCCAGAATACGGGTTTTTGAGGGTTTCGTGCGGTTTCAAGCCCCTACACTGTTAGACGGGGTCCGACAGGCTTGTAAAATGCAAAAATCTCGGCAGCCAAATTTTGGTGAGACGTTGCCCTTAACACATTGACGACATGCCGATTTTTCGATTACTGCCATTTCGGACAGGAGCCTTTTTAGCTCTGCCAAACTTACGACCCACCCGTGGGTCGTATTGTCCGAAATGGTAGTTTTTTTTAGTCTTAGTCCTGAATTTCTTACAAAAAGACGGTAGTCTTTTTGTAAGAAATTCAGAACATGTCTCCGAGAATTCCCCACAAGGGTTATCGAACGCGCTGATTACCAAATTATGATTTATTTCAGTTTTTGGCGTTATACGGTAAGGTTACGGTAGTCAATCTGTACGAACCCAACATCATGGATTTTCATGAAAATTTGTGTATTGGGGTTATTTGGGGTTATTTCACGTGCTAATCACGATTATAGTGTCCATTTGTTCACTACATTCTCACGGTGAGACTACGGTAGCAGTACGGTAGAATTTTCGTAGAAATCAAGAAACTGATGTTAGAAGGATGTATCAAAACTTTAGACTATCGTTTTCGTAATCAGCATGCTACAAAATCTATATATGCAAAGTTCGAGCTTCCTAGGACGAAAAATGCAAAAAATCAATAAAATCAATAAAATCGATAATTTTTTAGTGGATTAACGTCAGCCTCTTGCCCGCCCCGTATTACTCTTAGATGTAAACTTGATTCTCCAGAAACAGCACCATTTTACGAAGAATTTGAGCTAAAGCTTGTGCCTTATAGATGTCTACCGTATACCAACCGTAAAACATTACATTACAGTATCCCGAGCCCGGACCACTCTGGCTGGAGCTTCATCTAAGTGCCCCGATCATGTGCCAGAACCGCGTAAAATTCCGTCGTAAACTGGCAAAGATAGCGCTTCATGAATCTTACGACCCACCGGTGGGTCGTATTGTCCGAAATGGCAGGACGCGTACGACCCACCGATGGGTCGTATTGTCGTCAATGTGTTAAAGGCAGTGGCTCGGCAAATCTCAACCTAGTCAAATTTCTGCTTACCTGGGGGTTACTCAAAACGTTGATCACGAAAATCCAATTTAGAGAGCTCGAAAACGGAGAAAACGAGCGTTTTTCAACCCCTTCCCTTCAAAATTGGACGAGTGGAGCAAGGCTGATTACGCTGAGTAGTTGCGGGATACAATGATTATAGCACTGCGGCGGGCAGCCTCCAATGGTGAGAAGGTAGTTGCCAACTCGGCCGGGTGAGTGTAAGATTGACTTGCGCGTGTAAATTTGAGAGCGATTTTCTCGACAGGGAAGGCATGCTGTGCAACCGGGATTGCACTGTTTTCATACTTGGACGATAAGGAACCTGCTGCGTTGAATCCTGGGTTGTCAAGTTTTGCCGATCCACTGCCTTCAAGGCACTCAGCAGGTAGGCTGAAGGGCGCACTATTGGTAACGTTGCAGTGATCTGCTAGGATTAAAAACATAACGCCGGGTAGAACGACAGTAGGTGTAAAATATCTACAGCTGTAGATCTTTCACACCACCTACTGTCGTTTCACCCCGCGCTACCGCGAGTGGTCGACCATTGTAGGAGCCACGCATGTAGGCTACTTTCGAAAATTTTGAAACCCTCTCGGCGGGAGGGGCGGGGGAGTGCATTTACTGACTCTGATATTCAGCAGATAAGCTGAAATTCGCATTCGTAGTAATTTTGCGGGAAGACAAGGATAACTATGATCAAACACATAAAATATCTACAAGTGTAGATGAAATAAAATCAGCATGCAGATCTGCTTCACGTTTTTGCAGATATGTAGGTTAAACAATTAAATAGTTTTTAAAACGATAATGAAAAAACGAGGCAGAACCGAATCTCAGTATAATGTTAACTTACTTCTTTTAGGGAAAATATTCACAAATTAATATTCCAACGTGCGTTTTCCGCGTTGACTAAGGTTATTTGTTTATACAGATCCGAAATTCGTCGCTGTTCCATATTTGATGTGACGCTCCGCCCCAATCTTAGAATGATCCCTTGCACCGGTTTAACTTCAGCTGTTTCAGCTCCCTGACTCCGCGAAAAATGTTTTCGTGCAAAGCAGCATGAACTTGTCATATCAGCACACATCTTTAACACTGAAAGTGCTGTTACACTGGGTGTCAAGAGGTTGAGTGGAAGTAAGTTGTTGGTGACAGCATTCTTTACAATGCTGTTTGTAATGTCGTGATGGCGCCACTGTTCGAAAAATTTTCTGCGATCAGAGTTTGAAATTTTCAAATCACCAGCGACACGTAGTCAGTGAACTCTGTTGAGTTGTATACTTCTACCCTGTGGTATAGCTTACATTCCGTTCCCTCCTTCCCTTTCTATGTGTGTTCACCAAAAGTCCAAAGACTTCTGTCGTGTGCTATATACCTCACTTGATGACAGGACATGTATTACAACTTAAGATGCAATCAATCTTTTAGTGTCTACCGCCGGACCATTGTGATTAATCGCCTCCATAACTCGATAACGTCGTAGAAACCTTCTAGTACACAATCATTTCACGCGTGGTCCTTTTGACCACTGGTTCAAAAGAAACTTATATACGTCTCATTCGAACTGTAGTAGGTTTATGGAACACGCGAACAAGCATATGCGATTTTTCTCCAAAGTTTTGAGCTGAAGTTGTTAAGAGATGGCAACTTTTCCTGGAATTTCCTTGAAGCTACGGGTTTAATAAAAGCCTAGAGATTTCAGTCTCGAACACCTTGAAAGAGATTTTGAAAGGGATAGAAAACGCAATTTGATTACCAACTGCAGCTATAGTTTGAAACCAAGTGTTGTTCTAGAGAATGATTGCAGCCAGAGCGCACTATATTATGTTATTGAGTACTTTCATATCCCAACACTGACCCTAATTTACATCATCTTTGGCACTTCTTGTTTCAGTCTGGTGCACAGATCATTTCTGAGAAACCATAAGCGAAAACAAGATGGATGCGAGTGCCAGGGATCGACACGAGGTGGCTTTTCAAATGTGCAATAAACGATGTCCCCTCCGACCTTCGCAAAATTTCACGAAGTCCCCTATCAAATTGGAAACGTCGACTGAAAAAACCTAACCTAACTTATGTTTTTTCAGAAAACGATATACCTTCCCTTTTTTGTTCCAAAAACCATATCCAACTTGCTTATAAGCCACCTTTGGTCTACTCAGTGCACAGTTAGACCCTTTTTTTCCTAAATTTGGACATTTATGTTTGTGTACGTGTCCTTCGATTCAACTTGCTTGGCGTTGGGAGGCGGGGCTTCGTGGTCTAATTAAGGCTAGGTAGTGATCAGAAAGCACACGCGAAAAGATACGCAGACGGCGCTGCGGGCGCGAGCGGCCTTAATTAGGTCACAAAGCCCCGCCTTCCAGCCGCCAAGCCAGTTGATTCAAAGGTTACAGCTAGAATGGGAGTAGAACAATGGACCTTCAACGTAAACCCTTGTCCGTTTCCTTTAACTGTGATTAGGAGGACTAAAAATAGTTTTCTTTTATTTAACATCATTTGTTAACAGTAACTACCTGGAAGATCCTGAGACTTTTTCAGAAAAAAAAATCTGTTGCCTCTTACAATTAGATAACTTGTTGTAAATTATTTTCTTCTTATTAGTTGTAAATGCCTACTAACTTTAGAAATAGAGCAAAAAATCAGAAATAAAGAACATTTGACACTTTGACTGGTCGTATGATTGTGAAAGTTATCAGAATCGCCATTTCCTAAAGTGCAGCGAAGTTTTTATCAAACTGATCAAGTTGCAGAGAGGATTAATCTTCACATGCAAGGCACGTTGTAGTTTGCGATTTGCGGCAATCTGTCAATCAATTCGTTGATGAACTAATAAGGGAATTATATTGACAGTCGTGATATGTACCAGCTGCCCAAACAAAATTTATTTTTGCGAAAGCGATCCTGCGATCACAAAAATTATTGCCATCGTCACCTCTTCCACACTGCCTCAGTTTTGCATATATTTGATTAATATTCTGTAAGCAAGTAACCTTTGCAAACTATTGGAATTGTATCACTTTAATGATGGAAAATGCGATCGACTCTAACCCTTTCTCGATTCTATTTTCAAAAACTATACCAAAATCCTAATTATTTGCGAAATACGTTGTTTCATATCCATTTTTCTACATAGTGATTTTATGGTCTATTGATTAAATCACAAAAGTGTGACATAAAAAAAGACTATGGATATCACTTTCACTGGAACGCGACGATGGTGCACTTTAGAGCATTACGTGTCCATAATCTGCACGTTCACTTCTTTTTTTGTAGTGCTTTGTAAACCGCATTGAAATTTCGAATTTCCTTTTTCTCCACTACCGAGAACTACTCGTTTTCTTTTCTCAGAAATGATAATTATTTTGAACTACTTTTGCTGGACTATTACTTTTGATAGAAGACTTTCTATAACCAAGAGGAGAAAATATGACAAGGAAGCTACATAGTTCCTAAAAATATAAAGACTGTCATTGAAAAGTCTGGGATTCTTAAGGTATTATCTCAGCTTAGCCAATTCCACTCGTAGATGATACATATTCGCTAGAGAAACTTGAGTAATTAGTACTCGAGAACAGATAATCTTTCAATGTTTTCTTCTATCTACCGTCCTTTTCCGACCAGAAGCTTCAAGCGTAATGGGCTATCCATTGATCAAATTTTGTGTTTGTTATGGAATAGGTTTGGATTCTACAAAATGCTCAAACCAACTAGAAGCCTTACAGTATGTAAAAGGCATCCCGAAGTTTCGTATCAGTTGTCGACTAACCCTATGTATCGGTAGCAGCGAGATTTTTTTTTACAAATGGGACGAAAGAGTTTTTCTACTAAAGGGCTTGGCCAGAAAACCTCCCCAAAAATGACTCCGGTAATTTTGCAGGCCTAAAATCTTCATATTTGAGTAGAAGAGGGATGGCGGCAGCCAAGCTCCAGAAAATTTTTTTTAAAAAGCTAATCTGCGTTTTCTAAAAATAATTGGATTATTAAGCTATCTTCGAGTAAAAACGGGGCACTTGCGGAATTCACAAGTTTGTGAGGCAAGGCACATTTTCAAAATTCTCGAAGTTTACGCGCTACGCCTCAAAATTGAAAAACCGAGAAAAATGGAAAAAGATAAACCATTTGATTTTTGATAAAAGTCGTCTGAATGTGTAATCTTTCTCAGCTTTAAGGGTTCATCAGAGATTCCCTATGTGAAGCATAATAACTATTAGGTTGAACCGAAAGTATGTTCGCACCATTTTCAAAGATTCATAATTGCCTATCTTCTCAAGAAATTTGCACAATTTTTTACCGACAAGAGGAAATATGCACTTCAAGAAAGCAACTTTCTGATACCGAAATTGCAGAGATAAAAGCTGTAGAAGTAAACCACTCGAAATTTGATTTTTCTTTGTTGGGTTGCCAAAAATCTAAAACTTGCGCTAAAAATCGGAACCCGTGGTAATATAGGTTCTATGAGCTGCCCTTTGAATGGTTGAGCATTTCCATAAAAGGTTATGAATTTCGAGCAAGCAATTCCAAACGGCAGATTTGAGTTTTTTGACATTTTTCTCAACAATTATCATTATATCATTATAGAAAGTTATGAAATTTACAAATGGTGCGAACGAACTTTCGGTCCAACCTACTATAAACAAACAGAAACAAAAGGACTTTGAGCCCTTTGTGTAGGTGTGATTGTGATGTAACTTTAATGTATCAGCAAGCAAGGTTTGTGCATTTTCTTCTTTAGAACTTTCTAATCATTCTATAGAATGTACATTTGCTTCCCTTATGCCACAAGTTATAACGACAATCAATTCCGAGAACAAAGACTTCTTCAGTCCCTTCCGAGACTGAAGAAGTCTTTGTACCCAACGCGCATCGATGTGGCAGTCGCGAAAAGACAGCTACCGTTTGACATTTGAATCTCTATTGCAAGAGGAATACTGTAGCTGTGGTTTGCTGCAAAATGCGAGTAACTTCCTTCAACACTGGCCAACTGGATGTTCTACGTGCAACCTTCAACCTTCAACGTCCTTTTACAACGATTTTCCTAGTTTTTCTTCGTCTTCGCGGATGACAGCAGTGACGAAGGTGATGCTCAGTGAACGACTCTCGTTTGGTTTGTGTAACCCAAGTACTAGAGTGTTCCAGGCAAACTGAACGACTTAAAAATATTGTTTGCAGAGGGTCAATTAGCAATACGCTAAAGCAGATGCTATGATGCACAACACAAAACCATAACTGAGACTAATCGCCTAATCTGCAGTACATCTGCAACCACCAGTTCACCTTAAAAGGTAAACTCATTTCTAAGTTTCGGTATTTGGTTAGCAATTACTGAACTGAACTACCCTGCAAAAAATTTAGAAAAATGATGACTTTCCAGCATACAAAATCTTAGAAAGCTTTTTTCTGGTCTTTGAAAATTAGAATTTGTTGAAATCTCGTTCTGAAAGTTTCTTTTGTTGCCAGAAATGCACCTATATCGCAGGGATAGACAGTTGCTAGAGAAGGGCACTCGAGATTATTGAAGAGTTATTTGCGATAATGTAAGTAATAAGTTTTGGATTTGGCACAAAAAAGTCATCTTTTGGCTGGATCCCATAATCCGTGAAAGTTTTAGCATATGCAACGTCGACTACTGGTAATGCCAAAACCGAGATCATGTCCTCGTAGGCCCTAAAGATAAAGCTTAACAATGAAAATTTCAAGCACGTTTTCGGTGGAATCCAATACTTTACAATGCTAAATCTATTAGGTGTGCCAAAAGTAAACACCATTTTCAAATATGAGCTGTTTTGATTTCCTAACAGGCTTTGGGTACAATTCGATAGAGGGGAGAGTTCTACAAAAAAATCACCAAAGATCCACCTAAGTCGAAATCCGGGTAAAATTGGGATCCAAAAAACAAAATTTTTCAGCTACCCTAAAATTCGGATCTCCTTTCAGAAAAGTTCTACGGATTTCCAACTTGGTCTTTATATAAAAGACACATAGTAGTAATCAAAAATGTATTTGCTTGATTTTTTAGGAGCTCGAAATTGAGAAAAGATGGTCCGAAAATGCCATTTTTTTGGGGTTTTTCATGTAAAAAGTGGTACTTCTCGATTAGAAGAGCACATACAGGACTAAAGTTTCAAGATCATACTTAGTAAGGCTTGTAGTACACAATAACATATGTGGGAGGGGCAGGGGCGGAGTTTCCCATTTTTGGACTTTTTTCTTGCTTTCTATGCGCGATGAAAATCCAGTAAAGGCATATCGAAGTACTACTATGTTCCTAGTGTATAATAACCAAGTTGGGGGTCCGTAGGATTTTTTGTTGTACAAACCCAGCATTCAGGTGAAAAAATTCTTTTCGCTTTTGGCTTCAGACTACAAAAACAAATACCTATGACAAAAACAGCTTGAATTGTTCAAAAAAGGAGTTTGTTTTTGGGCAACCTAATGATGAGCTTGAGCCCGAATTCTAGCCTTTTTACCAACTCTCAAACTCAGTTTCAGCACATTTGAAAGATTGATGAAAGCTGGAAAGATAGGCTTATCTGGATCTTGCAATTTGTAGAAAATGTAAAGATTTAGCCATTGTACTTCTCCAAGGAGTTGGCTCACATATCAGAAACCGTTTCCATCTTCTGTAGTTTCCCCATCCACAATTTTTCCTTCTTTGGGTGTGTCTTTAAAATACACGCTGTAATTTCAAAAGCCCCTTTCCACACAATCATTCGCTTTCTCCGCCTCTGATGCGTCGCGGTGTCCTGATCGGATTGCGTCCATTTCAGCCATGCACACCTTGCCGATGCAACGACGAGAATATTCGCGACGTTCATGAACGTGCAGAAGAGGCGATTGTCTCGCCGAAGGTGCATCGTTTCTGATGTAATATTTGCATTCTATGAGATAACTGCTGCTGGAAACGTTCGAATATGAACATCCATTGTTTGCAGTGCAAGAAATCGATACCCGATGTGCTAGCAATTCCACAGTGACTGTAATGCAATGAGTACGAGTTTTTATGCGCCGAGGGGGAGTCAGCGCGTTTGTGATTGGAGCGCAGAGCTAGGGGCGGTGTGGATTACGGTCATTCGTTTATTGCTTGGGTGTGCTTTCAAGCAAGCTGCTCCAAATGCACATCTTACAAACATTTTGGTGTACCCCAAACATTTTGGTGTACCCTTCACAATGTTCTTCCCTGCACTAAGGACCGAGGGCAGTGCAAGCAAGCAAAAGCATAAAGTTTTTGCAAAGCAAGAAGCAATTCAGATAATAGCATTAGTATCTTCTTAATGACCCATTTCTGTATTGCTTTGTATGTTACATTGCTATTCTCTTCTACGCTATCAGTGTGACTGCTTCGCATTGTTTTTTTTTCAGACATTATCAATTCCTTTCCAAGCGATAAAGTAGTTCCTTGTGTAATCTGATTCAGCACTGAACTCTCCACTGCGGTCGATGCACCTGTCTCTTGTTTTGTATTTGTTCATGATAATCAATGCTAGGACTCCAAATGCAATGATGGAGAAAACATACCTGTTAAATAGACTGGATGCATATCGATCAACCAGCACGACTTCAGCCTCGTCATTATGTCAAGTGACGACCAATAGACATCTGCATCCTTATCAACATATTAACAGGTTGAGCAATGTTGAACAGGTTAGTACTTGTTAATCCTACCATTTATAAGGAGAACGTGCAATTGAGTACGATTCGATATGGTGTCCCCAAACTGCGCGCGGCGCCAGTCTCGCAACACGTTTATTACTCCAAAAGCGCTGCGGTCGCGCCGCGTTGTGCTGTGCTCTGACTTTTCTGCGTCTACACGAATGGGACATACTCTGGTTTAATTCGAGAATTTTCTTTGCTAATGTCGGTGAGTTTCAAAAAGTACGCAGTACGCATATTTTCGTTTATTTCTCGCAGCTTGCATACTTTGTCTAGTCTTGGCTCTGTCTGTAAGGTGAATTAACAAATACATTGCCAGCGTTTTAGTGTTCATATCAATATGCCCAGTACAAATTAGGGTTACACTTCTTTTCGTTTCTCACTCGAACTTTGCAAACTAGCGTGTAGATTGCAGACGGCTTTAGATTGCTTATTAAGCGGTAATTCACTTATTAATTGTTGTCTGTCCTTTGTGTTTGCTTGTTTATTTAGGAAGTTATTGTGCGTAGAAACAATCAACACGACATTCACGCTGTGGAAGTGTGTAATAAATCGTCGAGCGATCTGGTCTCTCGCCAACCTATCAGTATCGTGGGTTATCTGTTTTCACTATTTATGATCATTCATGCCTTTTTTTCTGAACATATGATTTGCTTGGAACCCTATTCAGTTCGCAACAATGCAAAATGGAAGTGCTCTTTTATAGTATTTAGGATTAGCAGAGTGCATGTGTACGAAGGTGCTTAAAACAACTTTTATAGTTTTATCTTTGCAGAAGGCTTGAAAATAACTGTAGCTATATGCTATAGGCAATTTTTTTCTCTGGGTTTCCACGCCACCCTCTTTCCGGTACTTCGAAACTTTTGTCTAGCATTCCATATCATCTTAAATCAATCCTTTAGGAACACTCATTCCTTTTGTTTAGCAGTTTTTCAGTGCTGATGATAAGGGAGGGCGGCGAAAGATAGGGATTAAAGAGAGCACTATTCCTTTCACAGAGTTAATAATTCGACCGGTTTTGTTTGCTCGCTGGACACATTCGTTTCACTTTCTGTAACAGATTGGGCAATGCGTCGGGGAGTTACAACTACAGAAAATCACAGCTGAAGTATTCTTTTATCAACTGTCTATCCATGGATTGCGGCACGTCGTAGGTTTTGCCTCAGATAAAAGTAGCTCTTAGGGTTCCAAAAATACCAAAATTCAGTGATTTTTTAGGAATAGTGCTTGAATTTGTAATGATGAATTTCTTGCCCACATCGAATCAGATGTTTACCGCGTTTGCACAGGTGATCGTTGATCTAAGGACAGTTTATACGCTGGTTAGAATGAGAGTGAGAGAGAACTACGCCGCGCACCCATGTTTCTCCCCGTTTTGCCGATCCATGGCGTTTGCATTTCGACTCATCACCATAACTTCCAGTCTCGTTGACTTTTCACTTTGATTGATGAACTTATTGATTTTTCTGATGCATTCCTCCAGTCGATGAACGTTTGAAGCGTGGCGCCGTTGACGGCGACGTGGAGGTGGGACGGACAGATATTTGTCGTTGGCACGTCGACGGTGAGATGACAGACAGGTATTGATCATTCGTCGGAAATCAGAATTTGTTACACCTACACTCACATACACTATAGCTCCGACCCAGCGACTGGCTGGTGACATGTGTTGTGCGAGCCACATAGACCGTGCCCAGCCAGTGGTTAGGGTCAGGTGTTTTATATGCGTCTTTGAAATGAGCATGTTCTTCTAGCTCACAAATCTGAACGCCTCTAGACGCAGTATACGTCGGTTTCAAACGCGGTGGCCTATTCATTTTCTGCGGGTGCGGCCTTGGAACTACGGTACGGTAGGCATATGTGTGCTTGTGGTACATGACTACTATATATACTATGTGCAGGTATATATACTATGTACAGTTTCTACCTCACTGTTCTTGTTTCTTACCTCAGCTAAAGAAATATCTGGCCAGTCGTGAGCGTCATTGAATTCTATAATTACCCTGTAATAGTGGATATGTCAACACTTACGCATACTGTATTTTCTCTGCTTCTCCTTGAGCAATTTTTGCTGATCTCATTTGTACATCAGCTTAGCTTGGAGCTACTGTCATCTGGTAGCTACAGTATCCAGGTTAGCATCTCAGACACCTAAGTGCACTCTTCTTCAGGTCTGCCTGAGTCTCACTAGACAAAACACCCGAGTTGCTTTCAATAGGAAGCAAACCGTAACGAAAGGGTGCCCCAACACTTGGTTCCAATGGTCCTTCGTCTATTGCCGTCTGCCGCCAGCAGTGACTCGGCTATCCTTCCACTTACGTCCAACACCTATATTCATATTTTGTATTTTCTACGTCGACGAAGTTGAACGCACCACTGGAAAAACCTGGCTTCGCATGGAAAACCCTAATATACACTTGGTTTCCCTGTTTGCGAACTTCTAGGGAGGTCTGGAACTCCGAAATCACAACAACTGTGCTGGAAACTGGCAAGCATCTGTATCATATGTGCATTGTATTTCATGTTTGCTATGCATATCATTTTATGCAAACTCCAGGTATCTCATTTTCTATGCTTCTCCGGTAAAAATTCTATTGAGCGTCTGGCTGTCCTTCCCTTCCTCAAAAATTCGATTTCTGATTGGTAGGAGACCATCAACAAGTACCCTGAGTGTACTTTTATTTTTGTACAATTGATGTGGTTGCGCAGTTGATTATGGAATATTGACATCTTTGAATTTCTCTTCAGCATTCTCGTACAAACAGCACGAAACGTCCAATACTTTTTTGAATTTAAAATTCGGAAAATTTTCAGTACACAGCTCTGTCGTCTCTTCAAGTCAGTATGTACCTTGGAATGGTGTTTGAGATGGTCGGTCATGCGGTAGACAGCTGTAGAGGACAGCTTGGTGGTAGTGCTTGGTTCTCTTGCGTTCCAGATTTTATGAAGTCGAAATGCTCGCTCATGCTAGGATGACACTTGTCCTTTTTTCCTCTACTTAATGATGCGACATTACTGCTTTCTTTAGCTGCTGCGGCTGGTGGTATGATCAGTTTGAATAGGGCGCCTTCACAAATAAAAATTCTATTTTTATTTTTGAATCCCTCCATCTAACGTGTCTACTGAAATTTCTTTACGCTGCTTCGCCACTGTTCTCGGAGAAAGTATTTCATAATTTTTGCAATAGTAAGAGTCTGATACGCGCTCTATGCAAGATAGACTTGCACAGTACAAACTTGATTCACAAAATACGTCTTACTGCATCTAACAGATGAAGAATGAGAAAGAGCGAAAAAAGTGCGGTTTCACCAATAAAAGACCGTTAATTCTATGATTTATCAGTTAGGGTTTTTGATGCATTCAGACGGAATCGTTCTTGACTAGCGATGAGTTGTCCGTCATGGTTTCTCGATAACGTTGTGGTGAGATTCTGTTCACCCAAGACAACTACGCTTTTGAACTTTGACTTTTGGAGGAACTATATCTGGCAATTGGACTGCTCGCAGAGGGCTTTTAAAGAAGCCAAAGTAGAAATTGACCGAGGTCATAGATACTCCTCACTTATGTACTTCTTTTTTCATGCATAGTACGATTACGGTAATCCAAAATCTTTGCAAGTTGCCAAGTATATCTCACCTACTCAATTAGGCTTCTTATACCTTTAATCACCCTGCAACATCTCTGACTACCTTAGGATAGGAGTTTGTGTTCTTCTTTCTTTCCAAGAAACTTCTTAAGTTTCCACTATTTTTTCCCGCAGAGCAATAACAATACTATACTTGTCATTCTTTTCTTATGGAACACTCATCGATTGATGCTTAATTGAATTCAGAATATGTGGATGTGTTCGCTTCATATGTGTCGCTTGTTCAGGCGTTCCCCATTTATTGCTTTGACAACCATGAAATATGATGTGCTGATGCAAATACGTCGCCACGTCCTCAGGTATTCGGTAGGGGCATCTGCCCCATCTACCCAGTTGCATACTCAAGAATTTTTGTAGCTCATATATAGTACTTTAACCCAAACCAGCCAAAAGATACACCATAGAGGTAGATGGTAGATAAGCTAAGCTTGCTACTATTGGTCTTTGAGAATCCCTTCCATCGTCAGGTATCTATATCAGATGCGGAACCAAATGTGTGATTTTGGGAGCAAAAAGAAAAAACTAGCCTTCATTGAATGTCACTGATAAATGGCCTATTATTGCTTATCAGTCTTGAGAAAACAAAACCCGCCGTCCGTATCGACGCCCTAACAGTCTCGGTCACTTCCTTGATTTACTGCAAATTTGTGCACTTCCTTTGTTTATCTGCATTTTATCCTCCATACTCGTGTATGACTACTAGAAGGTGTAAAGCCGTCTCCCTTCCATTCATTTTGCTGATGAAAATGCCTAGTCTTCACTGATTTTGTTCTGGTTATTATTAACTTTAGAAAATCCAAAAGTTGGATAAGCTGACGAATTTTAATAAGCTGCAGCGAAAAAAATTGTGAAAATCTGGATATTTGCATGTTTCTTCGCTTCTCTAGATGTTATATAAACGTCAAAGAACGTGAATTTTATAAACAACACTCTTAGTGAAATAAGCTCTGGCACGGCCATAAATCCGAATCTTGCTCTATTTTATCTCAGCTGGACTGATGATCTTCCGGATCGTTATCTCAGAGCAATGATAGTTGATCCCATCGTCTGGTCATACGATCGTCTTGACACAGTGCGCTGACCATGTATCGTCCATCCTTCAGCGTGCCTATGTTTCCATGCAGTTCCCAGTAGGAATACGACTTCGAACTCAACAAGCCAGTACTCATAACTTGCTTTTTCGTGTTTTCATGCTCTTTTCAGTTTCATCAACTTTCTATCTTGCTTTTATCACGTCTTTGCGTGTGTTCTCCACGTTTTTTTTCCAAAAACCATATCACCAGTATTTGCATTCCAGGGTAACTATGCGGTTGTTAACAGCTATTCCCTATCGTCTTGTCAGTGCTGTCCAATGCGGTGCAGCTCAGCGGACTGGGCTTCGAATGCTGGCTACGGCAACTCAGGCAAAATCCAGCGGGTGGGTATTTTCCCCCAAAAAGACTTTTTCGGACTATTTTTCTCTATTCTAGGCCGGTGGATGAACGCGAGAGTAAAGAAATCTACACTACCATAGGAATCGACCCCAACGAGCCAAAATTCGACAAAATTCTCATAGCCAACCGAGGTAAGACCGGGGGGTCGGTTCGCACTGCAAAAATGATAGCTGTCATTGTTTAATCGTACTTCACCACAGACAGGCACACTTTTGTGTATACTGCCAATGCTTACGTGAGCACAGCTGCAGAATTGTTTCGCATCACATCGCAGGATTATTTGTATTGATTATGAAATTTTCATAGCATTGCCGTGCATATCATACATGGAAGCTGTGATGGTGAACTAGGAAGGGACTGGAAAGGGTAGTGAGAAGATTTAAGTGGTCCTGACAAATCATCCCATCCCGCATCAAATTTGTTCTACATGCGGACTGGTGGAATATACGTGTTGTCTCAGTGAACAAGTCACAAATAACGATTTAGTAAATGGCGACTGTCGGAATCAATCAGCGTAACCTGATTGATTATAGTCTGTCAGTCGACTGCAGGCATTGTTGATCACTTACCATGTCATACTTGAGCCTGCTCAAGAGCAAGACGAGGGGTTTGCACTGGTTTGGTTTTCGAGCGCTGAACTATTGAAGGGGTCTCAAGAGGGTGACTCTACACTTCATTTTAAACCATCTTGAACGTGACCCAAACGAAAAACACTCCGAAAAACTTCAAGATGCTTCTAAATTTTTGCGGCTTGTAATTCCGGAGTTTCGAAAAAAAGGGCTTGATTTGGGTCTCAAAGAATGTTAGGAATTATGCAAATTGTGTTCGAGTGAAAACAAGTCATTGCAAAATTTTATGACTCATTTGAGTAATGTTCAAAAATTTTGCGGCTTGTTACGTGTGGTACTCCGAGACGAGGGCTATTCGCACACTAGTGGCGGACCGAGGGGGCCTTTCCCCGAGAATGGGTCGAGAAATTCTTGAAATTTTTTACATGGGCTATAAAAGTGTGCAAGTAACTTGCTTATTCTTGAAAATAATTGAAATAATTTTTAAAATTTTTCAAACACCTAAATTAGCCTTGTAAAAAAAGTTTTCCGAAGCGTGGCTCCTCCTTTTTCTTAGATTTTAGGGATCTTGAGCCCGCAAAAATTTTGAAAAGCAAGCCAGAAATGTTGCGGGTGTGACTTACGCCACGCAGCTTCATTTGAAAAAAATTTTGCCCCTCTCCCCCTGGACGAAAATCCTGCGACCGCCACTGTCGCACACATACATGTTTTGGCCAACCTACGCATTGAAAAACAAAAATTTTAACCATAAGATTATTGTGTGACTGAAGTGGTGCAGAATGTGGCTCTCCCTCTTGTAAGTGATGGAGATTATCGATTTCCTTGGATTCAGTGAATTACGATATTTCAAGAAAGGAAGGGAACTACACTTTTGCTTCAAACCAGTATTGGATTTGAAATAATGATAATACATGATTCTTCGCAGTCTTTACTCAACATATATACAATGCACTCGGGGCATCATGTATCTGAGGGAATAATATAACAAGCAGCTTGGACTAATTATCACTTCAAGACTTCAGAGCTGAGCTATATGATGGTCCGGAAGTTTCAGACACAAATTTAAGAGCATGAGTTTCTTTTAGGAGAGATCGCATGCCGTGTCATCAAGACAGCCAAAGCTATGGGCATCAAGACCGTAGCTGTTCACTCCGATGTCGATTCTGGTTCCCTCCACGTCAAGATGGCTGATGAAGCAGTATGCATTGGTCCTGCACCTACCAGTGAATCATACTTGAGAGCTGACAGAATTTTGCAAGCTGTCAAGGACACTGGTGCCCAAGCTGTAAGTACCCTCACTTTTTATGCATAGTACGTTATTGCGCTTTGCTAATTTAGGTCCACCCTGGTTACGGTTTCCTGTCCGAAAATACGAAATTCGCTGCCGAATTGGAGAAAGCTGGTGCTGTATTCATTGGACCGAACTCGAAAGCTGTCCTGAGCATGGGTGACAAGATCCACTCGAAACAGATTGCCACTGCAGCAAAGGTGCTGTTTTTCTAGAGTTTTTCACGATGTCACTTGTCTGTAAAGTGGCTGTTGAGTTGAAGTAATGTTCTTCGAGATTTGTTTGCTCGCGACGCAGCTAGCAAGCTTTGTCTCGAGGATGAGTTATTGTGGGGATTTGATATCTGTTGATTTAGGTGAACATGATTCCCGGATTCGATGGTGAGATTGAAGATGAGGATATGTGTGTAAAGGTAATTTATTTCGACATAACAAAAATGCACAAGCGCGGAAAGAAAAACCCGAAAACATCATTAAAGCAGATAAAACATGCAACTTTGGCAGTTGAAAGATAATTCCGTCGAGATAATAATAGTAAAACTAACTTATGATACTACCGCTGTCGATACTAAAAAAGGACAAGGCAGATGTTCTCTTTTTTTTCAGATTTCGAATTAGTAAATCTAGTCTGATTTCAGTATTATTACGCTAGAATAATTTCAATTAAGTAAGAATCTGCTGCATTTCACATAAAGGTTGTAGTATATTGTCACACTCTTAGTAGTTTAGTAATTGGTAGGAAGCCGTTTTTGCAAAAATTCAAGAAGTGGTTTTTCATGATAGCATGTTTGACAGGGACCGATTCTACGATTCCATCGATATGTAAGGCAGATTCCATACTTTGACTGCAGTGGCGGTCCGAGAAAAAAAATTTTGGGATGTTTTCCAGAATTTTCGAGGGCTTATGGTAGCGGCAGCACGTTTTTTCTACAACGCTAGTGAATTTACAAATTTTCTAGAGGTTTTGTTTACAGTTAAAAACAAGTCCTAGCACAGTCCTATATGCTCATCAAAATTTTTCCGCAATCGCTTAGCAAGAGCTTTTAACGGACTTCAACATTCAGTGTAATGCTGCTTTATAGCTCTTCTATACTTGGGGTTGCAGCAATTCTGTTAGGCCTAAGGCATACTTCACGCGATACCAAATCGCGACGTCCACGCGACTTGGCATTCTGCCAGATTTTCACAAATTCTTCGTGGTCGGTTTTCAAATGCATAGACGCGTAGCTTTTGTGAGTTGTTGCAAACGGATCAGGTCCTGTTCAAACAGAGGGCGGTAACGACCAATTACGAACAGTCGCTTCTGTGCCGAATCGCGCAGGACTGAAATCGCGTGAGGTATGCCTTAGGCCTTAGAGCGATCTGCAACGTACGAAAAGTTTTTTTCGCAATAGCAAATATAAAAGTAGTCGACAATCGCGTATTGTTTATGTTGGAAGCCTAGGTCATAGTACCAACAATAAGCTGCCTTCAACGTTGTTATGGAACAGAAGCCTTGTCAGCACTTTGACTGCACTAAGCAAGATTTATCTAAGCAAATGTGCTGAGTCAGCAACCCAATTTTGAGAGTTTGGCTATAGTGGTCCTATGAGCATACAAAAGCAAATCGAATCTGATTGGCATGATCTCTATACTTTGGATAGTTTATACAAGCAGAAGATAAGGCTTAGGAGATGTGAAATACCTCAGTAAGCTGACTTTGTAGGTAGCTAACGATATCGGATACCCAGTCATGATCAAGGCCTCTGCTGGTGGTGGTGGAAAAGGTCTACGTATCGCGTGGAACGACAAGCAAGCTCGTGATGGTTACAGGTAGGCTATTCTCACTTATGACTAGAGATCTTTGAGTTAATTTTAAATTACATTTCAGGCTCTCCAAGCAAGAGGCCAAGTCCTCATTCGGTGACGACCGAATGCTTGTTGAGAAATTCATCGATAACCCAAGACATATTGAGATGCAGGTGGGATATATCTCAGACATTTGGTTGTTTTATGCTTTTAAGATGACGATTTGAAATGGGTTCTGATTTTTTTCTTGAAGATCCATCTGAGAATCTGCTATTGTTGTAGGTCCTTTGCGATAAGCATGGTCATGCTATCTGGTTGAACGAGCGTGAGTGCTCTATTCAACGACGTAACCAGAAAGTGATTGAAGAGGCTCCAAGCAGCTTTGTACCGCCAGACATGCGAAAACGTATGGGAGAACAAGGTGAGTTTGATTCCCTTCATTATTGTTTTCAAGTTTTGCGGTACTTCTGTACAATATTATTTTTAGCCACATCGCTTGCCCTCGCTGTTGGTTATGATTCTGCAGGAACCGTGGAGTTCTTAGTTGATTCGAAACGAAACTTCTACTTCTTGGAAATGAACACTCGACTTCAGGTTGACTTCCGAGGTTTATTAGGCTCTAGCCATCTCACTCATGGTCATTATAGGTAGAGCACCCGATCACCGAGTGCATCACAGGAATTGACATTGTACAACAAATGTTACGAGTAGCCTACGGACACCCCCTGCCACTTACTCAGGACCAAGTCCCTCTGAATGGCTGGGCTTTCGAGAGCAGAGTGTACGCTGAGGTTTGTGATCTTCGATTGCTTTCCTGCATTTCTGAGCAAGAACAAATTTTGCAGGATCCTTACAAAGGTTTTGGTCTGCCATCTATTGGACGATTGCACAAATATGTTGAGCCACGCCACGTCCCTGGAGTACGATGCGACTCGGGTATTCGTGAGGGCTCTGAGATCTCTATCTACTACGATCCTCTGATTTGCAAAGTTTGTTTATCGAATCAGTGAAGAAGCATATGCTGTTATTTTTTACCTATGTTCCAGCTTGTTACCCATGGTAAGGACCGTAACCAAGCCTTGGATAGGATGATTGAGGCTCTGGATAACTACGTCATCCGAGGAGTATGCGTCATGATCTTAGTTCCGTATCACTTCTTTATTGACTCTTCACTTTTAGGTCACCAACAACATTCCTCTGCTTCGCGATATCTGTCAGGAAAAACGCTTCCGTGAAGGAAACATCACCACCAAGTAGGCATTGAAAAGTGTTTCGTTGTGCCTTCGTTTCAAAAATGGCGTATAGGTACCTTCCCGAGACATACCCAGAAGGCTTCCAAGGTGCTTCCCTGAACGAGAAAGAAGAAGATACCCTTATGGCTGTGGCATGCGCTCTGAACGCCCGAAAGCTTGCTCGTGCCAGTGACTGGAAGAACCACACCAAGAACCAGATTCTCAAGACACCACCATACGAGCGAACACACACGTGCGTGATTTCACATCTGTTTTATATGTTAGCCCTGATTTATGCGACTCTTCTAGGTTCACTGTGCAATTACCCGGACCCGAGGGAAAAGTGAAGAGAAGCCACAAAGTCAGTGTCTACTTCGAAGATGGAGATGAGGAGAAGGCTAGGGTAAGATTAGCCTACCTAGATTGGTTTACCAGTCTCCTATATGAACAAATGCAGGTGCTTGTCGATGGACACAAATTCGAAGTCAACGGCAACTTGCAATTGGCCCAACCTGTTCTCCAACTCAACACCGGAGATAAGATTGCGACCCAAATTGTCTCAAAACGTGCTGGAGAAATCACCATCCTTTACAAGGGATCACCTTTCAAGGTAAAGGTGATGCCCGAGCAAGCCGTTGAGTATCTCAAATACATGAAGGAGAAGCCAAAGGTTAGTGGATTCAGACTGGTGTTAAGGATTATTATAGTTTTCACTTGTAGCTTGATCTGTCATCCGTCATCCTTGCACCTATGCCTGGCGCAATCAAGAATGTGACATGCAAAGTTGGTGATATGGTTAGCGAAGGACAGGAACTGGTCGTCATAGAAGCTATGAAGATGCAGAACAGTCTGAATGCTGGAAAAACTGGAAAGGTAAGGGTTGTGTGTGCACTAGGAGATTTTCGAAGATAACTATGAAATTCCCGTTACAGGTAAAGACTGTCAATGTAAAAGTTGGCGACACTGTTGATGAAGCACAAGTATTGGTGGAACTCGAGTAGAGAAATTGTTCGTAGATGTTAGCAGATTATATGCATTTCGTGCCTTGTGGGATCTATGGTTCCCCGACTTATTGGTGGTCATAAAGTATTGCTCGTTCAAATTTACTGGTAGTGATGCCTCGGTTTGTTATCCTTTTATCTAAGTCTAGAGTATCTTTGATTAAATGTATAGATTAGGATTGAGCTCCATGTATTCTGCTGCTGCCATACAGTTGCATCTTAAAACTGAGATGAATTGTTGTTGGGGAATAAAACATTTTCTTTGATTAGGCGAGAACGAGTCCGCATAGTTATAATCATTTACCTTTAGCCTTGTTTCAGCTAACACTTCAGAGTCGTTATGTTTGTGAGGAAAGCATGAGATAATTGCAAAATGAGAAGTGATTCAAATCAGACAAAACATTACCAAAGTTGAAATTTTTTATGAATAAGGAGGTAATGCTGAAGGTAATTGAGATGCGAAGTCCAGCATGAACCAAAATTGGATTTTCACACTCTGGTTTCGTTCAATACAAGTTCAATACATGCACAATCACTATGGTGCAGATGTGCGATGCTAGTTTGATAATTTGGAGGCTGATATAGTGCCCTGCGGTGACGACAACATTTGCGTGGAAACAAATATGCTCATCACTGACAGTTGGCTAGTGACTTGCGCGTAAAAACGGCTTGAAGTGCATATTGTCATGGATGCGCAGTTTTCATGGAGAAAGTAAAAACACGACATCAGTTGTTCAAATCACAAATTAGAAAAAGTCATTAGCTTGAATTGACAACAAGGAAGAAATTTCTCAGTGCTTACAATGTGGTTTAAAAAGTAGATGAAGGGGATAGTAAAGGATATCTGGTACAGTATGTTGAATTGTCCATGAAAGATGTGAGCTCATTGCTTCTGAGAAAGAGACTACGAAAATGAGCGCGTGTGGAAGACGAATGGATCAGCGAAGGATCGGTTGTACCAAACGCGCCGAAGACTCTGCAGAACATTTATAGGAGACTGTTCAGTATGAGCACTAAAAGCTGGAGGAAAGATATAGAGGACAAACTTTGCAAACGATTCAAATTGAATTTAATGGGCATTTGAGTGGTCGCAGTTAAAGCCGCACAAAAGTGCGCTCAAATGTCGCCTGGCGGACTCGTTGATAACGCAGCTGAATCCTAATAATTTGTTATTTTTACATCATAGTAAAAATTAAGATTGGGCAGGTATTTCGATACCTGGTCGTGAGCTGAAAATGAAGGTGAAAATGATATCACGGAATCCTGACGATTATCAAAGAGAGACGAACAAAGATATCTACAAAAGTGAGTTTCTGATATATATCATTGTTTATATGATTGTTTGTTTTGATATCTAATAATTCTCTTTATCTTGTCGTTTTTCAATCATGCCCAATGAGTTTTCCTTTTCTAACAGTCAAAAGTTTTTGAAAGTTCTGGCGTTGTTCCTCACTTGTTGAACCGAAAACCGAAAACTGAAATAGTGGATCTTGTTGTAACTCTTAGAAGGGTTATCCGGCACACTGGTCACAAATATCATATTGCTCTCTCATGGTAGCGCCTACGGTGTGTATAAGAATGAAAGAGGTTATTCAGTACGTTATGTTAGTCGTTTCAACTCCACCCCAGTTTGTTAGTTTGTAAATTTTGTATATTCATATATTCCATAGTGCTTGAACATCAGCAAATTATCTTACTGTACCTTATAAATTTGCATTTGTTTCTTACAGTCGTTCGTAACTGGAATGCTCCACAAGATCCATTTCGTGCTCAGACTGAGTATACTCGTGCGCTCAATGCCACTAAGTTGGAGCGAGTCTTCGCAAAGCCATTCGTTGCGAGTCTTGACGGTCATGTTGAAGGTGTACACATACTAGCGAAGCATTCGAGTAAGTGCTTGAACATACTAGTGGCCGTTCAAATTTCTGTTATTTTTTTGTCTCCATTATGGGATTGACAGCCGTTATCTTGTTGTCGTGTACATTGATATCGTTCCATAGTTTTTTTGAAGTTAAATCTCAGAAACTGATCTTGCAATTAAGTTCTGAGCGCTTGCTGGTTTCGGAATGTCATAGAAAAATTATGCTTTCTAGATCGACCATCCATTATCTTGTCTGGCGCTCGAGATGGTCAAGTAAAAGTATGGGCTTTGGCAAGGCGACACTGTCTAGCAACTTTTCAAACGCACAATGGGCCGGTCAACGGTTGGTATACAAAGTCGTTTTCGTTTATGTTTTTTCTTACCTAACAGTTTGTCTTTTTGTCGATCACGTTAATGATCAACGTCTTAATTTGCTGCCTTCTCTCCCGAGCGTTCCTCTGTGTGCACATTCTTTCATCATCATTTTAGGCATTTCTATTGATGTCGCCGCGGACAATAACTTTGTGACTGTCGGCCAAGACTGTACTATAAATCGATGGAGACTACCACACACTTCAAATACTGTTGGTGGAGTCATCTGTAAACAAACGGATTCGATAAGTCTTGACGGTAAGTGCGCAGTTTAACAGTTACTATTCCATTTGCGATTCTTAGGTTTGCTGCAGTCTTCCTCCAGTCTTTCTAGAGTCTTTTTATAATTAGTTTCTAACTTCATTTGAGAATAGAATGGTTCTTTTTGATAGTTTCTTCGAAATTATTAACATTGGAAGTTTGTGGTAGAACCCGAAGTCGTTTGACTGTCCCTTACAATCCAGTGACTGACGAAGACGTTTGTCATGGGACGTGCTAGTCGAGATTCACGCATGACCAGTGATCTCCAATAGTGTACTTACAAAAACATGTTTCAGGCGTTGCTCATGCCGTCTCTCATCTGGCTAACTCCTCTGAATTCGTTACCTGTGGTGATGGCGTCACTGTATGGGGAGCTCAGGGGTTAGCTGTGTTTTTTTTTTTGAACTATTTGAATCATCCATCCGTTTGCAGGAACAAAAGGATACGAGAGTACGATGTTGGACATGACACAGTCCACACAATACGTGCAAATCCAATCGAAGAAGCAGTCCTAGTGGGTGCATGTAGTGATCGCTCGATTTTCGTGATTGATACACGACAAGCTGTACCGTTGACAAAGGTATGGTTTGTGACTAATTTCGAATTTGATGCTACGCATAGTCTATTAAGGTTACTATGAAGCTACGACCCAATCAAATTGCTTGGAACCCAATAGAGCCGTACACATTCTCAGTAGCCAGCGACGATTACAAGTGAGTCACCCTAGGTTGAGATCCGCTTATTTTTTTGACGCATAGTTGCTTCTATGTAGCCTCAGATGGATTACACAGCGTTATTTAACTTGACAGATGATTCCATAATGGATTTGCCTTTTAGCTTGTACACATTTGATATGCGCTTCCTTGACAATCCGAAGTACCTCCATACTGGTCATACAGCAGCTGTTATTGATTTGGACTACTCTCCGACTGGTCAAGAGATAGTATCCGGTTCTTTCGATAGGTCTGTCCGGATATTTCGCGCTAATGAATCGAGGAGTAGGTAAGTACTACAGGCTAAATGGACCTTGCACTTGACGATTGTTTGTTACAGTTTTTCTTGCTTTCTAGAGACGTTTATCACACCAAACGCATGTCCAATGTACTGTCTGTGTTATGGTCAATGGATAATAAGTTCGTACTTTCTGGTAGTAATGAGATGAATGTACGAGTATGGAAGGCTAGAGCTGCGGAGAAACTTGGTCCGGTAGGTCTTAACATCACAGTTTTGTTGGATTTTTCCCTACTCGCGTCCCGTATGACCACACAATAGTTGTTCTCATACCAATAGTACTTCTTTTTAGCATTTTTACTTCCTTGATTTTCATGTAACTGATGTGATTTAGCTCGCACCGCGTGAGAAAGCTGCGTTTGCCTATAGCGAGAGGCTCCGTGATCAGTTCAAGGAACATCCAGAGATTAGACGGATTGCTCGGCACAGGAATGTACCGAAAAGCATACTCCAGTAAGTTTTTATCATTTCAAAGTTTCTCATCATTACTTTTACCTCTAAAATCCTATGAAATCGCAATTTAGTGCGAGTCGTGAACATGCGACCATACGTGCATCACAATCACGCAAAGAATTTAATCGACGAAAAGCTGAAGGAATCAAAGATGAGGAAGTGGAGTTCGTCCCGCAAGTCAAGAAATCTATGGTTAAGAAGAGCGCCGAACCCTTGTAACATAAGTGCTGTTCTTTATCATTGTTATTTCGTTGATTTCATTGTTCCAAATCTGTTAAAATTTTATTTCTCACATAAAAAGTTGAAAATGAAGATCACAATAGCAGTGAGATTTTGTAGATAATTAAACAATCACAGAATGTTGTATACAGAATGCCTACATGTGTCCCGTTCACAAAAATAGTATGAATTCTAAATTTAACCTACCAACCAGTGTTAAGATGAGAAGTTTTGTGTAAAGCAATGCTTCTATGTGACCCTTATTCATCGAATCTGATTTGTTATCTTTTAGCAGCGACTTCTGGTAGCTGGTCCTTGAGTGGTTGTGGTATAGAGTTGATATAATCCTGAAATGTGAAGTCCTTAAGTACAGTAGGGAAGAAAATCATTGCTATGATAGCACATGTACAGTCTGTCCCAATCCCAATCGGGCCAAAATTGGAATGACGGGCGCCCGTTCGCCAGAGTTTTGCGTAACGCCTACGACGTTCTTGTCTGCACTCTCTCTTCACTCTCTTTGCTCCCTCCGACAGTGCGCATATGCAGCGCAAGCCCTTAGCGCCGCGCGCAAATCTAAACCAACGTTTCCGCCTGATCGCGTTCGGGACTGTACGTGTATCATAACAACCACTACTGATATAAAGACTCCTTTAAAATTTTCTCTGATTAGAATTAACTTGACATCATTTTTTATATCTTAGAGTTGTCCGAACTCGAATGTCACCGAGACACCTATGACTATGAGCAATACGCACAGTGAGTAAGAAATGGCTAAAGCTCGTGCGTTTGCAAAAGAAAAAACCTGAAATGAACGGGTTCTGTCAAGGTCCTCACTCAAGTGAATTCTGGGGGGCGAGGAGGGGGATGGACGCTTACGAAACAAAAATATGCTACCTACCTCATGCTTTACCCAAGGAGCCGAAGCTACCACACCACCCGTGTTATTACGTTGAACATCAGCGTCATAATGTAAATCTCTGCCAGATATATCTGTGAGTCTTCCACCTAGAAAGTACAAACTTTTGAGTATCTATAGAATGCGTTACCTCGAAGAGGAAAGTTTGCACATGAAAGCAAGCACTTGCCTGCAGCAGTGAGAACTGCCTCGACCGCGCATGTATCCCATTTTTTACATCCTTGGCTAGCGAACACGTACGCAGCACAGCCTTCCAAGACTTTTAGTACCTGAATGGAAACGCCGATTATACAACTAGTCATTGCAGTCCCAGATAAGCTATATTTAGGTCATGCAATGTCCACTGGCAAGCATTATTGGAAAATCCTTATTAGAAGAACAGTAATAATCATACCTTTGAGATGGGTTCTCAAGTTATATAATTATTATGAATACAGTAGTACTAACCTTGAATCCGGCTCCACCGAACTGTTCCACACTGCTCGCCAAGCCCTTTTCCTTGAGCGCATTCAGTGCATCCAGAACATTTTGAGTGAGGTGACTCCTAGTAGTGACGACAACTCGATTGGTTTGAGCTGAAGCCAAGACACTGCTCAACATGGTAATGCAAAACCTGATAATTTACCATTTGCAGGTACTATGCCATGTACTCCACATCCTTTTATAGCCCATATAGTACGACCAGATCCTTTATGATAAGGTTGATGTATAACACCGGCCACTGGTCGCCCTCGGTAGGCAATGCCGATTAGAACAGTAACTTGCTCGAGCAACGCTATAAAAGTCAGTTATTTCTAAAGAATAATGCATGTGGAACTCACTTTCATCTTTATTTTTCACAGCGAAGGCCACTTCCGAAGTGCCGTCTAGAGGATCAACCCAAACCACAACCTACAATGCATCAACATAGCAATGAAAACGGATGGCTGAGATCTGGAACTCTTACCTCTTCAGGTTTTATTGACTTTAGATCGGTGCTTATTTCGTCTTCTACCCGAAGAACGTCAGCAGAGAATGTGTTCTCTACAGTATCAGAGTCAGCATGGATATCCTAGAATTTTTCTTTTCAAAACAAAGAAAGGCACGTTTTGTAACCAAAGCTGGAGTGACAATTCCCTCCACAAAAAATATGCAATCAATGAAGATCGAAAGCTTAAAATCTAGATTCTACTCTAGAATATACACCCAAATGAAAAAGCTCGCTGGCTAGAACTTTGCATATAGGGGGTCACTTGACATGCCGATCGCGAAATTAATAAAAATTTTGCGTAAAGGAGCTGTTGTGGGATTGCGGTAGGCCTACAGTAGGGAGTCAATCACGATTGGTTGAGATTTGATCTAGGATGTTATTCGACATGGTGATCATGAAAATCACTCTTTTTCCCGCACATCCTCCTGTAATGGTTACGATACGTGTACGGTAGAGGGTAAAAAATCACCGACTGTGGAACTTCGCCTATGTGGATTATTTCGCAACAATTGCTGAGCTGGATTAAGACGGGGACAATAGTTCTTAATAAGCTTTCAAGCTATATGAAAGACACCTGGGCTCACAATAAATCAAAAATTATAAACACTATGCAAAGAAATCTGGTGTACTCACTTCTTCTCCGATGATATGTATACCATTGAAACGTTCTGACAATGATTTTACGATAAGAAATTGTGCGCGACGATCGGCCTCTGTCTGCGGATCTGCCGGTTCTCCATCAGCGCTTTTGTCGACAATTTTCAAGTCGCCTCCGGCCATCACATTCTGAACAGATTAATATATAAGGTGCTGATACTTCACATTATAGGGAGAAGTTATTACCTTGATGGTAGCTCCAGCAGCCTCTGAAACTCGTACTGAAGATGCGACGAGACGTGTCAAAAATGAAGCCTTGTTCCACATATCTGTCTCGTGCATACTATCAAGACTGAAATAAATACTTGGGATTTTTTAGAAAAGATCTGTTAGCCTAAAAGAGGTAATTTGTATTGACTTAAATCATGTGATAAACTTTTCCAATATTGAATCTCAAAAAAACTCATGGGATTAAAATTCGAAACGAAAAGCCACGCACTTTAATTGGAAAAATCGGTCGCCAACTAAAATCCGCTGCCACGCAACCTTTCCACATCGTCTGCAACTACACCAATAATCCAAAATACAGTCCCACACCCCCCCCCCCCCCCGCCGGGGGGGCATCTATTCCGGAGGGCAAGCGTTAGGCGACAAAACGTGCAAAACGAATCAACGTAAAGCCCGTAAGTCAAAACTATGTGCAATTTTCTTTGATGGCGTCGAGTAATGTATCGGCCCCGACCCCCACCCCCCTGTTTTTGGCGGAGGAGACGTTTTGCATGGGGAGTTATTTGGGGTCCAAAAAATCGGATTTGTCGCCTAACGCCCTACACCCTCTATTCCTACCGGGCTGGCTGCGCGAGCGGTCCGCGCGCGGCCGCCAAGTGACCGTGGGGCGCGCAAACCTTGCCATCGCAAACCTTGCCACCGTAATAAATTAGCGAACTATTTTTCCGGTGCCCGCCCGCCCATAAATCGCATGGCCGCCTGCCCCCGGCGATTATCTGAGTGTGTGCTCGAACATCTTTGGGACTAAGCATTCAAAGTATTCTTTTCCATGGATATTTTGTGAAAATCGTGGATTGGAGAGCCTTTTCACTGCAGAAAATGGGCTTCTTCCCGAGAATAAGTCTCTTGAAGGATGGTGTGGTCTACTGATAGTGTGCTCGAACATTTTTGGGACTAAGCATTCAAAGTATTCTTTTCCATGGATATTTTGTGAAAATCGTGGATTGGAGAGCGTTTTCACTGCAGAAAATGGGCTTCTTTCCGAGAGGAAGTTCTTTAACATGTTTCGGACCGGTGCTGCACATGGTGCAGCACCCTGCTTTGAAGGATCTTTTTGACGTTTACAGGAGGTTTTCTCTTAGCCCAAGGTTATCAAGTCAAAGGCTAAAGCTTCTACTTTCCAAGTGACTCTGTAGAGTTGTGCCGCCGCTATTTGTTTAGGAGATATGAGCACAAATCGAACAACGGTTGCAACGAAGTGCGGCGACGCGAACGACGCGTGCGACGTCGCAACTTTTCTTTGCTTTGATTTCGAAGAGAAAAACCCTAGTTTCAATAATGATGTGTACCGTTACAACATAGATACTTTTGAATACTATTAGAATCTGAGTTCTTGTTCCTATCTTTCAAGAAAGCACAAAAGTCCCTCTCAAGCGACAAAATTCAAACACTTCGAATTCACTCAGAACTTTGGATATGGAGCTTATCTGACATGCTGATTACAAATGTGGCCCACAGGCTGCAAAATAAGGTCCCTTTGTAGGCTAACGGCTGAAAGTACACTCTTTTTCGCCGCGCGCGATTTCGCGGTCCGAAACGTGTTAAGCAAAGTGTGGTCTACTGATAGTGTGCGCGAACATTTCTGGGACTGAGCATTCAAACTATTCTTTTGCATGGATATTTTGTGAAAATCGCGATTGCCCCGAGGCGCCATCTATTCCTACCGGGCTGGCTGCGCGAGCGGTCTCCGCGCGCGGCCGCCAAGTGACCGTGGGGCGCGCAAACCTCGCCATCGGCGGCGGATGACCCGGATGACCTGTATCTCACCTTTTATCGACTAGGGCGGCCTGATATATGGATTTCGCGCCCGTTATGGGCATAAAAGGCGATAGGAATGTTCTGCAGTGACTTCTAGTCCTACTTTTCTGTATTCTTCTGAAGCTAATTCAACATGCTACCAATATTGGTTGTATTGGTGAGTATGGCGTTTTCACTATTTTGTTGTCTTTTTTGAATAGAATGAGGTCAGTGAAGGTTTTGACTACGATGAAATTTGCTGATTGTTCTCAACTTCTTGGAGCTTGAGCTGGCCTCTTTCTGATATTGATCGGAATGATTTTCTTTACTTTCTTCATCCACTCTAATGATTATTGAAGTGAGTGAGCATGATTCAAACTTTACTTGTCTCTCATAGGAAGCGACCAGTAGCAGCTTTTGAGTATGTTGAAGTTTCCTGAGATATTTTAGCTTTCTGAACATAAAGCCGGCCTTTTTTGTCTAAGTGTATGGTTCATGAAACTCCAATTGATAATGCAACCATTCTTTGTTCGATGAAAACCTGAACTCTTTCATGATCTTTATTTGGGTATGTTTCAAAATGATGAGTATCTATGTGATAATTATCTAAGAGGAAAATGTGTTGGTTAATTGTTATGCTACTGTACGAAATTATGGGAGTAAGCGATCATAGTAAGCCATTGTTATGTGAATTTCATAGTGACAGGGAGGTGGTATACATCATGTTAGAGATATTTGTGGAACTTCTTCCTTTGGATTCCATCACTGTTCGCCTTGGCCATTCTGTTTTTTCCGGTACTGGGAACGTTGCAAGTATAATAATTGACTAGAGGTACGAAGATGACTATCTACTTGTACTTGCCGTGAATAGTTCTGCCTTAGTGAGTAATGTTTTTCCACCTAGCTTGGTTAGTTCGGGCCTCACTGCGAGGTTCGGCTCTGAAACTGATCGTCGCACCCTTATCCTCGAAGCTTGGTCTATCAGCTCATAGATCTCTTTGAGCGAATCGAGGGACTCTGCTGTGTCCGTGTTCACGAGCACAGTGACATGAGATAGACCACAGCGTACCTCTGCAATTTTTGACTTGAAACACTATAATATGTGAACGCGGAACTCACACTTTCGATATCATTCCTCATCTGACTTCTCTCCTGTTTTCTTTCCTGAGCTGTCGTCACGCGCGAGGTGGACGGTTCCAGTGTGGGAGGTAAGGCTTCCTCGACTTCGAGGCGTCTCCCTTCAACTCCTTCTCCGGCAACAGGTTCGGCAGCGCTTATTCGGGTTGCTATCTCACCACCGTAGAGCTTCACCGCGTGTCTGTGGAGACAGCTGGTTCCAGATCTGTTGTCCAGGCATGAGCAGTTCCAAGAATAGGGACAGATGTCGCATAGTGGGCAGTGGATATTGTGGCCCATTGAGATATCGCAACGACATTCGCCTTGCGTAACGGTATATAGGTCCGTGGGTTGTTTACCCTCGACTTGCCACTCCATTTCTCCGATCCTGCGAATCCGTTGAGGTCTTCTCTCATAATACAGCATGGCCTTACGATGACACTTGGTAGTTTCTTGTACACGATATGACGATGTTGCGGCACGTCGTCGATCCTTGAATACTCACTCATGTCGATGTACTTCCATGGGTCAGCTTACCCTTATTTCGTTTGTGTCCGCTAAATCTTCAACTGCTTTAATTAGTAGATCCACCAGGAAATCGGCCCTTATATCAGAATTTCTGTGGAGGAAGTCCTTCTCTGGTAGTCTGAGGTGCCACCGCTCACTGATCATTGTAGCGTCCATCACAGCATTTTGGTTGGCGAACGAAGCCCAAGTTGCGGTCCTTCCTACAGTCTCACGTTTAAATAAGATAAGATTGACTACAGTGTCACCTAGATAATTTTCCCTGAGATAAGTCGCCATGGCGGTTTGTCCCTCCACATCCAGAAAAGCAAGAATCTCTGCAAATTTCCGCTCGAACGTCTCAAGATTGGCAATTAAAAGAAGTCTGTTTAGATCCTTGTTGATGCGCCCCCTCAAGCGTGCCACCTCCACAAGCCGTGTTGTGGCTCTTCTGAACGTCTGATCAAGGTGCCACCTGCAGTAGTGAATTTTTGCTTGAGATGTTGAAAATGTTTCGCGGAATCCGTTGTAAAAGCATGGGGCTTCATCCGTAACAATTTGATGTGGATTGAAATCTGGTACAAGCTTCTGTATCTCCGCGAAAAGCTTGTGAACATCATATGCTGTCAATGGTGCCACTCAACAAAGAAGCTGAAAATAAATGCTGATTGAAAGTTCTGCCTCAAAATTTTATACCTGCAGGTAAACCACGATCCCTCTGGTCTGCCACAGACACTGTAGCCAATTTCAGGCTATACTTTGTGACATTGTGAGTATCATCAACTGCTATACCTCGATCGGAGTACATTTTCAACCATTCTACCTGGGTAGTGGTGATGATGACTAAAGAAATTGCATCAGTTTTGAACATGTGAGATTTGCTTTTACGCACTCATCCGAAAACCTCTTCCATCAGGATCGTCAACCACTTTCAAAAGGTGTATCGCTTCTTCAGGATTTGCCTCGGCTTCATGCAGCATAAGTGAGTTCATATCGCTTTTGTGGCGATATCCAGGGCGTAACCCCATTTTGTACGTCAAGTTCCAAAGGTCATGTCTGTCTACAAACCAAAGCCTCGAGTTTTTGGCTGAGTATCCTTCTTCAACCGTCGTAATATGTAGTCCATAGAATGTTCTGAACAGCTCAAACACTTTCTTCCTACAGGTTATTATGAAATACCTTTCAGTAAAGTCTTCAGAAACTGCTCCTGTGCACTATTCAGGCGAAGCAGCGCTGGCTCTGTGTCGTGGCCCACACGACCGAAGCACCCAATCGCAATGGTTTTCCCATTTTCATCAACTTTAACGTTTATAAAACAACTGCAGCTTGCTACGGCTTTTTTGCTAGATGTTGCTCTGGTGGTAGTTTTTTAAATGTATGTCCCTGCTCGATTGCATCTTAAAAGGAATCTTGCCATACTGCAATAAACTTGTTATATTCACAACGTATACCTCAGCCTATAAGAGCTGCCATCAGTAGACCTTTTATAGAAACTAGTTTTTGTGTTTTAACACTGTGTATTCAACCATTCCTGAATCATATGAATTAATAAAAAGCTGGTTGAATTCAAGAAACCCCAAGAGTTCAGTCAACAAAACTTTGCACTGAAGGTTGATTGACATGCTGATAACGATTACGGTATTTATTTTGCACGTTATGGCCAATTTCGTGAAATAAGACAAAGGATATCGAAATACCAGAAGGCGCTATAATTTTGAATGGAGGGACTGTGCAAACTTTACGGAACTTGAATCATGACACCCAGCTGTAATATCACAAAAAAAATCTCCACCGTAAAAGACTATCTTTCTATTAACATCCAATAAAATGAACCTTGCGAGCAAAGTTTCCACGAAATCTAAGATTTTGCTTTTTTGGATTGTCTTGAGTGGCATGGCACCGGTTTCTAAAGAGGCGACAGCTCAAAAGATACCTGAAATTCCGCACTTGTGTCAAATGTGAGCTGGAAGACGGTATAGTCCTGCGGCTTCCCATTAGCGCCATCCTCACTGTGCTCGTCGTAGCAATGCTGCGCTAGAAATTCATGGTCAGGAAAGCCTTCGTCACATACTGGACAGTACAGTTTGGGAGCAGGAGTTGGACGTGAGGAGATTGAACACTCTCTAATCATTTTTTTAGCATCGGCGATTTGTTCAGTCGAATATTTGTGAGAGACTCTTAGGTGGCTGTAGACGTTCTTCCTCATTAGGACTTTGGAGCAAACAGGGCAACTCCATAATTCCCTCGGAGCTGACGGCATACCGTAGAGCGATTTGGATGGATGGAATGTATATTGCGATGAATAGCTGCGGATCGCTTTTTATTACGAAAGACTAAAGTACTCCTTTCTTCTTGAGACCCATAAGACTTTCGCAATAGAATGTTTATTTGGATCGAAAGCCATTATAAAGAATGTCGCTAGAATCGCACCGCTTCGACTAAGATGAAGTAACGCAGGCAGAGCAAAGCCAGAACTCAACCACTTCTGTTTGTCTAAGTCTTGATGTACTTGATAATTTGCCTAAACAGTCTTGCATCTCTCTTGCATCAGTCTTGCAAAAAGTAAGCATAATTCAGTTCCAGAAACTCTGACAAAGCACACAGTGCGTTAGCTTGAGTGTACATTGAAGTGCAGATACTAGAGATTTCAGCTATTGTGGAGAAGACACAAATGGAAGAGAGAAACAGTGTGAAAAGATCAAAGATGGCCAACTTATAGTCTAATTGGTTGAAATCCATTTGTTCCAACACAAATAAACCACGAACTGGCATATCTTTGAGAGTAATTTGTGAAATGTACTTGTGAGAATAGAATGATAAAAGAAAAACCAAGAATGTGATAGTGTAAAGAATTTCAAAAGAAAAATTGCAAAAAAGTTAGCGAAAATCTATCAAGAAAACTAAACTCACGTTTTCACTTGGAAAGGCATACGAACAGTGACAGTTAGTTAATAATAGCGACCAGTTCGAAGAATGTGGCACAGCTGAAAAAAATCTTAGTACAAATGAAAGTAGTGAAGAAAGATTGGGAAAAATAAGATGCTGCATGAAAGGGTGTGCTAAGCATTAAGCACACTTAGCTCATAGCCATACTAAACTCCGAGAATATTTTGCTTTGCAAAGTGAAAACAATATGGTCGCTCACTTCAATAATCATTAGGGTGGATAAAGAAAGTAAAGAAAATCATTCCGATCAATATCAGAAAGGGGCCGGCTCAAGTTCCAAGAAGTTGAGAACAATCAGCATGTTTCAACGTAGTCAAAACCTTCACTGACCTCATTCTATTCAAAAAAGACAACAAAATAGTGAAAACGCCATAGAAAAACTCACCAATACAACCAATATTAGTAGCATGTTGAATTAGCTTCAGAAGAATACAGAAAAGTAGGACTAGAAATCACTGCAGAACATTAGTATCGCCTCTTATGTCCATATGGGCGTGAAATCCATATGTCAGGCCGTCCTGGTCGATAAAAGATGGGATACAGGTCATCCGGATCATCCGCCGCCGATGGCAAGGTTTGCGCGCCCCACGGTCACTTGGCGGCCGCGCGCGGAGACCGCTCGCGCAGCCAGCCCGGTAGGAATAGATGGCGCCTCGGGGCAATCGCGATTTTCACAAAATATCCATGCAAAAGAATAGTTTGAATGCTCAGTCCCAGAAATGTTCGCGCACACTATCAGTAGACCACACTTTGCTTAAAGAACTTCCTCTCGGAAAGAAGCCCATTTTCTGCAGTGAAAACGCTCTCCAATCCACGATTTTCACAAAATATCCATGGAAAAGAATAGTTTGAATGCTCAGTCCCAGAAATGTTCGCGCACACTATCAGTAGACCACACTTTGCTTAAAGAACTTCCTCTCGGAAAGAAGCCCATTTTCTGCAGTGAAAACGCTCTCCAATCCACGATTTTCACAAAATATCCATGGAAAAGAATACTTTGAATGCTTAGTCCCAAAGATGTTCGAGCACACTATCAGTAGACCACACTTTGCTTAAAGAACTTCCTCTCGGAAAGAAGCCCATTTTCTGCAGTGAAAACGCTCTCCAATCCACGATTTTCACAAAATATCCATGGAAAAGAATAGTTTGAATGCTCAGTCCCAGAAATGTTCGCGCACACTATCAGTAGACCACACTTTGCTTAAAGAACTTCCTCTCGGAAAGAAGCCCATTTTCTGCAGTGAAAACGCTCTCCAATCCACGATTTTCACAAAATATCCATGGAAAAGAATACTTTGAATGCTTAGTCCCAAAGATGTTCGAGCACACACTCAGATAATCGCCGGGGGCAGGCGGCCATGCGATTTATGGGCGGGCGGGCACCGGAAAAATAGTTCGCTAATTTATTACGGTCCGCTTGCAGATATTTGGAAGAATTTTAGCGAATTTAGACGAATGCTTGGAGAACAATTGCGGTTTTCTTATAGATCAGCTGCGGCGCAATGCCCGCATTCTCGCGGACTTTCCGCGAGAATATGCAAAATTTTTGAGGGCCGCGCGGTCCTTTGTGGAGGACCGCGCAGCCCCCAGGTACTTCCCGCAGAGAGAAAGTACCTCAAACTCGAGTAATTAAACCATCGATGACACCTCTGCCATGTAGAGTCTCACCTTTGCTCGACGTACGCCCGAAACTGCTCAAAAACCGTCCCAAAGCCAGCTGTAAATTTGACCAGCGCTCGCTGAAAGTGATTATTTGACGAGCGCCTGCAGAAAATTCTGTGTTGCTGCTCGCTGGCAGAACATTAGACAGTAAAGGGAGTACCGCTCGCTGAAGGTTTGGCCACGCCTCAAAATTCTGCTGACCGCTTGCAGAAAAGCGCGAGTTCGCGGACCACCTGCCCCCGGCGATTATCTGAGCAATGGGTAGACCATACCATGCTTCTTCTCGGAAAGAAGCCCGAAAATGTTCGAGCACACAATGGGTAGACCACACCATGCTTCTTCTCGGAAAGAAGCCCATTTTCTGCAGTGAAAACGCTCTCCAATCGTGATTTTCACAAAATATCATGGAGAAGAATACTTTGAATGCTTAGTCCCAAAGATGTTCGAGCACACAATGGGTGGACCACACCATGCTTCTTCTCGGAAAGAAGCACATTTTCTGCAGTGAAAACGCTCTCCAATCGTGATTTTCGCAAAATATCATGGAAAAGAATACTTTGAATGCTTAGTCCCACAAATGTTTGAGCACACAGTGCGTAGACCACACCATGCTTTTTCTCGGAAGGAAGCCCATTTTCTGCAGTGCAAACGCTCTCCAATCGTGATTTTCGCAAAATATCATGGAAAAGAATACTTTGAATGCTTAGTCCCACAAATGTTCGAGCACACAGTGCGTCACACCATGCTTCTTCTCGGAAGGAAGCCCATTTTCTGCAGTGCAAACGCCCTCCAATCGTGATTTTCACAAAATATCCATGGAAAAGAATACTTTGAATGCTTAGTCCCTAAGATGTTCGAGCACACAGTGCGTAGACCACACCATGCTTCTTCTCGGAAGGAAGCCCATTTTCTGCAGTGCAAACGCCCTCCAATCGTGATTTTCACAAAATATCCATGGAAAAGAATACTTTGAATGCTTAGTCCCAAAGATGTTCGAGCACACACTCAGATAATCGCCGGGGGCAGGCGGCCATGCGATTTATGGGCGGGCGGGCACCGGAAAAATAGTTCGCTAATTTATTACGGTCCGCTTGCAGATATTTGGAAGAATTTTAGCGAATTTAGACGAATGCTTGGAGAACAATTGCGGTTTTCTTATAGATCAGCTGCGGCGCAATGCCCGCATTCTCGCGGACTTTCCGCGAGAATATGCAAAATTTTTGAGGGCCGCGCGGTCCTTTGTGGAGGACCGCGCAGCCCCCAGGTACTTCCCGCAGAGAGAAAGTACCTCAAACTCGAGTAATTAAACCATCGATGACACCTCTGCCATGTAGAGTCTCACCTTTGCTCGACGTACGCCCGAAACTGCTCAAAAACCGTCCCAAAGCCAGCTGTAAATTTGACCAGCGCTCGCTGAAAGTGATTATTTGACGAGCGCCTGCAGAAAATTCTGTGTTGCTGCTCGCTGGCAGAACATTAGACAGTAAAGGGAGTACCGCTCGCTGAAGGTTTGGCCACGCCTCAAAATTCTGCTGACCGCTTGCAGAAAAGCGCGAGTTCGCGGACCACCTGCCCCCGGCGATTATCTGAGCAATGGGTAGACCATACCATGCTTCTTCTCGGAAAGAAGCCCGAAAATGTTCGAGCACACAATGGGTAGACCACACCATGCTTCTTCTCGGAAAGAAGCCCATTTTCTGCAGTGAAAACGCTCTCCAATCGTGATTTTCGCAAAATATCATGGAAAAGAATACTTTGAATGCTTAGTCCCACAAATGTTCGAGCACACAGTGCGTAGACCACACCATGCTTTTTCTCGGAAGGAAGCCCATTTTCTGCAGTGAAAACGCTCTCCAATCGTGATTTTCGCAAAATATCATGGAAAAGAATACTTTGAATGCTTAGTCCCACAAATGTTCGAGCACACAGTGCGTAGACCACACCATGCTTCTTCTCGGGAGGAAGCCCATTTTCTGCAGTGCAAACGCCCTCCAATCGTGATTTTCACAAAATATCCATGGAAAAGAATACTTTGAATGCTTAGTCCCTAAGATGTTCGAGCACACAGTGCGTAGACCACACCATGCTTCTTCTCGGAAGGAAGCCCATTTTCTGCAGTGCAAACGCCCTCCAATCGTGATTTTCACAAAATATCCATGGAAAAGAATACTTTGAATGCTTAGTCCCAAAGATGTTCGAGCACACACTCAGATAATCGCCGGGGGCAGGCGGCCATGCGATTTATGGGCGGGCGGGCACCGGAAAAATAGTTCGCTAATTTATTACGGTCCGCTTGCAGATATTTGGAAGAATTTTAGCGAATTTAGACGAATGCTTGGAGAACAATTGCGGTTTTCTTATAGATCAGCTGCGGCGCAATGCCCGCATTCTCGCGGACTTTCCGCGAGAATATGCAAAATTTTTGAGGGCCGCGCGGTCCTTTGTGGAGGACCGCGCAGCCCCCAGGTACTTCCCGCAAAGAGAAAGTACCTCAAACTCGAGTAATTAAACCATCGATGACACCTCTGCCATGTAGAGTCTCACCTTTGCTCGACGTACGCCCGAAACTGCTCAAAAACCGTCCCAAAGCCAGCTGTAAATTTGACCAGCGCTCGCTGAAAGTGATTATTTGACGAGCGCCTGCAGAAAATTCTGTGTTGCTGCTCGCTGGCAGAACATTAGACAGTAAAGGGAGTACCGCTCGCTGAAGGTTTGGCCACGCCTCAAAATTCTGCTGACCGCTTGCAGAAAAGCGCGAGTTCGCGGACCACCTGCCCCGGCGATTATCTGAGCAATGGGTAGACCATACCATGCTTCTTCTCGGAAAGAAGCCCGAAAATGTTCGAGCACACAATGGGTAGACCACACCATGCTTCTTCTCGGAAAGAAGCCCATTTTCTGCAGTGAAAACGCTCTCCAATCGTGATTTTCACAAAATATCATGGAGAAGAATACTTTGAATGCTTAGTCCCAAAGATGTTCGAGCACACAATGGGTAGACCACACCATGCTTCTTCTCGGAAAGAAGCACATTTTCTGCAGTGAAAACGCTCTCCAATCGTGATTTTCGCAAAATATCATGGAAAAGAATACTTTGAATGCTTAGTCCCTAAGATGTTCGAGCACACAGTGCGTAGACCACACCGTGCTTCTCCTCGGAAAGAAGCCCAAAAATGTTCGAGCACACAATGGGTAGATCACACCATGCTTCTTCTCGGAAGGAAGCCCATTTTCTGCAGTGAAAACCCTCTCCAATCGTGATTTTCACAAAATATCCATGGAAAAGAATACTTTGAATGCTTAGCCCCAAAGATGTTCGAGCAACGATGGTAGACCACACCATGCTTCTTCTCGGAAAGAAGCCCAAAAATGTTCGAGCACACAATGGGTAGACCACACCATGCTTCTTCTCGGAAAGAAGCACATTTTCTGCAGTGAAAACGCTCTCCAATCGTGATTTTCGCAAAATATCATGGAAAAGAATACTTTGAATGCTTAGTCCCACAAATGTTCGAGCACACAGTGCGTAGACCACACCATGCTTCTTCTCGGAAGGAAGCCCATTTTCTGCAGTGCAAACGCTCTCCAATCGTGATTTTCACAAAATATCCATGGAAAAGAATACTTTGAATGCTTAGTCCCACAAATGTTCGAGCACACAGTGCGTAGACCACACCATGCTTCTTCTCGGAAGGAAGCCCATTTTCTGCAGTGCAAACGCTCTCCAATCGTGATTTTCGCAAAATATCATGGAAAAGAATACTTTGAATGCTTAGTCCCACAAATGTTCGAGCACACAGTGCGTAGACCACACCATGCTTCTTCTCGGAAGGAAGCCCATTTTCTGCAGTGCAAACGCCCTCCAATCGTGATTTTCACAAAATATCCATGGAAAAGAATACTTTGAATGCTTAGTCCCTAAGATGTTCGAGCACACAGTGCGTAGACCACACCGTGCTTCTCCTCGGAAAGAAGCCCAAAAATGTTCGAGCACACAATGGGTAGATCACACCATGCTTCTTCTCGGAAGGAAGCCCATTTTCTGCAGTGAAAACCCTCTCCAATCGTGATTTTCACAAAATATCCATGGAAAAGAATACTTTGAATGCTTAGTCCCAAAGATGTTCGAGCAACGATGGTAGACCACACCATGCTTCTTCTCGGAAAGAAGCCCAAAAATGTTCGAGCACACAATGGGTAGACCACACCATGCTTCTTCTCGGAGAGAAGCACATTTTCTGCAGTGAAAACGCTCTCCAATCGTGATTTTCGCAAAATATCATGGAAAAGAATACTTTGAATGCTTAGTCCCACAAATGTTCGAGCACACAGTGCGTAGACCACACCATGCTTCTTCTCGGAAGGAAGCCCATTTTCTGCAGTGCAAACGCTCTCCAATCGTGATTTTCACAAAATATCCATGGAAAAGAATACTTTGAATGCTTAGTCCCACAAATGTTCGAGCACACAGTGCGTAGACCACACCATGCTTCTTCTCGGAAGGAAGCCCATTTTCTGCAGTGCAAACGCTCTCCAATCGTGATTTTCGCAAAATATCATGGAAAAGAATACTTTGAATGCTTAGTCCCACAAATGTTCGAGCACACAGTGCGTAGACCACACCATGCTTCTTCTCGGAAGGAAGCCCATTTTCTGCAGTGCAAACGCTCTCCAATCGTGATTTTCACAAAATATCCATGGAAAAGAATACTTTGAATGCTTAGTCCCTAAGATGTTCGAGCACACAGTGCGTAGACAACACCGTGCTTCTCCTCGGAAAGAAGCCCAAAAATGTTCGAGCACACAATGGATAGATCACACCATGCTTCTTCTCGGAAGGAAGCCCATTTTCTGCAGTGAAAACCCTCTCCAATCGTGATTTTCACAAAATATCCATGGAAAAGAATACTTTGAATGCTTAGTCCCAAAGATGTTCGAGCACAAGATGGTAGACCACACCATGCTTCTTCTCGGAAAGAAGCCCAAATATGTTCGAGCACACAATGGGTAGATCACACCATGCTTCTTCTCGGAAGGAAGCCCATTTTCTGCAGTGAAAACCCTCTCCAATCGTGATTTTCACAAAATATCCATGGAAAAGAATACTTTGAATGCTTAGTCCCAAAAATGTTCGAGCACACAATGGGTAGATCACACCATGCTTCTTCTCGGAAGGAAGCCCATTTTCTGCAGTGAAAACCCTCTCCAATCGTGATTTTCACAAAATATCCATGGAAAAGAATACTTTGAATGCTTAGTCCCAAAGATGTTCGAGCACACGATGGTAGACCACACCATGCTTCTCCTCGGAAAGAAGCCCAAAAATGTTCGAGCACACAATGGGTAGATCACACCATGCTTCTTCTCGGAAGGAAGCCCATTTTCTGCAGTGAAAACCCTCTCCAATCGTGATTTTCACAAAATATCCATGGAAAAGAATACTTTGAATGCTTAGTCCCTAAGATGTTCGAGCACACAGTGCGTAGACCACACCGTGCTTCTCCTCGGAAAGAAGCCCAAAAATGTTCGAGCACACAATGGGTAGATCACACCATGCTTCTTCTCGGAAGGAAGCCCATTTTCTGCAGTGAAAACCCTCTCCAATCGTGATTTTCACAAAATATCCATGGAAAAGAATACTTTGAATGCTTAGTCCCTAAGATGTTCGAGCACACAGTGCGTAGACCACACCGTGCTTCTCCTCGGAAAGAAGCCCAAAAATGTTCGAGCACACAATGGGTAGATCACACCATGCTTCTTCTCGGAAGGAAGCCCATTTTCTGCAGTGAAAACCCTCTCCAATCGTGATTTTCACAAAATATCCATGGAAAAGAATACTTTGAATGCTTAGTCCCAAAGATGTTCGAGCACACGATGGTAGACCACACCATGCTTCTTCCCGGAAGGAAGCCCATTTTCTGCAGTGCAAACGCTCTCCAATCGTGATTTTCACAAAATATCCATGGAAAAGAATAGTTTGAATGCTCAGTCCCAGAAATGTTCGCGCACACTATCAGTAGACCACACTTTTCTTAAAGAACTTCCTCTCGGAAAGAAGCCCATTTTCTGCAGTGAAAACGCTCTCCAATCCACGATTTTCACAAAATATCCATGGAAAAGAATAGTTTGAATGCTCAGTCCCAGAAATGTTCGCGCACACTATCAGTAGACCACACTTTGCTTAAAGAACTTCCTCTCGGAAAGAAGCCCATTTTCTGCAGTGAAAACGCTCTCCAATCCACGATTTTCACAAAATATCCATGGAAAAGAATAGTTTGAATGCTCAGTCCCAGAAATGTTCGCGCACACTATCAGTAGACCACACTTTGCTTAAAGAACTTCCTCTCGGAAAGAAGCCCATTTTCTGCAGTGAAAACGCTCTCCAATCCACGATTTTCACAAAATATCCATGGAAAAGAATACTTTGAATGCTTAGTCCCAAAGATGTTCGAGCACACACTCAGATAATCGCCGGGGGCAGGCGGCCATGCGATTTATGGGCGGGCGGGCACCGGAAAAATAGTTCGCTAATTTATTACGGTCCGCTTGCAGATATTTGGAAGAATTTTAGCGAATTTAGACGAATGCTTGGAGAACAATAGCGGTTTTCTTATAGATCAGCTGCGGCGCAATGCCCGCATTCTCGCGGACTTTCCGCGAGAATATGCAAAATTTTTGAGGGCCGCGCGGTCCTTTGTGGAGGACCGCGCAGCCCCAGGTACTTCCCGCAGAGAGAAAGTACCTCAAACTCGAGTAATTAAACCATCGATGACACCTCTGCCATGTAGAGTCTCACCTTTGCTCGACGTACGCCCGAAACTGCTCAAAAACCGTCCCAAAGCCAGCTGTAAATTTGACCAGCGCTCGCTGAAAGTGATTATTTGACGAGCGCCTGCAGAAAATTCTGTGTTGCTGCTCGCTAGCAGAACATTAGACAGTAAAGGGAGTACCGCTCGCTGAAGGTTTGGCCACGCCTCAAAATTCTGCTGACCGCTTGCAGAAAAGCGCGAGTTCGCGGACCACCTGCCCCCGGCGATTATCTGAGCAATGGGTAGACCATACCATGCTTCTTCTCGGAAAGAAGCCCGAAAATGTTCGAGCACACAATGGGTAGACCACACCATGCTTCTTCTCGGAAAGAAGCCCATTTTCTGCAGTGAAAACGCTCTCCAATCGTGATTTTCACAAAATATCATGGAGAAGAATACTTTGAATGCTTAGTCCCAAAGATGTTCGAGCACACAATGGGTAGACCACACCATGCTTCTTCTCGGAAAGAAGCACATTTTCTGCAGTGAAAACGCTCTCCAATCGTGATTTTCGCAAAATATCATGGAAAAGAATACTTTGAATGCTTAGTCCCACAAATGTTCGAGCACACAGTGCGTAGACCACACCATGCTTTTTCTCGGAAGGAAGCCCATTTTCTGCAGTGCAAACGCTCTCCAATCGTGATTTTCGCAAAATATCATGGAAAAGAATACTTTGAATGCTTAGTCCCACAAATGTTCGAGCACACAGTGCGTAGACCACACCATGCTTCTTCTCGGAAGGAAGCCCATTTTCTGCAGTGCAAACGCCCTCCAATCGTGATTTTCACAAAATATCCATGGAAAAGAATACTTTGAATGCTTAGTCCCTAAGATGTTCGAGCACACAGTGCGTAGACCACACCATGCTTCTTCTCGGAAGGAAGCCCATTTTCTGCAGTGCAAACGCCCTCCAATCGTGATTTTCACAAAATATCCATGGAAAAGAATACTTTGAATGCTTAGTCCCAAAGATGTTCGAGCACACACTCAGATAATCGCCGGGGGCAGGCGGCCATGCGATTTATGGGCGGGCGGGCACCGGAAAAATAGTTCGCTAATTTATTACGGTCCGCTTGCAGATATTTGGAAGAATTTTAGCGAATTTAGACGAATGCTTGGAGAACAATTGCGGTTTTCTTATAGATCAGCTGCGGCGCAATGCCCGCATTCTCGCGGACTTTCCGCGAGAATATGCAAAATTTTTGAGGGCCGCGCGGTCCTTTGTGGAGGACCGCGCAGCCCCCAGGTACTTCCCGCAGAGAGAAAGTACCTCAAACTCGAGTAATTAAACCATCGATGACACCTCTGCCATGTAGAGTCTCACCTTTGCTCGACGTACGCCCGAAACTGCTCAAAAACCGTCCCAAAGCCAGCTGTAAATTTGACCAGCGCTCGCTGAAAGTGATTATTTGACGAGCGCCCGCAGAAAATTCTGTGTTGCTGCTCGCTGGCAGAACATTAGACAGTAAAGGGAGTACCGCTCGCTGAAGGTTTGGCCACGCCTCAAAATTCTGCTGACCGCTTGCAGAAAAGCGCGAGTTCGCGGACCACCTGCCCCCGGCGATTATCTGAGCAATGGGTAGACCATACCATGCTTCTTCTCGGAAAGAAGCCCGAAAATGTTCGAGCACACAATGGGTAGACCACACCATGCTTCTTCTCGGAAAGAAGCCCATTTTCTGCAGTGCAAACGCTCTCCAATCGTGATTTTCGCAAAATATCATGGAAAAGAATACTTTGAATGCTTAGTCCCACAAATGTTCGAGCACACAGTGCGTAGACCACACCATGCTTCTTCTCGGAAGGAAGCCCATTTTCTGCAGTGCAAACGCCCTCCAATCGTGATTTTCACAAAATATCCATGGAAAAGAATACTTTGAATGCTTAGTCCCTAAGATGTTCGAGCACACAGTGCGTAGACCACACCGTGCTTCTCCTCGGAAAGAAGCCCAAAAATGTTCGAGCACACAATGGGTAGACCACACCATGCTTCTTCTCGGAAAGAAGCACATTTTCTGCAGTGAAAACGCTCTCCAATCGTGATTTTCGCAAAATATCATGGAAAAGAATACTTTGAATGCTTAGTCCCACAAATGTTCGAGCACACAGTGCGTAGACCACACCATGCTTCTTCTCGGAAGGAAGCCCATTTTCTGCAGTGCAAACGCTCTACAATCGTGATTTTCACAAAATATCCATGGAAAAGAATACTTTGAATGCTTAGTCCCACAAATGTTCGAGCACACAGTGCGTAGACCACACCATGCTTCTTCTCGGAAGGAAGCCCATTTTCTGCAGTGAAAACCCTCTCCAATCGTGATTTTCACAAAATATCCATGGAAAAGAATACTTTGAATGCTTAGTCCCAAAGATGTTCGAGCAACGATGGTAGACCACACCATGCTTCTTCTCGGAAAGAAGCCCAAAAATGTTCGAGCACACAATGGGTAGACCACACCATGCTTCTTCTCGGAAAGAAGCACATTTTCTGCAGTGAAAACGCTCTCCAATCGTGATTTTCGCAAAATATCATGGAAAAGAATACTTTGAATGCTTAGTCCCACAAATGTTCGAGCACACAGTGCGTAGACCACACCATGCTTCTTCTCGGAAGGAAGCCCATTTTCTGCAGTGCAAACGCCCTCCAATCGTGATTTTCACAAAATATCCATGGAAAAGAATACTTTGAATGCTTAGTCCCTAAGATGTTCGAGCACACAGTGCGTAGACCACACCGTGCTTCTCCTCGGAAAGAAGCCCAAAAATGTTCGAGCACACAATGGGTAGACCACACCATGCTTCTTCTCGGAAAGAAGCACATTTTCTGCAGTGAAAACGCTCTCCAATCGTGATTTTCGCAAAATATCATGGAAAAGAATACTTTGAATGCTTAGTCCCACAAATGTTCGAGCACACAGTGCGTAGACCACACCATGCTTCTTCTCGGAAGGAAGCCCATTTTCTGCAGTGCAAACGCTCTACAATCGTGATTTTCACAAAATATCCATGGAAAAGAATACTTTGAATGCTTAGTCCCACAAATGTTCGAGCACACAGTGCGTAGACCACACCATGCTTCTTCTCGGAAGGAAGCCCATTTTCTGCAGTGAAAACCCTCTCCAATCGTGATTTTCACAAAATATCCATGGAAAAGAATACTTTGAATGCTTAGTCCCAAAGATGTTCGAGCAACGATGGTAGACCACACCATGCTTCTTCTCGGAAAGAAGCCCAAAAATGTTCGAGCACACAATGGGTAGACCACACCATGCTTCTTCTCGGAAAGAAGCACATTTTCTGCAGTGAAAACGCTCTCCAATCGTGATTTTCGCAAAATATCATGGAAAAGAATACTTTGAATGCTTAGTCCCACAAATGTTCGAGCACACAGTGCGTAGACCACACCATGCTTCTTCTCGGAAGGAAGCCCATTTTCTGCAGTGCAAACGCTCTACAATCGTGATTTTCACAAAATATCCATGGAAAAGAATACTTTGAATGCTTAGTCCCACAAATGTTCGAGCACACAGTGCGTAGACCACACCATGCTTCTTCTCGGAAGGAAGCCCATTTTCTGCAGTGCAAACGCTCTCCAATCGTGATTTTCGCAAAATATCATGGAAAAGAATACTTTGAATGCTTAGTCCCACAAATGTTCGAGCACACAGTGCGTAGACCACACCATGCTTCTTCTCGGAAGGAAGCCCAAAAATGTTCGAGCACACAATGGGTAGACCACACCATGCTTCTTCTCGGAAAGAAGCACATTTTCTGCAGTGAAAACGCTCTCCAATCGTGATTTTCACAAAATATCCATGGAAAAGAATACTTTGAATGCTTAGTCCCAAAGACGTTCGAGCAACGATGGTAGACCACACCATGCTTCTTCTCGGAAAGAAGCCCAAAAATGTTCGAGCACACAATGGGTAGACCACACCATGCTTCTTCTCGGAAAGAAGCACATTTTCTGCAGTGAAAACGCTCTCCAATCGTGATTTTCGCAAAATATCATGGAAAAGAATACTTTGAATGCTTAGTCCCACAAATGTTCGAGCACACAGTGCGTAGACCACACCATGCTTCTTCTCGGAAGGAAGCCCATTTTCTGCAGTGCAAACGCTCTACAATCGTGATTTTCACAAAATATCCATGGAAAAGAATACTTTGAATGCTTAGTCCCACAAATGTTCGAGCACACAGTGCGTAGACCACACCATGCTTCTTCTCGGAAGGAAGCCCATTTTCTGCAGTGCAAACGCTCTCCAATCGTGATTTTCGCAAAATATCATGGAAAAGAATACTTTGAATGCTTAGTCCCACAAATGTTCGAGCACACAGTGCGTAGACCACACCATGCTTCTTCTCGGAAGGAAGCCCAAAAATGTTCGAGCACACAATGGGTAGACCACACCATGCTTCTTCTCGGAAAGAAGCACATTTTCTGCAGTGAAAACGCTCTCCAATCGTGATTTTCGCAAAATATCATGGAAAAGAATACTTTGAATGCTTAGTCCCACAAATGTTCGAGCACACAGTGCGTAGACCACACCATGCTTCTTCTCGGAAGGAAGCCCATTTTCTGCAGTGCAAACGCCCTCCAATCGTGATTTTCACAAAATATCCATGGAAAAGAATACTTTGAATGCTTAGTCCCTAAGATGTTCGAGCACACAGTGCGTAGACCACACCGTGCTTCTCCTCGGAAAGAAGCCCAAAAATGTTCGAGCACACAATGGGTAGATCACACCATGCTTCTTCTCGGAAGGAAGCCCATTTTCTGCAGTGAAAACCCTCTCCAATCGTGATTTTCACAAAATATCCATGGAAAAGAATACTTTGAATGCTTAGTCCCACAAATGTTCGAGCACACAGTGCGTAGACCACACCATGCTTCTTCTCGGAAGGAAGCCCATTTTCTGCAGTGCAAACGCTCTACAATCGTGATTTTCACAAAATATCCATGGAAAAGAATACTTTGAATGCTTAGTCCCACAAATGTTCGAGCACACAGTGCGTAGACCACACCATGCTTCTTCTCGGAAGGAAGCCCATTTTCTGCAGTGAAAACCCTCTCCAATCGTGATTTTCACAAAATATCCATGGAAAAGAATACTTTGAATGCTTAGTCCCAAAGATGTTCGAGCAACGATGGTAGACCACACCATGCTTCTTCTCGGAAAGAAGCCCAAAAATGTTCGAGCACACAATGGGTAGACCACACCATGCTTCTTCTCGGAAAGAAGCACATTTTCTGCAGTGAAAACGCTCTCCAATCGTGATTTTCGCAAAATATCATGGAAAAGAATACTTTGAATGCTTAGTCCCACAAATGTTCGAGCACACAGTGCGTAGACCACACCATGCTTCTTCTCGGAAGGAAGCCCATTTTCTGCAGTGCAAACGCTCTACAATCGTGATTTTCACAAAATATCCATGGAAAAGAATACTTTGAATGCTTAGTCCCACAAATGTTCGAGCACACAGTGCGTAGACCACACCATGCTTCTTCTCGGAAGGAAGCCCATTTTCTGCAGTGCAAACGCTCTCCAATCGTGATTTTCGCAAAATATCATGGAAAAGAATACTTTGAATGCTTAGTCCCACAAATGTTCGAGCACACAGTGCGTAGACCACACCATGCTTCTTCTCGGAAGGAAGCCCAAAAATGTTCGAGCACACAATGGGTAGACCACACCATGCTTCTTCTCGGAAAGAAGCACATTTTCTGCAGTGAAAACGCTCTCCAATCGTGATTTTCACAAAATATCCATGGAAAAGAATACTTTGAATGCTTAGTCCCAAAGACGTTCGAGCAACGATGGTAGACCACACCATGCTTCTTCTCGGAAAGAAGCCCAAAAATGTTCGAGCACACAATGGGTAGACCACACCATGCTTCTTCTCGGAAAGAAGCACATTTTCTGCAGTGAAAACGCTCTCCAATCGTGATTTTCGCAAAATATCATGGAAAAGAATACTTTGAATGCTTAGTCCCACAAATGTTCGAGCACACAGTGCGTAGACCACACCATGCTTCTTCTCGGAAGGAAGCCCATTTTCTGCAGTGCAAACGCTCTACAATCGTGATTTTCACAAAATATCCATGGAAAAGAATACTTTGAATGCTTAGTCCCACAAATGTTCGAGCACACAGTGCGTAGACCACACCATGCTTCTTCTCGGAAGGAAGCCCATTTTCTGCAGTGCAAACGCTCTCCAATCGTGATTTTCGCAAAATATCATGGAAAAGAATACTTTGAATGCTTAGTCCCACAAATGTTCGAGCACACAGTGCGTAGACCACACCATGCTTCTTCTCGGAAGGAAGCCCAAAAATGTTCGAGCACACAATGGGTAGACCACACCATGCTTCTTCTCGGAAAGAAGCACATTTTCTGCAGTGAAAACGCTCTCCAATCGTGATTTTCGCAAAATATCATGGAAAAGAATACTTTGAATGCTTAGTCCCACAAATGTTCGAGCACACAGTGCGTAGACCACACCATGCTTCTTCTCGGAAGGAAGCCCATTTTCTGCAGTGCAAACGCCCTCCAATCGTGATTTTCACAAAATATCCATGGAAAAGAATACTTTGAATGCTTAGTCCCTAAGATGTTCGAGCACACAGTGCGTAGACCACACCGTGCTTCTCCTCGGAAAGAAGCCCAAAAATGTTCGAGCACACAATGGGTAGATCACACCATGCTTCTTCTCGGAAGGAAGCCCATTTTCTGCAGTGAAAACCCTCTCCAATCGTGATTTTCACAAAATATCCATGGAAAAGAATACTTTGAATGCTTAGTCCCACAAATGTTCGAGCACACAGTGCGTAGACCACACCATGCTTCTTCTCGGAAGGAAGCCCATTTTCTGCAGTGCAAACGCTCTACAATCGTGATTTTCACAAAATATCCATGGAAAAGAATACTTTGAATGCTTAGTCCCACAAATGTTCGAGCACACAGTGCGTAGACCACACCATGCTTCTTCTCGGAAGGAAGCCCATTTTCTGCAGTGAAAACCCTCTCCAATCGTGATTTTCACAAAATATCCATGGAAAAGAATACTTTGAATGCTTAGTCCCAAAGATGTTCGAGCAACGATGGTAGACCACACCATGCTTCTTCTCGGAAAGAAGCCCAAAAATGTTCGAGCACACAATGGGTAGACCACACCATGCTTCTTCTCGGAAAGAAGCACATTTTCTGCAGTGAAAACGCTCTCCAATCGTGATTTTCGCAAAATATCATGGAAAAGAATACTTTGAATGCTTAGTCCCACAAATGTTCGAGCACACAGTGCGTAGACCACACCATGCTTCTTCTCGGAAGGAAGCCCATTTTCTGCAGTGCAAACGCTCTACAATCGTGATTTTCACAAAATATCCATGGAAAAGAATACTTTGAATGCTTAGTCCCACAAATGTTCGAGCACACAGTGCGTAGACCACACCATGCTTCTTCTCGGAAGGAAGCCCATTTTCTGCAGTGCAAACGCTCTCCAATCGTGATTTTCGCAAAATATCATGGAAAAGAATACTTTGAATGCTTAGTCCCACAAATGTTCGAGCACACAGTGCGTAGACCACACCATGCTTCTTCTCGGAAGGAAGCCCAAAAATGTTCGAGCACACAATGGGTAGACCACACCATGCTTCTTCTCGGAAAGAAGCACATTTTCTGCAGTGAAAACGCTCTCCAATCGTGATTTTCACAAAATATCCATGGAAAAGAATACTTTGAATGCTTAGTCCCAAAGACGTTCGAGCAACGATGGTAGACCACACCATGCTTCTTCTCGGAAAGAAGCCCAAAAATGTTCGAGCACACAATGGGTAGACCACACCATGCTTCTTCTCGGAAAGAAGCACATTTTCTGCAGTGAAAACGCTCTCCAATCGTGATTTTCGCAAAATATCATGGAAAAGAATACTTTGAATGCTTAGTCCCACAAATGTTCGAGCACACAGTGCGTAGACCACACCATGCTTCTTCTCGGAAGGAAGCCCATTTTCTGCAGTGCAAACGCTCTACAATCGTGATTTTCACAAAATATCCATGGAAAAGAATACTTTGAATGCTTAGTCCCACAAATGTTCGAGCACACAGTGCGTAGACCACACCATGCTTCTTCTCGGAAGGAAGCCCATTTTCTGCAGTGCAAACGCCCTCCAATCGTGATTTTCGCAAAATATCATGGAAAAGAATACTTTGAATGCTTAGTCCCTAAGATGTTCGAGCACACAGTGCGTAGACCACACCGTGCTTCTCCTCGGAAAGAAGCCCAAAAATGTTCGAGCACACAATGGGTAGATCACACCATGCTTCTTCTCGGAAGGAAGCCCATTTTCTGCAGTGAAAACCCTCTCCAATCGTGATTTTCACAAAATATCCATGGAAAAGAATACTTTGAATGCTTAGTCCCAAAGATGTTCGAGCAACGATGGTAGACCACACCATGCTTCTTCTCGGAAAGAAGCCCAAAAATGTTCGAGCACACAATGGGTAGACCACACCATGCTTCTTCTCGGAAAGAAGCACATTTTCTGCAGTGAAAACGCTCTCCAATCGTGATTTTCGCAAAATATCATGGAAAAGAATACTTTGAATGCTTAGTCCCACAAATGTTCGAGCACACAGTGCGTAGACCACACCATGCTTCTTCTCGGAAGGAAGCCCATTTTCTGCAGTGCAAACGCTCTCCAATCGTGATTTTCACAAAATATCCATGGAAAAGAATACTTTGAATGCTTAGTTCCACAAATGTTCGAGCACACAGTGCGTAGACCACACCATGCTTCTTCTCGGAAGGAAGCCCATTTTCTGCAGTGCAAACGCTCTCCAATCGTGATTTTCGCAAAATATCATGGAAAAGAATACTTTGAATGCTTAGTCCCACAAATGTTCGAGCACAAAGTGCGTAGACCACACCATGCTTCTTCTCGGAAGGAAGCCCAAAAATGTTCGAGCACACAATGGGTAGACCACACCATGCTTCTTCTCGGAAAGAAGCACATTTTCTGCAGTGAAAACGCTCTCCAATCGTGATTTTCGCAAAATATCATGGAAAAGAATACTTTGAATGCTTAGTCCCACAAATGTTCGAGCACACAGTGCGTAGACCACACCATGCTTTTTCTCGGAAGGAAGCCCAAAAATGTTCGAGCACACAATGGGTAGATCACACCATGCTTCTTCTCGGAAGGAAGCCCATTTTCTGCAGCGAAAACCCTCTCCAATCGTGATTTTCACAAAATATCCATGGAAAAGAATACTTTGAATGCTTAGTCCCTAAGATGTTCGAGCACACAGTGCGTAGACCACACCATGCTTCTTCTCGGAAAGAAGCCCAAAAATGTTCGAGCACACAATGGGTAGACCACACCATGCTTCTTCTCGGAAGGAAGCCCATTTTCTGCAGTGCAAACGCCCTCCAATCGTGATTTTCACAAAATATCCATGGAAAAGAATACTTTGAATGCTTAGTCCCTAAGATGTTCGAGCACACAGTGCGTAGACCACACCGTGCTTCTCCTCGGAAAGAAGCCCAAAAATGTTCGAGCACACAATGGGTAGATCACACCATGCTTCTTCTCGGAAGGAAGCCCATTTTCTGCAGTGAAAACCCTCTCCAATCGTGATTTTCACAAAATATCCATGGAAAAGAATACTTTGAATGCTTAGTCCCAAAGATGTTCGAGCAACGATGGTAGACCACACCATGCTTCTTCTCGGAAAGAAGCCCAAAAATGTTCGAGCACACAATGGGTAGACCACACCATGCTTCTTCTCGGAAAGAAGCACATTTTCTGCAGTGAAAACGCTCTCCAATCGTGATTTTCGCAAAATATCATGGAAAAGAATACTTTGAATGCTTAGTCCCACAAATGTTCGAGCACACAGTGCGTAGACCACACCATGCTTCTTCTCGGAAGGAAGCCCATTTTCTGCAGTGCAAACGCTCTACAATCGTGATTTTCACAAAATATCCATGGAAAAGAATACTTTGAATGCTTAGTCCCACAAATGTTCGAGCACACAGTGCGTAGACCACACCATGCTTCTTCTCGGAAGGAAGCCCATTTTCTGCAGTGCAAACGCTCTCCAATCGTGATTTTCGCAAAATATCATGGAAAAGAATACTTTGAATGCTTAGTCCCACAAATGTTCGAGCACACAGTGCGTAGACCACACCATGCTTCTTCTCGGAAGGAAGCCCAAAAATGTTCGAGCACACAATGGGTAGACCACACCATGCTTCTTCTCGGAAAGAAGCACATTTTCTGCAGTGAAAACGCTCTCCAATCGTGATTTTCGCAAAATATCATGGAAAAGAATACTTTGAATGCTTAGTCCCACAAATGTTCGAGCACACAGTGCGTAGACCACACCATGCTTCTTCTCGGAAGGAAGCCCATTTTCTGCAGTGCAAACGCCCTCCAATCGTGATTTTCACAAAATATCCATGGAAAAGAATACTTTGAATGCTTAGTCCCTAAGATGTTCGAGCACACAGTGCGTAGACCACACCGTGCTTCTCCTCGGAAAGAAGCCCAAAAATGTTCGAGCACACAATGGGTAGATCACACCATGCTTCTTCTCGGAAGGAAGCCCATTTTCTGCAGTGAAAACCCTCTCCAATCGTGATTTTCACAAAATATCCATGGAAAAGAATACTTTGAATGCTTAGTCCCAAAGATGTTCGAGCAACGATGGTAGACCACACCATGCTTCTTCTCGGAAAGAAGCCCAAAAATGTTCGAGCACACAATGGGTAGACCACACCATGCTTCTTCTCGGAAAGAAGCACATTTTCTGCAGTGAAAACGCTCTCCAATCGTGATTTTCGCAAAATATCATGGAAAAGAATACTTTGAATGCTTAGTCCCACAAATGTTCGAGCACACAGTGCGTAGACCACACCATGCTTCTTCTCGGAAGGAAGCCCATTTTCTGCAGTGCAAACGCTCTCCAATCGTGATTTTCACAAAATATCCATGGAAAAGAATACTTTGAATGCTTAGTTCCACAAATGTTCGAGCACACAGTGCGTAGACCACACCATGCTTCTTCTCGGAAGGAAGCCCATTTTCTGCAGTGCAAACGCTCTCCAATCGTGATTTTCGCAAAATATCATGGAAAAGAATACTTTGAATGCTTAGTCCCACAAATGTTCGAGCACAAAGTGCGTAGACCACACCATGCTTCTTCTCGGAAGGAAGCCCAAAAATGTTCGAGCACACAATGGGTAGACCACACCATGCTTCTTCTCGGAAAGAAGCACATTTTCTGCAGTGAAAACGCTCTCCAATCGTGATTTTCGCAAAATATCATGGAAAAGAATACTTTGAATGCTTAGTCCCACAAATGTTCGAGCACACAGTGCGTAGACCACACCATGCTTTTTCTCGGAAGGAAGCCCAAAAATGTTCGAGCACACAATGGGTAGATCACACCATGCTTCTTCTCGGAAGGAAGCCCATTTTCTGCAGCGAAAACCCTCTCCAATCGTGATTTTCACAAAATATCCATGGAAAAGAATACTTTGAATGCTTAGTCCCAAAGATGTTCGAGCAACGATGGTAGACCACACCATGCTTCTTCTCGGAAAGAAGCACATTTTCTGCAGTGAAAACGCTCTCCAATCGTGATTTTCGCAAAATATCATGGAAAAGAATACTTTGAATGCTTAGTCCCACAAATGTTCGAGCACACAGTGCGTAGACCACACCATGCTTCTTCTCGGAAGGAAGCCCATTTTCTGCAGTGCAAACGCCCTCCAATCGTGATTTTCACAAAATATCCATGGAAAAGAATACTTTGAATGCTTAGTCCCTAAGATGTTCGAGCACACAGTGCGTAGACTACACCATGCTTCTTCTCGGAAAGAAGCCCAAAAATGTTCGAGCACACAATGGGTAGATCACACCATGCTTCTTCTCGGAAGGAAGCCCATTTTCTGCAGTGAAAACCCTCTCCAATCGTGATTTTCAGAAAATATCCATGGAAAAGAATACTTTGAATGCTTAGTCCCTAAGATGTTCGAGCACACAGTGCGTAGACCACACCGTGCTTCTCCTCGGAAAGAAGCCCAAAAATATTCGAGCACACAATGGGTAGATCACACCATGCTTCTTCTCGGAAGGAAGCCCATTTTCTGCAGTGAAAACCCTCTCCAATCGTGATTTTCACAAAATATCCATGGAAAAGAATACTTTGAATGCTTAGTCCCAAAGATGTTCGAGCACACGATGGTAGACCACACCATGCTTCTTCCCGGAAGGAAGCCCATTTTCTGCAGTGCAAACGCTCTCCAATCGTGATTTTCACAAAATATCCATGGAAAAGAATACTTTGAATGCTTAGTCCCTAAGATGTTCGAGCACACAGTGCGTAGACCACACCATGCTTCTCCTCGGAAAGAAGCCCAAAAATGTTCGAGCACACAATGGGTAGATCACACCATGCTTCTTCTCGGAAGGAAGCCCATTTTCTGCAGTGAAAACCCTCTCCAATCGTGATTTTCACAAAATATCCATGGAAAAGTATACTTTGAATGCTTAGTCCCAAAGATGTTCGAGCACACGATGGTAGACCACACCATGCTTCTTCTCGGAAAGAAGCCCATTTTCTGCAGTGAAAACGCTCTCCAATCGTGATTTTCACAAAATATTCATGGAAAAGAATACTTTGAATACTTAGTGCCAAAGATGTTCGAGCACACGATGGTAGACCACACCATGCTTCTTCTCGGAAAGAAGCCCAAAAATGTTCGAGCACACAACGGGTAGATCACACCATGCTTCTTGTCGGAAGGAAGCCCATTTTCTGCAGTGAAAACGATCTCCAATCGTGATTTTCACAAAATATCCATGGAAAAGAATACTTTGAATGCTTAGTCCCAAAGATGTTCGAGCACACGATGGTAGACCACACCATGCTTCTTCCGGAAAGAAGCACATTTTCTGCAGTGAAAACGCCCTCCAATTGTGATTTTCACAAAATATCATGGAAAAGAATACTTTGAATGCTTAGTCCCACAAATGTTCGAGCACACAGTGCGTAGACCACACCATGCTTCTTCTCGGAAAGAAGCCCAAAAATGTTCGAGCACACAATGGGTAAATCACACCATGCTTCTTCTCGGAAGGAAGCCCATTTTCTGCAGTGAAAACCCTCTCCAATCGTGATTTTCACAAAATATCCATGGAAAAGAATACTTTGAATGCTTAGTCCCAAAGATGTTCGAGCACACGATGGTAGACCACACCATGCTTCTTCTCGGAAAGAAGCCCATTTTCTGCAGTGAAAACGCTCTCCAATCGTGATTTTCACAAAATATTCATGGAAAAGAATACTTTGAATACTTAGTGCCAAAGATGTTCGAGCACACGATGGTAGACCACATCATGCTTCTTCTCGGAAGGAAGCCCATTTTCTGCAGTGCAAACGCTCTCCAATCGTGATTTTCACAAAATATCCATGGAAAAGAATACTTTGAATGCTTAGTTCCACAAATGTTCGAGCACACAGTGCGTAGACCACACCATGCTTCTTCCCGGAAAGAAGCCCAAAAATGTTCGAGCACACAATGGGTAGACCACACCATTCTTCTTCTCGGAAAGAAGCACATTTTCTGCAGTGAAAACGCCCTCCAATTGTGATTTTCACAAAATATCATGGAAAAGAATACTTTGAATGCTTAGTCCCACAAATGTTCGAGCACACAGTGCGTAGACCACACCATGCTTCTTCTCGGAAAGAAGCCCAAAAATGTTCGAGCACACAATGGGTAAATCACACCATGCTTCTTCTCGGAAGGAAGCCCATTTTCTGCAGTGAAAACCCTCTCCAATCGTGATTTTCACAAAATATCCATGGAAAAGAATACTTTGAATGCTTAGTCCCAAAGATGTTCGAGCACACGATGGTAGACCACACCATGCTTCTTCTCGGAAAGAAGCCCATTTTCTGCAGTGAAAACGCTCTCCAATCGTGATTTTCACAAAATATTCATGGAAAAGAATACTTTGAATACTTAGTGCCAAAGATGTTCGAGCACACGATGGTAGACCACACCATGCTTCTTCTCGGAAAGAAGCCCAAAAATGTTCGAGCACACAACGGGTAGATCACACCATGCTTCTTGTCGGAAGGAAGCCCATTTTCTGCAGTGAAAACGATCTCCAATCGTGATTTTCACAAAATATCCATGGAAAAGAATACTTTGAATGCTTAGTCCCAAAGATGTTCGAGCACACGATGGTAGACCACACCATGCTTCTTCTCGGAAAGAAGCCCAAAAATGTTCGAGCACACAATGGGTAGACCACACCATTCTTCTTCTCGGAAAGAAGCACATTTTCTGCAGTGAAAACGCCCTCCAATTGTGATTTTCACAAAATATCATGGAAAAGAATACTTTGAATGCTTAGTCCCACAAATGTTCGAGCACACAGTGCGTAGACCACACCATGCTTCTTCTCGGAAAGAAGCCCAAAAATGTTCGAGCACACAATGGGTAAATCACACCATGCTTCTTCTCGGAAGGAAGCCCATTTTCTGCAGTGAAAACCCTCTCCAATCGTGATTTTCACAAAATATCCATGGAAAAGAATACTTTGAATGCTTAGTCCCAAAGATGTTCGAGCACACGATGGTAGACCACACCATGCTTCTTCTCGGAAAGAAGCCCATTTTCTGCAGTGAAAACGCTCTCCAATCGTGATTTTCACAAAATATTCATGGAAAAGAATACTTTGAATACTTAGTGCCAAAGATGTTCGAGCACACGATGGTAGACCACACCATGCTTCTTCTCGGAAAGAAGCCCAAAAATGTTCGAGCACACAACGGGTAGATCACACCATGCTTCTTGTCGGAAGGAAGCCCATTTTCTGCAGTGAAAACGATCTCCAATCGTGATTTTCACAAAATATCCATGGAAAAGAATACTTTGAATGCTTAGTCCCAAAGATGTTCGAGCACACGATGGTAGACCACACCATGCTTCTTCTCGGAAAGAAGCCCAAAAATGTTCGAGCACACAATGGGTAGACCACACCATGCTTCTTCTCGGAAAGAAGCACATTTTCTGCAGTGAAAACGCTCTCCAATCGTGATTTTCGCAAAATATCATGGAAAAGAATACTTTGAATGCTTAGTCCCACAAATGTTCGAGCACACAGTGCGTAGACCACACCATGCTTCTTCTCGGAAGGAAGCCCATTTTCTGCAGTGCAAACGCTCTCCAATCGTGATTTTCACAAAATATCCATGGAAAAGAATACTTTGAATGCTTAGTCCCACAAATGTTCGAGCACACAGTGCGTAGACCACACCATGCTTCTTCTCGGAAGGAAGCCCATTTTCTGCAGTGCAAACGCTCTCCAATCGTGATTTTCGCAAAATATCATGGAAAAGAATACTTTGAATGCTTAGTCCCACAAATGTTCGAGCACACAGTGCGTAGACCACACCATGCTTCTTCTCGGAAGGAAGCCCAAAAATGTTCGAGCACACAATGGGTAGACCACACCATGCTTCTTCTCGGAAAGAAGCACATTTTCTGCAGTGAAAACGCTCTCCAATCGTGATTTTCGCAAAATATCATGGAAAAGAATACTTTGAATGCTTAGTCCCACAAATGTTCGAGCACACAGTGCGTAGACCACACCATGCTTCTTCTCGGAAGGAAGCCCAAAAATGTTCGAGCACACAATGGGTAGACCACACCATGCTTCTTCTCGGAAAGAAGCACATTTTCTGCAGTGAAAACGCTCTCCAATCGTGATTTTCGCAAAATATCATGGAAAAGAATACTTTGAATGCTTAGTCCCACAAATGTTCGAGCACACAGTGCGTAGACCACACCATGCTTCTTCTCGGAAGGAAGCCCATTTTCTGCAGTGCAAACGCCCTCCAATCGTGATTTTCACAAAATATCCATGGAAAAGAATACTTTGAATGCTTAGTCCCAAAGATGTTCGAGCACACAGTGCGTAGACCACACCGTGCTTCTCCTCGGAAAGAAGCCCAAAAATGTTCGAGCACACAATGGGTAGACCACACCATTCTTCTTCTCGGAAAGAAGCACATTTTCTGCAGTGAAAACGCCCTCCAATTGTGATTTTCACAAAATATCATGGAAAAGAATACTTTGAATGCTTAGTCCCACAAATGTTCGAGCACACAGTGCGTAGACCACACCATGCTTCTTCTCGGAAAGAAGCCCAAAAATGTTCGAGCACACAATGGGTAAATCACACCATGCTTCTTGTCGGAAGGAAGCCCATTTTCTGCAGTGAAAACGATCTCCAATCGTGATTTTCACAAAATATCCATGGAAAAGAATACTTTGAATGCTTAGTCCCAAAGATGTTCGAGCACACGATGGTAGACCACACCATGCTTCTTCTCGGAAAGAAGCCCAAAAATGTTCGAGCACACAATGGGTAGACCACACCATTCTTCTTCTCGGAAAGAAGCACATTTTCTGCAGTGAAAACGCCCTCCAATTGTGATTTTCACAAAATATCATGGAAAAGAATACTTTGAATGCTTAGTCCCACAAATGTTCGAGCACACAGTGCGTAGACCACACCATGCTTCTTCTCGGAAAGAAGCCCAAAAATGTTCGAGCACACAATGGGTAAATCACACCATGCTTCTTCTCGGAAGGAAGCCCATTTTCTGCAGTGAAAACCCTCTCCAATCGTGATTTTCACAAAATATCCATGGAAAAGAATACTTTGAATGCTTAGTCCCAAAGATGTTCGAGCACACGATGGTAGACCACACCATGCTTCTTCTCGGAAAGAAGCCCATTTTCTGCAGTGAAAACGCTCTCCAATCGTGATTTTCACAAAATATTCATGGAAAAGAATACTTTGAATACTTAGTGCCAAAGATGTTCGAGCACACGATGGTAGACCACACCATGCTTCTTCTCGGAAAGAAGCCCAAAAATGTTCGAGCACACAACGGGTAGATCACACCATGCTTCTTGTCGGAAGGAAGCCCATTTTCTGCAGTGAAAACGATCTCCAATCGTGATTTTCACAAAATATCCATGGAAAAGAATACTTTGAATGCTTAGTCCCAAAGATGTTCGAGCACACGATGGTAGACCACACCATGCTTCTTCTCGGAAAGAAGCCCAAAAATGTTCGAGCACACAATGGGTAGACCACACCATGCTTCTTCTCGGAAAGAAGCACATTTTCTGCAGTGAAAACGCTCTCCAATCGTGATTTTCGCAAAATATCATGGAAAAGAATACTTTGAATGCTTAGTCCCACAAATGTTCGAGCACACAGTGCGTAGACCACACCATGCTTCTTCTCGGAAGGAAGCCCATTTTCTGCAGTGCAAACGCTCTCCAATCGTGATTTTCACAAAATATCCATGGAAAAGAATACTTTGAATGCTTAGTCCCACAAATGTTCGAGCACACAGTGCGTAGACCACACCATGCTTCTTCTCGGAAGGAAGCCCATTTTCTGCAGTGCAAACGCTCTCCAATCGTGATTTTCGCAAAATATCATGGAAAAGAATACTTTGAATGCTTAGTCCCACAAATGTTCGAGCACACAGTGCGTAGACCACACCATGCTTCTTCTCGGAAGGAAGCCCAAAAATGTTCGAGCACACAATGGGTAGACCACACCATGCTTCTTCTCGGAAAGAAGCACATTTTCTGCAGTGAAAACGCTCTCCAATCGTGATTTTCGCAAAATATCATGGAAAAGAATACTTTGAATGCTTAGTCCCACAAATGTTCGAGCACACAGTGCGTAGACCACACCATGCTTCTTCTCGGAAGGAAGCCCAAAAATGTTCGAGCACACAATGGGTAGACCACACCATGCTTCTTCTCGGAAAGAAGCACATTTTCTGCAGTGAAAACGCTCTCCAATCGTGATTTTCGCAAAATATCATGGAAAAGAATACTTTGAATGCTTAGTCCCACAAATGTTCGAGCACACAGTGCGTAGACCACACCATGCTTCTTCTCGGAAGGAAGCCCATTTTCTGCAGTGCAAACGCCCTCCAATCGTGATTTTCACAAAATATCCATGGAAAAGAATACTTTGAATGCTTAGTCCCTAAGATGTTCGAGCACACAGTGCGTAGACCACACCGTGCTTCTCCTCGGAAAGAAGCCCAAAAATGTTCGAGCACACAATGGGTAGATCACACCATGCTTCTTCTCGGAAGGAAGCCCATTTTCTGCAGTGAAAACCCTCTCCAATCGTGATTTTCACAAAATATCCATGGAAAAGAATACTTTGAATGCTTAGTCCCAAAGATGTTCGAGCAACGATGGTAGACCACACCATGCTTCTTCTCGGAAAGAAGCCCAAAAATGTTCGAGCACACAATGGGTAGACCACACCATGCTTCTTCTCGGAAGGAAGCCCATTTTCTGCAGTGAAAACCCTCTCCAATCGTGATTTTCACAAAATATCCATGGAAAAGAATACTTTGAATGCTTAGTCCCACAAATGTTCGAGCACACAGTGCGTAGACCACACCATGCTTCTTCTCGGAAGGAAGCCCAAAAATGTTCGAGCACACAATGGGTAGATCACACCATGCTTCTTCTCGGAAGGAAGCCCATTTTCTGCAGTGAAAACCCTCTCCAATCGTGATTTTCACAAAATATCCATGGAAAAGAATACTTTGAATGCTTAGTCCCAAAGATGTTCGAGCACAAGATGGTAGACCACACCATGCTTCTTCTCGGAAAGAAGCCCAAATATGTTCGAGCACACAATGGGTAGACCACACCATGCTTCTTCTCGGAAGGAAGCCCATTTTCTGCAGTGCAAACGCTCTCCAATCGTGATTTTCACAAAATATCCATGGAAAAGAATACTTTGAATGCTTAGTCCCTAAGATGTTCGAGCACACAGTGCGTAGACCACACCGTGCTTCTCCTCGGAAAGAAGCCCAAAAATGTTCGAGCACACAATGGGTAGATCACACCATGCTTCTTCTCTGAAGGAAGCCCATTTTCTGCAGTGAAAACCCTCTCCAATCGTGATTTTCACAAAATATCCATGGAAAAGAATACTTTGAATGCTTAGTCCCAAAGATGTTCGAGCACACGATGGTAGACCACACCATGCTTCTTCCCGGAAGGAAGCCCATTTTCTGCAGTGCAAACGCTCTCCAATCGTGATTTTCACAAAATATCCATGGAAAAGAATACTTTGAATGCTTAGTCCCTAAGATGTTCGAGCACACAGTGCGTAGACCACACCATGCTTCTCCTCGGAAAGAAGCCCAAAAATGTTCGAGCACACAATGGGTAGATCACACCATGCTTCTTCTCGGAAGGAAGCCCATTTTCTGCAGTGAAAACCCTCTCCAATCGTGATTTTCACAAAATATCCATGGAAAAGAATACTTTGAATGCTTAGTCCCAAAGATGTTCGAGCACACGATGGTAGACCACACCATGCTTCTTCTCGGAAAGAAGCCCATTTTCTGCAGTGAAAACGCTCTCCAATCGTGATTTTCACAAAATATTCATGGAAAAGAATACTTTGAATACTTAGTGCCAAAGATGTTCGAGCACACGATGGTAGACCACACCATGCTTCTTCTCGGAAAGAAGCCCAAAAATGTTCGAGCACACAACGGGTAGATCACACATGCTTCTTGTCGGAAGGAAGCCCATTTTCTGCAGTGAAAACGATCTCCAATCGTGATTTTCACAAAATATCCATGGAAAAGAATACTTTGAATGCTTAGTCCCAAAGATGTTCGAGCACACGATGGTAGACCACACCATGCTTCTTCCCGGAAAGAAGCCCAAAAATGTTCGAGCACACAATGGGTAGACCACACCATTCTTCTTCTCGGAAAGAAGCCCATTTTCTGCAGTGAAAACGCCCTCCAATTGTGATTTTCACAAAATATCATGGAAAAGAATACTTTGAATGCTTAGTCCCACAAATGTTCGAGCACACAGTGCGTAGACCACACCATGCTTCTTCTCGGAAAGAAGCCCAAAAATGTTCGAGCACACAATGGGTAAATCACACCATGCTTCTTCTCGGAAGGAAGCCCATTTTCTGCAGTGAAAACCCTCTCCAATCGTGATTTTCACAAAATATCCATGGAAAAGAATACTTTGAATGCTTAGTCCCAAAGATGTTCGAGCACACGATGGTAGACCACACCATGCTTCTTCTCGGAAGGAAGCCCATTTTCTGCAGTGAAAACGCTCTCCAATCGTGATTTTCACAAAATATTCATGGAAAAGAATACTTTGAATACTTAGTGCCAAAGATGTTCGAGCACACGATGGTAGACCACACCATGCTTCTTCTCGGAAAGAAGCCCAAAAATGTTCGAGCACACAACGGGTAGATCACACCATGCTTCTTGTCGGAAGGAAGCCCATTTTCTGCAGTGAAAACGATCTCCAATCGTGATTTTCACAAAATATCCATGGAAAAGAATACTTTGAATGCTTAGTCCCAAAAATGTTCGAGCACACAATGGGTAGACCACACCATTCTTCTTCTCGGAAAGAAGCACATTTTCTGCAGTGAAAACGCTCTCCAATCGTGATTTTCACAAAATATTCATGGAAAAGAATACTTTGAATACTTAGTGCCAAAGATGTTCGAGCACACAGTGCGTAGACCACACCATGCTTCTTCTCGGAAAGAAAACCAAAAATGTTCGAGCACACAATGGGTAGACCACACCATGCTTCTTCTCGGAAAGAAGCCCAAAAATGTTTGAGCACACAATGGGTAGACCACACCATTCTTCTTCTCGGAAAGAAGCACATTTTCTGCAGTGAAAACGCTTTCCAATCGTGATTTTCACAAAATATCATGGAAAAGAATACTTTGAATGCTTAGTCCCACAAATGTTCGAGCACACAGTGCGTAGACCACACCATGCTTCTTCTCGGAAAGAAGCCCAAAAATGTTCGAGCACACAATGGGTAGATCACACCATGCTTCTTCTCGGAAGGAAGCCCATTTTCTGCAGTGAAAACGCTCTCCAATCGTGATTTTCACAAAATATCCATGGAAAAGAATACTTTGAATGCTTAGTCCCAAAGCTGTTCGAGCACACGATGGTAGACCACACCATGCTTCTTCTCGGAAAGAAAACCAAAAATGTTCGAGCACACAATGGGTAGACCACACCATGCTTCTTCTCGGAAAGAAGCCCATTTTCTGCAGTGAAAACGCTCTCCAATCGTGATTTTCACAAAATATTCATGGAAAAGAATACTTTGAATACTTAGTGCCAAAGATGTTCGAGCACACAGTGCGTAGACCACACCATGCTTCTTCTCGGAAAGAAAACCAAAAATGTTCGAGCACACAATGGGTAGACCACACCATGCTTCTTCTCGGAAAGAAGCCCAAAAATGTTTGAGCACACAATGGGTAGACCACACCATTCTTCTTCTCGGAAAGAAGCACATTTTCTGCAGTGAAAACGCTTTCCAATCGTGATTTTCACAAAATATCATGGAAAAGAATACTTTGAATGCTTAGTCCCACAAATGTTCGAGCACACAGTGCGTAGACCACACCATGCTTCTTCTCGGAAAGAAGCCCAAAAATGTTCGAGCACACAATGGGTAGATCACACCATGCTTCTTCTCGGAAGGAAGCCCATTTTCTGCAGTGAAAACGCTCTCCAATCGTGATTTTCACAAAATATCCATGGAAAAGAATACTTTGAATGCTTAGTCCCAAAGCTGTTCGAGCACACGATGGTAGACCACACCATGCTTCTTCTCGGAAAGAAAACCAAAAATGTTCGAGCACACAATGGGTAGACCACACCATGCTTCTTCTCGGAAAGAAGCCCATTTTCTGCAGTGAAAACCCTCTCCAATCGTGATTTTCACAAAATATCCATGGAAAAGAATACTTTGAATGCTTAGTCCCAAAGATGTTCGAGCACACGATGGTAGACCACACCATGCTTCTTCTCGGAAAGAAGCCCATTTTCTGCAGTGAAAACGCTCTCCAATCGTGATTTTCACAAAATATTCATGGAAAAGAATACTTTGAATACTTAGTGCCAAAGATGTTCGAGCACACGATGGTAGACCACACCATGCTTCTTCTCGGAAAGAAGCCCAAAAATGTTCGAGCACACAACGGGTAGATCACACCATGCTTCTTGTCGGAAGGAAGCCCATTTTCTGCAGTGAAAACGATCTCCAATCGTGATTTTCACAAAATATCCATGGAAAAGAATACTTTGAATGCTTAGTCCCAAAGATGTTCGAGCACACGATGGTAGACCACACCATGCTTCTTCTCGGAAAGAAGCCCAAAAATGTTCGAGCACACAATGGGTAGACCACATCATTCTTCTTCTCGGAAAGAAGCACATTTTCTGCAGTGAAAACGCCCTCCAATTGTGATTTTCACAAAATATCATGGAAAAGAATACTTTGGATGCTTAGTCCCACAAATGTTCGAGCACACAGTGCGTAGACCACACCATGCTTCTCCTCGGAAAGAAGCCCAAAAATGTTTGAGCACACAATGGGTAGACCACACCATTCTTCTTCTCGGAAAGAAGCACATTTTCTGCAGTGAAAACGCTTTCCAATCGTGATTTTCACAAAATATCATGGAAAAGAATACTTTGAATGCTTAGTCCCACAAATGTTCGAGCACACAGTGCGTAGACCACACCATGCTTCTTCTCGGAAAGAAGCCCAAAAATGTTCGAGCACACAATGGGTAGATCACACCATGCTTCTTCTCGGAAGGAAGCCCATTTTCTGCAGTGAAAACGCTCTCCAATCGTGATTTTCACAAAATATCCATGGAAAAGAATACTTTGAATGCTTAGTCCCAAAGCTGTTCGAGCACACGATGGTAGACCACACCATGCTTCTTCTCGGAAAGAAAACCAAAAATGTTCGAGCACACAATGGGTAGACCACACCATGCTTCTTCTCGGAAAGAAGCACATTTTCTGCAGTGAAAACGCTCTCCAATCGTGATTTTCGCAAATTATCATGGAAAAGAATACTTTGAATGCTTAGTCCCTAAGATGTTCGAGCACACAGTGCGTAGACCACACCGTGCTTCTCCTCGGAAAGAAGCCCAAAAATGTTCGAGCACACAACGGGTAGATCACACCATGCTTCTTCCCGGAAGGAAGCCCATTTTCTGCAGTGCAAACGCTCTCCAATCGTGATTTTCACAATATATCCATGGAAAAGAATACTTTGAATGCTTAGTCCCTAAGATGTTCGAGCACACAGTGCGTAGACCACACCATGCTTCTCCTCGGAAAGAAGCCCAAAAATGTTCGAGCACACAATGGGTAGACCACACCATGCTTCTTCTCGGAAGGAAGCCCATTTTCTGCAGTGAAAACCCTCTCCAATCGTGATTTTCACAAAATATCCATGGAAAAGAATACTTTGAATGCTTAGTCCCAAAGATGTTCGAGCACACGATGGTAGGTAGACCACACCATGCTTCTTCTCGGAAAGAAGCCCAAAAATGTTCGAGCACACAATGGGTAGACCACACCATGCTTCTTCTCGGAAGGAAGCCCATTTTCTGCAGTGAAAACGCTCTCCAATCGTGATTTTCACAAAATATTCATGGAAAAGAATACTTTGAATACTTAGTGCCAAAGATGTTCGAGCACACGATGGTAGACCACACCATGCTTCTTCTCGGAAAGAAGCCCAAAAATGTTCGAGCACACAACGGGTAGATCACACCATGCTTCTTCTCGGAAGGAAGCCCATTTTCTGCAGTGAAAACGATCTCCAATCGTGATTTTCACAAAATATCCATGGAAAAGAATACTTTGAATGCTTAGTCCCAAAGATGTTCGAGCACACGATGGTAGACCACACCATGTTTCTTCTCGGAAGGAAGCCCATTTTCTGCAGTGAAAACGATCTCCAATGGTGATTTTCACAAAATATCCATGGAAAAGAATACTTTGAATGCTTAGTCCCAAAGATGTTCGAGCACACGATGGTAGACCACACCATGCTTCTTCTCGGAAGGAAGCCCATTTTCTGCAGTGAAAACGATCTCCAATCGTGATTTTCACAAAATATCCATGGAAAAGAATACTTTGGATGCTTAGTCCCAAAGATGTTCGAGCACACGATGGTAGACCACACCATGCTTCTTCTCGGAAAGAAGCCCAAAAATGTTCGAGCACACAATGGGTAGACCACACCATTCTTCTTCTCGGAAAGAAGCACATTTTCTGCAGTGAAAGCGCCCTCCAATTGTGATTTTCACAAAATATCATGGAAAAGAATACTTTGAATGCTTAGTCCCACAAATGTTCGAGCACACAGTGCGTAGACCACACCATGCTTCTCCTCGGAAAGAAGCCCAAAAATGTTCGAGCACACAATGGGTAGACCACACCATTCTTCTTCTCGGAAAGAAGCACATTTTCTGCAGTGAAAACGCTTTCCAATCGTGATTTTCACAAAATATCCATGGAAAAGAATACTTTGAATGCTTAGTCCCTAAGATGTTCGAGCACACGATGGTAGACCACACCATGCTTCTTCCCGGAAGGAAGCCCATTTTCTGCAGTGCAAACGCTCTCCAATCGTGATTTTCACAAAATATCCATGGAAAAGAATACTTTGAATGCTTAGTCCCTAAGATGTTCGAGCACACAGTGCGTAGACCACACCATGCTTCTCCTCGGAAAGAAGCCCAAAAATGTTCGAGCACACAATGGGTAGATCACACCATGCTTCTTCTCGGAAGGAAGCCCATTTTCTGCAGTGAAAACCCTCTCCAATCGTGATTTTCACAAGATATCCATGGAAAAGAATACTTTGAATGCTTAGTCCCAAAGATGTTCGAGCACACGATGGTAGACCACACCATGCTTCTTCTCGGAAAGAAGCCCAAAAATGTTCGAGCACACAATGGGTAGACCACACCATGCTTCTTCTCGGAAGGAAGCCCATTTTCTGCAGTGAAAACGCTCTCCAATCGTGATTTTCACAAAATATTCATGGAAAAGAATACTTTGAATGCTTAGTCCCAAAGATGTTCGAGCACACGATGGTAGACCACACCATGTTTCTTCTCGGAAGGAAGCCCATTTTCTGCAGTGAAAACGATCTCCAATGGTGATTTTCACAAAATATCCATGGAAAAGAATACTTTGAATGCTTAGTCCCAAAGATGTTCGAGCACACGATGGTAGACCACACCATGCTTCTTCTCGGAAGGAAGCCCATTTTCTGCAGTGAAAACGATCTCCAATCGTGATTTTCACAAAATATCCATGGAAAAGAATACTTTGGATGCTTAGTCCCAAAGATGTTCGAGCACACGATGGTAGACCACACCATGCTTCTTCTCGGAAAGAAGCCCAAAAATGTTCGAGCACACAATGGGTAGACCACACCATTCTTCTTCTCGGAAAGAAGCACATTTTCTGCAGTGAAAGCGCCCTCCAATTGTGATTTTCACAAAATATCATGGAAAAGAATACTTTGAATGCTTAGTCCCACAAATGTTCGAGCACACAGTGCGTAGACCACACCATGCTTCTCCTCGGAAAGAAGCCCAAAAATGTTCGAGCACACAATGGGTAGACCACACCATTCTTCTTCTCGGAAAGAAGCACATTTTCTGCAGTGAAAACGCTTTCCAATCGTGATTTTCACAAAATATCATGGAAAAGAATACTTTGAATGCTTAGTCCCAAAGATGTTCGAGCACACAATGCGTAGACCACACCATGCTTCTTCTCGGAAAGAAGCCCAAAAATGTTCGAGCACACAACGGGTAGATCACACCATGCTTCTTCTCGGAAGGAAGCCCATTTTCTGCAGTGAAAACGCTCTCCAATCGTGATTTTCACAAAATATCATGGAGAAGAATACTTTGAATGCTTAGTCCCAAAGATGTTCGAGCACACAATGGGTAGACCACACCATGCTTCTTCTCGGAAAGAAGCACATTTTCTGCAGTGAAAACGCTCTCCAATCGTGATTTTCGCAAATTATCATGGAAAAGAATACTTTGAATGCTTAGTCCCACAAATGTTCGAGCACACAGTGCGTAGACCACACCATGCTTCTTCTCAGAAGGAAGCCCATTTTCTGCAGTGCAAACGCTCTCCAATCGTGATTTTCGCAAAATATCATGGAAAAGAATACTTTGAATGCTTAGTCCCTAAGATGTTCGAGCACACAGTGCGTAGACCACACCGTGCTTCTCCTCGGAAAGAAGCCCAAAAATGTTCGAGCACACAATGGGTAGATCACACCATGCTTCTTCCCGGAAGGAAGCCCATTTTCTGCAGTGCAAACGCTCTCCAATCGTGATTTTCATAATATATCCATGGAAAAGAATACTTTGAATGCTTAGTCCCTAAGATGTTCGAGCACACAGTGCGTAGACCACACCATGCTTCTCCTCGGAAAGAAGCCCAAAAATGTTCGAGCACACAATGGGTAGACCACACCATGCTTCTTCTCGGAAGGAAGCCCATTTTCTGCAGTGAAAACGCTCTCCAATCGTGATTTTCACAAAATATTCATGGAAAAGAATACTTTGAATACTTAGTGCCAAAGATGTTCGAGCATACGATGGTAGACCACACCATGCTTCTTCCCGGAAGGAAGCCCATTTTCTGCAGTGCAAACGCTCTCCAATCGTGATTTTCACAATATATCCATGGAAAAGAATACTTTGAATGCTTAGTCCCTAAGATGTTCGAGCACACAGTGCGTAGACCACACCATGCTTCTCCTCGGAAAGAATCCCAAAAATGTTCGAGCACACAATGGGTAGATCACACCATGCTTCTTCTCGGAAGGAAGCCCATTTTCTGCAGTGAAAACCCTCTCCAATCGTGATTTTCACAAAATATCCATGGAAAAGAATACTTTGAATGCTTAGTCCCAAAGATGTTCGAGCACACGATGGTAGACCACACCATGCTTCTTCTCGGAAAGAAGCCCAAAAATGTTCGAGCACACAATGGGTAGACCACACCATGCTTCTTCTCGGAAGGAAGCCCATTTTCTGCAGTGAAAACGCTCTCCAATCGTGATTTTCACAAAATATCCATGGAAAGAATACTTTGAATGCTTAGTCCCAAAGATGTTCGAGCACACGATGGTAGACCACACCATGCTTCTTCTCGGAAGGAAGCCCATTTTCTGCAGTGAAAACGATCTCCAATCGTGATTTTCACAAAATATCCATGGAAAAGAATACTTTGAATGCTTAGTCCCAAAGATGTTCGAGCACACGATGGTAGACCACACCATGCTTCTTCTCGGAAAGAAGCCCAAAAATGTTCGAGCACACAATGGGTAGACCACACCATTCTTCTTCTCGGAAAGAAGCACATTTTCTGCAGTGAAAACGCCTTCCAATTGTGATTTTCACAAAATATCATGGAAAAGAATACTTTGAATGCTTAGTCCCACAAATGTTCGAGCACACAGTGCGTAGACCACACCATGCTTCTCCTCGGAAAGAAGCCCAAAAATGTTCGAGCACACAATGGGTAGACCACACCATTCTTCTTCTCGGAAAGAAGCACATTTTCTGCAGTGAAAACGCTTTCCAATCGTGATTTTCACAAAATATCATGGAAAAGAATACTTTGAATGCTTAGTCCCACAAATGTTCGAGCACACAATGCGTAGACCACACCATGCTTCTTCTCGGAAAGAAGCCCGAATATGTTCGAGCACACAATGGGTAGACCACACCATGCTTCTTCTCGGAAGGAAGCCCATTTTCTGCAGTGCAAACGCTCTCCAATCGTGATTTTCACAAAATATCCATGGAAAAGAATACTTTGAATGCTTAGTCCCTAAGATGTTCGAGCACACGATGGTAGACCACACCATGCTTCTTCCCGGAAGGAAGCCCATTTTCTGCAGTGCAAACGCTCTCCAATCGTGATTTTCACAAAATATCCATGGAAAAGAATACTTTGAATGCTTAGTCCCTAAGATGTTCGAGCACACAGTGCGTAGACCACACCATGCTTCTCCTCGGAAAGAAGCCCAAAAATGTTCGAGCACACAATGGGTAGATCACACCATGCTTCTTCTCGGAAGGAAGCCCATTTTCTGCAGTGAAAACCCTCTCCAATCGTGATTTTCACAAGATATCCATGGAAAAGAATACTTTGAATGCTTAGTCCCAAAGATGTTCGAGCACACGATGGTAGACCACACCATGCTTCTTCTCGGAAAGAAGCCCAAAAATGTTCGAGCACACAATGGGTAGACCACACCATGCTTCTTCTCGGAAGGAAGCCCATTTTCTGCAGTGAAAACGCTCTCCAATCGTGATTTTCACAAAATATTCATGGAAAAGAATACTTTGAATACTTAGTGCCAAAGATGTTCGAGCACCCGATGGTAGACCACACCATGCTTCTTCTCGGAAAGAAGCCCAAAAATTTTCGAGCACACAACGGGTAGATCACACCATGCTTCTTCTCCGAAGGAAGCCCATTTTCTGCAGTGAAAACGATCTCCAATCGTGATTTTCACAAAATATCCATGGAAAAGAATACTTTGAATGCTTAGTCCCAAAGATGTTCGAGCACACGATGGTAGACCACACCATGCTTCTTCTCGGAAAGAAGCCCAAAAGTGTTCGAGCACACAATGGGTAGACCACACCATTCTTCTTCTCGGAAAGAAGCACATTTTCTGCAGTGAAAACGCCCTCCAATTGTGATTTTCACAAAATATCCATGGAAAGAATACTTTGAATGCTTAGTCCCAAAGATGTTCGAGCACACGATGGTAGACCACACCATGCTTCTTCTCGGAAGGAAGCCCATTTTCTGCAGTGAAAACGATCTCCAATCGTGATTTTCACAAAATATCCATGGAAAAGAATACTTTGAATGCTTAGTCCCAAAGATGTTCGAGCACACGATGGTAGACCACACCATGCTTCTTCTCGGAAAGAAGCCCAAAAATGTTCGAGCACACAATGGGTAGACCACACCATTCTTCTTCTCGGAAAGAAGCACATTTTCTGCAGTGAAAACGCCTTCCAATTGTGATTTTCACAAAATATCATGGAAAAGAATACTTTGAATGCTTAGTCCCACAAATGTTCGAGCACACAGTGCGTAGACCACACCATGCTTCTCCTCGGAAAGAAGCCCAAAAATGTTCGAGCACACAATGGGTAGACCACACCATTCTTCTTCTCGGAAAGAAGCACATTTTCTGCAGTGAAAACGCTTTCCAATCGTGATTTTCACAAAATATCATGGAAAAGAATACTTTGAATGCTTAGTCCCACAAATGTTCGAGCACACAATGCGTAGACCACACCATGCTTCTTCTCGGAAAGAAGCCCGAATATGTTCGAGCACACAATGGGTAGACCACACCATGCTTCTTCTCGGAAGGAAGCCCATTTTCTGCAGTGCAAACGCTCTCCAATCGTGATTTTCACAAAATATCCATGGAAAAGAATACTTTGAATGCTTAGTCCCTAAGATGTTCGAGCACACGATGGTAGACCACACCATGCTTCTTCCCGGAAGGAAGCCCATTTTCTGCAGTGCAAACGCTCTCCAATCGTGATTTTCACAAAATATCCATGGAAAAGAATACTTTGAATGCTTAGTCCCTAAGATGTTCGAGCACACAGTGCGTAGACCACACCATGCTTCTCCTCGGAAAGAAGCCCAAAAATGTTCGAGCACACAATGGGTAGATCACACCATGCTTCTTCTCGGAAGGAAGCCCATTTTCTGCAGTGAAAACCCTCTCCAATCGTGATTTTCACAAGATATCCATGGAAAAGAATACTTTGAATGCTTAGTCCCAAAGATGTTCGAGCACACGATGGTAGACCACACCATGCTTCTTCTCGGAAAGAAGCCCAAAAATGTTCGAGCACACAATGGGTAGACCACACCATGCTTCTTCCCGGAAGGAAGCCCATTTTCTGCAGTGCAAACGCTCTCCAATCGTGATTTTCACAATATATCCATGGAAAAGAATACTTTGAATGCTTAGTCCCTAAGATGTTCGAGCACACAGTGCGTAGACCACACCATGCTTCTCCTCGGAAAGAATCCCAAAAATGTTCGAGCACACAATGGGTAGATCACACCATGCTTCTTCTCGGAAGGAAGCCCATTTTCTGCAGTGAAAACCCTCTCCAATCGTGATTTTCACAAAATATCCATGGAAAAGAATACTTTGAATGCTTAGTCCCAAAGATGTTCGAGCACACGATGGTAGACCACACCATGCTTCTTCTCGGAAAGAAGCCCAAAAATGTTCGAGCACACAATGGGTAGACCACACCATGCTTCTTCTCGGAAGGAAGCCCATTTTCTGCAGTGAAAACGCTCTCCAATCGTGATTTTCACAAAATATCCATGGAAAGAATACTTTGAATGCTTAGTCCCAAAGATGTTCGAGCACACGATGGTAGACCACACCATGCTTCTTCTCGGAAGGAAGCCCATTTTCTGCAGTGAAAACGATCTCCAATCGTGATTTTCACAAAATATCCATGGAAAAGAATACTTTGAATGCTTAGTCCCAAAGATGTTCGAGCACACGATGGTAGACCACACCATGCTTCTTCTCGGAAAGAAGCCCAAAAATGTTCGAGCACACAATGGGTAGACCACACCATTCTTCTTCTCGGAAAGAAGCACATTTTCTGCAGTGAAAACGCCTTCCAATTGTGATTTTCACAAAATATCATGGAAAAGAATACTTTGAATGCTTAGTCCCACAAATGTTCGAGCACACAGTGCGTAGACCACACCATGCTTCTCCTCGGAAAGAAGCCCAAAAATGTTCGAGCACACAATGGGTAGACCACACCATTCTTCTTCTCGGAAAGAAGCACATTTTCTGCAGTGAAAACGCTTTCCAATCGTGATTTTCACAAAATATCATGGAAAAGAATACTTTGAATGCTTAGTCCCACAAATGTTCGAGCACACAATGCGTAGACCACACCATGCTTCTTCTCGGAAAGAAGCCCGAATATGTTCGAGCACACAATGGGTAGACCACACCATGCTTCTTCTCGGAAGGAAGCCCATTTTCTGCAGTGCAAACGCTCTCCAATCGTGATTTTCACAAAATATCCATGGAAAAGAATACTTTGAATGCTTAGTCCCTAAGATGTTCGAGCACACGATGGTAGACCACACCATGCTTCTTCCCGGAAGGAAGCCCATTTTCTGCAGTGCAAACGCTCTCCAATCGTGATTTTCACAAAATATCCATGGAAAAGAATACTTTGAATGCTTAGTCCCTAAGATGTTCGAGCACACAGTGCGTAGACCACACCATGCTTCTCCTCGGAAAGAAGCCCAAAAATGTTCGAGCACACAATGGGTAGATCACACCATGCTTCTTCTCGGAAGGAAGCCCATTTTCTGCAGTGAAAACCCTCTCCAATCGTGATTTTCACAAGATATCCATGGAAAAGAATACTTTGAATGCTTAGTCCCAAAGATGTTCGAGCACACGATGGTAGACCACACCATGCTTCTTCTCGGAAAGAAGCCCAAAAATGTTCGAGCACACAATGGGTAGACCACACCATGCTTCTTCTCGGAAGGAAGCCCATTTTCTGCAGTGAAAACGCTCTCCAATCGTGATTTTCACAAAATATTCATGGAAAAGAATACTTTGAATACTTAGTGCCAAAGATGTTCGAGCACCCGATGGTAGACCACACCATGCTTCTTCTCGGAAAGAAGCCCAAAAATTTTCGAGCACACAACGGGTAGATCACACCATGCTTCTTCTCCGAAGGAAGCCCATTTTCTGCAGTGAAAACGATCTCCAATCGTGATTTTCACAAAATATCCATGGAAAAGAATACTTTGAATGCTTAGTCCCAAAGATGTTCGAGCACACGATGGTAGACCACACCATGCTTCTTCTCGGAAAGAAGCCCAAAAATGTTCGAGCACACAATGGGTAGACCACACCATTCTTCTTCTCGGAAAGAAGCACATTTTCTGCAGTGAAAACGCCCTCCAATTGTGATTTTCACAAAATATCATGGAAAAGAATACTTTGAATGCTTAGTCCCACAAATGTTCGAGCACACAGTGCGTAGACCACACCATGCTTCTCCTCGGAAAGAAGCCCAAAAATGTTCGAGCACACAATGGGTAGACCACACCATTCTTCTTCTCGGAAAGAAGCACATTTTCTGCAGTGAAAACGCTTTCCAATCGTGATTTTCACAAAATATCATGGAAAAGAATACTTTGAATGCTTAGTCCCACAAATGTTCGAGCACACAGTGCGTAGACCACACCATGCTTCTTCTCGGAAAGAAGCCCAAAAATGTTCGAGCACACAATGGGTAGATCACACCATGCTTCTTCTCGGAAGGAAGCCCATTTTCTGCAGTGAAAACGCTCTCCAATCGTGATTTTCACAAAATATCCATGGAAAAGAATACTTTGAATGCTTAGTCCCAAAGCTGTTCGAGCACACGATGGTAGACCACACCATGCTTCTTCTCGGAAAGAAGCCCAAAAATGTTCGAGCACACAATGGGTAGATCACACCATGCTTCTTCTTGGAAGGAAGCCCATTTTCTGCAGTGAAAACGCTCTCCAATCGTGATTTTCACAAAATATCATGGAGAAGAATACTTTGAATGCTTAGTCCCACAAATGTTCGAGCACACAGTGCGTAGACCACACCATGCTTCTCCTCGGAAAGAAGCCCAAAAATGTTCGAGCACACAATGGGTAGACCACACCATTCTTCTTCTCGGAAAGAAGCACATTTTCTGCAGTGAAAACGCTTTCCAATCGTGATTTTCACAAAATATCATGGAAAAGAATACTTTGAATGCTTAGTCCCACAAATGTTCGAGCACACAATGCGTAGACCACACCATGCTTCTTCTCGGAAAGAAGCCCGAATATGTTCGAGCACACAATGGGTAGACCACACCATGCTTCTTCTCGGAAGGAAGCCCATTTTCTGCAGTGCAAACGCTCTCCAATCGTGATTTTCACAAAATATCCATGGAAAAGAATACTTTGAATGCTTAGTCCCTAAGATGTTCGAGCACACGATGGTAGACCACACCATGCTTCTTCCCGGAAGGAAGCCCATTTTCTGCAGTGCAAACGCTCTCCAATCGTGATTTTCACAAAATATCCATGGAAAAGAATACTTTGAATGCTTAGTCCCTAAGATGTTCGAGCACACAGTGCGTAGACCACACCATGCTTCTCCTCGGAAAGAAGCCCAAAAATGTTCGAGCACACAATGGGTAGATCACACCATGCTTCTTCTCGGAAGGAAGCCCATTTTCTGCAGTGAAAACCCTCTCCAATCGTGATTTTCACAAGATATCCATGGAAAAGAATACTTTGAATGCTTAGTCCCAAAGATGTTCGAGCACACGATGGTAGACCACACCATGCTTCTTCTCGGAAAGAAGCCCAAAAATGTTCGAGCACACAATGGGTAGACCACACCATGCTTCTTCTCGGAAGGAAGCCCATTTTCTGCAGTGAAAACGCTCTCCAATCGTGATTTTCACAAAATATTCATGGAAAAGAATACTTTGAATACTTAGTGCCAAAGATGTTCGAGCACCCGATGGTAGACCACACCATGCTTCTTCTCGGAAAGAAGCCCAAAAATTTTCGAGCACACAACGGGTAGATCACACCATGCTTCTTCTCCGAAGGAAGCCCATTTTCTGCAGTGAAAACGATCTCCAATCGTGATTTTCACAAAATATCCATGGAAAAGAATACTTTGAATGCTTAGTCCCAAAGATGTTCGAGCACACGATGGTAGACCACACCATGCTTCTTCTCGGAAAGAAGCCCAAAAATGTTCGAGCACACAATGGGTAGACCACACCATTCTTCTTCTCGGAAAGAAGCACATTTTCTGCAGTGAAAACGCTTTCCAATCGTGATTTTCACAAAATATCATGGAAAAGAATACTTTGAATGCTTAGTCCCACAAATGTTCGAGCACACAGTGCGTAGACCACACCATGCTTCTTCTCGGAAAGAAGCCCAAAAATGTTCGAGCACACAATGGGTAGATCACACCATGCTTCTTCTCGGAAGGAAGCCCATTTTCTGCAGTGAAAACGCTCTCCAATCGTGATTTTCACAAAATATCCATGGAAAAGAATACTTTGAATGCTTAGTCCCAAAGCTGTTCGAGCACACGATGGTAGACCACACCATGCTTCTTCTCGGAAAGAAGCCCAAAAATGTTCGAGCACACAATGGGTAGATCACACCATGCTTCTTCTTGGAAGGAAGCCCATTTTCTGCAGTGAAAACGCTCTCCAATCGTGATTTTCACAAAATATCATGGAGAAGAATACTTTGAATGCTTAGTCCCAAAGATGTTCGAGCACACAATGGGTAGACCACACCATGCTTCTTCTCGGAAAGAAGCACATTTTCTGCAGTGAAAACGCCCTCCAATTGTGATTTTCACAAAATATCATGGAAAAGAATACTTTGAATGCTTAGTCCCACAAATGTTCGAGCACACAGTGCGTAGACCACACCATGCTTCTCCTCGGAAAGAAGCCCAAAAATGTTCGAGCACACAATGGGTAGACCACACCATTCTTCTTCTCGGAAAGAAGCACATTTTCTGCAGTGAAAACGATTTCCAATCGTGATTTTCACAAAATATCATGGAAAAGAATACTTTGAATGCTTAGTCCCACAAATGTTCGAGCACACAGTGCGTAGACCACACCATGCTTCTTCTCGGAAAGAAGCCCAAAAATGTTCGAGCACACAATGGGTAGATCACACCATGCTTCTTCTCGGAAGGAAGCCCATTTTCTGCAGTGAAAACGCTCTCCAATCGTGATTTTCACAAAATATCCATGGAAAAGAATACTTTGAATGCTTAGTCCCAAAGCTGTTCGAGCACACGATGGTAGACCACACCATGCTTCTTCTCGGAAAGAAGCCCAAAAATGTTCGAGCACACAATGGGTAGATCACACCATGCTTCTTCTCGGAAGGAAGCCCATTTTCTGCAGTGAAAACGCTCTCCAATCGTGATTTTCACAAAATATCATGGAGAAGAATACTTTGAATGCTTAGTCCCAAAGATGTTCGAACACACAATGGGTAGACCACACCATGCTTCTTCTCGGAAAGAAGCACATTTTCTGTAGTGAAAACGCTCTCCAATCGTGATTTTCGCAAAATATCATGGAAAAGAATACTTTGAATGCTTAGTCCCACAAATGTTCGAGCACACAGTGCGTAGACCACACCATGCTTCTCCTCGGAAAGAAGCCCAAAAATGTTCGAGCACACAATGGGTAGACCACACCATTCTTCTTCGCGGAAAGAAGCACATTTTCTGCAGTGAAAACGCTTTCCAATCGTGATTTTCACAAAATATCATGGAAAAGAATACTTTGAATGCTTAGTCCCACAAATGTTCGAGCACACAGTGCGTAGACCACACCATGCTTCTTCTCGGAAAGAAGCACATTTTCTGTAGTGAAAACGTTCTCCAATCGTGATTTTCGCAAAATATCATGGAAAAGAATACTTTGAAGGCTTAGTCCCTAAGATGTTAGCACACAGTGCGTAGACCACACCGTGCTTCTCCTCGGAAAGAAGCCCAAAAATGTTCGAGCACACAATGGGTAGATCACACCATGCTTCTTCTCGGAAGGAAGCCCATTTTCTGCAGTGAAAACCCTCTCCAATCGTGATTTTCACAAAATATCCATGGAAAAGAATACTTTGAATGCTTAGTCCCAAAGATGTTCGAGCACACAGTGCGTAGACCACACCGTGCTTCTCCTCGGAAAGAAGCCCAAAAATGTTCGAGCACACAATGGGTAGATCACACCATGCTTCTTCTCGGAAGGAAGCCCATTTTCTGCAGTGAAAACCCTCTCCAATCGTGATTTTCACAAAATATCCATGGAAAAGAATACTTTGAATGCTTAGTCCCAAAGATGTTCGAGCACACAGTGCGTAGACCACACCGTGCTTCTCCTCGGAAAGAAGCCCAAAAATGTTCGAGCACACAATGGGTAGAACACACCATGCTTCTTCTCGGAAGGAAGCCCATTTTCTGCAGTGAAAACCCTCTCCAATCGTGATTTTCACAAAATATCCATGGAAAAGAATACTTTGAATGCTTAGTCCCAAAGATGTTCGAGCACACGATGGTAGACCACACCATGCTTCTTCTCGGAAGGAAGCCCAAAAATGTTCGAGCACACAATGGGTAGACCACACCATGCTTCTTCTCGGAAGGAAGCCCATTTTCTGCAGTGAAAACGCTCTCCAATCGTGATTTTCACAAAATATTCATGGAAAAGAATACTTTGAATACTTAGTGCCAAAGATGTTCGAGCACACGATGGTAGACCACACCATGCTTCTTCCCGGAAGGAAGCCCATTTTCTGCAGTGCAAACGCTCTCCAATCGTGATTTTCACAATATATCCATGGAAAAGAATACTTTGAATGCTTAGTCCCTAAGATGTTCGAGCACACAATGGGTAGACCACACCATGCTTCTTCTCGGAAAGAAGCACATTTTCTGTAGTGAAAACGTTCTCCAATCGTGATTTTCGCAAAATATCATGGAAAAGAATACTTTGAAGGCTTAGTCCCTAAGATGTTAGCACACAGTGCGTAGACCACACCGTGCTTCTCCTCGGAAAGAAGCCCAAAAATGTTCGAGCACACAATGGGTAGATCACACCATGCTTCTTCTCGGAAGGAAGCCCATTTTCTGCAGTGAAAACCCTCTCCAATCGTGATTTTCACAAAATATCCATGGAAAAGAATACTTTGAATGCTTAGTCCCAAAGCTGTTCGAGCACACGATAGTAGACCACACCATGCTTCTTCTCGGAAAGAAGCCCAAAAATGTTCGAGCACACAATGGGTAGATCACACCATGCTTCTTCTCGGAAGGAAGCCCATTTTCTGTAGTGAAAACGTTCTCCAATCGTGATTTTCGCAAAATATCATGGAAAAGAATACTTTGAAGGCTTAGTCCCTAAGATGTTAGCACACAGTGCGTAGACCACACCGTGCTTCTTCTCGGAAAGAAGCCCAAAAATGTTCGAGCACACAATGGGTAGATCACACCATGCTTCTTCTCGGAAGGAAGCCCATTTTCTGCAGTGAAAACGCTCTCCAATCGTGATTTTCACAAAATATCCATGGAAAAGAATACTTTGAATGCTTAGTCCCAAAGCTGTTCGAGCACACGATAGTAGACCACACCATGCTTCTTCTCGGAAAGAAGCCCAAAAATGTTCGAGCACACAATGGGTAGATCACACCATGCTTCTTCTCGGAAGGAAGCCCATTTTCTGCAGTGCAAACGCTCTCCAATCGTGATTTTCACAAAATATCCATGGAAAAGAATACTTTGAATGCTTAGTCCCTAAGATGTTCGAGCACACGATGGTAGACCACACCATGCTTCTTCCCGGAAGGAAGCCCATTTTCTGCAGTGCAAACGCTCTCCAATCGTGATTTTCACAAAATATCCATGGAAAAGAATACTTTGAATGCTTAGTCCCTAAGATGTTCGAGCACACAGTGCGTAGACCACACCATGCTTCTCCTCGGAAAGAAGCCCAAAAATGTTCGAGCACACAATGGGTAGATCACACCATGCTTCTTCTCGGAAGGAAGCCCATTTTCTGCAGTGAAAACCCTCTCCAATCGTGATTTTCACAAGATATCCATGGAAAAGAATACTTTGAATGCTTAGTCCCAAAGATGTTCGAGCACACGATGGTAGACCACACCATGCTTCTTCTCGGAAAGAAGCCCAAAAATGTTCGAGCACACAATGGGTAGACCACACCATGCTTCTTCTCGGAAGGAAGCCCATTTTCTGCAGTGAAAACGCTCTCCAATCGTGATTTTCACAAAATATTCATGGAAAAGAATACTTTGAATACTTAGTGCCAAAGATGTTCGAGCACCCGATGGTAGACCACACCATGCTTCTTCTCGGAAAGAAGCCCAAAAATTTTCGAGCACACAACGGGTAGATCACACCATGCTTCTTCTCCGAAGGAAGCCCATTTTCTGCAGTGAAAACGATCTCCAATCGTGATTTTCACAAAATATCCATGGAAAAGAATACTTTGAATGCTTAGTCCCAAAGATGTTCGAGCACACGATGGTAGACCACACCATGCTTCTTCTCGGAAAGAAGCCCAAAAATGTTCGAGCACACAATGGGTAGACCACACCATTCTTCTTCTCGGAAAGAAGCACATTTTCTGCAGTGAAAACGCCCTCCAATTGTGATTTTCACAAAATATCATGGAAAAGAATACTTTGAATGCTTAGTCCCACAAATGTTCGAGCACACAGTGCGTAGACCACACCATGCTTCTCCTCGGAAAGAAGCCCAAAAATGTTCGAGCACACAATGGGTAGACCACACCATTCTTCTTCTCGGAAAGAAGCACATTTTCTGCAGTGAAAACGCTTTCCAATCGTGATTTTCACAAAATATCATGGAAAAGAATACTTTGAATGCTTAGTCCCACAAATGTTCGAGCACACAGTGCGTAGACCACACCATGCTTCTTCTCGGAAAGAAGCCCAAAAATGTTCGAGCACACAATGGGTAGATCACACCATGCTTCTTCTCGGAAGGAAGCCCATTTTCTGCAGTGAAAACGCTCTCCAATCGTGATTTTCACAAAATATCCATGGAAAAGAATACTTTGAATGCTTAGTCCCAAAGCTGTTCGAGCACACGATGGTAGACCACACCATGCTTCTTCTCGGAAAGAAGCCCAAAAATGTTCGAGCACACAATGGGTAGATCACACCATGCTTCTTCTTGGAAGGAAGCCCATTTTCTGCAGTGAAAACGCTCTCCAATCGTGATTTTCACAAAATATCATGGAGAAGAATACTTTGAATGCTTAGTCCCAAAGATGTTCGAGCACACAATGGGTAGACCACACCATGCTTCTTCTCGGAAAGAAGCACATTTTCTGCAGTGAAAACGCCCTCCAATTGTGATTTTCACAAAATATCATGGAAAAGAATACTTTGAATGCTTAGTCCCACAAATGTTCGAGCACACAGTGCGTAGACCACACCATGCTTCTCCTCGGAAAGAAGCCCAAAAATGTTCGAGCACACAATGGGTAGACCACACCATTCTTCTTCTCGGAAAGAAGCACATTTTCTGCAGTGAAAACGATTTCCAATCGTGATTTTCACAAAATATCATGGAAAAGAATACTTTGAATGCTTAGTCCCACAAATGTTCGAGCACACAGTGCGTAGACCACACCATGCTTCTTCTCGGAAAGAAGCCCAAAAATGTTCGAGCACACAATGGGTAGATCACACCATGCTTCTTCTCGGAAGGAAGCCCATTTTCTGCAGTGAAAACGCTCTCCAATCGTGATTTTCACAAAATATCCATGGAAAAGAATACTTTGAATGCTTAGTCCCAAAGCTGTTCGAGCACACGATGGTAGACCACACCATGCTTCTTCTCGGAAAGAAGCCCAAAAATGTTCGAGCACACAATGGGTAGATCACACCATGCTTCTTCTCGGAAGGAAGCCCATTTTCTGCAGTGAAAACGCTCTCCAATCGTGATTTTCACAAAATATCATGGAGAAGAATACTTTGAATGCTTAGTCCCAAAGATGTTCGAGCACACAATGGGTAGACCACACCATGCTTCTTCTCGGAAAGAAGCACATTTTCTGTAGTGAAAACGCTCTCCAATCGTGATTTTCGCAAAATATCATGGAAAAGAATACTTTGAATGCTTAGTCCCACAAATGTTCGAGCACACAGTGCGTAGACCACACCATGCTTCTCCTCGGAAAGAAGCCCAAAAATGTTCGAGCACACAATGGGTAGACCACACCATTCTTCTTCGCGGAAAGAAGCACATTTTCTGCAGTGAAAACGCTTTCCAATCGTGATTTTCACAAAATATCATGGAAAAGAATACTTTGAATGCTTAGTCCCACAAATGTTCGAGCACACAGTGCGTAGACCACACCATGCTTCTTCTCGGAAAGAAGCACATTTTCTGTAGTGAAAACGTTCTCCAATCGTGATTTTCGCAAAATATCATGGAAAAGAATACTTTGAAGGCTTAGTCCCTAAGATGTTAGCACACAGTGCGTAGACCACACCGTGCTTCTCCTCGGAAAGAAGCCCAAAAATGTTCGAGCACACAATGGGTAGATCACACCATGCTTCTTCTCGGAAGGAAGCCCATTTTCTGCAGTGAAAACCCTCTCCAATCGTGATTTTCACAAAATATCCATGGAAAAGAATACTTTGAATGCTTAGTCCCAAAGATGTTCGAGCACACAGTGCGTAGACCACACCGTGCTTCTCCTCGGAAAGAAGCCCAAAAATGTTCGAGCACACAATGGGTAGAACACACCATGCTTCTTCTCGGAAGGAAGCCCATTTTCTGCAGTGAAAACCCTCTCCAATCGTGATTTTCACAAAATATCCATGGAAAAGAATACTTTGAATGCTTAGTCCCAAAGATGTTCGAGCACACGATGGTAGACCACACCATGCTTCTTCTCGGAAGGAAGCCCAAAAATGTTCGAGCACACAATGGGTAGACCACACCATGCTTCTTCTCGGAAGGAAGCCCATTTTCTGCAGTGAAAACGCTCTCCAATCGTGATTTTCACAAAATATTCATGGAAAAGAATACTTTGAATACTTAGTGCCAAAGATGTTCGAGCACACGATGGTAGACCACACCATGCTTCTTCCCGGAAGGAAGCCCATTTTCTGCAGTGCAAACGCTCTCCAATCGTGATTTTCACAATATATCCATGGAAAAGAATACTTTGAATGCTTAGTCCCTAAGATGTTCGAGCACACAATGGGTAGACCACACCATGCTTCTTCTCGGAAAGAAGCACATTTTCTGCAGTGAAAACGCCCTCCAATTGTGATTTTCACAAAATATCATGGAAAAGAATACTTTGAATGCTTAGTCCCACAAATTTTCGAGCACACAGTGCGTAGACCACACCATGCTTCTCCTCGGAAAGAAGCCCAAAAATGTTCGAGCACACAATGGGTAGACCACACCATTCTTCTTCTCGGAAAGAAGCACATTTTCTGCAGTGAAAACGATTTCCAATCGTGATTTTCACAAAATATCATGGAAAAGAATACTTTGAATGCTTAGTCCCACAAATGTTCGAGCACACAGTGCGTAGACCACACCATGCTTCTTCTCGGAAAGAAGCCCAAAAATGTTCGAGCACACAATGGGTAGATCACACCATGCTTCTTCTCGGAAGGAAGCCCATTTTCTGCAGTGAAAACGCTCTCCAATCGTGATTTTCACAAAATATCCATGGAAAAGAATACTTTGAATGCTTAGTCCCAAAGCTGTTCGAGCACACGATGGTAGACCACACCATGCTTCTTCTCGGAAAGAAGCCCAAAAATGTTCGAGCACACAATGGGTAGATCACACCATGCTTCTTCTCGGAAGGAAGCCCATTTTCTGCAGTGAAAACGCTCTCCAATCGTGATTTTCACAAAATATCATGGAGAAGAATACTTTGAATGCTTAGTCCCAAAGATGTTCGAGCACACAATGGGTAGACCACACCATGCTTCTTCTCGGAAAGAAGCACATTTTCTGTAGTGAAAACGCTCTCCAATCGTGATTTTCGCAAAATATCATGGAAAAGAATACTTTGAATGCTTAGTCCCACAAATGTTCGAGCACACAGTGCGTAGACCACACCATGCTTCTCCTCGGAAAGAAGCCCAAAAATGTTCGAGCACACAATGGGTAGACCACACCATTCTTCTTCGCGGAAAGAAGCACATTTTCTGCAGTGAAAACGCTTTCCAATCGTGATTTTCACAAAATATCATGGAAAAGAATACTTTGAATGCTTAGTCCCACAAATGTTCGAGCACACAGTGCGTAGACCACACCATGCTTCTTCTCGGAAAGAAGCACATTTTCTGTAGTGAAAACGTTCTCCAATCGTGATTTTCGCAAAATATCATGGAAAAGAATACTTTGAAGGCTTAGTCCCTAAGATGTTAGCACACAGTGCGTAGACCACACCGTGCTTCTCCTCGGAAAGAAGCCCAAAAATGTTCGAGCACACAATGGGTAGATCACACCATGCTTCTTCTCGGAAGGAAGCCCATTTTCTGCAGTGAAAACCCTCTCCAATCGTGATTTTCACAAAATATCCATGGAAAAGAATACTTTGAATGCTTAGTCCCAAAGATGTTCGAGCACACAGTGCGTAGACCACACCGTGCTTCTCCTCGGAAAGAAGCCCAAAAATGTTCGAGCACACAATGGGTAGAACACACCATGCTTCTTCTCGGAAGGAAGCCCATTTTCTGCAGTGAAAACCCTCTCCAATCGTGATTTTCACAAAATATCCATGGAAAAGAATACTTTGAATGCTTAGTCCCAAAGATGTTCGAGCACACGATGGTAGACCACACCATGCTTCTTCTCGGAAGGAAGCCCAAAAATGTTCGAGCACACAATGGGTAGACCACACCATGCTTCTTCTCGGAAGAAAGCCCATTTTCTGCAGTGAAAACGCTCTCCAATCGTGATTTTCACAAAATATTCATGGAAAAGAATACTTTGAATACTTAGTGCCAAAGATGTTCGAGCACACGATGGTAGACCACACCATGCTTCTTCCCGGAAGGAAGCCCATTTTCTGCAGTGCAAACGCTCTCCAATCGTGATTTTCACAATATATCCATGGAAAAGAATACTTTGAATGCTTAGTCCCTAAGATGTTCGAGCACACAATGGGTAGACCACACCATGCTTCTTCTCGGAAAGAAGCCCAAAAATGTTCGAGCACACAATGGGTAGATCACACCATGCTTCTTCTCGGAAGGAAGCCCATTTTCTGTAGTGAAAACGTTCTCCAATCGTGATTTTCGCAAAATATCATGGAAAAGAATACTTTGAATGCTTAGTCCCAAAGATGTTCGAGCACACAGTGCGTAGACCACACCGTGCTTCTCCTCGGAAAGAAGCCCAAAAATGTTCGAGCACACAATGGGTAGAACACACCATGCTTCTTCTCGGAAGGAAGCCCATTTTCTGCAGTGAAAACCCTCTCCAATCGTGATTTTCACAAAATATCCATGGAAAAGAATACTTTGAATGCTTAGTCCCAAAGATGTTCGAGCACACGATGGTAGACCACACCATGCTTCTTCTCGGAAGGAAGCCCAAAAATGTTCGAGCACACAATGGGTAGACCACACCATGCTTCTTCTCGGAAGAAAGCCCATTTTCTGCAGTGAAAACGCTCTCCAATCGTGATTTTCACAAAATATTCATGGAAAAGAATACTTTGAATACTTAGTGCCAAAGATGTTCGAGCACACGATGGTAGACCACACCATGCTTCTTCCCGGAAGGAAGCCCATTTTCTGTAGTGAAAACGTTCTCCAATCGTGATTTTCGCAAAATATCATGGAAAAGAATACTTTGAAGGCTTAGTCCCTAAGATGTTAGCACACAGTGCGTAGACCACACCGTGCTTCTCCTCGGAAAGAAGCCCAAAAATGTTCGAGCACACAATGGGTAGATCACACCATGCTTCTTCTCGGAAGGAAGCCCATTTTCTGCAGTGAAAACCCTCTCCAATCGTGATTTTCACAAAATATCCATGGAAAAGAATACTTTGAATGCTTAGTCCCAAAGCTGTTCGAGCACACGATAGTAGACCACACCATGCTTCTTCTCGGAAAGAAGCCCAAAAATGTTCGAGCACACAATGGGTAGATCACACCATGCTTCTTCTCGGAAGGAAGCCCATTTTCTGTAGTGAAAACGTTCTCCAATCGTGATTTTCGCAAAATATCATGGAAAAGAATACTTTGAAGGCTTAGTCCCTAAGATGTTAGCACACAGTGCGTAGACCACACCGTGCTTCTTCTCGGAAAGAAGCCCAAAAATGTTCGAGGGGTAGATCACACCATGCTTCTTCTCGGAAGGAAGCCCATTTTCTGCAGTGAAAACGCTCTCCAATCGTGATTTTCACAAAATATCCATGGAAAAGAATACTTTGAATGCTTAGTCCCAAAGCTGTTCGAGCACACGATAGTAGACCACACCATGCTTCTTCTCGGAAAGAAGCCCAAAAATGTTCGAGCACACAATGGGTAGATCACACCATGCTTCTTCTCGGAAAGAAGCCCATTTTCTGCAGTGAAAACGCTCTCCAATCGTGATTTTCACAAAATATCATGGAGAAGAATACTTTGAATGCTTAGTCCCAAAGATGTTCGAGCACACAATGGGTAGACCACACCATGCTTCTTCTCGGAAAGAAGCACATTTTCTGTAGTGAAAACGTTCTCCAATCGTGATTTTCGCAAAATATCATGGAAAAGAATACTTTGAAGGCTTAGTCCCTAAGATGTTAGCACACAGTGCGTAGACCACACCGTGCTTCTCCTCGGAAAGAAGCCCAAAAATGTTCGAGCACACAATGGGTAGATCACACCATGCTTCTTCTCGGAAGGAAGCCCATTTTCTGCAGTGAAAACCCTCTCCAATCGTGATTTTCACAAAATATCCATGGAAAAGAATACTTTGAATGCTTAGTCCCAAAGATGTTCGAGCACACAGTGCGTAGACCACACCGTGCTTCTCCTCGGAAAGAAGCCCAAAAATGTTCGAGCACACAATGGGTAGAACACACCATTCTTCTCGGAAGGAAGCCCATTTTCTGCAGTGAAAACCCTCTCCAATCGTGATTTTCACAAAATATCCATGGAAAAGAATACTTTGAATGCTTAGTCCCAAAGATGTTCGAGCACACGATGGTAGACCACACCATGCTTCTTCTCGGAAGGAAGCCCAAAAATGTTCGAGCACACAATGGGTAGACCACACCATGCTTCTTCTCGGAAGGAAGCCCATTTTCTGCAGTGAAAACGCTCTCCAATCGTGATTTTCACAAAATATTCATGGAAAAGAATACTTTGAATACTTAGTGCCAAAGATGTTCGAGCACACGATGGTAGACCACACCATGCTTCTTCCCGGAAGGAAGCCCATTTTCTGCAGTGCAAACGCTCTCCAATCGTGATTTTCACAATATATCCATGGAAAAGAATACTTTGAATGCTTAGTCCCTAAGATGTTCGAGCACACAGTGCGTAGACCACACCATGCTTCTCCTCGGAAAGAATCCCAAAAATGTTCGAGCACACAATGGGTAGATCACACCATGTTTCTTCTCGGAAGGAAGCCCATTTTCTGCAGTGAAAACGCTCTCAAATCGTGATTTTCACAAAATATTCATGGAAAAGAATACTTTGAATACTTAGTGCCAAAGATGTTCGAGCACACGATGGTAGACCACACCATGCTTCTTCTCGGAAAGAAGCCCAAAAATGTTCGAGCACACAACGGGTAGATCACACCATGCTTCTTCTCGGAAGGAAGCCCATTTTCTGCAGTGAAAACGATCTCCAATCGTGATTTTCACAAAATATCATGGAAAAGAATACTTTGAATGCTTAGTCCCACAAATGTTCGAGCACACAGTGCGTAGACCACACCATGCTTCTTCTCGGAAAGAAGCACATTTTCTGTAGTGAAAACGTTCTCCAATCGTGATTTTCGCAAAATATCATGGAAAAGAATACTTTGAAGGCTTAGTCCCTAAGATGTTAGCACACAGTGCGTAGACCACACCGTGCTTCTCCTCGGAAAGAAGCCCAAAAATGTTCGAGCACACAATGGGTAGATCACACCATGCTTCTTCTCGGAAGGAAGCCCATTTTCTGCAGTGAAAACCCTCTCCAATCGTGATTTTCACAAAATATCCATGGAAAAGAATACTTTGAATGCTTAGTCCCAAAGATGTTCGAGCACACAGTGCGTAGACCACACCGTGCTTCTCCTCGGAAAGAAGCCCAAAAATGTTCGAGCACACAATGGGTAGAACACACCATGCTTCTTCTCGGAAGGAAGCCCATTTTCTGCAGTGAAAACCCTCTCCAATCGTGATTTTCACAAAATATCCATGGAAAAGAATACTTTGAATGCTTAGTCCCAAAGATGTTCGAGCACACGATGGTAGACCACACCATGCTTCTTCTCGGAAGGAAGCCCAAAAATGTTCGAGCACACAATGGGTAGACCACACCATGCTTCTTCTCGGAAGAAAGCCCATTTTCTGCAGTGAAAACGCTCTCCAATCGTGATTTTCACAAAATATTCATGGAAAAGAATACTTTGAATACTTAGTGCCAAAGATGTTCGAGCACACGATGGTAGACCACACCATGCTTCTTCCCGGAAGGAAGCCCATTTTCTGCAGTGCAAACGCTCTCCAATCGTGATTTTCACAATATATCCATGGAAAAGAATACTTTGAATGCTTAGTCCCTAAGATGTTCGAGCACACAATGGGTAGACCACACCATGCTTCTTCTCGGAAAGAAGCACATTTTCTGTAGTGAAAACGTTCTCCAATCGTGATTTTCGCAAAATATCATGGAAAAGAATACTTTGAAGGCTTAGTCCCTAAGATGTTAGCACACAGTGCGTAGACCACACCGTGCTTCTCCTCGGAAAGAAGCCCAAAAATGTTCGAGCACACAATGGGTAGATCACACCATGCTTCTTCTCGGAAGGAAGCCCATTTTCTGCAGTGAAAACCCTCTCCAATCGTGATTTTCACAAAATATCCATGGAAAAGAATACTTTGAATGCTTAGTCCCAAAGCTGTTCGAGCACACGATAGTAGACCACACCATGCTTCTTCTCGGAAAGAAGCCCAAAAATGTTCGAGCACACAATGGGTAGATCACACCATGCTTCTTCTCGGAAGGAAGCCCATTTTCTGTAGTGAAAACGTTCTCCAATCGTGATTTTCGCAAAATATCATGGAAAAGAATACTTTGAAGGCTTAGTCCCTAAGATGTTAGCACACAGTGCGTAGACCACACCGTGCTTCTTCTCGGAAAGAAGCCCAAAAATGTTCGAGGGGTAGATCACACCATGCTTCTTCTCGGAAGGAAGCCCATTTTCTGCAGTGAAAACGCTCTCCAATCGTGATTTTCACAAAATATCCATGGAAAAGAATACTTTGAATGCTTAGTCCCAAAGCTGTTCGAGCACACGATAGTAGACCACACCATGCTTCTTCTCGGAAAGAAGCCCAAAAATGTTCGAGCACACAATGGGTAGATCACACCATGCTTCTTCTCGGAAAGAAGCCCATTTTCTGCAGTGAAAACGCTCTCCAATCGTGATTTTCACAAAATATCATGGAGAAGAATACTTTGAATGCTTAGTCCCAAAGATGTTCGAGCACACAATGGGTAGACCACACCATGCTTCTTCTCGGAAAGAAGCACATTTTCTGTAGTGAAAACGTTCTCCAATCGTGATTTTCGCAAAATATCATGGAAAAGAATACTTTGAAGGCTTAGTCCCTAAGATGTTAGCACACAGTGCGTAGACCACACCGTGCTTCTCCTCGGAAAGAAGCCCAAAAATGTTCGAGCACACAATGGGTAGATCACACCATGCTTCTTCTCGGAAGGAAGCCCATTTTCTGCAGTGAAAACCCTCTCCAATCGTGATTTTCACAAAATATCCATGGAAAAGAATACTTTGAATGCTTAGTCCCAAAGATGTTCGAGCACACAGTGCGTAGACCACACCGTGCTTCTCCTCGGAAAGAAGCCCAAAAATGTTCGAGCACACAATGGGTAGAACACACCATTCTTCTCGGAAGGAAGCCCATTTTCTGCAGTGAAAACCCTCTCCAATCGTGATTTTCACAAAATATCCATGGAAAAGAATACTTTGAATGCTTAGTCCCAAAGATGTTCGAGCACACGATGGTAGACCACACCATGCTTCTTCTCGGAAGGAAGCCCAAAAATGTTCGAGCACACAATGGGTAGACCACACCATGCTTCTTCTCGGAAGGAAGCCCATTTTCTGCAGTGAAAACGCTCTCCAATCGTGATTTTCACAAAATATTCATGGAAAAGAATACTTTGAATACTTAGTGCCAAAGATGTTCGAGCACACGATGGTAGACCACACCATGCTTCTTCCCGGAAGGAAGCCCATTTTCTGCAGTGCAAACGCTCTCCAATCGTGATTTTCACAATATATCCATGGAAAAGAATACTTTGAATGCTTAGTCCCTAAGATGTTCGAGCACACAGTGCGTAGACCACACCATGCTTCTCCTCGGAAAGAATCCCAAAAATGTTCGAGCACACAATGGGTAGATCACACCATGTTTCTTCTCGGAAGGAAGCCCATTTTCTGCAGTGAAAACGCTCTCAAATCGTGATTTTCACAAAATATTCATGGAAAAGAATACTTTGAATACTTAGTGCCAAAGATGTTCGAGCACACGATGGTAGACCACACCATGCTTCTTCTCGGAAAGAAGCCCAAAAATGTTCGAGCACACAACGGGTAGATCACACCATGCTTCTTCTCGGAAGGAAGCCCATTTTCTGCAGTGAAAACGATCTCCAATCGTGATTTTCACAAAATATCCATGGAAAAGAATACTTTGAATGCTTAGTCCCTAAGATGTTCGAGCACACAGTGCGTAGACCACACCGTGCTTCTCCTCGGAAAGAAGCCCAAAAATGTTCGAGCACACAATGGGTAGATCACACCAAGCTTCTTCTCGGAAGGAAGCCCATTTTCTGCAGTGAAAACCTTCTCCAATCGTGATTTTCACAAAATATCCATGGAAAAGAATACTTTGAATACTTAGTGCCAAAGATGTTCGAGCACACGATGGTAGACCACACCATGCTTCTTCTTGGAAGGAAGCCCATTTTCTGCAGTGCAAACGCTCTCCAATCGTGATTTTCACAATATATCCATGGAAAAGAATACTTTGAATGCTTAGTCCCTAAGATGTTCGAGCACACAGTGCGTAGACCACAACATGCTTCTCCTCGGAAAGAAGCCCAAAAATGTTCGAGCACACAATGGGTAGACCACACCATGCTTCTTCTCGGAAGGAAGCCCATTTTCTGCAGTGAAAACGCTCTCCAATCGTGATTTTCACAAAATATTCATGGAAAAGAATACTTTGAATACTTAGTGCCAAAGATGTTCGAGCACACGATGGTAGACCACACCATGCTTCTTCTCGGAAAGAAGCCCAAAAATGTTCGAGCACACAACGGGTAGATCACACCATGCTTCTTCTCGGAAGGAAGCCCATTTTCTGCAGTGAAAACGATCTCCAATCGTGATTTTCACAAAATATCCATGGAAAAGAATACTTTGAATGCTTAGTCCCTAAGATGTTCGAGCACACAGTGCGTAGACCACACCGTGCTTCTCCTCGGAAAGAAGCCCAAAAATGTTCGAGCACACAATGGGTAGATCACACCATGCTTCTTCTCGGAAGGAAGCCCATTTTCTGCAGTGAAAACGATCTCCAATCGTGATTTTCACAAAATATCCATGGAAAAGAATACTTTGAATGCTTAGTCCCTAAGATGTTCGAGCACACAGTGCGTAGACCACACCGTGCTTCTCCTCGGAAAGAAGCCCAAAAATGTTCGAGCACACAATGGGTAGATCACACCAAGCTTCTTCTCGGAAGGAAGCCCATTTTCTGCAGTGAAAACCTTCTCCAATCGTGATTTTCACAAAATATCCATGGAAAAGAATACTTTGAATACTTAGTGCCAAAGATGTTCGAGCACACGATGGTAGACCACACCATGCTTCTTCTTGGAAGGAAGCCCATTTTCTGCAGTGCAAACGCTCTCCAATCGTGATTTTCACAATATATCCATGGAAAAGAATACTTTGAATGCTTAGTCCCTAAGATGTTCGAGCACACAGTGCGTAGACCACAACATGCTTCTCCTCGGAAAGAAGCCCAAAAATGTTCGAGCACACAATGGGTAGACCACACCATGCTTCTTCTCGGAAGGAAGCCCATTTTCTGCAGTGAAAACGCTCTCCAATCGTGATTTTCACAAAATATTCATGGAAAAGAATACTTTGAATACTTAGTGCCAAAGATGTTCGAGCACACGATGGTAGACCACACCATGCTTCTTCTCGGAAAGAAGCCCAAAAATGTTCGAGCACACAACGGGTAGATCACACCATGCTTCTTCTCGGAAGGAAGCCCATTTTCTGCAGTGAAAACGATCTCCAATCGTGATTTTCACAAAATATCCATGGAAAAGAATACTTTGAATGCTTAGTCCCTAAGATGTTCGAGCACACAGTGCGTAGACCACACCGTGCTTCTCCTCGGAAAGAAGCCCAAAAATGTTCGAGCACACAATGGGTAGATCACACCATGCTTCTTCTCGGAAGGAAGCCCATTTTCTGCAGTGAAAACGATCTCCAATCGTGATTTTCACAAAATATCCATGGAAAAGAATACTTTGAATGCTTAGTCCCTAAGATGTTCGAGCACACAGTGCGTAGACCACACCGTGCTTCTCCTCGGAAAGAAGCCCAAAAATGTTCGAGCACACAATGGGTAGATCACACCATGCTTCTTCTCGGAAGGAAGCCCATTTTCTGTAGTGAAAACCTTCTCCAATCGTGATTTTCACAAAATATCCATGGAAAAGAATACTTTGAATGCTTAGTCCCTAAGATGTTCGAGCACACAGTGCGTAGACCACACCGTGCTTCTCCTCGGAAAGAAGCCCAAAAATGTTCGAGCACACAATGGGTAGACCACACCATGCTTCTTCTCGGAAGGAAGCCCATTTTCTGCAGTGAAAACGCTCTCCAATCGTGATTTTCACAAAATATTCATGGAAAAGAATACTTTGAATACTTAGTGCCAAAGATGTTCGAGCACACGATGGTAGACCACACCATGCTTCTTCTCGGAAAGAAGCCCAAAAATGTTCGAGCACACAACGGGTAGATCACACCATGCTTCTTCTCGGAAGGAAGCCCATTTTCTGCAGTGAAAACGATCTCCAATCGTGATTTTCACAAAATATCCATGGAAAAGAATACTTTGAATGCTTAGTCCCTAAGATGTTCGAGCACACAGTGCGTAGACCACACCGTGCTTCTCCTCGGAAAGAAGCCCAAAAATGTTCGAGCACACAATGGGTAGATCACACCATGCTTCTTCTCGGAAGGAAGCCCATTTTCTGTAGTGAAAACCTTCTCCAATCGTGATTTTCACAAAATATCCATGGAAAAGAATACTTTGAATACTTAGTGCCAAAGATGTTCGAGCACACGATGGTAGACCACACCATGCTTCTTCTTGGAAGGAAGCCCATTTTCTGCAGTGCAAACGCTCTCCAATCGTGATTTTCACAATATATCCATGGAAAAGAATACTTTGAATGCTTAGTCCCTAAGATGTTCGAGCACACGATGGTAGACCACACCATGCTTCTTCTCGGAAAGAAGCCCAAAAATGTTCGAGCACACAACGGGTAGATCACACCATGCTTCTTCTCGGAAGGAAGCCCATTTTCTGCAGTGAAAACGATCTCCAATCGTGATTTTCACAAAATATCCATGGAAAAGAATACTTTGAATGCTTAGTCCCTAAGATGTTCGAGCACACAGTGCGTAGACCACACCGTGCTTCTCCTCGGAAAGAAGCCCAAAAATGTTCGAGCACACAATGGGTAGATCACACCATGCTTCTTCTCGGAAGGAAGCCCATTTTCTGCAGTGAAAACCCTCTCCAATCGTGATTTTCACAAAATATCCATGGAAAAGAATACTTTGAATGCTTAGTCCCAAAGATGTTCGAGCACACGATGGTAGACCACACCATGCTTCTTCCCGGAAGGAAGCCCATTTTCTGCAGTGCAAACGCTCTCCAATCGTGATTTTCACAATATATCCATGGAAAAGAATACTTTGAATGCTTAGTCCCTAAGATGTTCGAGCACACAGTGCGTAGACCACACCATGCTTCTCCTCGGAAAGAATCCCAAAAATTTTCGAGCACACAATGGGTAGATCACACCATGCTTCTTCTCGGAAGGAAGCCCATTTTCTGCAGTGAAAACCCTCTCCAATCGTGATTTTCACAAAATATCCATGGAAAAGAGTACTTTGAATGCTTAGTCCCAAAGATGTTCGAGCACACGATGGTAGACCACACCATGCTTCTTCTCGGAAAGAAGCCCAAAAATGTTCGAGCACACAATGGGTAGACCACACCATGCTTCTTCTCGGAAGGAAGCCCATTTTCTGCAGTGAAAACGCTCTCCAATCGTGATTTTCACAAAATATTCATGGAAAAGAATACTTTGAATACTTAGTGCCAAAGATGTTCGAGCACACGATGGTAGACCACACCATGCTTCTTCTCGGAAAGAAGCCCAAAAATGTTCGAGCACACAACGGGTAGATCACACCATGCTTCTTCTCGGAAGGAAGCCCATTTTCTGCAGTGAAAACGATCTCCAATCGTGATTTTCACAAAATATCCATAAAAAAGAATACTTTGAATGCTTAGTCCCTAAGATGTTCGAGCACACAGTGCGTAGACCACACCGTGCTTCTCCTCGGAAAGAAGCCCAAAAATGTTCGAGCACACAATGGGTAGATCACACCATGCTTCTTCTCGGAAGGAAGCCCATTTTCTGTAGTGAAAACCTTCTCCAATCGTGATTTTCACAAAATATCCATGGAAAAGAATACTTTGAATACTTAGTGCCAAAGATGTTCGAGCACACGATGGTAGACCACACCATGCTTCTTCTTGGAAGGAAGCCCATTTTCTGCAGTGCAAACGCTCTCCAATCGTGATTTTCACAATATATCCATGGAAAAGAATACTTTGAATGCTTAGTCCCTAAGATGTTCGAGCACACGATGGTAGACCACACCATGCTTCTTCTCGGAAAGAAGCCCAAAAATGTTCGAGCACACAACGGGTAGATCACACCATGCTTCTTCTCGGAAGGAAGCCCATTTTCTGCAGTGAAAACGATCTCCAATCGTGATTTTCACAAAATATCCATGGAAAAGAATACTTTGAATGCTTAGTCCCTAAGATGTTCGAGCACACAGTGCGTAGACCACACCGTGCTTCTCCTCGGAAAGAAGCCCAAAAATGTTCGAGCACACAATGGGTAGATCACACCACGCTTCTTCTCGGAAGGAAGCCCATTTTCTGCAGTGAAAACCCTCTCCAATCGTGATTTTCACAAAATATCCATGGAAAAGAATACTTTGAATGCTTAGTCCCAAAGATGTTCGAGCACACGATGGTAGACCACACCATGCTTCTTCCCGGAAGGAAGCCCATTTTCTGCAGTGCAAACGCTCTCCAATCGTGATTTTCACAATATATCCATGGAAAAGAATACTTTGAATGCTTAGTCCCTAAGATGTTCGAGCACACAGTGCGTAGACCACACCGTGCTTCTCCTCGGAAAGAAGCCCAAAAATGTTCGAGCACACAATGGGTAGATCACACCATGCTTCTTCTCGGAAGGAAGCCCATTTTCTGCAGTGAAAACCTTCTCCAATCGTGATTTTCACAAAATATCCATGGAAAAGAATACTTTGAATAGATGTTCGAGCACACGATGGTAGACCACACCATGCTTCTTCTTGGAAGGAAGCCCATTTTCTGCAGTGCAAACGCTCTCCAATCGTGATTTTCACAATATATCCATGGAAAAGAATACTTTGAATGCTTAGTCCCTAAGATGTTCGAGCACACAGTGCGTAGACCACAACATGCTTCTCCTCGGAAAGAAGCCCAAAAATGTTCGAGCACACAACGGGTAGATCACACCATGCTTCTTCTCGAAAGGGAGCCCATTTTCTGCAGTGAAAACGCTCTCCAATCGTGATTTTCACAAAATTTTTGTGGAAAAGAATACTTTGAATGCTTAGTCCCAAAGATGTTCGAGCACACAATCTGTAGACCACACCATGTTTCTTCTCGGAAAGAAGCCCAAAGCTGTTCGAGCACACGATGGTAGACCACACCATGCTTCTTCACGGAAAGAAGCCCAAAAATGTTCGAGCACACATGGGTAGACCACACCATGCTTCTTCTTGAAAGGGCCCATGATTGCAGTGAAAACGCTCTCAATCGTGATTTTCACAAAATATCCATGGAAAAGAATACTTTGAATGCTTAGTCCCAAAGCTGTTCGAGCACACGATGGTAGTCCACACCATGCTTCAAGAGTTCTTCTCGGAAAGAAGCACATTTTCTGCAGTGAAAACGCTTTCCAATCGTGATTTTCACAAAATATCATGGAAAAGAATACTTTGAATGCTTAGTCCCACAAACGTTCGAGCACACAGTGCGTAGACCACACCATGCTTCTTCTCGGAAAAAAGCCCAAAAATGTTCAAGCACACAATGGGTAGACCACACCATGCTTCTCCTCGGAAAGTAGCCCAAAAATGTTCGAGCACACAATGGGTAGATCACACCATGCTTCTTCTCGGAAAGAAGCACATTTTCTGCAGTGAAAACGCTCTCCAATCGTGATTTTCACAAAATATTCATGGAAAAGAATACTTTGAATACTTAGTGCCAAAGATGTTCGAGCACACGATGGTAGACCACACCATGCTTCTTCTCGGAAAGAAGCCCAAAAATGTTCGAGCACACAACGGGTAGATCACACCATGCTTCTTCTCGGAAAGAAGCACATTTTCTGCAGTGAAAACGCCCTCCAATTGTGATTTTCACAAACAAAATATCATGGAAAAGAATACTTTGAATGCTTAGTCCCACAAATGTTCGAGCACACAGTGCGTAGATCACACCATGCTTCTTCTCGGAAAGAAGCACATTTTCTGCAGTGAAAACGCTCTCAATCGTGATTTTCACAAAATATCCATGGAAAAGAATACTTTGAATGCTTAGTCCCAAAGCTGTTCGAGCACACGATGGTAGTCCACACCATGCTTCAAGAGTTCTTCTCGGAAAGAAGCACATTTTCTGCAGTGAAAACGCTTTCCAATCGTGATTTTCACAAAATATCATGGAAAAGAATACTTTGAATGCTTAGTCCCACAAACGTTCGAGCACACAGTGCGTAGACCACACCATGCTTCTTCTCGGAAAGAAGCCCAAAAATGTTCGAGCACACAATGGGTAGATCACACCATGCTTCTTCTCGGAAGGAAGCCCATTTTCTGCAGTGAAAACGCTCTCCAATCGTGATTTTCACAAAATATCCATGGAAAAGAATACTTTGAATGCTTAGTCCCAAAGCTGTTCGAGCACACGATGGTAGACCACACCATGCTTCTTCTCGGAAAAAAGCCCAAAAATGTTCGAGCACACAATGGGTAGACCACACCATTCTTCTTCTCGGAAAGAAGCACATTTTCTGCAGTGAAAACGCTTTCCAATCGTGATTTTCACAAAATATCATGGAAAAGAATACTTTGAATGCTTAGTCCCACAAATGTTCGAGCACACAGTGCGTAGACCACACCATGCTTCTCCTCGGAAAGTAGCCCAAAAATGTTCGAGCACACATGGGTAGACCACACCATGCTTCTTCTTGAAAGGGCCCATGATTGCAGTGAAAACGCTCTCAATCGTGATTTTCACAAAATATCCATGGAAAAGAATACTTTGAATGCTTAGTCCCAAAGCTGTTCGAGCACACGATGGTAGTCCACACCATGCTTCAAGAGTTCTTCTCGGAAAGAAGCACATTTTCTGCAGTGAAAACGCTTTCCAATCGTGATTTTCACAAAATATCATGGAAAAGAATACTTTGAATGCTTAGTCCCACAAACGTTCGAGCACACAGTGCGTAGACCACACCATGCTTCTTCTCGGAAAAAAGCCCAAAAATGTTCAAGCACACAATGGGTAGACCACACCATGCTTCTTCTCGGAAAGAAGCACATTTTCTGCAGTGAAAACGCTCTCCAATCGTGATTTTCACAAAATATTCATGGAAAAGAATACTTTGAATACTTAGTGCCAAAGATGTTCGAGCACACGATGGTAGACCACACCATGCTTCTTCTCGGAAAGAAGCCCAAAAATGTTCGAGCACACAACGGGTAGATCACACCATGCTTCTTCTCGGAAAGAAGCACATTTTCTGCAGTGCAAACGCTCTCCAATCGTGATTTTCACAATATATCCATGGAAAAGAATACTTTGAATGCTTAGTCCCTAAGATGTTCGAGCACACAGTGCGTAGACCACAACATGCTTCTCCTCGGAAAGAAGCCCAAAAATGTTCGAGCACACAACGGGTAGATCACACCATGCTTCTTCTCGAAAGGGAGCCCATTTTCTGCAGTGAAAACGCTCTCCAATCGTGATTTTCACAAAATTTTTGTGGAAAAGAATACTTTGAATGCTTAGTCCCAAAGATGTTCGAGCACACAATCTGTAGACCACACCATGTTTCTTCTCGGAAAGAAGCCCAAAGCTGTTCGAGCACACGATGGTAGACCACACCATGCTTCTTCACGGAAAGAAGCCCAAAAATGTTCGAGCACACATGGGTAGACCACACCATGCTTCTTCTTGAAAGGGCCCATGATTGCAGTGAAAACGCTCTCAATCGTGATTTTCACAAAATATCCATGGAAAAGAATACTTTGAATGCTTAGTCCCAAAGCTGTTCGAGCACACGATGGTAGTCCACACCATGCTTCAAGAGTTCTTCTCGGAAAGAAGCACATTTTCTGCAGTGAAAACGCTTTCCAATCGTGATTTTCACAAAATATCATGGAAAAGAATACTTTGAATGCTTAGTCCCACAAACGTTCGAGCACACAGTGCGTAGACCACACCATGCTTCTTCTCGGAAAAAAGCCCAAAAATGTTCAAGCACACAATGGGTAGACCACACCATGCTTCTCCTCGGAAAGTAGCCCAAAAATGTTCGAGCACACAATGGGTAGATCACACCATGCTTCTTCTCGGAAAGAAGCACATTTTCTGCAGTGAAAACGCTCTCCAATCGTGATTTTCACAAAATATTCATGGAAAAGAATACTTTGAATACTTAGTGCCAAAGATGTTCGAGCACACGATGGTAGACCACACCATGCTTCTTCTCGGAAAGAAGCCCAAAAATGTTCGAGCACACAACGGGTAGATCACACCATGCTTCTTCTCGGAAAGAAGCACATTTTCTGCAGTGAAAACGCCCTCCAATTGTGATTTTCACAAACAAAATATCATGGAAAAGAATACTTTGAATGCTTAGTCCCACAAATGTTCGAGCACACAGTGCGTAGATCACACCATGCTTCTTCTCGGAAAGAAGCACATTTTCTGCAGTGAAAACGCTCTCAATCGTGATTTTCACAAAATATCCATGGAAAAGAATACTTTGAATGCTTAGTCCCAAAGCTGTTCGAGCACACGATGGTAGTCCACACCATGCTTCAAGAGTTCTTCTCGGAAAGAAGCACATTTTCTGCAGTGAAAACGCTTTCCAATCGTGATTTTCACAAAATATCATGGAAAAGAATACTTTGAATGCTTAGTCCCACAAACGTTCGAGCACACAGTGCGTAGACCACACCATGCTTCTTCTCGGAAAGAAGCCCAAAAATGTTCGAGCACACAATGGGTAGATCACACCATGCTTCTTCTCGGAAGGAAGCCCATTTTCTGCAGTGAAAACGCTCTCCAATCGTGATTTTCACAAAATATCCATGGAAAAGAATACTTTGAATGCTTAGTCCCAAAGCTGTTCGAGCACACGATGGTAGACCACACCATGCTTCTTCTCGGAAAAAAGCCCAAAAATGTTCGAGCACACAATGGGTAGACCACACCATTCTTCTTCTCGGAAAGAAGCACATTTTCTGCAGTGAAAACGCTTTCCAATCGTGATTTTCACAAAATATCATGGAAAAGAATACTTTGAATGCTTAGTCCCACAAATGTTCGAGCACACAGTGCGTAGACCACACCATGCTTCTCCTCGGAAAGTAGCCCAAAAATGTTCGAGCACACATGGGTAGACCACACCATGCTTCTTCTTGAAAGGGCCCATGATTGCAGTGAAAACGCTCTCAATCGTGATTTTCACAAAATATCCATGGAAAAGAATACTTTGAATGCTTAGTCCCAAAGCTGTTCGAGCACACGATGGTAGTCCACACCATGCTTCAAGAGTTCTTCTCGGAAAGAAGCACATTTTCTGCAGTGAAAACGCTTTCCAATCGTGATTTTCACAAAATATCATGGAAAAGAATACTTTGAATGCTTAGTCCCACAAACGTTCGAGCACACAGTGCGTAGACCACACCATGCTTCTTCTCGGAAAAAAGCCCAAAAATGTTCAAGCACACAATGGGTAGACCACACCATGCTTCTTCTCGGAAAGAAGCACATTTTCTGCAGTGAAAACGCTCTCCAATCGTGATTTTCACAAAATATTCATGGAAAAGAATACTTTGAATACTTAGTGCCAAAGATGTTCGAGCACACGATGGTAGACCACACCATGCTTCTTCTCGGAAAGAAGCCCAAAAATGTTCGAGCACACAACGGGTAGATCACACCATGCTTCTTCTCGGAAAGAAGCACATTTTCTGCAGTGAAAACGCCCTCCAATTGTGATTTTCACAAACAAAATATCATGGAAAAGAATACTTTGAATGCTTAGTCCCACAAATGTTCGAGCACACAGTGCGTAGATCACACCATGCTTCTTCTCGGAAAGAAGCACATTTTCTGCAGTGAAAACGCTCTCAATCGTGATTTTCACAAAATATCCATGGAAAAGAATACTTTGAATGCTTAGTCCCAAAGCTGTTCGAGCACACGATGGTAGTCCACACCATGCTTCAAGAGTTCTTCTCGGAAAGAAGCACATTTTCTGCAGTGAAAACGCTTTCCAATCGTGATTTTCACAAAATATCATGGAAAAGAATACTTTGAATGCTTAGTCCCACAAACGTTCGAGCACACAGTGCGTAGACCACACCATGCTTCTTCTCGGAAAAAAGCCCAAAAATGTTCAAGCACACAATGGGTAGACCACACCATGCTTCTTCTCGGAAAGAAGCACATTTTCTGCAGTGAAAACGCTCTCCAATCGTGATTTTCACAAAATATTCATGGAAAAGAATACTTTGAATACTTAGTGCCAAAGATGTTCGAGCACACGATGGTAGACCACACCATGCTTCTTCTCGGAAAGAAGCCCAAAAATGTTCGAGCACACAACGGGTAGATCACACCATGCTTCTTCTCGGAAAGAAGCACATTTTCTGCAGTGAAAACGCCCTCCAATTGTGATTTTCACAAACAAAATATCATGGAAAAGAATACTTTGAATGCTTAGTCCCACAAATGTTCGAGCACACAGTGCGTAGATCACACCATGCTTCTTCTCGGAAAGAAGCACATTTTCTGCAGTGAAAACGCTCTCAATCGTGATTTTCACAAAATATCCATGGAAAAGAATACTTTGAATGCTTAGTCCCAAAGCTGTTCGAGCACACGATGGTAGTCCACACCATGCTTCAAGAGTTCTTCTCGGAAAGAAGCACATTTTCTGCAGTGAAAACGCTTTCCAATCGTGATTTTCACAAAATATCATGGAAAAGAATACTTTGAATGCTTAGTCCCACAAACGTTCGAGCACACAGTGCGTAGACCACACCATGCTTCTTCTCGGAAAGAAGCCCAAAAATGTTCGAGCACACAATGGGTAGATCACACCATGCTTCTTCTCGGAAGGAAGCCCATTTTCTGCAGTGAAAACGCTCTCCAATCGTGATTTTCACAAAATATCCATGGAAAAGAATACTTTGAATGCTTAGTCCCAAAGCTGTTCGAGCACACGATGGTAGACCACACCATGCTTCTTCTCGGAAAAAAGCCCAAAAATTCGAGCACACAATGGGTAGACCACACCATTCTTCTTCTCGGAAAGAAGCACATTTTCTGCAGTGAAAACGCTTTTCAATCGTGATTTTCACAAAATATCATGGAAAAGAATACTTTGAATGCTTAGTCCCACAAATGTTCGAGCACACAGTGCGTAGACCACACCATGCTTCTCCTCGGAAAGTAGCCCAAAAATGTTCGAGCACACATGCGTAGACCACACCATGCTTCTTCTCGGAAAGAAGCACATTTTCTGCAGTGAAAACGCCCTCCAATTGTGATTTTCACAAACAAAATATCATGGAAAAGAATACTTTGAATGCTTAGTCCCACAAATGTTCGAGCACACAGTGTGTAGACCACACCATGCTTCTCCTCGGAAAGTAGCCCAAAAATGTTCGAGCACACAATGGGTAGATCACACCATGCTTCTTCTCGGAAAGAAGCACATTTTCTGCAGTGAAAACGCTCTCAATCGTGATTTTCACAAAATATCCATGGAAAAGAATACTTTGAATGCTTAGTCCCAAAGCTGTTCGAGCACACGATGGTAGTCCACACCATGCTTCAAGAGTTCTTCTCGGAAAGAAGCACATTTTCTGCAGTGAAAACGCTTTCCAATCGTGATTTTCACAAAATATCATGGAAAAGAATACTTTGAATGCTTGATCCCACAAACGTTCGAGCACACAGTGCGTAGACCACACCATGCTTCTCCTCGGAAAGTAGCCCAAAAATGTTCGAGCACACAATGGGTAGATCACACCATGCTTCTTCTCGGAAAGAAGCACATTTTCTGCAGTGAAAACGCCCTCCAATTGTGATTTTCACAAACAAAATATCATGGAAAAGAATACTTTGAATGCTTAGTCCCACAAATGTTCGAGCACACAGTGCGTAGACCACACCATGCTTCTCCTCGGAAAGAAGCCCAAAAATGTTCGAGCACACATGCGTAGACCACACCATGCTTCTTCTCGGAAAGAAGCACATTTTCTGCAGTGAAAACGCTTTCCAATCGTGATTTTCACAAAATATCATGGAAAAGAATACTTTGAATGCTTAGTCCCACAAACGTTCGAGCACACAGTGCGTAGACCACACCATGCTTCTTCTCGGAAAGAAGCCCAAAAATGTTCGAGCACACAATGGGTAGATCACACCATGCTTCTTCTCGGAAGGAAGCCCATTTTCTGCAGTGAAAACGCTCTCCAATCGTGATTTTCACAAAATATCCATGGAAAAGAATACTTTGAATGCTTAGTCCCAAAGCTGTTCGAGCACACGATGGTAGACCACACCATGCTTCTTCTCGGAAAAAAGCCCAAAAATGTTCGAGCACACAATGGGTAGACCACACCATTCTTCTTCTCGGAAAGAAGCACATTTTCTGCAGTGAAAACGCTTTCCAATCGTGATTTTCACAAAATATCATGGAAAAGAATACTTTGAATGCTTAGTCCCACAAATGTTCGAGCACACAGTGCGTAGACCACACCATGCTTCTCCTCGGAAAGTAGCCCAAAAATGTTCGAGCACACATGGGTAGACCACACCATGCTTCTTCTTGAAAGGGCCCATGATTGCAGTGAAAACGCTCTCAATCGTGATTTTCACAAAATATCCATGGAAAAGAATACTTTGAATGCTTAGTCCCAAAGCTGTTCGAGCACACGATGGTAGTCCACACCATGCTTCAAGAGTTCTTCTCGGAAAGAAGCACATTTTCTGCAGTGAAAACGCTTTCCAATCGTGATTTTCACAAAATATCATGGAAAAGAATACTTTGAATGCTTAGTCCCACAAACGTTCGAGCACACAGTGCGTAGACCACACCATGCTTCTTCTCGGAAAAAAGCCCAAAAATGTTCAAGCACACAATGGGTAGACCACACCATGCTTCTTCTCGGAAAGAAGCACATTTTCTGCAGTGAAAACGCTCTCCAATCGTGATTTTCACAAAATATTCATGGAAAAGAATACTTTGAATACTTAGTGCCAAAGATGTTCGAGCACACGATGGTAGACCACACCATGCTTCTTCTCGGAAAGAAGCCCAAAAATGTTCGAGCACACAACGGGTAGATCACACCATGCTTCTTCTCGGAAAGAAGCACATTTTCTGCAGTGAAAACGCCCTCCAATTGTGATTTTCACAAACAAAATATCATGGAAAAGAATACTTTGAATGCTTAGTCCCACAAATGTTCGAGCACACAGTGCGTAGATCACACCATGCTTCTTCTCGGAAAGAAGCACATTTTCTGCAGTGAAAACGCTCTCAATCGTGATTTTCACAAAATATCCATGGAAAAGAATACTTTGAATGCTTAGTCCCAAAGCTGTTCGAGCACACGATGGTAGTCCACACCATGCTTCAAGAGTTCTTCTCGGAAAGAAGCACATTTTCTGCAGTGAAAACGCTTTCCAATCGTGATTTTCACAAAATATCATGGAAAAGAATACTTTGAATGCTTAGTCCCACAAACGTTCGAGCACACAGTGCGTAGACCACACCATGCTTCTTCTCGGAAAGAAGCCCAAAAATGTTCGAGCACACAATGGGTAGATCACACCATGCTTCTTCTCGGAAGGAAGCCCATTTTCTGCAGTGAAAACGCTCTCCAATCGTGATTTTCACAAAATATCCATGGAAAAGAATACTTTGAATGCTTAGTCCCAAAGCTGTTCGAGCACACGATGGTAGACCACACCATGCTTCTTCTCGGAAAAAAGCCCAAAAATTCGAGCACACAATGGGTAGACCACACCATTCTTCTTCTCGGAAAGAAGCACATTTTCTGCAGTGAAAACGCTTTTCAATCGTGATTTTCACAAAATATCATGGAAAAGAATACTTTGAATGCTTAGTCCCACAAATGTTCGAGCACACAGTGCGTAGACCACACCATGCTTCTCCTCGGAAAGTAGCCCAAAAATGTTCGAGCACACATGCGTAGACCACACCATGCTTCTTCTCGGAAAGAAGCACATTTTCTGCAGTGAAAACGCCCTCCAATTGTGATTTTCACAAACAAAATATCATGGAAAAGAATACTTTGAATGCTTAGTCCCACAAATGTTCGAGCACACAGTGTGTAGACCACACCATGCTTCTCCTCGGAAAGTAGCCCAAAAATGTTCGAGCACACAATGGGTAGATCACACCATGCTTCTTCTCGGAAAGAAGCACATTTTCTGCAGTGAAAACGCTCTCAATCGTGATTTTCACAAAATATCCATGGAAAAGAATACTTTGAATGCTTAGTCCCAAAGCTGTTCGAGCACACGATGGTAGTCCACACCATGCTTCAAGAGTTCTTCTCGGAAAGAAGCACATTTTCTGCAGTGAAAACGCTTTCCAATCGTGATTTTCACAAAATATCATGGAAAAGAATACTTTGAATGCTTGATCCCACAAACGTTCGAGCACACAGTGCGTAGACCACACCATGCTTCTCCTCGGAAAGTAGCCCAAAAATGTTCGAGCACACAATGGGTAGATCACACCATGCTTCTTCTCGGAAAGAAGCACATTTTCTGCAGTGAAAACGCCCTCCAATTGTGATTTTCACAAACAAAATATCATGGAAAAGAATACTTTGAATGCTTAGTCCCACAAATGTTCGAGCACACAGTGCGTAGACCACACCATGCTTCTCCTCGGAAAGAAGCCCAAAAATGTTCGAGCACACATGCGTAGACCACACCATGCTTCTTCTCGGAAAGAAGCACATTTTCTGCAGTGAAAACGCTTTCCAATCGTGATTTTCACAAAATATCATGGAAAAGAATACTTTGAATGCTTAGTCCCACAAACGTTCGAGCACACAGTGCGTAGACCACACCATGCTTCTTCTCGGAAAGAAGCCCAAAAATGTTCGAGCACACAATGGGTAGATCACACCATGCTTCTTCTCGGAAGGAAGCCCATTTTCTGCAGTGAAAACGCTCTCCAATCGTGATTTTCACAAAATATCCATGGAAAAGAATACTTTGAATGCTTAGTCCCAAAGCTGTTCGAGCACACGATGGTAGACCACACCATGCTTCTTCTCGGAAAAAAGCCCAAAAATGTTCGAGCACACAATGGGTAGACCACACCATTCTTCTTCTCGGAAAGAAGCACATTTTCTGCAGTGAAAACGCTTTCCAATCGTGATTTTCACAAAATATCATGGAAAAGAATACTTTGAATGCTTAGTCCCACAAATGTTCGAGCACACAGTGCGTAGACCACACCATGCTTCTCCTCGGAAAGTAGCCCAAAAATGTTCGAGCACACATGCGTAGACCACACCATGCTTCTTCTCGGAAAGAAGCACATTTTCTGCAGTGAAAACGCCCTCCAATTGTGATTTTCACAAACAAAATATCATGGAAAAGAATACTTTGAATGCTTAGTCCCACAAATGTTCGAGCACACAGTGCGTAGACCACACCATGCTTCTCCTCGGAAAGTAGCCCAAAAATGTTCGAGCACACAATGGGTAGATCACACCATGCTTCTTCTCGGAAAGAAGCACATTTTCTGCAGTGAAAACTCTCTCAATCGTGATTTTCACAAAATATCCATGGAAAAGAATACTTTGAATGCTTAGTCCCAAAGCTGTTCGAGCACACGATGGTAGTCCACACCATGCTTCAAGAGTTCTTCTCGGAAAGAAGCACATTTTCTGCAGTGAAAACGCTTTCCAATCGTGATTTTCACAAAATATCATGGAAAAGAATACTTTGAATGCTTGATCCCACAAACGTTCGAGCACACAGTGCGTAGACCACACCATGCTTCTCCTCGGAAAGTAGCCCAAAAATGTTCGAGCACACATGCGTAGATCACACCATGCTTCTTCTCGGAAAGAAGCACATTTTCTGCAGTGAAAACGCCCTCCAATTGTGATTTTCACAAACAAAATATCATGGAAAAGAATACTTTGAATGCTTAGTCCCACAAATGTTCGAGCACACAGTGCGTAGACCACACCATGCTTCTCCTCGGAAAGAAGCCCAAAAATGTTCGAGCACACATGCGTAGACCACACCATGCTTCTTCTCGGAAAGAAGCACATTTTCTGCAGTGAAAACGCCCTCCAATTGTGATTTTCACAAACAAAATATCATGGAAAAGAATACTTTGAATGCTTAGTCCCACAAATGTTCGAGCACACAGTGCGTAGACCACACCATGCTTCTCCTCGGAAAGTAGCCCAAAAATGTTCGAGCACACAATGGGTAGATCACACCATGCTTCTTCTCGGAAAGAAGCACATTTTCTGCAGTGAAAACGCTCTCAATCGTGATTTTCACAAAATTTTTGTGGAAAAGAATACTTTGAATGCTTAGTCCCAAAGATGTTCGAGCACACAATCTGTAGACCACACCATGTTTCTTCTCGGAAAGAAGCCCAAAGCTGTTCGAGCACACGATGGTAGACCACACCATGCTTCTTCACGGAAAGAAGCCCAAAAATGTTCGAGCACACATGGGTAGACCACACCATGCTTCTTCTTGAAAGGGCCCATGATTGCAGTGAAAACGCTCTCAATCGTGATTTTCACAAAATATCCATGGAAAAGAATACTTTGAATGCTTAGTCCCAAAGCTGTTCGAGCACACGATGGTAGTCCACACCATGCTTCAAGAGTTCTTCTCGGAAAGAAGCACATTTTCTGCAGTGAAAACGCTTTCCAATCGTGATTTTCACAAAATATCATGGAAAAGAATACTTTGAATGCTTAGTCCCACAAACGTTCGAGCACACAGTGCGTAGACCACACCATGCTTCTTCTCGGAAAAAAGCCCAAAAATGTTCAAGCACACAATGGGTAGACCACACCATGCTTCCCCTCGGAAAGTAGCCCAAAAATGTTCGAGCACACAATGGGTAGATCACACCATGCTTCTTCTCGGAAAGAAGCACATTTTCTGCAGTGAAAACGCCCTCCAATTGTGATTTTCACAAACAAAATATCATGGAAAAGAATACTTTGAATGCTTAGTCCCACAAATGTTCGAGCACACAGTGCGTAGATCACACCATGCTTCTTCTCGGAAAGAAGCACATTTTCTGCAGTGAAAACGCTCTCAATCGTGATTTTCACAAAATATCCATGGAAAAGAATACTTTGAATGCTTAGTCCCAAAGCTGTTCGAGCACACGATGGTAGACCACACCATGCTTCTTCACGGAAAGAAGCCCAAAAATGTTCGAGCACACGATGGTAGACCACACCATGCTTCTTCACGGAAAGAAGCCCAAAGCTGTTCGAGCACACGATGGTAGACCACACCATGCTTCTTCTCGGAAAAAAACCCAAAAATGTTCAAGCACACAATGGGTAGACCACACCATGCTTCTCCTCGGAAAGTAGCCCAAAAATGTTCGAGCACACATGCGTAGACCACACCATGCTTCTTCTCGAAAGGGAGCCCATTTTCTGCAGTGAAAACGCTCTCCAATCGTGATTTTCACAAAATTTTTGTGGAAAAGAATACTTTGAATGCTTAGTCCCAAAGATGTTCGAGCACACAATCTGTAGACCACACCATGTTTCTTCTCGGAAAGAAGCCCAAAGCTGTTCGAGCACACGATGGTAGACCACACCATGCTTCTTCACGGAAAGAAGCCCAAAAATGTTCGAGCACACATGGATAGACCACACCATGCTTCTTCTTGAAAGGGCCCATGATTGCAGTGAAAACGCTCTCAATCGTGATTTTCACAAAATATCCATGGAAAAGAATACTTTGAATGCTTAGTCCCAAAGCTGTTCGAGCACACGATGGTAGTCCACACCATGCTTCAAGAGTTCTTCTCGGAAAGAAGCACATTTTCTGCAGTGAAAACGCTTTCCAATCGTGATTTTCACAAAATATCATGGAAAAGAATACTTTGAATGCTTAGTCCCACAAACGTTCGAGCACACAGTGCGTAGACCACACCATGCTTCTTCTCGGAAAAAAGCCCAAAAATGTTCAAGCACACAATGGGTAGACCACACCATGCTTCTCCTCGGAAAGTAGCCCAAAAATGTTCGAGCACACATGCGTAGACCACACCATGCTTCTTCTCGAAAGGGAGCCCATTTTCTGCAGTGAAAACGCTCTCCAATCGTGATTTTCACAAAATTTTTGTGGAAAAGAATACTTTGAATGCTTAGTCCCAAAGATGTTCGAGCACACAATCTGTAGACCACACCATGTTTCTTCTCGGAAAGAAGCCCAAAGCTGTTCGAGCACACGATGGTAGACCACACCATGCTTCTTCACGGAAAGAAGCCCAAAAATGTTCGAGCACACATGGGTAGACCACACCATGCTTCTTCTTGAAAGGGCCCATGATTGCAGTGAAAACGCTCTCAATCGTGATTTTCACAAAATATCCATGGAAAAGAATACTTTGAATGCTTAGTCCCAAAGCTGTTCGAGCACACGATGGTAGTCCACACCATGCTTCAAGAGTTCTTCTCGGAAAGAAGCACATTTTCTGCAGTGAAAACGCTTTCCAATCGTGATTTTCACAAAATATCATGGAAAAGAATACTTTGAATGCTTAGTCCCACAAACGTTCGAGCACACAGTGCGTAGACCACACCATGCTTCTTCTCGGAAAAAAGCCCAAAAATGTTCAAGCACACAATGGGTAGACCACACCATGCTTCTCCTCGGAAAGTAGCCCAAAAATGTTCGAGCACACAATGGGTAGATCACACCATGCTTCTTCTCGGAAGGAAGCCCATTTTCTGCAGTGAAAACGCTCTCCAATCGTGATTTTCACAAAATATCCATGGAAAAGAATACTTTGAATGCTTAGTCCCAAAGCTGTTCGAGCACACGATGGTAGACCACACCATGCTTCTTCTCGGAAAAAAGCCCAAAAATGTTCGAGCACACAATGGGTAGACCACACCATTCTTCTTCTCGGAAAGAAGCACATTTTCTGCAGTGAAAACGCTTTCCAATCGTGATTTTCACAAAATATCATGGAAAAGAATACTTTGAATGCTTAGTCCCACAAATGTTCGAGCACACAGTGCGTAGACCACACCATGCTTCTCCTCGGAAAGTAGCCCAAAAATGTTCGAGCACACATGCGTAGACCACACCATGCTTCTTCTCGGAAAGAAGCACATTTTCTGCAGTGAAAACGCCCTCCAATTGTGATTTTCACAAACAAAATATCATGGAAAAGAATACTTTGAATGCTTAGTCCCACAAATGTTCGAGCACACAGTGCGTAGACCACACCATGCTTCTCCTCGGAAAGTAGCCCAAAAATGTTCGAGCACACAATGGGTAGATCACACCATGCTTCTTCTCGGAAAGAAGCACATTTTCTGCAGTGAAAACGCTCTCAATCGTGATTTTCACAAAATATCCATGGAAAAGAATACTTTGAATGCTTAGTCCCAAAGCTGTTCGAGCACACGATGGTAGTCCACACCATGCTTCAAGAGTTCTTCTCGGAAAGAAGCACATTTTCTGCAGTGAAAACGCTTTCCAATCGTGATTTTCACAAAATATCATGGAAAAGAATACTTTGAATGCTTGATCCCACAAACGTTCGAGCACACAGTGCGTAGACCACACCATGCTTCTCCTCGGAAAGTAGCCCAAAAATGTTCGAGCACACATGCGTAGATCACACCATGCTTCTTCTCGGAAAGAAGCACATTTTCTGCAGTGAAAACGCCCTCCAATTGTGATTTTCACAAACAAAATATCATGGAAAAGAATACTTTGAATGCTTAGTCCCACAAATGTTCGAGCACACAGTGCGTAGACCACACCATGCTTCTCCTCGGAAAGAAGCCCAAAAATGTTCGAGCACACATGCGTAGATCACACCATGCTTCTTCTCGGAAAGAAGCACATTTTCTGCAGTGAAAACGCCCTCCAATTGTGATTTTCACAAACAAAATATCATGGAAAAGAATACTTTGAATGCTTAGTCCCACAAATGTTCGAGCACACAGTGCGTAGACCACACCATGTTTCTTCTCGGAAAGAAGCCCAAAGCTGTTCGAGCACACGATGGTAGACCACACCATGCTTCTTCACGGAAAGAAGCCCAAAAATGTTCGAGCACACATGGATAGACCACACCATGCTTCTTCTTGAAAGGGCCCATGATTGCAGTGAAAACGCTCTCAATCGTGATTTTCACAAAATATCCATGGAAAAGAATACTTTGAATGCTTAGTCCCAAAGCTGTTCGAGCACACGATGGTAGTCCACACCATGCTTCAAGAGTTCTTCTCGGAAAGAAGCACATTTTCTGCAGTGAAAACGCTTTCCAATCGTGATTTTCACAAAATATCATGGAAAAGAATACTTTGAATGCTTAGTCCCACAAACGTTCGAGCACACAGTGCGTAGACCACACCATGCTTCTTCTCGGAAAAAAGCCCAAAAATGTTCAAGCACACAATGGGTAGACCACACCATGCTTCTCCTCGGAAAGTAGCCCAAAAATGTTCGAGCACACATGCGTAGACCACACCATGCTTCTTCTCGAAAGGGAGCCCATTTTCTGCAGTGAAAACGCTCTCCAATCGTGATTTTCACAAAATTTTTGTGGAAAAGAATACTTTGAATGCTTAGTCCCAAAGATGTTCGAGCACACAATCTGTAGACCACACCATGTTTCTTCTCGGAAAGAAGCCCAAAGCTGTTCGAGCACACGATGGTAGACCACACCATGCTTCTTCACGGAAAGAAGCCCAAAAATGTTCGAGCACACATGGGTAGACCACACCATGCTTCTTCTTGAAAGGGCCCATGATTGCAGTGAAAACGCTCTCAATCGTGATTTTCACAAAATATCCATGGAAAAGAATACTTTGAATGCTTAGTCCCAAAGCTGTTCGAGCACACGATGGTAGACCACACCATGCTTCTTCTCGGAAAAAAGCCCAAAAATGTTCGAGCACACAATGGGTAGACCACACCATTCTTCTTCTCGGAAAGAAGCACATTTTCTGCAGTGAAAACGCTTTCCAATCGTGATTTTCACAAAATATCATGGAAAAGAATACTTTGAATGCTTAGTCCCACAAATGTTCGAGCACACAGTGCGTAGACCACACCATGCTTCTCCTCGGAAAGTAGCCCAAAAATGTTCGAGCACACAATGGGTAGATCACACCATGCTTCTTCTCGGAAAGAAGCACATTTTCTGCAGTGAAAACGCTCTCAATCGTGATTTTCACAAAATATCCATGGAAAAGAATACTTTGAATGCTTAGTCCCAAAGCTGTTCGAGCACACGATGGTAGTCCACACCATGCTTCAAGAGTTCTTCTCGGAAAGAAGCACATTTTCTGCAGTGAAAACGCTTTCCAATCGTGATTTTCACAAAATATCATGGAAAAGAATACTTTGAATGCTTGATCCCACAAACGTTCGAGCACACAGTGCGTAGACCACACCATGCTTCTCCTCGGAAAGTAGCCCAAAAATGTTCGAGCACACATGCGTAGATCACACCATGCTTCTTCTCGGAAAGAAGCACATTTTCTGCAGTGAAAACGCCCTCCAATTGTGATTTTCACAAACAAAATATCATGGAAAAGAATACTTTGAATGCTTAGTCCCACAAATGTTCGAGCACACAGTGCGTAGACCACACCATGCTTCTCCTCGGAAAGAAGCCCAAAAATGTTCGAGCACACATGCGTAGACCACACCATGCTTCTTCTCGGAAAGAAGCACATTTTCTGCAGTGAAAACGCCCTCCAATTGTGATTTTCACAAACAAAATATCATGGAAAAGAATACTTTGAATGCTTAGTCCCACAAATGTTCGAGCACACAGTGCGTAGACCACACCATGCTTCTCCTCGGAAAGTAGCCCAAAAATGTTCGAGCACACAATGGGTAGATCACACCATGCTTCTTCTCGGAAAGAAGCACATTTTCTGCAGTGAAAACGCTCTCAATCGTGATTTTCACAAAATTTTTGTGGAAAAGAATACTTTGAATGCTTAGTCCCAAAGATGTTCGAGCACACAATCTGTAGACCACACCATGTTTCTTCTCGGAAAGAAGCCCAAAGCTGTTCGAGCACACGATGGTAGACCACACCATGCTTCTTCACGGAAAGAAGCCCAAAAATGTTCGAGCACACATGGGTAGACCACACCATGCTTCTTCTTGAAAGGGCCCATGATTGCAGTGAAAACGCTCTCAATCGTGATTTTCACAAAATATCCATGGAAAAGAATACTTTGAATGCTTAGTCCCAAAGCTGTTCGAGCACACGATGGTAGTCCACACCATGCTTCAAGAGTTCTTCTCGGAAAGAAGCACATTTTCTGCAGTGAAAACGCTTTCCAATCGTGGTTTTCACAAAATATCATGGAAAAGAATACTTTGAATGCTTAGTCCCACAAACGTTCGAGCACACAGTGCGTAGACCACACCATGCTTCTTCTCGGAAAAAAGCCCAAAAATGTTCAAGCACACAATGGGTAGACCACACCATGCTTCTCCTCGGAAAGTAGCCCAAAAATGTTCGAGCACACAATGGGTAGATCACACCATGCTTCTTCTCGGAAAGAAGCACATTTTCTGCAGTGAAAACGCCCTCCAATTGTGATTTTCACAAACAAAATATCATGGAAAAGAATACTTTGAATGCTTAGTCCCACAAATGTTCGAGCACACAGTGCGTAGACCACACCATGCTTCTCCTCGGAAAGTAGCCCAAAAATGTTCGAGCACACAATGGGTAGATCACACCATGCTTCTTCTCGGAAAGAAGCACATTTTCTGCAGTGAAAACGCTCTCAATCGTGATTTTCACAAAATATCCATGGAAAAGAATACTTTGAATGCTTAGTCCCAAAGCTGTTCGAGCACACGATGGTAGTCCACACCATGCTTCAAGAGTTCTTCTCGGAAAGAAGCACATTTTCTGCAGTGAAAACGCTTTCCAATCGTGATTTTCACAAAATATCATGGAAAAGAATACTTTGAATGCTTGATCCCACAAACGTTCGAGCACACAGTGCGTAGACCACACCATGCTTCTCCTCGGAAAGTAGCCCAAAAATGTTCGAGCACACATGCGTAGATCACACCATGCTTCTTCTCGGAAAGAAGCACATTTTCTGCAGTGAAAACGCCCTCCAATTGTGATTTTCACAAACAAAATATCATGGAAAAGAATACTTTGAATGCTTAGTCCCACAAATGTTCGAGCACACAGTGCGTAGACCACACCATGCTTCTCCTCGGAAAGAAGCCCAAAAATGTTCGAGCACACATGCGTAGACCACACCATGCTTCTTCTCGGAAAGAAGCACATTTTCTGCAGTGAAAACGCCCTCCAATTGTGATTTTCACAAACAAAATATCATGGAAAAGAATACTTTGAATGCTTAGTCCCACAAATGTTCGAGCACACAGTGCGTAGACCACACCATGCTTCTCCTCGGAAAGTAGCCCAAAAATGTTCGAGCACACAATGGGTAGATCACACCATGCTTCTTCTCGGAAAGAAGCACATTTTCTGCAGTGAAAACGCTCTCAATCGTGATTTTCACAAAATTTTTGTGGAAAAGAATACTTTGAATGCTTAGTCCCAAAGATGTTCGAGCACACAATCTGTAGACCACACCATGTTTCTTCTCGGAAAGAAGCCCAAAGCTGTTCGAGCACACGATGGTAGACCACACCATGCTTCTTCACGGAAAGAAGCCCAAAAATGTTCGAGCACACATGGGTAGACCACACCATGCTTCTTCTTGAAAGGGCCCATGATTGCAGTGAAAACGCTCTCAATCGTGATTTTCACAAAATATCCATGGAAAAGAATACTTTGAATGCTTAGTCCCAAAGCTGTTCGAGCACACGATGGTAGTCCACACCATGCTTCAAGAGTTCTTCTCGGAAAGAAGCACATTTTCTGCAGTGAAAACGCTTTCCAATCGTGGTTTTCACAAAATATCATGGAAAAGAATACTTTGAATGCTTAGTCCCACAAACGTTCGAGCACACAGTGCGTAGACCACACCATGCTTCTTCTCGGAAAAAAGCCCAAAAATGTTCAAGCACACAATGGGTAGACCACACCATGCTTCTCCTCGGAAAGTAGCCCAAAAATGTTCGAGCACACAATGGGTAGATCACACCATGCTTCTTCTCGGAAAGAAGCACATTTTCTGCAGTGAAAACGCCCTCCAATTGTGATTTTCACAAACAAAATATCATGGAAAAGAATACTTTGAATGCTTAGTCCCACAAATGTTCGAGCACACAGTGCGTAGATCACACCATGCTTCTTCTCGGAAAGAAGCACATTTTCTGCAGTGAAAACGCTCTCAATCGTGATTTTCACAAAATATCCATGGAAAAGAATACTTTGAATGCTTAGTCCCAAAGCTGTTCGAGCACACGATGGTAGACCACACCATGCTTCTTCACGGAAAGAAGCCCAAAAATGTTCGAGCACACGATGGTAGACCACACCATGCTTCTTCACGGAAAGAAGCCCAAAGCTGTTCGAGCACACGATGGTAGACCACACCATGCTTCTTCTCGGAAAAAAGCCCAAAAATGTTCAAGCACACAATGGGTAGACCACACCATGCTTCTCCTCGGAAAGTAGCCCAAAAATGTTCGAGCACACATGCGTAGACCACACCATGCTTCTTCTCGAAAGGGAGCCCATTTTCTGCAGTGAAAACGCTCTCCAATCGTGATTTTCACAAAATTTTTGTGGAAAAGAATACTTTGAATGCTTAGTCCCAAAGATGTTCGAGCACACAATCTGTAGACCACACCATGTTTCTTCTCGGAAAGAAGCCCAAAGCTGTTCGAGCACACGATGGTAGACCACACCATGCTTCTTCACGGAAAGAAGCCCAAAAATGTTCGAGCACACATGGATAGACCACACCATGCTTCTTCTTGAAAGGGCCCATGATTGCAGTGAAAACGCTCTCAATCGTGATTTTCACAAAATATCCATGGAAAAGAATACTTTGAATGCTTAGTCCCAAAGCTGTTCGAGCACACGATGGTAGTCCACACCATGCTTCAAGAGTTCTTCTCGGAAAGAAGCACATTTTCTGCAGTGAAAACGCTTTCCAATCGTGGTTTTCACAAAATATCATGGAAAAGAATACTTTGAATGCTTAGTCCCACAAACGTTCGAGCACACAGTGCGTAGACCACACCATGCTTCTTCTCGGAAAAAAGCCCAAAAATGTTCAAGCACACAATGGGTAGACCACACCATGCTTCTCCTCGGAAAGTAGCCCAAAAATGTTCGAGCACACAATGGGTAGATCACACCATGCTTCTTCTCGGAAAGAAGCACATTTTCTGCAGTGAAAACGCCCTCCAATTGTGATTTTCACAAACAAAATATCATGGAAAAGAATACTTTGAATGCTTAGTCCCACAAATGTTCGAGCACACAGTGCGTAGATCACACCATGCTTCTTCTCGGAAAGAAGCACATTTTCTGCAGTGAAAACGCTCTCAATCGTGATTTTCACAAAATATCCATGGAAAAGAATACTTTGAATGCTTAGTCCCAAAGCTGTTCGAGCACACGATGGTAGACCACACCATGCTTCTTCACGGAAAGAAGCCCAAAAATGTTCGAGCACACGATGGTAGACCACACCATGCTTCTTCACGGAAAGAAGCCCAAAGCTGTTCGAGCACACGATGGTAGACCACACCATGCTTCTTCTCGGAAAAAAGCCCAAAAATGTTCAAGCACACAATGGGTAGACCACACCATGCTTCTCCTCGGAAAGTAGCCCAAAAATGTTCGAGCACACATGCGTAGACCACACCATGCTTCTTCTCGAAAGGGAGCCCATTTTCTGCAGTGAAAACGCTCTCCAATCGTGATTTTCACAAAATTTTTGTGGAAAAGAATACTTTGAATGCTTAGTCCCAAAGATGTTCGAGCACACAATCTGTAGACCACACCATGTTTCTTCTCGGAAAGAAGCCCAAAGCTGTTCGAGCACACGATGGTAGACCACACCATGCTTCTTCACGGAAAGAAGCCCAAAAATGTTCGAGCACACATGGGTAGACCACACCATGCTTCTTCTTGAAAGGGCCCATGATTGCAGTGAAAACGCTCTCAATCGTGATTTTCACAAAATATCCATGGAAAAGAATACTTTGAATGCTTAGTCCCAAAGCTGTTCGAGCACACGATGGTAGTCCACACCATGCTTCAAGAGTTCTTCTCGGAAAGAAGCACATTTTCTGCAGTGAAAACGCTTTCCAATCGTGATTTTCACAAAATATCATGGAAAAGAATACTTTGAATGCTTAGTCCCACAAACGTTCGAGCACACAGTGCGTAGACCACACCATGCTTCTTCTCGGAAAAAAGCCCAAAAATGTTCAAGCACACAATGGGTAGACCACACCATGCTTCTCCTCGGAAAGTAGCCCAAAAATGTTCGAGCACACAATGGGTAGATCACACCATGCTTCTTCTCGGAAAGAAGCACATTTTCTGCAGTGAAAACGCCCTCCAATTGTGATTTTCACAAACAAAATATCATGGAAAAGAATACTTTGAATGCTTAGTCCCACAAATGTTCGAGCACACAGTGCGTAGATCACACCATGCTTCTTCTCGGAAAGAAGCACATTTTCTGCAGTGAAAACGCTCTCAATCGTGATTTTCACAAAATATCCATGGAAAAGAATACTTTGAATGCTTAGTCCCAAAGCTGTTCGAGCACACGATGGTAGTCCACACCATGCTTCAAGAGTTCTTCTCGGAAAGAAGCACATTTTCTGCAGTGAAAACGCTTTCCAATCGTGATTTTCACAAAATATCATGGAAAAGAATACTTTGAATGCTTAGTCCCACAAACGTTCGAGCACACAGTGCGTAGACCACACCATGCTTCTTCTCGGAAAGAAGCCCAAAAATGTTCGAGCACACAATGGGTAGATCACACCATGCTTCTTCTCGGAAGGAAGCCCATTTTCTGCAGTGAAAACGCTCTCCAATCGTGATTTTCACAAAATATCCATGGAAAAGAATACTTTGAATGCTTAGTCCCAAAGCTGTTCGAGCACACGATGGTAGTCCACACCATGCTTCAAGAGTTCTTCTCGGAAAGAAGCACATTTTCTGCAGTGAAAACGCTTTCCAATCGTGATTTTCACAAAATATCATGGAAAAGAATACTTTGAATGCTTAGTCCCACAAACGTTCGAGCACACAGTGCGTAGACCACACCATGCTTCTTCTCGGAAAAAAGCCCAAAAATGTTCAAGCACACAATGGGTAGACCACACCATGCTTCTCCTCGGAAAGTAGCCCACAAACGTTCGAGCACACAATCTGTAGACCACACCATGTTTCTTCTCGGAAAGAAGCCCAAAGCTGTTCGAGCACACGATGGTAGACCACACCATGCTTCTTCACGGAAAGAAGCCCAAAAATGTTCGAGCACACATGGGTAGACCACACCATGCTTCTTCTTGAAAGGGCCCATGATTGCAGTGAAAACGCTCTCAATCGTGATTTTCACAAAATATCCATGGAAAAGAATACTTTGAATGCTTAGTCCCAAAGCTGTTCGAGCACACGATGGTAGTCCACACCATGCTTCAAGAGTTCTTCTCGGAAAGAAGCACATTTTCTGCAGTGAAAACGCTTTCCAATCGTGATTTTCACAAAATATCATGGAAAAGAATACTTTGAATGCTTAGTCCCACAAACGTTCGAGCACACAGTGCGTAGACCACACCATGCTTCTTCTCGGAAAAAAGCCCAAAAATGTTCAAGCACACAATGGGTAGACCACACCATGCTTCTCCTCGGAAAGTAGCCCAAAAATGTTCGAGCACACAATGGGTAGATCACACCATGCTTCTTCTCGGAAAGAAGCACATTTTCTGCAGTGAAAACGCCCTCCAATTGTGATTTTCACAAACAAAATATCATGGAAAAGAATACTTTGAATGCTTAGTCCCACAAATGTTCGAGCACACAGTGCGTAGATCACACCATGCTTCTTCTCGGAAAGAAGCACATTTTCTGCAGTGAAAACGCTCTCAATCGTGATTTTCACAAAATATCCATGGAAAAGAATACTTTGAATGCTTAGTCCCAAAGCTGTTCGAGCACACGATGGTAGTCCACACCATGCTTCAAGAGTTCTTCTCGGAAAGAAGCACATTTTCTGCAGTGAAAACGCTTTCCAATCGTGATTTTCACAAAATATCATGGAAAAGAATACTTTGAATGCTTAGTCCCACAAACGTTCGAGCACACAGTGCGTAGACCACACCATGCTTCTTCTCGGAAAGAAGCCCAAAAATGTTCGAGCACACAATGGGTAGATCACACCATGCTTCTTCTCGGAAGGAAGCCCATTTTCTGCAGTGAAAACGCTCTCCAATCGTGATTTTCACAAAATATCCATGGAAAAGAATACTTTGAATGCTTAGTCCCAAAGCTGTTCGAGCACACGATGGTAGTCCACACCATGCTTCAAGAGTTCTTCTCGGAAAGAAGCACATTTTCTGCAGTGAAAACGCTTTCCAATCGTGATTTTCACAAAATATCATGGAAAAGAATACTTTGAATGCTTAGTCCCACAAACGTTCGAGCACACAGTGCGTAGACCACACCATGCTTCTTCTCGGAAAAAAGCCCAAAAATGTTCAAGCACACAATGGGTAGACCACACCATGCTTCTCCTCGGAAAGTAGCCCAAAAATGTTCGAGCACACAATGGGTAGATCACACCATGCTTCTTCTCGGAAAGAAGCACATTTTCTGCAGTGAAAACGCTCTCAATCGTGATTTTCACAAAATATCCATGGAAAAGAATACTTTGAATGCTTAGTCCCAAAGCTGTTCGAGCACACGATGGTAGTCCACACCATGCTTCAAGAGTTCTTCTCGGAAAGAAGCACATTTTCTGCAGTGAAAACGCTTTCCAATCGTGATTTTCACAAAATATCATGGAAAAGAATACTTTGAATGCTTAGTCCCACAAACGTTCGAGCACACAGTGCGTAGACCACACCATGCTTCTTCTCGGAAAGAAGCCCAAAAATGTTCGAGCACACAATGGGTAGATCACACCATGCTTCTTCTCGGAAGGAAGCCCATTTTCTGCAGTGAAAACGCTCTCCAATCGTGATTTTCACAAAATATCCATGGAAAAGAATACTTTGAATGCTTAGTCCCAAAGATGTTCGAGCACACAATCTGTAGACCACACCATGTTTCTTCTCGGAAAGAAGCCCAAAGCTGTTCGAGCACACGATGGTAGACCACACCATGCTTCTTCTCGGAAAAAAGCCCAAAAATGTTCAAGCACACAATGGGTAGACCACACCATGCTTCTCCTCGGAAAGTAGCCCAAAAATGTTCGAGCACACATGCGTAGACCACACCATGCTTCTTCTCGAAAGGGAGCCCATTTTCTGCAGTGAAAACGCTCTCCAATCGTGATTTTCACAAAATTTTTGTGGAAAAGAATACTTTGAATGCTTAGTCCCAAAGATGTTCGAGCACACAATCTGTAGACCACACCATGTTTCTTCTCGGAAAGAAGCCCAAAGCTGTTCGAGCACACGATGGTAGACCACACCATGCTTCTTCACGGAAAGAAGCCCAAAAATGTTCGAGCACACATGGGTAGACCACACCATGCTTCTTCTTGAAAGGGCCCATGATTGCAGTGAAAACGCTCTCAATCGTGATTTTCACAAAATATCCATGGAAAAGAATACTTTGAATGCTTAGTCCCAAAGCTGTTCGAGCACACGATGGTAGTCCACACCATGCTTCAAGAGTTCTTCTCGGAAAGAAGCACATTTTCTGCAGTGAAAACGCTTTCCAATCGTGATTTTCACAAAATATCATGGAAAAGAATACTTTGAATGCTTAGTCCCACAAACGTTCGAGCACACAGTGCGTAGACCACACCATGCTTCTTCTCGGAAAAAAGCCCAAAAATGTTCAAGCACACAATGGGTAGACCACACCATGCTTCTCCTCGGAAAGTAGCCCAAAAATGTTCGAGCACACAATGGGTAGATCACACCATGCTTCTTCTCGGAAAGAAGCACATTTTCTGCAGTGAAAACGCTCTCAATCGTGATTTTCACAAAATATCCATGGAAAAGAATACTTTGAATGCTTAGTCCCAAAGCTGTTCGAGCACACGATGGTAGTCCACACCATGCTTCAAGAGTTCTTCTCGGAAAGAAGCACATTTTCTGCAGTGAAAACGCTTTCCAATCGTGATTTTCACAAAATATCATGGAAAAGAATACTTTGAATGCTTAGTCCCACAAACGTTCGAGCACACAGTGCGTAGACCACACCATGCTTCTTCTCGGAAAGAAGCCCAAAAATGTTCGAGCACACAATGGGTAGATCACACCATGCTTCTTCTCGGAAGGAAGCCCATTTTCTGCAGTGAAAACGCTCTCCAATCGTGATTTTCACAAAATATCCATGGAAAAGAATACTTTGAATGCTTAGTCCCAAAGATGTTCGAGCACACAATCTGTAGACCACACCATGTTTCTTCTCGGAAAGAAGCCCAAAGCTGTTCGAGCACACGATGGTAGACCACACCATGCTTCTCCTCGGAAAGTAGCCCAAAAATGTTCGAGCACACATGCGTAGACCACACCATGCTTCTTCTCGAAAGGGAGCCCATTTTCTGCAGTGAAAACGCTCTCCAATCGTGATTTTCACAAAATTTTTGTGGAAAAGAATACTTTGAATGCTTAGTCCCAAAGATGTTCGAGCACACAATCTGTAGACCACACCATGTTTCTTCTCGGAAAGAAGCCCAAAGCTGTTCGAGCACACGATGGTAGACCACACCATGCTTCTTCACGGAAAGAAGCCCAAAAATGTTCGAGCACACATGGGTAGACCACACCATGCTTCTTCTTGAAAGGGCCCATGATTGCAGTGAAAACGCTCTCAATCGTGATTTTCACAAAATATCCATGGAAAAGAATACTTTGAATGCTTAGTCCCAAAGCTGTTCGAGCACACGATGGTAGTCCACACCATGCTTCAAGAGTTCTTCTCGGAAAGAAGCACATTTTCTGCAGTGAAAACGCTTTCCAATCGTGATTTTCACAAAATATCATGGAAAAGAATACTTTGAATGCTTAGTCCCACAAACGTTCGAGCACACAGTGCGTAGACCACACCATGCTTCTTCTCGGAAAAAAGCCCAAAAATGTTCAAGCACACAATGGGTAGACCACACCATGCTTCTCCTCGGAAAGTAGCCCAAAAATGTTCGAGCACACAATGGGTAGATCACACCATGCTTCTTCTCGGAAAGAAGCACATTTTCTGCAGTGAAAACGCTCTCCAATCGTGATTTTCACAAAATATTCATGAAAAAGAATACTTTGAATACTTAGTGCCAAAGATGTTCGAGCACACGATGGTAGACCACACCATGCTTCTTCTCGGAAAGAAGCCCAAAAATGTTCGAGCACACAACGGGTAGATCACACCATGCTTCTTCTCGGAAAGAAGCCCAAAGCTGTTCGAGCACACGATGGTAGACCACACCATGCTTCTTCACGGAAAGAAGCCCAAAAATGTTCGAGCACACATGGGTAGACCACACCATGCTTCTTCTTGAAAGGGCCCATGATTGCAGTGAAAACGCTCTCAATCGTGATTTTCACAAAATATCCATGGAAAAGAATACTTTGAATGCTTAGTCCCAAAGCTGTTCGAGCACACGATGGTAGTCCACACCATGCTTCAAGAGTTCTTCTCGGAAAGAAGCACATTTTCTGCAGTGAAAACGCTTTCCAATCGTGATTTTCACAAAATATCATGGAAAAGAATACTTTGAATGCTTAGTCCCACAAACGTTCAAGCACACAGTGCGTAGACCACACCATGCTTCTTCTCGGAAAAAAGCCCAAAAATGTTCAAGCACACAATGGGTAGACCACACCATGCTTCTCCTCGGAAAGTAGCCCAAAAATGTTCGAGCACACAATGGGTAGATCACACCATGCTTCTTCTCGGAAAGAAGCACATTTTCTGCAGTGAAAACGCTCTCCAATCGTGATTTTCACAAAATATTCATGGAAAAGAATACTTTGAATACTTAGTGCCAAAGATGTTCGAGCACACGATGGTAGACCACACCATGCTTCTTCTCGGAAAGAAGCCCAAAAATGTTCGAGCACACAACGGGTAGATCACACCATGCTTCTTCTCGGAAAGAAGCACATTTTCTGCAGTGAAAACGCCCTCCAATTGTGATTTTCACAAACAAAATATCATGGAAAAGAATACTTTGAATGCTTAGTCCCACAAATGTTCGAGCACACAGTGCGTAGATCACACCATGCTTCTTCTCGGAAAGAAGCACATTTTCTGCAGTGAAAACGCTCTCAATCGTGATTTTCACAAAATATCCATGGAAAAGAATACTTTGAATGCTTAGTCCCAAAGCTGTTCGAGCACACAATGGGTAGATCACACCATGCTTCTTCTCGGAAGGAAGCCCATTTTCTGCAGTGAAAACGCTCTCCAATCGTGATTTTCACAAAATATCCATGGAAAAGAATACTTTGAATGCTTAGTCCCAAAGATGTTCGAGCACACAATCTGTAGACCACACCATGTTTCTTCTCGGAAAGAAGCCCAAAGCTGTTCGAGCACACGATGGTAGACCACACCATGCTTCTCCTCGGAAAGTAGCCCAAAAATGTTCGAGCACACATGCGTAGACCACACCATGCTTCTTCTCGAAAGGGAGCCCATTTTCTGCAGTGAAAACGCTCTCCAATCGTGATTTTCACAAAATTTTTGTGGAAAAGAATACTTTGAATGCTTAGTCCCAAAGATGTTCGAGCACACAATCTGTAGACCACACCATGTTTCTTCTCGGAAAGAAGCCCAAAGCTGTTCGAGCACACGATGGTAGACCACACCATGCTTCTTCACGGAAAGAAGCCCAAAAATGTTCGAGCACACATGGGTAGACCACACCATGCTTCTTCTTGAAAGGGCCCATGATTGCAGTGAAAACGCTCTCAATCGTGATTTTCACAAAATATCCATGGAAAAGAATACTTTGAATGCTTAGTCCCAAAGCTGTTCGAGCACACGATGGTAGTCCACACCATGCTTCAAGAGTTCTTCTCGGAAAGAAGCACATTTTCTGCAGTGAAAACGCTTTCCAATCGTGATTTTCACAAAATATCATGGAAAAGAATACTTTGAATGCTTAGTCCCACAAACGTTCGAGCACACAGTGCGTAGACCACACCATGCTTCTTCTCGGAAAAAAGCCCAAAAATGTTCAAGCACACAATGGGTAGACCACACCATGCTTCTCCTCGGAAAGTAGCCCAAAAATGTTCGAGCACACAATGGGTAGATCACACCATGCTTCTTCTCGGAAAGAAGCACATTTTCTGCAGTGAAAACGCTCTCCAATCGTGATTTTCACAAAATATTCATGGAAAAGAATACTTTGAATACTTAGTGCCAAAGATGTTCGAGCACACGATGGTAGACCACACCATGCTTCTTCTCGGAAAGAAGCCCAAAAATGTTCGAGCACACAACGGGTAGATCACACCATGCTTCTTCTCGGAAAGAAGCCCAAAGCTGTTCGAGCACACGATGGTAGACCACACCATGCTTCTTCACGGAAAGAAGCCCAAAAATGTTCGAGCACACATGGGTAGACCACACCATGCTTCTTCTTGAAAGGGCCCATGATTGCAGTGAAAACGCTCTCAATCGTGATTTTCACAAAATATCCATGGAAAAGAATACTTTGAATGCTTAGTCCCAAAGCTGTTCGAGCACACGATGGTAGTCCACACCATGCTTCAAGAGTTCTTCTCGGAAAGAAGCACATTTTCTGCAGTGAAAACGCTTTCCAATCGTGATTTTCACAAAATATCATGGAAAAGAATACTTTGAATGCTTAGTCCCACAAACGTTCGAGCACACAGTGCGTAGACCACACCATGCTTCTTCTCGGAAAAAAGCCCAAAAATGTTCAAGCACACAATGGGTAGACCACACCATGCTTCTCCTCGGAAAGTAGCCCAAAAATGTTCGAGCACACATGCGTAGACCACACCATGCTTCTTCTCGAAAGGGAGCCCATTTTCTGCAGTGAAAACGCTCTCCAATCGTGATTTTCACAAAATTTTTGTGGAAAAGAATACTTTGAATGCTTAGTCCCAAAGATGTTCGAGCACACAATCTGTAGACCACACCATGTTTCTTCTCGGAAAGAAGCCCAAAGCTGTTCGAGCACACGATGGTAGACCACACCATGCTTCTTCACGGAAAGAAGCCCAAAAATGTTCGAGCACACATGGGTAGACCACACCATGCTTCTTCTTGAAAGGGCCCATGATTGCAGTGAAAACGCTCTCAATCGTGATTTTCACAAAATATCCATGGAAAAGAATACTTTGAATGCTTAGTCCCAAAGCTGTTCGAGCACACGATGGTAGTCCACACCATGCTTCAAGAGTTCTTCTCGGAAAGAAGCACATTTTCTGCAGTGAAAACGCTTTCCAATCGTGATTTTCACAAAATATCATGGAAAAGAATACTTTGAATGCTTAGTCCCACAAACGTTCGAGCACACAGTGCGTAGACCACACCATGCTTCTTCTCGGAAAAAAGCCCAAAAATGTTCAAGCACACAATGGGTAGACCACACCATGCTTCTCCTCGGAAAGTAGCCCAAAAATGTTCGAGCACACAATGGGTAGATCACACCATGCTTCTTCTCGGAAAGAAGCACATTTTCTGCAGTGAAAACGCTCTCCAATCGTGATTTTCACAAAATATTCATGGAAAAGAATACTTTGAATACTTAGTGCCAAAGATGTTCGAGCACACGATGGTAGACCACACCATGCTTCTTCTCGGAAAGAAGCCCAAAAATGTTCGAGCACACAACGGGTAGATCACACCATGCTTCTTCTCGGAAAGAAGCCCAAAGCTGTTCGAGCACACGATGGTAGACCACACCATGCTTCTTCACGGAAAGAAGCCCAAAAATGTTCGAGCACACATGGGTAGACCACACCATGCTTCTTCTTGAAAGGGCCCATGATTGCAGTGAAAACGCTCTCAATCGTGATTTTCACAAAATATCCATGGAAAAGAATACTTTGAATGCTTAGTCCCAAAGCTGTTCGAGCACACGATGGTAGTCCACACCATGCTTCAAGAGTTCTTCTCGGAAAGAAGCACATTTTCTGCAGTGAAAACGCTTTCCAATCGTGATTTTCACAAAATATCATGGAAAAGAATACTTTGAATGCTTAGTCCCACAAACGTTCGAGCACACAGTGCGTAGACCACACCATGCTTCTTCTCGGAAAAAAGCCCAAAAATGTTCAAGCACACAATGGGTAGACCACACCATGCTTCTCCTCGGAAAGTAGCCCAAAAATGTTCGAGCACACAATGGGTAGATCACACCATGCTTCTTCTCGGAAAGAAGCACATTTTCTGCAGTGAAAACGCTCTCCAATCGTGATTTTCACAAAATATTCATGGAAAAGAATACTTTGAATACTTAGTGCCAAAGATGTTCGAGCACACGATGGTAGACCACACCATGCTTCTTCTCGGAAAGAAGCCCAAAAATGTTCGAGCACACAACGGGTAGATCACACCATGCTTCTTCTCGGAAAGAAGCACATTTTCTGCAGTGAAAAAAAACGCCCTCCAATTGTGATTTTCACAAACAAAATATCATGGAAAAGAATACTTTGAATGCTTAGTCCCACAAATGTTCGAGCACACAGTGCGTAGATCACACCATGCTTCTTCTCGGAAAGAAGCACATTTTCTGCAGTGAAAACGCTCTCAATCGTGATTTTCACAAAATATCCATGGAAAAGAATACTTTGAATGCTTAGTCCCAAAGCTGTTCGAGCACACGATGGTAGTCCACACCATGCTTCAAGAGTTCTTCTCGGAAAGAAGCACATTTTCTGCAGTGAAAACGCTTTCCAATCGTGATTTTCACAAAATATCATGGAAAAGAATACTTTGAATGCTTAGTCCCACAAACGTTCGAGCACACAGTGCGTAGACCACACCATGCTTCTTCTCGGAAAGAAGCCCAAAAATGTTCGAGCACACAATGGGTAGATCACACCATGCTTCTTCTCGGAAGGAAGCCCATTTTCTGCAGTGAAAACGCTCTCCAATCGTGATTTTCACAAAATATCCATGGAAAAGAATACTTTGAATGCTTAGTCCCAAAGCTGTTCGAGCACACGATGGTAGACCACACCATGCTTCTTCTCGGAAAAAAGCCCAAAAATGTTCGAGCACACAATGGGTAGACCACACCATTCTTCTTCTCGGAAAGAAGCACATTTTCTGCAGTGAAAACGCTTTCCAATCGTGATTTTCACAAAATATCATGGAAAAGAATACTTTGAATGCTTAGTCCCACAAATGTTCGAGCACACAGTGCGTAGACCACACCATGCTTCTCCTCGGAAAGTAGCCCAAAAATGTTCGAGCACACAATGGGTAGATCACACCATGCTTCTTCTCGGAAAGAAGCACATTTTCTGCAGTGAAAACGCTCTCAATCGTAATTTTCACAAAATATCCATGGAAAAGAATACTTTGAATGCTTAGTCCCAAAGCTGTTCGAGCACACGATGGTAGTCCACACCATGCTTCAAGAGTTCTTCTCGGAAAGAAGCACATTTTCTGCAGTGAAAACGCTTTCCAATCGTGATTTTCACAAAATATCATGGAAAAGAATACTTTGAATGCTTGATCCCACAAACGTTCGAGCACACAGTGCGTAGACCACACCATGCTTTTCCTCGGAAAGTAGCCCAAAAATGTTCGAGCACACAATGGGTAGATCACACCATGCTTCTTCTCGGAAAGAAGCACATTTTCTGCAGTGAAAACGCCCTCCAATTGTGATTTTCACAAACAAAATATCATGGAAAAGAATACTTTGAATGCTTAGTCCCACAAATGTTCGAGCACACAGTGCGTAGACCACACCATGCTTCTCCTCGGAAAGAAGCCCAAAAATGTTCGAGCACACATGCGTAGACCACACCATGCTTCTTCTCGGAAAGAAGCACATTTTCTGCAGTGAAAACGCCCTCCAATTGTGATTTTCACAAACAAAATATCATGGAAAAGAATACTTTGAATGCTTAGTCCCACAAATGTTCGAGCACACAGTGCGTAGATCACACCATGCTTCTTCTCGGAAAGAAGCACATTTTCTGCAGTGAAAACGCTCTCAATCGTAATTTTCACAAAATATCCATGGAAAAGAATACTTTGAATGCTTAGTCCCAAAGCTGTTCGAGCACACGATGGTAGTCCACACCATGCTTCAAGAGTTCTTCTCGGAAAGAAGCACATTTTCTGCAGTGAAAACGCTTTCCAATCGTGATTTTCACAAAATATCATGGAAAAGAATACTTTGAATGCTTGATCCCACAAACGTTCGAGCACACAGTGCGTAGACCACACCATGCTTTTCCTCGGAAAGTAGCCCAAAAATGTTCGAGCACACAATGGGTAGATCACACCATGCTTCTTCTCGGAAAGAAGCACATTTTCTGCAGTGAAAACGCCCTCCAATTGTGATTTTCACAAACAAAATATCATGGAAAAGAATACTTTGAATGCTTAGTCCCACAAATGTTCGAGCACACAGTGCGTAGACCACACCATGCTTCTCCTCGGAAAGAAGCCCAAAAATGTTCGAGCACACATGCGTAGACCACACCATGCTTCTTCTCGGAAAGAAGCACATTTTCTGCAGTGAAAACGCCCTCCAATTGTGATTTTCACAAACAAAATATCATGGAAAAGAATACTTTGAATGCTTAGTCCCACAAATGTTCGAGCACACAGTGCGTAGACCACACCATGCTTCTCCTCGGAAAGTAGCCCAAAAATGTTCGAGCACACAATGGGTAGATCACACCATGCTTCTTCTTGAAAGGGCCCATGATTGCAGTGAAAACGCTCTCAATCGTGATTTTCACAAAATATCCATGGAAAAGAATACTTTGAATGCTTAGTCCCAAAGCTGTTCGAGCACACGATGGTAGTCCACACCATGCTTCAAGAGTTCTTCTCGGAAAGAAGCACATTTTCTGCAGTGAAAACGCTTTCCAATCGTGATTTTCACAAAATATCATGGAAAAGAATACTTTGAATGCTTAGTCCCACAAACGTTCGAGCACACAGTGCGTAGACCACACCATGCTTCTTCTCGGAAAAAAGCCCAAAAATGTTCAAGCACACAATGGGTAGATCACACCATGCTTCTTCTCGGAAAGAAGCACATTTTCTGCAGTGAAAACGCCCTCCAATTGTGATTTTCACAAACAAAATATCATGGAAAAGAATACTTTGAATGCTTAGTCCCACAAATGTTCGAGCACACAGTGCGTAGATCACACCATGCTTCTTCTCGGAAAGAAGCACATTTTCTGCAGTGAAAACGCTCTCAATCGTGATTTTCACAAAATATCCATGGAAAAGAATACTTTGAATGCTTAGTCCCAAAGCTGTTCGAGCACACGATGGTAGACCACACCATGCTTCTTCACGGAAAGAAGCCCAAAAATGTTCGAGCACACGATGGTAGACCACACCATGCTTCTTCACGGAAAGAAGCCCAAAGCTGTTCGAGCACACGATGGTAGACCACACCATGCTTCTTCTCGGAAAAAAGCCCAAAAATGTTCAAGCACACAATGGGTAGACCACACCATGCTTCTCCTCGGAAAGTAGCCCAAAAATGTTCGAGCACACATGCGTAGACCACACCATGCTTCTTCTCGAAAGGGAGCCCATTTTCTGCAGTGAAAACGCTCTCCAATCGTGATTTTCACAAAATTTTTGTGGAAAAGAATACTTTGAATGCTTAGTCCCAAAGATGTTCGAGCACACGATGGTAGACCACACCATGCTTCTTCACGGAAAGAAGCCCAAAAATGTTCGAGCACACATGGGTAGACCACACCATGCTTCTTCTTGAAAGGGCCCATGATTGCAGTGAAAACGCTCTCAATCGTGATTTTCACAAAATATCCATGGAAAAGAATACTTTGAATGCTTAGTCCCAAAGCTGTTCGAGCACACGATGGTAGTCCACACCATGCTTCAAGAGTTCTTCTCGGAAAGAAGCACATTTTCTGCAGTGAAAACGCTTTCCAATCGTGATTTTCACAAAATATCATGGAAAAGAATACTTTGAATGCTTAGTCCCACAAACGTTCGAGCACACAGTGCGTAGACCACACCATGCTTCTTCTCGGAAAAAAGCCCAAAAATGTTCAAGCACACAATGGGTAGACCACACCATGCTTCTCCTCGGAAAGTAGCCCAAAAATGTTCGAGCACACATGCGTAGACCACACCATGCTTCTTCTCGAAAGGGAGCCCATTTTCTGCAGTGAAAACGCTCTCCAATCGTGATTTTCACAAAATTTTTGTGGAAAAGAATACTTTGAATGCTTAGTCCCAAAGATGTTCGAGCACACAATCTGTAGACCACACCATGTTTCTTCTCGGAAAGAAGCCCAAAGCTGTTCGAGCACACGATGGTAGAACACACCATGCTTCTTCACGGAAAGAAGCCCAAAAATGTTCGAGCACACATGGGTAGACCACACCATGCTTCTTCTTGAAAGGGCCCATGATTGCAGTGAAAACGCTCTCAATCGTGATTTTCACAAAATATCCATGGAAAAGAATACTTTGAATGCTTAGTCCCAAAGCTGTTCGAGCACACGATGGTAGTCCACACCATGCTTCAAGAGTTCTTCTCGGAAAGAAGCACATTTTCTGCAGTGAAAACGCTTTCCAATCGTGATTTTCACAAAATATCATGGAAAAGAATACTTTGAATGCTTAGTCCCACAAACGTTCGAGCACACAGTGCGTAGACCACACCATGCTTCTTCTCGGAAAAAAGCCCAAAAATGTTCAAGCACACAATGGGTAGACCACACCATGCTTCTCCTCGGAAAGTAGCCCAAAAATGTTCGAGCACACAATGGGTAGATCACACCATGCTTCTTCTCGGAAAGAAGCACATTTTCTGCAGTGAAAACGCCCTCCAATCGTGATTTTCACAAACAAAATATCATGGAAAAGAATACTTTGAATGCTTAGTCCCACAAATGTTCGAGCACACAGTGCGTAGATCACACCATGCTTCTTCTCGGAAAGAAGCACATTTTCTGCAGTGAAAACGCTCTCAATCGTGATTTTCACAAAATATCCATGGAAAAGAATACTTTGAATGCTTAGTCCCAAAGCTGTTCGAGCACACGATGGTAGTCCACACCATGCTTCAAGAGTTCTTCTCGGAAAGAAGCACATTTTCTGCAGTGAAAACGCTTTCCAATCGTGATTTTCACAAAATATCATGGAAAAGAATACTTTGAATGCTTAGTCCCACAAACGTTCGAGCACACAGTGCGTAGACCACACCATGCTTCTTCTCGGAAAGAAGCCCAAAAATGTTCGAGCACACAATGGGTAGATCACACCATGCTTCTTCTCGGAAGGAAGCCCATTTTCTGCAGTGAAAACGCTCTCCAATCGTGATTTTCACAAAATATCCATGGAAAAGAATACTTTGAATGCTTAGTCCCAAAGCTGTTCGAGCACACGATGGTAGACCACACCATGCTTCTTCTCGGAAAAAAGCCCAAAAATGTTCGAGCACACAATGGGTAGACCACACCATTCTTCTTCTCGGAAAGAAGCACATTTTCTGCAGTGAAAACGCTTTCCAATCGTGATTTTCACAAAATATCATGGAAAAGAATACTTTGAATGCTTAGTCCCACAAATGTTCGAGCACACAGTGCGTAGACCACACCATGCTTCTCCTCGGAAAGTAGCCCAAAAATGTTCGAGCACACATGCGTAGACCACACCATGCTTCTTCTCGGAAAGAAGCACATTTTCTGCAGTGAAAACGCCCTCCAATTGTGATTTTCACAAACAAAATATCATGGAAAAGAATACTTTGAATGCTTAGTCCCACAAATGTTCGAGCACACAGTGCGTAGACCACACCATGCTTCTCCTCGGAAAGTAGCCCAAAAATGTTCGAGCACACAATGGGTAGATCACACCATGCTTCTTCTCGGAAAGAAGCACATTTTCTGCAGTGAAAACGCTCTCAATCGTGATTTTCACAAAATATCCATGGAAAAGAATACTTTGAATGCTTAGTCCCAAAGCTGTTCGAGCACACGATGGTAGTCCACACCATGCTTCAAGAGTTCTTCTCGGAAAGAAGCACATTTTCTGCAGTGAAAACGCTTTCCAATCGTGATTTTCACAAAATATCATGGAAAAGAATACTTTGAATGCTTGATCCCACAAACGTTCGAGCACACAGTGCGTAGACCACACCATGCTTCTCCTCGGAAAGTAGCCCAAAAATGTTCGAGCACACAATGGGTAGATCACACCATGCTTCTTCTCGGAAAGAAGCACATTTTCTGCAGTGAAAACGCCCTCCAATTGTGATTTTCACAAACAAAATATCATGGAAAAGAATACTTTGAATGCTTAGTCCCACAAATGTTCGAGCACACAGTGCGTAGATCACACCATGCTTCTTCTCGGAAAGAAGCACATTTTCTGCAGTGAAAACGCTCTCAATCGTGATTTTCACAAAATATCCATGGAAAAGAATACTTTGAATGCTTAGTCCCAAAGCTGTTCGAGCACACGATGGTAGACCACACCATGCTTCTTCACGGAAAGAAGCCCAAAAATGTTCGAGCACACGATGGTAGACCACACCATGCTTCTTCACGGAAAGAAGCCCAAAGCTGTTCGAGCACACGATGGTAGACCACACCATGCTTCTTCTCGGAAAAAAGCCCAAAAATGTTCAAGCACACAATGGGTAGACCACACCATGCTTCTCCTCGGAAAGTAGCCCAAAAATGTTCGAGCACACATGCGTAGACCACACCATGCTTCTTCTCGAAAGGGAGCCCATTTTCTGCAGTGAAAACGCTCTCCAATCGTGATTTTCACAAAATTTTTGTGGAAAAGAATACTTTGAATGCTTAGTCCCAAAGCTGTTCGAGCACACGATGGTAGTCCACACCATGCTTCAAGAGTTCTTCTCGGAAAGAAGCACATTTTCTGCAGTGAAAACGCTTTCCAATCGTGATTTTCACAAAATTTTTGTGGAAAAGAATACTTTGAATGCTTAGTCCCAAAGATGTTCGAGCACACAATCTGTAGACCACACCATGTTTCTTCTCGGAAAGAAGCCCAAAGCTGTTCGAGCACACGATGGTAGACCACACTATGCTTCTTCACGGAAAGAAGCCCAAAAATGTTCGAGCACACATGGGTAGACCACACCATGCTTCTTCTTGAAAGGGCCCATGATTGCAGTGAAAACGCTCTCAATCGTGATTTTCACAAAATATCCATGGAAAAGAATACTTTGAATGCTTAGTCCCAAAGCTGTTCGAGCACACGATGGTAGTCCACACCATGCTTCAAGAGTTCTTCTCGGAAAGAAGCACATTTTCTGCAGTGAAAACGCTTTCCAATCGTGATTTTCACAAAATATCATGGAAAAGAATACTTTGAATGCTTAGTCCCACAAACGTTCGAGCACACAGTGCGTAGACCACACCATGCTTCTTCTCGGAAAAAAGCCCAAAAATGTTCAAGCACACAATGGGTAGACCATACCATGCTTCTCCTCGGAAAGTAGCCCAAAAATGTTCGAGCACACAATGGGTAGATCACACCATGCTTCTTCTCGGAAAGAAGCACATTTTCTGCAGTGAAAACGCCCTCCAATTGTGATTTTCACAAACAAAATATCATGGAAAAGAATACTTTGAATGCTTAGTCCCACAAATGTTCGAGCACACAGTGCGTAGATCACACCATGCTTCTTCTCGGAAAGAAGCACATTTTCTGCAGTGAAAACGCTCTCAATCGTGATTTTCACAAAATATCCATGGAAAAGAATACTTTGAATGCTTAGTCCCAAAGCTGTTCGAGCACACGATGGTAGTCCACACCATGCTTCAAGAGTTCTTCTCGGAAAGAAGCACATTTTCTGCAGTGAAAACGCTTTCCAATCGTGATTTTCACAAAATATCATGGAAAAGAATACTTTGAATGCTTAGTCCCACAAACGTTCGAGCACACAGTGCGTAGACCACACCATGCTTCTTCTCGGAAAGAAGCCCAAAAATGTTCGAGCACACAATGGGTAGATCACACCATGCTTCTTCTCGGAAGGAAGCCCATTTTCTGCAGTGAAAACGCTCTCCAATCGTGATTTTCACAAAATATCCATGGAAAAGAATACTTTGAATGCTTAGTCCCAAAGCTGTTCGAGCACACGATGGTAGACCACACCATGCTTCTTCTCGGAAAAAAGCCCAAAAATGTTCGAGCACACAATGGGTAGACCACACCATTCTTCTTCTCGGAAAGAAGCACATTTTCTGCAGTGAAAACGCTTTCCAATCGTGATTTTCACAAAATATCATGAAAAAGAATACTTTGAATGCTTAGTCCCAAAAATGTTCGAGCACACAATGCGTAGACCACACCATGCTTCTTCTCGGAAAGAAGCACATTTTCTGCAGTGAAAACGCCCTCCAATTGTGACTTTCACAAACAAAATATCATGGAAAAGAATACTTTGAATGCTTAGTCCCACAAATGTTCGAGCACACAGTGCGTAGACCACACCATGCTTCTCCTCGGAAAGTAGCCCAAAAATGTTCGAGCACACAATGGGTAGATCACACCATGCTTCTTCTCGGAAAGAAGCACATTTTCTGCAGTGAAAACGCTCTCAATCGTGATTTTCACAAAATATCCATGGAAAAGAATACTTTGAATGCTTAGTCCCAAAGCTGTTCGAGCACACGATGGTAGTCCACACCATGCTTCAAGAGTTCTTCTCGGAAAGAAGCACATTTTCTGCAGTGAAAACGCTTTCCAATCGTGATTTTCACAAAATATCATGGAAAAGAATACTTTGAATGCTTGATCCCACAAACGTTCGAGCACACAGTGCGTAGACCACACCATGCTTCTCCTCGGAAAGTAGCCCAAAAATGTTCGAGCACACAATGGGTAGATCACACCATGCTTCTTCTCGGAAAGAAGCACATTTTCTGCAGTGAAAACGCCCTCCAATTGTGATTTTCACAAACAAAATATCATGGAAAAGAATACTTTGAATGCTTAGTCCCACAAATGTTCGAGCACACAGTGCGTAGATCACACCATGCTTCTTCTCGGAAAGAAGCACATTTTCTGCAGTGAAAACGCTCTCAATCGTGATTTTCACAAAATATCCATGGAAAAGAATACTTTGAATGCTTAGTCCCAAAGCTGTTCGAGCACACGATGGTAGACCACACCATGCTTCTTCACGGAAAGAAGCCCAAAAATGTTCGAGCACACGATGGTAGACCACACCATGCTTCTTCACGGAAAGAAGCCCAAAGCTGTTCGAGCACACGATGGTAGACCACACCATGCTTCTTCTCGGAAAAAAGCCCAAAAATGTTCAAGCACACAATGGGTAGACCACACCATGCTTCTCCTCGGAAAGTAGCCCAAAAATGTTCGAGCACACATGCGTAGACCACACCATGCTTCTTCTCGAAAGGGAGCCCATTTTCTGCAGTGAAAACGCTCTCCAATCGTGATTTTCACAAAATTTTTGTGGAAAAGAATACTTTGAATGCTTAGTCCCAAAGATGTTCGAGCACACAATCTGTAGACCACACCATGTTTCTTCTCGGAAAGAAGCCCAAAGCTGTTCGAGCACACGATGGTAGACCACACCATGCTTCTTCACGGAAAGAAGCCCAAAAATGTTCGAGCACACATGGGTAGACCACACCATGCTTCTTCTTGAAAGGGCCCATGATTGCAGTGAAAACGCTCTCAATCGTGATTTTCACAAAATATCCATGGAAAAGAATACTTTGAATGCTTAGTCCCAAAGCTGTTCGAGCACACGATGGTAGTCCACACCATGCTTCAAGAGTTCTTCTCGGAAAGAAGCACATTTTCTGCAGTGAAAACGCCCTCCAATTGTGATTTTCACAAACAAAATATCATGGAAAAGAATACTTTGAATGCTTAGTCCCACAAATGTTCGAGCACACAGTGCGTAGATCACACCATGCTTCTTCTCGGAAAGAAGCACATTTTCTGCAGTGAAAACGCTCTCAATCGTGATTTTCACAAAATATCCATGGAAAAGAATACTTTGAATGCTTAGTCCCAAAGCTGTTCGAGCACACGATGGTAGTCCACACCATGCTTCAAGAGTTCTTCTCGGAAAGAAGCACATTTTCTGCAGTGAAAACGCTTTCCAATCGTGATTTTCACAAAATATCATGGAAAAGAATACTTTGAATGCTTAGTCCCACAAATGTTCGAGCACACAGTGCGTAGACCACACCATGCTTCTCCTCGGAAAGTAGCCCAAAAATGTTCGAGCACACATGCGTAGACCACACCATGCTTCTTCTCGGAAAGAAGCACATTTTCTGCAGTGAAAACGCCCTCCAATTGTGATTTTCACAAACAAAATATCATGGAAAAGAATACTTTGAATGCTTAGTCCCACAAATGTTCGAGCACACAGTGCGTAGACCACACCATGCTTCTCCTCGGAAAGTAGCCCAAAAATGTTCGAGCACACATGCGTAGACCACACCATGCTTCTTCTCGGAAAGAAGCACATTTTCTGCAGTGAAAACGCCCTCCAATTGTGATTTTCACAAACAAAATATCATGGAAAAGAATACTTTGAATGCTTAGTCCCACAAATGTTCGAGCACACAGTGCGTAGACCACACCATGCTTCTCCTCGGAAAGTAGCCCAAAAATGTTCGAGCACACAATGGGTAGATCACACCATGCTTCTTCTCGGAAAGAAGCACATTTTCTGCAGTGAAAACGCTCTCAATCGTGATTTTCACAAAATATCCATGGAAAAGAATACTTTGAATGCTTAGTCCCAAAGCTGTTCGAGCACACGATGGTAGTCCACACCATGCTTCAAGAGTTCTTCTCGGAAAGAAGCACATTTTCTGCAGTGAAAACGCTTTCCAATCGTGATTTTCACAAAATATCATGGAAAAGAATACTTTGAATGCTTGATCCCACAAACGTTCGAGCACACAGTGCGTAGACCAAACCATGCTTCTCCTCGGAAAGTAGCCCAAAAATGTTCGAGCACACAATGGGTAGATCACACCATGCTTCTTCTCGGAAAGAAGCACATTTTCTGCAGTGAAAACGCCCTCCAATTGTGATTTTCACAAACAAAATATCATGGAAAAGAATACTTTGAATGCTTAGTCCCACAAATGTTCGAGCACACAGTGCGTAGACCACACCATGCTTCTCTTCGGAAAGAAGCCCAAAAATGTTCGAGCACACATGCGTAGACCACACCATGCTTCTTCTCGGAAAGAAGCACATTTTCTGCAGTGAAAACGCCCTCCAATTGTGATTTTCACAAACAAAATATCATGGAAAAGAATACTTTGAATGCTTAGTCCCACAAATGTTCGAGCACACAGTGCGTAGACCACACCATGCTTCTCCTCGGAAAGTAGCCCAAAAATGTTCGAGCACACAATGGGTAGATCACACCATGCTTCTTCTCGGAAAGAAGCACATTTTCTGCAGTGAAAACGCTCTCAATCGTGATTTTCACAAAATATCCATGGAAAAGAATACTTTGAATGCTTGATCCCACAAACGTTCGAGCACACAGTGCGTAGACCACACCATGCTTCTTCTCGGAAAAAAGCCCAAAAATGTTCGAGCACACAATGGGTAGACCACACCATTCTTCTTCTCGGAAAGAAGCACATTTTCTGCAGTGAAAACGCTTTCCAATCGTGATTTTCACAAAATATCATGGAAAAGAATACTTTGAATGCTTAGTCCCACAAATGTTCGAGCACACAGTGCGTAGATCACACCATGCTTCTTCTCGGAAAGAAGCACATTTTCTGCAGTGAAAACGCTTTCCAATCGTGATTTTCACAAAATATCATGGAAAAGAATACTTTGAATGCTTGATCCCACAAACGTTCGAGCACACAGTGCGTAGACCACACCATGCTTCTCCTCGGAAAGAAGCCCAAAAATGTTCGAGCACACAATGGGTAGACCACACCATTCTTCTTCTCGGAAAGAAGCACATTTTCTGCAGTGAAAACGCTTTTCAATCGTGATTTTCACAAAATATCATGGAAAAGAATACTTTGAATGCTTAGTCCCACAAATGTTCGAGCACACAGTGCGTAGACCACACCATGCTTCTTCTCGGAAAGAAGCCCAAAAATGTTCGAGCACACAATGGGTAGATCACACCATGGTTCTTCTCGTAAGGAAGCCCATTTTCTGCAGTGAAAACGCTCTCCAATCGTGATTTTCACAAAATATCCATGGAAAAGAATACTTTGAATGCTTAGTCCCAAAGATGTTCGAGCACACAATCTGTAGACCACACCATGTTTCTTCTCGGAAAGAAGCCCAAAGCTGTTCGAGCACACGATGGTAGACCACACCATGCTTCTTCACGGAAAGAAGCCCAAAAATGTTCGAGCACACATGGGTAGACCACACCATGCTTCTTCTTGAAAGGGCCCATGATTGCAGTGAAAACGCTCTCAATCGTGATTTTCACAAAATATCCATGGAAAAGAATACTTTGAATGCTTAGTCCCAAAGCTGTTCGAGCACACGATGGTAGTCCACACCATGCTTCAAGAGTTCTTCTCGGAAAAAAGCACATTTTCTGCAGTGAAAACGCTTTCCAATCGTGATTTTCACAAAATATCATGGAAAAGAATACTTTGAATGCTTAGTCCCACAAACGTTCGAGCACACAGTGCGTAGACCACACCATGCTTCTTCTCGGAAAGAAGCCCAAAAATGTTCGAGCACACAACGGGTAGATCACACCATGCTTCTTCTCGGAAGGAAGCCCATTTTCTGCAGTGAAAACGCTCTCCAATCGTGATTTTCACAAAATATCCATGGAAAAGAATACTTTGAATGCTTAGTCCCAAAGCTGTTCGAGCACACGATGGTAGACCACACCATGCTTCTTCTCGGAAAAAAGCCCAAAAATGTTCGAGCACACAATGGGTAGACCACACCATTCTTCTTCTCGGAAAGAAGCACATTTTCTGCAGTGAAAACGCTTTCCAATCGTGATTTTCACAAAATATCATGGAAAAGAATACTTTGAATGCTTAGTCCCACAAATGTTCGAGCACACAGTGCGTAGACCACACCATGCTTCTTCTCGGAAAGAAGCACATTTTCTGCAGTGAAAACGCCCTCCAATTGTGATTTTCACAAACAAAATATCATGGAAAAGAATACTTTGAATGCTTAGTCCCACAAATGTTCGAGCACACAGTGCGTAGACCACACCATGCTTCTCCTCGGAAAGTAGCCCAAAAATGTTCGAGCACACATGCGTAGACCACACCATGCTTCTTCTCGGAAAGAAGCACATTTTCTGCAGTGAAAACGCCCTCCAATTGTGATTTTCACAAACAAAATATCATGGAAAAGAATACTTTGAATGCTTAGTCCCACAAATGTTCGAGCACACAGTGCGTAGACCACACCATGCTTCTCCTCGGAAAGTAGCCCAAAAATGTTCGAGCACACAATGGGTAGATCACACCATGCTTCTTCTCGGAAAGAAGCACATTTTCTGCAGTGAAAACGCTCTCAATCGTGATTTTCACAAAATATCCATGGAAAAGAATACTTTGAATGCTTAGTCCCAAAGCTGTTCGAGCACACGATGGTAGTCCACACCATGCTTCAAGAGTTCTTCTCGGAAAGAAGCACATTTTCTGCAGTGAAAACGCTTTCCAATCGTGATTTTCACAAAATATCATGGAAAAGAATACTTTGAATGCTTGATCCCACAAACGTTCGAGCACACAGTGCGTAGACCAAACCATGCTTCTCCTCGGAAAGTAGCCCAAAAATGTTCGAGCACACAATGGGTAGATCACACCATGCTTCTTCTCGGAAAGAAGCACATTTTCTGCAGTGAAAACGCCCTCCAATTGTGATTTTCACAAACAAAATATCATGGAAAAGAATACTTTGAATGCTTAGTCCCACAAATGTTCGAGCACACAGTGCGTAGACCACACCATGCTTCTCCTCGGAAAGAAGCCCAAAAATGTTCGAGCACACATGCGTAGACCACACCATGCTTCTTCTCGGAAAGAAGCACATTTTCTGCAGTGAAAACGCCCTCCAATTGTGATTTTCACAAACAAAATATCATGGAAAAGAATACTTTGAATGCTTAGTCCCACAAATGTTCGAGCACACAGTGCGTAGACCACACCATGCTTCTCCTCGGAAAGTAGCCCAAAAATGTTCGAGCACACAATGGGTAGATCACACCATGCTTCTTCTCGGAAAGAAGCACATTTTCTGCAGTGAAAACGCTCTCAATCGTGATTTTCACAAAATATCCATGGAAAAGAATACTTTGAATGCTTGATCCCACAAACGTTCGAGCACACAGTGCGTAGACCACACCATGCTTCTTCTCGGAAAAAAGCCCAAAAATGTTCGAGCACACAATGGGTAGACCACACCATTCTTCTTCTCGGAAAGAAGCACATTTTCTGCAGTGAAAACGCTTTCCAATCGTGATTTTCACAAAATATCATGGAAAAGAATACTTTGAATGCTTAGTCCCACAAATGTTCGAGCACACAGTGCGTAGATCACACCATGCTTCTTCTCGGAAAGAAGCACATTTTCTGCAGTGAAAACGCTCTCAATCGTGATTTTCACAAAATATCCATGGAAAAGAATACTTTGAATGCTTGATCCCACAAACGTTCGAGCACACAGTGCGTAGACCACACCATGCTTCTCCTCGGAAAGAAGCCCAAAAATGTTCGAGCACACAATGGGTAGACCACACCATTCTTCTTCTCGGAAAGAAGCACATTTTCTGCAGTGAAAACGCTTTTCAATCGTGATTTTCACAAAATATCATGGAAAAGAATACTTTGAATGCTTAGTCCCACAAATGTTCGAGCACACAGTGCGTAGACCACACCATGCTTCTTCTCGGAAAGAAGCCCAAAAATGTTCGAGCACACAATGGGTAGATCACACCATGGTTCTTCTCGTAAGGAAGCCCATTTTCTGCAGTGAAAACGCTCTCCAATCGTGATTTTCACAAAATATCCATGGAAAAGAATACTTTGAATGCTTAGTCCCAAAGATGTTCGAGCACACAATCTGTAGACCACACCATGTTTCTTCTCGGAAAGAAGCCCAAAGCTGTTCGAGCACACGATGGTAGACCACACCATGCTTCTTCACGGAAAGAAGCCCAAAAATGTTCGAGCACACATGGGTAGACCACACCATGCTTCTTCTTGAAAGGGCCCATGATTGCAGTGAAAACGCTCTCAATCGTGATTTTCACAAAATATCCATGGAAAAGAATACTTTGAATGCTTAGTCCCAAAGCTGTTCGAGCACACGATGGTAGTCCACACCATGCTTCAAGAGTTCTTCTCGGAAAAAAGCACATTTTCTGCAGTGAAAACGCTTTCCAATCGTGATTTTCACAAAATATCATGGAAAAGAATACTTTGAATGCTTAGTCCCACAAACGTTCGAGCACACAGTGCGTAGACCACACCATGCTTCTTCTCGGAAAGAAGCCCAAAAATGTTCGAGCACACAACGGGTAGATCACACCATGCTTCTTCTCGGAAGGAAGCCCATTTTCTGCAGTGAAAACGCTCTCCAATCGTGATTTTCACAAAATATCCATGGAAAAGAATACTTTGAATGCTTAGTCCCAAAGCTGTTCGAGCACACGATGGTAGACCACACCATGCTTCTTCTCGGAAAAAAGCCCAAAAATGTTCGAGCACACAATGGGTAGACCACACCATTCTTCTTCTCGGAAAGAAGCACATTTTCTGCAGTGAAAACGCTTTCCAATCGTGATTTTCACAAAATATCATGGAAAAGAATACTTTGAATGCTTAGTCCCACAAATGTTCGAGCACACAGTGCGTAGACCACACCATGCTTCTCCTCGGAAAGTAGCCCAAAAATGTTCGAGCACACATGCGTAGACCACACCATGCTTCTTCTCGAAAGGGAGCCCATTTTCTGCAGTGAAAACGCTCTCCAATCGTGATTTTCACAAAATTTTTGTGGAAAAGAATACTTTGAATGCTTAGTCCCAAAGATGTTCGAGCACACAATCTGTAGACCACACCATGTTTCTTCTCGGAAAGAAGCCCAAAGCTGTTCGAGCACACGATGGTAGACCACACCATGCTTCTTCACGGAAAGAAGCCCAAAAATGTTCGAGCACACATGGGTAGACCACACCATGCTTCTTCTTGAAAGGGCCCATGATTGCAGTGAAAACGCTCTCAATCGTGATTTTCACAAAATATCCATGGAAAAGAATACTTTGAATGCTTAGTCCCAAAGCTGTTCGAGCACACGATGGTAGTCCACACCATGCTTCAAGAGTTCTTCTCGGAAAAAAGCACATTTTCTGCAGTGAAAACGCTTTCCAATCGTGATTTTCACAAAATATCATGGAAAAGAATACTTTGAATGCTTAGTCCCACAAACGTTCGAGCACACAGTGCGTAGACCACACCATGCTTCTTCTCGGAAAGAAGCCCAAAAATGTTCGAGCACACAACGGGTAGATCACACCATGCTTCTTCTCGGAAGGAAGCCCATTTTCTGCAGTGAAAACGCTCTCCAATCGTGATTTTCACAAAATATCCATGGAAAAGAATACTTTGAATGCTTAGTCCCAAAGCTGTTCGAGCACACGATGGTAGACCACACCATGCTTCTTCTCGGAAAAAAGCCCAAAAATGTTCGAGCACACAATGGGTAGACCACACCATTCTTCTTCTCGGAAAGAAGCACATTTTCTGCAGTGAAAACGCTTTCCAATCGTGATTTTCACAAAATATCATGGAAAAGAATACTTTGAATGCTTAGTCCCACAAATGTTCGAGCACACAGTGCGTAGACCACACCATGCTTCTTCTCGGAAAGAAGCCCAAAAATGTTCGAGCACACAATGGGTAGATCACACCATGCTTCTTCTCGGAAGGAAGCCCATTTTCTGCAGTGAAAACGCTCTCCAATCGTGATTTTCACAAAATTTTTGTTGAAAAGAATACTTTGAATGCTTAGTCCCAAAGATGTTCGAGCACACAATCTGTAGACCACACCATGTTTCTTCTCGGAAAGAAGCCCAAAGCTGTTCGAGCACACGATGGTAGACCACACCATGCTTCTTCACGGAAAGAAGCCCAAAAATGTTCGAGCACACATGGGTAGACCACACCATGCTTCTCCTCGGAAAGTAGCCCAAAAATGTTCGAGCACACATGCGTAGACCACACCATGCTTCTTCTCGAAAGGGAGCCCATTTTCTGCAGTGAAAACGCTCTCCAATCGTGATTTTCACAAAATTTTTGTGGAAAAGAATACTTTGAATGCTTAGTCCCAAAGATGTTCGAGCACACAATCTGTAGACCACACCATGTTTCTTCTCGGAAAGAAGCCCAAAGCTGTTCGAGCACACGATGGTAGACCACACCATGCTTCTTCTCGGAAAGAAGCCCAAAGCTGTTCGAGCACACGATGGTAGACCACACCATGCTTCTTCACGGAAAGAAGCCCAAAAATGTTCGAGCACACATGGGTAGACCACACCATGCTTCTTCTTGAAAGGGCCCATGATTGCAGTGAAAACGCTCTCAATCGTGATTTTCACAAAATATCCATGGAAAAGAATACTTTGAATGCTTAGTCCCAAAGCTGTTCGAGCACACGATGGTAGTCCACACCATGCTTCAAGAGTTCTTCTCGGAAAGAAGCACATTTTCTGCAGTGAAAACGCTTTCCAATCGTGATTTTCACAAAATATCATGGAAAAGAATACTTTGAATGCTTAGTCCCAAAGCTGTTCGAGCACACGATGGTAGACCACACCATGCTTCTTCTCGGAAAAAAGCCCAAAAATGTTCGAGCACACATGGGTAGACCACACCATGCTTCTTCTTGAAAGGGCCCATGATTGCAGTGAAAACGCTCTCAATCGTGATTTTCACAAAATATCCATGGAAAAGAATACTTTGAATGCTTAGTCCCAAAGCTGTTCGAGCACACGATGGTAGACCACACCATGCTTCTTCTCGGAAAAAAGCCCAAAAATGTTCGAGCACACAATGGGTAGACCACACCATTCTTCTTCTCGGAAAGAAGCACATTTTCTGCAGTGAAAACGCTTTCCAATCGTGATTTTCACAAAATATCATGGAAAAGAATACTTTGAATGCTTAGTCCCACAAATGTTCGAGCACACAGTGCGTAGACCACACCATGCTTCTTCTCGGAAAGAAGCCCAAAAATGTTCGAGCACACAATGGGTAGATCACACCATGCTTCTTCTCGGAAGGAAGCCCATTTTCTGCAGTGAAAACGCTCTCCAATCGTGATTTTCACAAAATATCCATGGAAAAGAATACTTTGAATGCTTAGTCCCACAAATGTTCGAGCACACAGTGCGTAGACCACACCATGCTTCTCCTCGGAAAGTAGCCCAAAAATGTTCGAGCACACATGCGTAGACCACAACATTCTTCTTCTCGAAATGGAGCCCATTTTCTGCAGTGAAAACGCTCTCCAATCGTGATTTTCACAAAATTTTTGTGGAAAAGAATACTTTGAATGCTTAGTCCCAAAGATGTTCGAGCACACAATCTGTAGACCACACCATGTTTCTTCTCGGAAAGAAGCCCAAAGCTGTTCGAGCACACGATGGTAGACCACACCATGCTTCTTCACGGAAAGAAGCCCAAAAATGTTCGAGCACACATGGGTAGACCACACCATGCTTCTTCTTGAAAGGGCCCATGATTGCAGTGAAAACGCTCTCAATCGTGATTTTCACAAAATATCCATGGAAAAGAATACTTTGAATGCTTAGTCCCAAAGCTGTTCGAGCACACGATGGTAGACCACACCATGCTTCTTCTCGGAAAGAAGCCCAAAAATGTTCGAGCACACAATGGGTAGACCACACCATTCTTCTTCTCGGAAAGAAGCACATTTTCTGCAGTGAAAACGCCCTCCAATTGTGATTTTCACAAAATTTTTGTGGAAAAGAATACTTTGAATGCTTAGTCCCAAAGATGTTCGAGCACACAATCTGTAGACCACACCATGTTTCTTCTCGGAAAGAAGCCCAAAGCTGTTCGAGCACACGATGGTAGACCACACCATGCTTCTTCACGGAAAGAAGCCCAAAAATGTTCGAGCACACATGGGTAGACCACACCATGCTTCTTCTTGAAAGGGCCCATGATTGCAGTGAAAACGCTCTCAATCGTGATTTTCACAAAATATCCATGGAAAAGAATACTTTGAATGCTTAGTCCCAAAGCTGTTCGAGCACACGATGGTAGTCCACACCATGCTTCAAGAGTTCTTCTCGGAAAGAAGCACATTTTCTGCAGTGAAAACGCTTTCCAATCGTGATTTTCACAAAATATCATGGAAAAGAATACTTTGAATGCTTAGTCCCACAAACGTTCGAGCACACAGTGCGTAGACCACACCATGCTTCTTCTCGGAAAGAAGCCCAAAAATGTTCGAGCACACAATGGGTAGATCACACCATGCTTCTTCTCGGAAGGAAGCCCATTTTCTGCAGTGAAAACGCTCTCCAATCGTGATTTTCACAAAATATCCATGGAAAAGAATACTTTGAATGCTTAGTCCCAAAGCTGTTCGAGCACACGATGGTAGACCACACCATGCTTCTTCTCGGAAAAAAGCCCAAAAATGTTCGAGCACACAATGGGTAGACCACACCATTCTTCTTCTCGGAAAGAAGCACATTTTCTGCAGTGAAAACGCCCTCCAATTGTGATTTTCACAAACAAAATATCATGGAAAAGAATACTTTGAATGCTTAGTCCCAAAGCTGTTCGAGCACACGATGGTAGACCACACCATGCTTCTTCTCGGAAAAAAGCCCAAAAATGTTCGAGCACACATGGGTAGACCACACCATGCTTCTTCTTGAAAGGGCCCATGATTGCAGTGAAAACGCTCTCAATCGTGATTTTCACAAAATATCCATGGAAAAGAATACTTTGAATGCTTAGTCCCAAAGCTGTTCGAGCACACGATGGTAGACCACACCATGCTTCTTCTCGGAAAGAAGCCCAAAAATGTTCGAGCACACAATGGGTAGACCACACCATTCTTCTTCTCGGAAAGAAGCACATTTTCTGCAGTGAAAACGCCCTCCAATTGTGATTTTCACAAAATTTTTGTGGAAAAGAATACTTTGAATGCTTAGTCCCAAAGATGTTCGAGCACACAATCTGTAGACCACACCATGTTTCTTCTCGGAAAGAAGCCCAAAGCTGTTCGAGCACACGATGGTAGACCACACCATGCTTCTTCACGGAAAGAAGAACAAAAATGTTCGAGCACACATGGGTAGACCACACCATGCTTCTTCTTGAAAGGGCCCATGATTGCAGTGAAAACGCTCTCAATCGTGATTTTCACAAAATATCCATGGAAAAGAATACTTTGAATGCTTAGTCCCAAAGCTGTTCGAGCACACGATGGTAGTCCACACCATGCTTCAAGAGTTCTTCTCGGAAAGAAGCACATTTTCTGCAGTGAAAACGCTTTCCAATCGTGATTTTCACAAAATATCATGGAAAAGAATACTTTGAATGCTTAGTCCCACAAACGTTCGAGCACACAGTGCGTAGACCACACCATGCTTCTTCTCGGAAAGAAGCCCAAAAATGTTCGAGCACACAATGGGTAGATCACACCATGCTTCTTCTCGGAAGGAAGCCCATTTTCTGCAGTGAAAACGCTCTCCAATCGTGATTTTCACAAAATATCCATGGAAAAGAATACTTTGAATGCTTAGTCCCAAAGCTGTTCGAGCACACGATGGTAGACCACACCATGCTTCTTCTCGGAAAAAAGCCCAAAAATGTTCGAGCACACAATGGGTAGACCACACCATTCTTCTTCTCGGAAAGAAGCACATTTTCTGCAGTGAAAACGCCCTCCAATTGTGATTTTCACAAACAAAATATCATGGAAAAGAATACTTTGAATGCTTAGTCCCAAAGCTGTTCGAGCACACGATGGTAGTCCACACCATGCTTCAAGAGTTCTTCTCGGAAAGAAGCACATTTTCTGCAGTGAAAACGCTTTCCAATCGTGATTTTCACAAAATATCATGGAAAAGAATACTTTGAATGCTTAGTCCCAAAGCTGTTCGAGCACACGATGGTAGACCACACCATGCTTCTTCTCGGAAAAAAGCCCAAAAATGTTCGAGCACACATGGGTAGACCACACCATGCTTCTTCTTGAAAGGGCCCATGATTGCAGTGAAAACGCTCTCAATCGTGATTTTCACAAAATATCCATGGAAAAGAATACTTTGAATGCTTAGTCCCAAAGCTGTTCGAGCACACGATGGTAGACCACACCATGCTTCTTCTCGGAAAAAAGCCCAAAAATGTTCGAGCACACAATGGGTAGACCACACCATTCTTCTTCTCGGAAAGAAGCACATTTTCTGCAGTGAAAACGCTTTCCAATCGTGATTTTCACAAAATATCATGGAAAAGAATACTTTGAATGCTTAGTCCCACAAATGTTCGAGCACACAGTGCGTAGACCACACCATGCTTCTTCTCGGAAAGAAGCCCAAAAATGTTCGAGCACACAATGGGTAGATCACACCATGCTTCTTCTCGGAAGGAAGCCCATTTTCTGCAGTGAAAACGCTCTCCAATCGTGATTTTCACAAAATATCCATGGAAAAGAATACTTTGAATGCTTAGTCCCACAAATGTTCGAGCACACAGTGCGTAGACCACACCATGCTTCTCCTCGGAAAGTAGCCCAAAAATGTTCGAGCACACATGCGTAGACCACACCATTCTTCTTCTCGAAATGGAGCCCATTTTCTGCAGTGAAAACGCTCTCCAATCGTGATTTTCACAAAATTTTTGTGGAAAAGAATACTTTGAATGCTTAGTCCCAAAGATGTTCGAGCACACAATCTGTAGACCACACCATGTTTCTTCTCGGAAAGAAGCCCAAAGCTGTTCGAGCACACGATGGTAGACCACACCATGCTTCTTCACGGAAAGAAGCCCAAAAATGTTCGAGCACACATGGGTAGACCACACCATGCTTCTTCTTGAAAGGGCCCATGATTGCAGTGAAAACGCTCTCAATCGTGATTTTCACAAAATATCCATGGAAAAGAATACTTTGAATGCTTAGTCCCAAAGCTGTTCGAGCACACGATGGTAGACCACACCATGCTTCTTCTCGGAAAGAAGCCCAAAAATGTTCGAGCACACAATGGGTAGACCACACCATTCTTCTTCTCGGAAAGAAGCACATTTTCTGCAGTGAAAACGCCCTCCAATTGTGATTTTCACAAAATATCACGGAAAAGATTACTTTGAATGCTTAGTCCCACAAATGTTCGAGCACACAGTGCGTAGACCACACCATGCTTCTCCTCGGAAAGTAGCCCAAAAATGTTCGAGCACACATGCGTAGACCACACCATGCTTCTTCTCGAAAGGGAGCCCATTTTCTGCAGTGAAAACGCTCTCCAATCGTGATTTTCACAAAATTTTTGTGGAAAAGAATACTTTGAATGCTTAGTCCCAAAGATGTTCGAGCACACAATCTGTAGACCACACCATGTTTCTTCTCGGAAAGAAGCCCAAAGCTGTTCGAGCACACGATGGTAGACCACACCATGCTTCTTCACGGAAAGAAGCCCAAAAATGTTCGAGCACACATGGGTAGACCACACCATGCTTCTTCTTGAAAGGGCCCATGATTGCAGTGAAAACGCTCTCAATCGTGATTTTCACAAAATATCCATGGAAAAGAATACTTTGAATGCTTAGTCCCAAAGCTGTTCGAGCACACGATGGTAGTCCACACCATGCTTCAAGAGTTCTTTTCGGAAAGAAGCACATTTTCTGCAGTGAAAACGCTTTCCAATCGTGATTTTCACAAAATATCATGGAAAAGAATACTTTGAATGCTTAGTCCCACAAACGTTCGAGCACACAGTGCGTAGACCACACCATGCTTCTTCTCGGAAAGAAGCCCAAAAATGTTCGAGCACACAATGGGTAGATCACACCATGCTTCTTCTCGGAAGGAAGCCCATTTTCTGCAGTGAAAACGCTCTCCAATCGTGATTTTCACAAAATATCCATGGAAAAGAATACTTTGAATGCTTAGTCCCAAAGCTGTTCGAGCACACGATGGTAGACCACACCATGCTTCTTCTCGGAAAAAAGCCCAAAAATGTTCGAGCACACAATGGGTAGACCACACCATTCTTCTTCTCGGAAAGAAGCACATTTTCTGCAGTGAAAACGCTTTCCAATCGTGATTTTCACAAAATATCATGGAAAAGAATACTTTGAATGCTTAGTCCCACAAATGTTCGAGCACACAGTGCGTAGACCACACCATGCTTCTCCTCGGAAAGAAGCCCAAAAATGTTCGAGCACACAATGGGTAGACCACACCATTCTTCTTCTCGGAAAGAAGCACATTTTCTGCAGTGAAAACGCTTTCCAATCGTGATTTTCTCAAAATATCATGGAAAAAATACTTTGAATGCTTAGTCCCACAAATGTTCGAGCACACAGTGCGTAGACCACACCATGCTTCTTCTCGGAAAGAAGCCCAAAAATGTTCGAGCACACAATGGGTAGATCACACCATGCTTCTTGTCGGAAGGAAGCCCATTTTCTGCAGTGAAAACGCTCTCCAATCGTGATTTTCACAAAATATCATGGAAAAGAATACTTTTAATGCTTAGTCCCACAAATGTTCGAGCACACAGTGCGTAGACCACACCATGCTTCTTCTCGGAAAGAAGCCCAAAAATGTTCGAGCACACAATGGGTAGATCACACCATGCTTCTTGTCGGAAGGGAGCCCATTTTCTGCAGTGAAAACGCTCTCCAATCGTGATTTTCACAAAATATCATGGAAAAGAATACTTTTAATGCTTAGTCCCACAAATGTTCGAGCACACAGTGCGTAGACCACACCATGCTTCTTCTCGGAAAGAAGCCCAAAAATGTTCGAGCACACAATGGGTAGATCACACCATGCTTCTTCTCGGAAGGAAGCCCATTTTCTGCAGTGAAAATGCTCTCCAATCGTGATTTTCACAAAATATCCATGGAAAAGAATACTTTGAATGCTTAGTCCCAAAGCTGTTCGAGCACACGATGGTAGACCACACCATGCTTCTTCTCGGAAAGAAGCCCAAAAATGTTCGAGCACACAATGGGTAGATCACACCATGCTTCTTCTCGGAAGGAAGCCCATTTTCTGCAGTGAAAATGCTCTCCAATCGTGATTTTCACAAAATATCCATGGAAAAGAATACTTTGAATGCTTAGTCCCAAAGCTGTTCGAGCACACGATGGTAGACCACACCATGCTTCTTCTCGGAAAGAAGCCCAAAAATGTTCGAGCACACAATGGGTAGACCACACCATTCTTCTTCTCGGAAAGAAGCACATTTTCTGCAGTGAAAACGCTTTCCAATCGTGATTTTTTCAAAATATCATGGAAAAGAATACTTTGAATGCTTAGTCCCACAAATGTTCGAGCACACAGTGCGTAGACCACACCATGCTTCTTCTCGGAAAGAAGCCCAAAAATGTTCGAGCACACAATGGGTAGATCACACCATGCTTCTTGTCGGAAGGGAGCCCATTTTCTGCAGTGAAAACGCTCTCCAATCGTGATTTTCACAAAATATCATGGAAAAGAATACTTTTAATGCTTAGTCCCACAAATGTTCGAGCACACAGTGCGTAGACCACACCATGCTTCTTCTCGGAAAGAAGCCCAAAAATGTTCGAGCACACAATGGGTAGATCACACCATGCTTCTTCTCGGAAGGAAGCCCATTTTCTGCAGTGAAAACGCTCTCCAATCGTGATTTTCACAAAATATCCATGGAAAAGAATACTTTGAATGCTTAGTCCCAAAGCTGTTCGAGCACACGATGGTAGACCACACCATGCTTCTTCTCGGAAAAAAGCCCAAAAATGTTCGAGCACACAATGGGTAGACCACACCATTCTTCTTCTCGGAAAGAAGCACACTTTCTGCAGTGAAAACGCCCTCCAATTGTGATTTTCACAAACAAAATATCATGGAAAAGAATACTTTGAATGCTTAGTCCCACAAATGTTCGAGCACACAGTGCGTAGACCACACCATGCTTCTCCTCGGAAAGAAGCCCAAAAATGTTCGAGCACACAATGGGTAGACCACACCATTCTTCTTCTCGGAAAGAAGCACATTTTCTGCAGTGAAAACGCTTTCCAATCGTGATTTTCTCAAAATATCATGGAAAAAATACTTTGAATGCTCAGTCCCACAAATGTTCGAGCACACAGTGCGTAGACCACACCATGCTTCTTCTCGGAAAGAAGCCCAAAAATGTTCGAGCACACAATGGGTAGATCACACCATGCTTCTTGTCGGAAGGGAGCCCATTTTCTGCAGTGAAAACGCTCTCCAATCGTGATTTTCACAAAATATCATGGAAAAGAATACTTTTAATGCTTAGTCCCACAAATGTTCGAGCACACAGTGCGTAGACCACACCATGCTTCTTCTCGGAAAGAAGCCCAAAAATGTTCGAGCACACAATGGGTAGACCACACCATTCTTCTTCTCGGAAAGAAGCACATTTTCTGCAGTGAAAACGCTTTCCAATCGTGATTTTCTCAAAATATCATGGAAAAAATACTTTGAATGCTTAGTCCCACAAATGTTCGAGCACACAGTGCGTAGACCACACCATGCTTCTTCTCGGAAAGAAGCCCAAAAATGTTCGAGCACACAATGGGTAGATCACACCATGCTTCTTGTCGGAAGGAAGCCCATTTTCTGCAGTGAAAACGCTCTCCAATCGTGATTTTCACAAAATATCATGGAAAAGAATACTTTTAATGCTTAGTCCCACAAATGTTCGAGCACACAGTGCGTAGACCACACCATGCTTCTTCTCGGAAAGAAGCCCAAAAATGTTCGAGCACACAATGGGTAGATCACACCATGCTTCTTCTCGGAAGGAAGCCCATTTTCTGCAGTGAAAATGCTCTCCAATCGTGATTTTCACAAAATATCCATGGAAAAGAATACTTTGAATGCTTAGTCCCAAAGCTGTTCGAGCACACGATGGTAGACCACACCATGCTTCTTCTCGGAAAGAAGCCCAAAAATGTTCGAGCACACAATGGGTAGACCACACCATTCTTCTTCTCGGAAAGAAGCACATTTTCTGCAGTGAAAACGCTTTCCAATCGTGATTTTCTCAAAATATCATGGAAAAGAATACTTTGAATGCTTAGTCCCACAAATGTTCGAGCACACAGTGCGTAGACCACACCATGCTTCTTCTCGGAAAGAAGCCCAAAAATGTTCGAGCACACAATGGGTAGATCACACCATGCTTCTTGTCGGAAGGGAGCCCATTTTCTGCAGTGAAAACGCTCTCCAATCGTGATTTTCACAAAACATCATGGAAAAGAATACTTTTAATGCTTAGTCCCACAAATGTTCGAGCACACAGTGCGTAGACCACACCATGCTTCTTCTCGGAAAGAAGCCCAAAAATGTTCGAGCACACAATGGGTAGATCACACCATGCTTCTTCTCGGAAGGAAGCCCATTTTCTGCAGTGAAAACGCTCTCCAATCGTGATTTTCACAAAATATCCATGGAAAAGAATACTTTGAATGCTTAGTCCCAAAGCTGTTCGAGCACACGATGGTAGACCACACCATGCTTCTTCTCGGAAAAAAGCCCAAAAATGTTCGAGCACACAATGGGTAGACCACACCATTCTTCTTCTCGGAAAGAAGCACATTTTCTGCAGTGAAAACGCCCTCCAATTGTGATTTTCACAAACAAAATATCATGGAAAAGAATACTTTGAATGCTTAGTCCCACAAATGTTCGAGCACACAGTGCGTAGACCACACCATGCTTCTCCTCGGAAAGAAGCCCAAAAATGTTCGAGCACACAATGGGTAGACCACACCATTCTTCTTCTCGGAAAGAAGCACATTTTCTGCAGTGAAAACGCTTTCCAATCGTGATTTTCTCAAAATATCATGGAAAAAATACTTTGAATGCTTAGTCCCACAAATGTTCGAGCACACAGTGCGTAGACCACACCATGCTTCTTCTCGGAAAGAAGCCCAAAAATGTTCGAGCACACAATGGGTAGATCACACCATGCTTCTTGTCGGAAGGGAGCCCATTTTCTGCAGTGAAAACGCTCTCCAATCGTGATTTTCACAAAATATCATGGAAAAGAATACTTTTAATGCTTAGTCCCACAAATGTTCGAGCACACAGTGCGTAGACCACACCATGCTTCTTCTCGGAAAGAAGCCCAAAAATGTTCGAGCACACAATGGGTAGATCACACCATGCTTCTTCTCGGAAGGAAGCCCATTTTCTGCAGTGAAAACGCTCTCCAATCGTGATTTTCACAAAATATCCATGGAAAAGAATACTTTGAATGCTTAGTCCCAAAGCTGTTCGAGCACACGATGGTAGACCACACCATGCTTCTTCTCGGAAAGAAGCCCAAAAATGTTCGAGCACACAATGGGTAGACCACACCATTCTTCTTCTCGGAAAGAAGCACATTTTCTGCAGTGAAAACGCCCTCCAATTGTGATTTTCACAAACAAAATATCATGGAAAAGAATACTTTGAATGCTTAGTCCCACAAATGTTCGAGCACACAGTGCGTAGACCACACCATGCTTCTCCTCGGAAAGAAGCCCAAAAATGTTCGAGCACACAATGGGTAGACCACACCATTCTTCTTCTCGGAAAGAAGCACATTTTCTGCAGTGAAAACGCTTTCCAATCGTGATTTTCTCAAAATATCATGGAAAAGAATACTTTGAATGCTTAGTCCCACAAATGTTCGAGCACACAGTGCGTGGACCACACCATGCTTCTTCTCGGAAAGAAGCCCAAAAATGTTCGAGCACACAATGGGTAGATCACACCATGCTTCTTGTCGGAAGGGAGCCCATTTTCTGCAGTGAAAACGCTCTCCAATCGTGATTTTCACAAAATATCATGGAAAAGAATACTTTTAATGCTTAGTCCCACAAATGTTCGAGCACACAGTGCGTAGACCACACCATGCTTCTTCTCGGAAAGAAGCCCAAAAATGTTCGAGCACACAATGGGTAGATCACACCATGCTTCTTCTCGGAAGGAAGCCCATTTTCTGCAGTGAAAACGCTCTCCAATCGTGATTTTCACAAAATATCCATGGAAAAGAATACTTTGAATGCTTAGTCCCAAAGCTGTTCGAGCACACGATGGTAGACCACACCATGCTTCTTCTCGGAAAAAAGCCCAAAAATGTTCGAGCACACAATGGGTAGACCACACCATTCTTCTTCTCGGAAAGAAGCACATTTTCTGCAGTGAAAACGCCCTCCAATTGTGATTTTCACAAACAAAATATCATGGAAAAGAATACTTTGAATGCTTAGTCCCACAAATGTTCGAGCACACAGTGCGTAGACCACACCATGCTTCTCCTCGGAAAGAAGCCCAAAAATGTTCGAGCACACAATGGGTAGACCACACCATTCTTCTTCTCGGAAAGAAGCACATTTTCTGCAGTGAAAACGCTTTCCAATCGTGATTTTCTCAAAATATCATGGAAAAAATACTTTGAATGCTTAGTCCCACAAATGTTCGAGCACACAGTGCGTAGACCACACCATGCTTCTTCTCGGAAAGAAGCCCAAAAATGTTCGAGCACACAATGGGTAGATCACACCATGCTTCTTGTCGGAAGGGAGCCCATTTTCTGCAGTGAAAACGCTCTCCAATCGTGATTTTCACAAAATATCATGGAAAAGAATACTTTTAATGCTTAGTCCCACAAATGTTCGAGCACACAGTGCGTAGACCACACCATGCTTCTTCTCGGAAAGAAGCCCAAAAATGTTCGAGCACACAATGGGTAGACCACACCATTCTTCTTCTCGGAAAGAAGCACATTTTCTGCAGTGAAAACGCTTTCCAATCGTGATTTTCTCAAAATATCATGGAAAAAATACTTTGAATGCTTAGTCCCACAAATGTTCGAGCACACAGTGCGTAGACCACACCATGCTTCTTCTCGGAAAGAAGCCCAAAAATGTTCGAGCACACAATGGGTAGATCACACCATGCTTCTTGTCGGAAGGAAGCCCATTTTCTGCAGTGAAAACGCTCTCCAATCGTGATTTTCACAAAATACCATGGAAAAGAATACTTTTAATGCTTAGTCCCACAAATGTTCGAGCACACAGTGCGTAGACCACACCATGCTTCTTCTCGGAAAGAAGCCCAAAAATGTTCGAGCACACAATGGGTAGATCACACCATGCTTCTTCTCGGAAGGAAGCCCATTTTCTGCAGTGAAAATGCTCTCCAATCGTGATTTTCACAAAATATCCATGGAAAAGAATACTTTGAATGCTTAGTCCCAAAGCTGTTCGAGCACACGATGGTAGACCACACCATGCTTCTTCTCGGAAAGAAGCCCAAAAATGTTCGAGCACACAATGGGTAGACCACACCATTCTTCTTCTCGGAAAGAAGCACATTTTCTGCAGTGAAAACGCTTTCCAATCGTGATTTTCTCAAAATATCATGGAAAAGAATACTTTGAATGCTTAGTCCCACAAATGTTCGAGCACACAGTGCGTAGACCACACCATGCTTCTTCTCGGAAAGAAGCCCAAAAATGTTCGAGCACACAATGGGTAGATCACACCATGCTTCTTGTCGGAAGGGAGCCCATTTTCTGCAGTGAAAACGCTCTCCAATCGTGATTTTCACAAAACATCATGGAAAAGAATACTTTTAATGCTTAGTCCCACAAATGTTCGAGCACACAGTGCGTAGACCACACCATGCTTCTTCTCGGAAAGAAGCCCAAAAATGTTCGAGCACACAATGGGTAGATCACACCATGCTTCTTCTCGGAAGGAAGCCCATTTTCTGCAGTGAAAACGCTCTCCAATCGTGATTTTCACAAAATATCCATGGAAAAGAATACTTTGAATGCTTAGTCCCAAAGCTGTTCGAGCACACGATGGTAGACCACACCATGCTTCTTCTCGGAAAGAAGCCCAAAAATGTTCGAGCACACAATGGGTAGACCACACCATTCTTCTTCTCGGAAAGAAGCACATTTTCTGCAGTGAAAACGCCCTCCAATTGTGATTTTCACAAACAAAATATCATGGAAAAGAATACTTTGAATGCTTAGTCCCACAAATGTTCGAGCACACAGTGCGTAGACCACACCATGCTTCTCCTCGGAAAGAAGCCCAAAAATGTTCGAGCACACAATGGGTAGACCACACCATTCTTCTTCTCGGAAAGAAGCACATTTTCTGCAGTGAAAACGCTTTCCAATCGTGATTTTCTCAAAATATCATGGAAAAGAATACTTTGAATGCTTAGTCCCACAAATGTTCGAGCACACAGTGCGTGGACCACACCATGCTTCTTCTCGGAAAGAAGCCCAAAAATGTTCGAGCACACAATGGGTAGATCACACCATGCTTCTTGTCGGAAGGAAGCCCATTTTCTGCAGTGAAAACGCTCTCCAATCGTGATTTTCACAAAATATCATGGAAAAGAATACTTTTAATGCTCAGTCCCAAAGCTGTTCGAGCACACGATGGTAGACCACACCATGCTTCTTCTCGGAAAGAAGCCCAAAAATGTTCGAGCACACAATGGGTAGACCACACCATTCTTCTTCTCGGAAAGAAGCACATTTTCTGCAGTGAAAACGCCCTCCAATTGTGATTTTCACAAAATATCACGGAAAAGATTACTTTGAATGCTTAGTCCCACAAATGTTCGAGCACACGATGGTAGACCACACCATGCTTCTTAACGGAAAGAAGCCCAAAAATGTTCGAGCACACATGGGTAGACCACACCATGCTTCTTCTCGAAAGGGCCCATGATTGCAGTGAAAACGCTCTCAATCGTGATTTTCACAAAATATCCATGGAAAAAAATACTTTGAATGCTTAGTCCCACAAATGTTCGAGCACACAGTGCGTAGACCACACCATGCTTCTTCTCGGAAAGAAGCCCAAAAATGTTCGAGCACACAATGGGTAGATCACACCATGCTTCTTCTCGAAAGGGAGCCCATTTTCTGCAGTGAAAACGCTCTCCAATCGTGATTTTCACAAAATTTTTGTGGAAAAGAATACTTTGAATGCTTAGTCCCACAAATGTTCGAGCACACAGTGCGTAGACCACACCATGCTTCTTCTCGAAAGGGCCCATGATTGCAGTGAAAACGCTCTCAATCGTGATTTTCACAAAATATCCATGGAAAAGAATACTTTGAATGCTTAGTCCCAAAGCTGTTCGAGCACACGATGGTAGACCACACCATGCTTCTTCTCGGAAAGAAGCCCAAAAATGTTCGAGCACACAATGGGTAGACCACACCATTCTTCTTCTCGGAAAGTAGCCCAAAAATGTTCGAGCACACATGCGTAGACCACACCATGCTTCTTCTCGAAAGGGAGCCCATTTTCTGCAGTGAAAACGCTCTCCAATCGTGATTTTCACAAAATTTTTGTGGAAAAGAATACTTTGAATGCTTAGTCCCAAAGATGTTCGAGCACACAATCTGTAGACCACACCATGCTTCTTCTCGGAAAGAAGCCCAAAAATGTTCGAGCACACAATGGGTAGATCACACCATGCTTCTTGTCGGAAGGAAGCCCATTTTCTGCAGTGAAAACGCTCTCCAATCGTGATTTTCACAAAATATCATGGAAAAGAATACTTTTAATGCTCAGTCCCAAAGCTGTTCGAGCACACGATGGTAGACCACACCATGCTTCTTCTCGGAAAGAAGCCCAAAAATGTTCGAGCACACAATGGGTAGACCACACCATTCTTCTTCTCGGAAAGAAGCACATTTTCTGCAGTGAAAACGCCCTCCAATTGTGATTTTCACAAAATATCACGGAAAAGATTACTTTGAATGCTTAGTCCCACAAATGTTCGAGCACACGATGGTAGACCACACCATGCTTCTTAACGGAAAGAAGCCCAAAAATGTTCGAGCACACATGGGTAGACCACACCATGCTTCTTCTCGAAAGGGCCCATGATTGCAGTGAAAACGCTCTCAATCGTGATTTTCACAAAATATCCATGGAAAAGAATACTTTGAATGCTTAGTCCCAAAGCTGTTCGAGCACACGATGGTAGTCCACACCATGCTTCAAGAGACTTCTTCTCGGAAAGAAGCACATTTTCTGCAGTGAAAACGCTTTCCAATCGTGATTTTCACAAAATATCATGGAAAAGAATACTTTGAATGCTTAGTCCCACAAATGTTCGAGCACACAGTGCGTAGACCACACCATGCTTCTCCTCGGAAAGAAGCCCAAAAATGTTCGAGCACACAATGGGTAGACCACACCATTCTTCTTCTCGGAAAGAAGCACATTTTCTGCAGTGAAAACGCTTTCCAATCGTGATTTTCACAAAATATCATGGAGAAGAATACTTTGAATGCTTAGTCCCACAAATGTTCGAGCACACAGTGCGTAGACCACACCATGCTTCTTCTCGGAAAGAAGCCCAGAAATGTTCGAGCACACAATGGGTAGATCACACCATGCTTCTTGTCGGAAGGAAGCCCATTTTCTGCAGTGAAAACGCTCTCCAATCGTGATTTTCACAAAATATCCATGGAAAAGAATACTTTGAATGCTTAGTCCCAAAGCTGTTCGAGCACACGATGGTAGACCACACCATGCTTCTTCTCGGAAAAAAGCCCAAAAATGTTCGAGCACACAATGGGTAGACCACACCATTCTTCTTCTCGGAAAGAAGCACATTTTCTGCAGTGAAAACGCTTTCCAATCGTGATTTTCACAAAATATCATGGAAAAGAATACTTTGAATGCTTAGTCCCACAAATGTTCGAGCACACAGTGCGTAGACCACACCATGCTTCTTCTCGGAAAGAAGCCCAAAAATGTTCGAGCACACAATGGGTAGATCACACCATGCTTCTTCTCGGAAGGAAGCCCATTTTCTGCAGTGAAAACGCCCTCCAATTGTGATTTTCACAAAATATCACGGAAAAGATTACTTTGAATGCTTAGTCCCACAAATGTTCGAGCACACAGTGCGTAGACCACACCATGCTTCTTCTTGAAAGGGCCCATGATTGCAGTGAAAACGCTCTCAATCGTGATTTTCACAAAATATCCATGGAAAAGAATACTTTGAATGCTTAGTCCCACAAATGTTCGAGCACACAGTGCGTAGACCACACCATGCTTCTCCTCGGAAAGTAGCCCAAAAATGTTCGAGCACACATGCGTAGACCACACCATGCTTCTTCTCGGAAAGAAGCACATTTTCTGCAGTGAAAACGCTTTCCAATCGTGATTTTCACAAAATATCATGGAAAAGAATACTTTGAATGCTTAGTCCCAAAGCTGTTCGAGCACACGATAGTCCACACCATGCTTCAAGAGACTTCCTCTCGGAAAGAAGCACATTTTCTGCAGTGAAAACGCTTTCCAATCCTGATTTTCACAAAATATCATGGAAAAGAATACTTTGAATGCTTAGTCCCACAAATGTTCGAGCACACAGTGCGTAGACCACACCATGCTTCTTCTCGGAAAAAAGCCCAAAAATGTTCGAGCACACAATGGGTAGACCACACCATTCTTCTTCTCGGAAAGAAGCACATTTTCTGCAGTGAAAACGCTTTCCAATCGTGATTTTCACAAAATATCATGGAAAAGAATACTTTGAATGCTTAGTCCCACAAATGTTCGAGCACACAGTGCGTAGACCACACCATGCTTCTTCTCGGAAAGAAGCCCAAAAATGTTCGAGCACACAATGGGTAGATCACACCATGCTTCTTGTCGGAAGGAAGCCCATTTTCTGCAGTGAAAACGCTCTCCAATCGTGATTTTCACAAAATATCATGGAAAAGAATACTTTGAATGCTTAGTCCCACAAATGTTCGAGCACACAGTGCGTAGACCACACCATGCTTCTTCTCGGAAAGAAGCCCAAAAATGTTCGAGCACACAATGGGTAGATCACACCATGCTTCTTCTCGAAAGGGAGCCCATTTTCTGCAGTGAAAACGCTCTCCAATCGTGATTTTCACAAAATTTTTGTGGAAAAGAATACTTTGAATGCTTAGTCCCACAAATGTTCGAGCACACAGTGCGTAGACCACACCATGCTTCTTCTCGAAAGGGCCCATGATTGCAGTGAAAACGCTCTCAATCGTGATTTTCACAAAATATCCATGGAAAAGAATACTTTGAATGCTTAGTCCCAAAGCTGTTCGAGCACACGATGGTAGACCACACCATGCTTCTTCTCGGAAAGAAGCCCAAAAATGTTCGAGCACACAATGGGTAGACCACACCATTCTTCTTCTCGGAAAGTAGCCCAAAAATGTTCGAGCACACATGCGTAGACCACACCATGCTTCTTCTCGAAAGGGAGCCCATTTTCTGCAGTGAAAACGCTCTCCAATCGTGATTTTCACAAAATTTTTGTGGAAAAGAATACTTTGAATGCTTAGTCCCAAAGATGTTCGAGCACACAATCTGTAGACCACACCATGTTTCTTCTCGGAAAGAAGCCCAAAGCTGTTCGAGCACACGATGGTAGACCACACCATGCTTCTTCACGGAAAGAAGCCCAAAAATGTTCGAGCACACATGGGTAGACCACACCATGCTTCTTCTTGAAAGGGCCCATGATTGCAGTGAAAACGCTCTCAATCGTGATTTTCACAAAATATCCATGGAAAAGAATACTTTGAATGCTTAGTCCCAAAGCTGTTCGAGCACACGATGGTAGTCCACACCATGCTTCAAGAGTTCTTCTCGGAAAGAAGCACATTTTCTGCAGTGAAAACGCTTTCCAATCGTGATTTTCACAAAATATCATGGAAAAGAATACTTTGAATGCTTAGTCCCACAAACGTTCGAGCACACAGTGCGTAGACCACACCATGCTTCTTCTCGGAAAGAAGCCCAAAAATGTTCGAGCACACAATGGGTAGATCACACCATGCTTCTTCTCGGAAGGAAGCCCATTTTCTGCAGTGAAAACGCTCTCCAATCGTGATTTTCACAAAATATCCATGGAAAAGAATACTTTGAATGCTTAGTCCCAAAGCTGTTCGAGCACACGATGGTAGACCACACCATGCTTCTTCTCGGAAAGAAGCCCAAAAATGTTCGAGCACACAATGGGTAGACCACACCATTCTTCTTCTCGGAAAGTAGCCCAAAAATGTTCGAGCACACATGCGTAGACCACACCATGCTTCTTCTCGAAAGGGAGCCCATTTTCTGCAGTGAAAACGCTCTCCAATCGTGATTTTCACAAAATTTTTGTGGAAAAGAATACTTTGAATGCTTAGTCCCAAAGATGTTCGAGCACACAATCTGTAGACCACACCATGCTTCTTCACGGAAAGAAGCCCAAAAATGTTCGAGCACACATGGGTAGACCACACCATGCTTCTTCTTGAAAGGGCCCATGATTGCAGTGAAAACGCTCTCAATCGTGATTTTCACAAAATATCCATGGAAAAGAATACTTTGAATGCTTAGTCCCAAAGCTGTTCGAGCACACGATGGTAGTCCACACCATGCTTCAAGAGTTCTTCTCGGAAAGAAGCACATTTTCTGCAGTGAAAACGCTTTCCAATCGTGATTTTCACAAAATATCATGGAAAAGAATACTTTGAATGCTTAGTCCCACAAACGTTCGAGCACACAGTGCGTAGACCACACCATGCTTCTTCTCGGAAAGAAGCCCAGAAATGTTCGAGCACACAATGGGTAGATCACACCATGCTTCTTGTCGGAAGGAAGCCCATTTTCTGCAGTGAAAACGCTCTCCAATCGTGATTTTCACAAAATATCCATGGAAAAGAATACTTTGAATGCTTAGTCCCAAAGCTGTTCGAGCACACGATGGTAGACCACACCATGCTTCTTCTCGGAAAAAAGCCCAAAAATGTTCGAGCACACAATGGGTAGACCACACCATTCTTCTTCTCGGAAAGAAGCACATTTTCTGCAGTGAAAACGCTTTCCAATCGTGATTTTCACAAAATATCATGGAAAAGAATACTTTGAATGCTTAGTCCCACAAATGTTCGAGCACACAGTGCGTAGACCACACCATGCTTCTTCTCGGAAAGAAGCCCAAAAATGTTCGAGCACACAATGGGTAGATCACACCATGCTTCTTCTCGGAAGGAAGCCCATTTTCTGCAGTGAAAACGCCCTCCAATTGTGATTTTCACAAAATATCACGGAAAAGATTACTTTGAATGCTTAGTCCCACAAATGTTCGAGCACACAGTGCGTAGACCACACCATGCTTCTTCTTGAAAGGGCCCATGATTGCAGTGAAAACGCTCTCAATCGTGATTTTCACAAAATATCCATGGAAAAGAATACTTTGAATGCTTAGTCCCACAAATGTTCGAGCACACAGTGCGTAGACCACACCATGCTTCTCCTCGGAAAGTAGCCCAAAAATGTTCGAGCACACATGCGTAGACCACACCATGCTTCTTCTCGGAAAGAAGCACATTTTCTGCAGTGAAAACGCTTTCCAATCGTGATTTTCACAAAATATCATGGAAAAGAATACTTTGAATGCTTAGTCCCAAAGCTGTTCGAGCACACGATAGTCCACACCATGCTTCAAGAGACTTCCTCTCGGAAAGAAGCACATTTTCTGCAGTGAAAACGCTTTCCAATCCTGATTTTCACAAAATATCATGGAAAAGAATACTTTGAATGCTTAGTCCCACAAATGTTCGAGCACACAGTGCGTAGACCACACCATGCTTCTTCTCGGAAAAAAGCCCAAAAATGTTCGAGCACACAATGGGTAGACCACACCATTCTTCTTCTCGGAAAGAAGCACATTTTCTGCAGTGAAAACGCTTTCCAATCGTGATTTTCACAAAATATCATGGAAAAGAATACTTTGAATGCTTAGTCCCACAAATGTTCGAGCACACAGTGCGTAGACCACACCATGCTTCTTCTCGGAAAGAAGCCCAAAAATGTTCGAGCACACAATGGGTAGATCACACCATGCTTCTTGTCGGAAGGAAGCCCATTTTCTGCAGTGAAAACGCTCTCCAATCGTGATTTTCACAAAATATCATGGAAAAGAATACTTTGAATGCTTAGTCCCACAAATGTTCGAGCACACAGTGCGTAGACCACACCATGCTTCTTCTCGGAAAGAAGCCCAAAAATGTTCGAGCACACAATGGGTAGATCACACCATGCTTCTTCTCGAAAGGGAGCCCATTTTCTGCAGTGAAAACGCTCTCCAATCGTGATTTTCACAAAATTTTTGTGGAAAAGAATACTTTGAATGCTTAGTCCCACAAATGTTCGAGCACACAGTGCGTAGACCACACCATGCTTCTTCTCGAAAGGGCCCATGATTGCAGTGAAAACGCTCTCAATCGTGATTTTCACAAAATATCCATGGAAAAGAATACTTTGAATGCTTAGTCCCAAAGCTGTTCGAGCACACGATGGTAGACCACACCATGCTTCTTCTCGGAAAGAAGCCCAAAAATGTTCGAGCACACAATGGGTAGACCACACCATTCTTCTTCTCGGAAAGTAGCCCAAAAATGTTCGAGCACACATGCGTAGACCACACCATGCTTCTTCTCGAAAGGGAGCCCATTTTCTGCAGTGAAAACGCTCTCCAATCGTGATTTTCACAAAATTTTTGTGGAAAAGAATACTTTGAATGCTTAGTCCCAAAGATGTTCGAGCACACAATCTGTAGACCACACCATGTTTCTTCTCGGAAAGAAGCCCAAAGCTGTTCGAGCACACGATGGTAGACCACACCATGCTTCTTCACGGAAAGAAGCCCAAAAATGTTCGAGCACACATGGGTAGACCACACCATGCTTCTTCTTGAAAGGGCCCATGATTGCAGTGAAAACGCTCTCAATCGTGATTTTCACAAAATATCCATGGAAAAGAATACTTTGAATGCTTAGTCCCAAAGCTGTTCGAGCACACGATGGTAGTCCACACCATGCTTCAAGAGTTCTTCTCGGAAAGAAGCACATTTTCTGCAGTGAAAACGCTTTCCAATCGTGATTTTCACAAAATATCATGGAAAAGAATACTTTGAATGCTTAGTCCCACAAACGTTCGAGCACACAGTGCGTAGACCACACCATGCTTCTTCTCGGAAAGAAGCCCAAAAATGTTCGAGCACACAATGGGTAGATCACACCATGCTTTTTCTCGGAAGGAAGCCCATTTTCTGCAGTGAAAACGCTCTCCAATCGTGATTTTCACAAAATATCCATGGAAAAGAATACTTTGAATGCTTAGTCCCAAAGCTGTTCGAGCACACGATGGTAGACCACACCATGCTTCTTCTCGGAAAGAAGCCCAAAAATGTTCGAGCACACAATGGGTAGACCACACCATTCTTCTTCTCGGAAAGTAGCCCAAAAATGTTCGAGCACACATGCGTAGACCACACCATGCTTCTTCTCGAAAGGGAGCCCATTTTCTGCAGTGAAAACGCTCTCCAATCGTGATTTTCACCAAATTTTTGTGGAAAAGAATACTTTGAATGCTTAGTCCCAAAGATGTTCGAGCACACAATCTGTAGACCACACCATGCTTCTTCACGGAAAGAAGCCCAAAAATGTTCGAGCACACATGGGTAGACCACACCATGCTTCTTCTTGAAAGGGCCCATGATTGCAGTGAAAACGCTCTCAATCGTGATTTTCACAAAATATCCATGGAAAAGAATACTTTGAATGCTTAGTCCCAAAGCTGTTCGAGCACACGATGGTAGTCCACACCATGCTTCAAGAGTTCTTCTCGGAAAGAAGCACATTTTCTGCAGTGAAAACGCTTTCCAATCGTGATTTTCACAAAATATCATGGAAAAGAATACTTTGAATGCTTAGTCCCACAAACGTTCGAGCACACAGTGCGTAGACCACACCATGCTTCTTCTCGGAAAGAAGCCCAAAAATGTTCGAGCACACAATGGGTAGATCACACCATGCTTCTTCTCGGAAGGAAGCCCATTTTCTGCAGTGAAAACGCTCTCCAATCGTGATTTTCACAAAATATCCATGGAAAAGAATACTTTGAATGCTTAGTCCCAAAGCTGTTCGAGCACACGATGGTAGACCACACCATGCTTCTTCTCGGAAAGAAGCCCAAAAATGTTCGAGCACACAATGGGTAGACCACACCATGCTTCTTCTCGGAAAAAAGCCCAAAAATGTTCGAGCACACAATGGGTAGACCACACCATTCTTCTTCTCGGAAAGTAGCCCAAAAATGTTCGAGCACACATGCGTAGACCACACCATTCTTCTTCTCGGAAAGAAGCACATTTTCTGCAGTGAAAACGCCTTCCAGTTGTGATTTTCACAAACAAAATATCATGGAAAAGAATACTTTGAATGCTTAGTCCCACAAATGTTCGAGCACATAGTGCGTAGACCACACCATGCTTCTTCTCGGAAAGAAGCCCAAAAATGTTCGAGCACACAATGGGTAGATCACACCATGCTTCTTGTCGGAAGGAAGCCCATTTTCTGCAGTGAAAACGCTCTCCAATCGTGATTTTCACAAAATATCCATGGAAAAGAATACTTTGAATGCTTAGTCCCAAAGCTGTTCGAGCACACAATCTGTAGACCACACCATGTTTCTTCTCGGAAAGAAGCGCAAAGCTGTTCGAGCACACGATGGTAGACCACACCATGCTTCTTCACGGAAAGAAGCCCAAAAATGTTCGAGCACACATGGGTAGACCACACCATGCTTCTTCTTGAAAGGGCCCATGATTGCAGTGAAAACGCTCTCAATCGTGATTTTCACAAAATATCCATGGAAAAGAATACTTTGAATGCTTAGTCCCAAAGCTGTTCGAGCACACGATGGTAGTCCACACCATGCTTCAAGAGTTCTTCTCGGAAAGAAGCACATTTTCTGCAGTGAAAACGCTTTCCAATCGTGATTTTCACAAAATATCATGGAAAAGAATACTTTGAATGCTTAGTCCCACAAACGTTCGAGCACACAGTGCGTAGACCACACCATGCTTCTTCTCGGAAAGAAGCCCAAAAATGTTCGAGCACACAATGGGTAGATCACACCATGCTTCTTCTCGGAAGGAAGCCCATTTTCTGCAGTGAAAACGCTCTCCAATCGTGATTTTCACAAAATATCCATGGAAAAGAATACTTTGAATGCTTAGTCCCAAAGCTGTTCGAGCACACGATGGTAGACCACACCATGCTTCTTCTCGGAAAGAAGCCCAAAAATGTTCGAGCACACAATGGGTAGACCACACCATTCTTCTTCTCGGAAAGTAGCCCAAAAATGTTCGAGCACACATGCGTAGACCACACCATGCTTCTTCTCGGAAAAAAGCCCAAAAATGTTCGAGCACACAATGGGTAGACCACACCATTCTTCTTCTCGGAAACAAGCACATTTTCTGCAGTGAAAACGCCTTCCAGTTGTGATTTTCACAAACAAAATATCATGGAAAAGAATACTTTGAATGCTTAGTCCCACAAATGTTCGAGCACATAGTGCGTAGACCACACCATGCTTCTTCTCGGAAAGAAGCCCAAAAATGTTCGAGTACACATGCGTAGACCACACCATGCTTCTTCTCGAAAGGGAGCCCATTTTCTGCAGTGAAAACGCTCTCCAATCGTGATTTTCACAAAATATCCATGGAAAAGAATACTTTGAATGCTTAGTCCCAAAGCTGTTCGAGCACACGATGGTAGACCACACCATGCTTCTTCTCGGAAAGAAGCCCAAAAATGTTCGAGCACACAATGGGTAGACCACACCATTCTTCTTCTCGGAAAGAAGCACATTTTCTGCAGTGAAAACGCCCTCCAATTGTGATTTTCACAAAATATCACGGAAAAGATTACTTTGAATGCTTAGTCCCACAAATGTTCGAGCACACAGTGCGTAGACCACACCATGCTTCTCCTCGGAAAGTAGCCCAAAAATGTTCGAGTACACATGCGTAGACCACACCATGCTTCTTCTCGAAAGGGAGCCCATTTTCTGCAGTGAAAACGCTCTCCAATCGTGATTTTCACAAAATTTTTGTGGAAAAGAATACTTTGAATGCTTAGTCCCAAAGATGTTCGAGCACACAATCTGTAGACCACACCATGTTTCTTCTCGGAAAGAAGCCCAAAGCTGTTCGAGCACACGATGGTAGACCACACCATGCTTCTTCACGGAAAGAAGCCCAAAAATGTTCGAGCACACATGGGTAGACCACACCATGCTTCTTCTCGAAAGGGCCCATGATTGCAGTGAAAACGCTCTCCAATCGTGATTTTCACAAAATATCCATGGAAAAGAATACTTTGAATGCTTAGTCCCAAAGCTGTTCGAGCACACGATGGTTGACCACACCATGCTTCTTCTCGGAAAAAAGCCCAAAAATGTTCGAGCACACAATGGGTAGACCACACCATTCTTCTTCTCGGAAAGAAGCACATTTTCTGCAGTGAAAACGCCTTCCAGTTGTGATTTTCACAAACAAAATATCATGGAAAAGAATACTTTGAATGCTTAGTCCCACAAATGTTCGAGCACATAGTGCGTAGACCACACCATGCTTCTTCTCGGAAAGAAGCCCAAAAATGTTCGAGCACACAATGGGTAGATCACACCATGCTTCTTCTCGGAAGGAAGCCCATTTTCTGCAGTGAAAACGCTCTCCAATCGTGATTTTCACAAAATATCCATGGAAAAGAATACTTTGAATGCTTAGTCCCAAAGCTGTTCGAGCACACGATGGTAGACCACACCATGCTTCTTCTCGGAAAGAAGCCCAAAAATGTTCGAGCACACAATGGGTAGACCACACCATTCTTCTTCTCGGAAAGTAGCCCAAAAATGTTCGAGCACACATGCGTAGACCACACCATGCTTCTTCTCGAAAGGGAGCCCATTTTCTGCAGTGAAAACGCTCTCCAATCGTGATTTTCACAAAATTTTTGTGGAAAAGAATACTTTGAATGCTTAGTCCCAAAGATGTTCGAGCACACAATCTGTAGACCACACCATGCTTCTTCACGGAAAGAAGCCCAAAAATGTTCGAGCACACATGGGTAGACCACACCATGCTTCTTCTTGAAAGGGCCCATGATTGCAGTGAAAACGCTCTCAATCGTGATTTTCACAAAATATCCATGGAAAAGAATACTTTGAATGCTTAGTCCCAAAGCTGTTCGAGCACACGATGGTAGTCCACACCATGCTTCAAGAGTTCTTCTCGGAAAGAAGCACATTTTCTGCAGTGAAAACGCTTTCCAATCGTGATTTTCACAAAATATCATGGAAAAGAATACTTTGAATGCTTAGTCCCACAAACGTTCGAGCACACAGTGCGTAGACCACACCATGCTTCTTCTCGGAAAGAAGCCCAAAAATGTTCGAGCACACAATGGGTAGATCACACCATGCTTCTTCTCGGAAGGAAGCCCATTTTCTGCAGTGAAAACGCTCTCCAATCGTGATTTTCACAAAATATCCATGGAAAAGAATACTTTGAATGCTTAGTCCCAAAGCTGTTCGAGCACACGATGGTAGACCACACCATGCTTCTTCTCGGAAAGAAGCCCAAAAATGTTCGAGCACACAATGGGTAGACCACACCATTCTTCTTCTCGGAAAGTAGCCCAAAAATGTTCGAGCACACATGCGTAGACCACACCATGCTTCTTCTCGGAAAAAAGCCCAAAAATGTTCGAGCACACAATGGGTAGACCACAACATTCTTCTTCTCGGAAAGAAGCACATTTTCTGCAGTGAAAACGCCTTCCAGTTGTGATTTTCACAAACAAAATATCATGGAAAAGAATACTTTGAATGCTTAGTCCCACAAATGTTCGAGCACATAGTGCGTAGACCACACCATGCTTCTTCTCGGAAAGAAGCCCAAAAATGTTCGAGCACACAATGGGTAGACCACACCATTCTTCTTCTCGGAAAGAAGCACATTTTCTGCAGTGAAAACGCTCTCCAATCGTGATTTTCACAAAATATCCATGGAAAAGAATACTTTGAATGCTTAGTCCCAAAGCTGTTCGAGCACACGATGGTAGACCACACCATGCTTCTTCTCGGAAAGAAGCCCAAAAATGTTCGAGCACACAATGGGTAGACCACACCATTCTTCTTCTCGGAAAGTAGCCCAAAAATGTTCGAGCACACATGCGTAGACCACACCATGCTTCTTCTCGGAAAAAAGCCCAAAAATGTTCGAGCACACAATGGGTAGACCACACCATTCTTCTTCTCGGAAAGAAGCACATTTTCTGCAGTGAAAACGCCTTCCAGTTGTGATTTTCACAAACAAAATATCATGGAAAAGAATACTTTGAATGCTTAGTCCCACAAATGTTCGAGCACATAGTGCGTAGACCACACCATGCTTCTTCTCGGAAAGAAGCCCAAAAATGTTCGAGCACACAATGGGTAGACCACACCATTCTTCTTCTCGGAAAGAAGCACATTTTCTCAGTGAAAACGCCCTCCAATTGTGATTTTCACAAAATATCATGGAAAAGAATACTTTGAATGCTTAGTCCCACAAATGTTCGAGCACATAGTGCGTAGACCACACCATGCTTCTCCTCGGAAAGTAGCCCAAAAATGTTCGAGTACACATGCGTAGACCACACCATGCTTCTTCTCGAAAGGGAGCCCATTTTCTGCAGTGAAAACGCTCTCCAATCGTGATTTTCACAAAATTTTTGTGGAAAAGAATACTTTGAATGCTTAGTCCCAAAGATGTTCGAGCACACAATCTGTAGACCACACCATGTTTCTTCTCGGAAAGAAGCCCAAAGCTGTTCGAGCACACGATGGTAGACCACACCATGCTTCTTCACGGAAAGAAGCCCAAAAATGTTCGAGCACACATGGGTAGACCACACCATGCTTCTTCTCGAAAGGGCCCATGATTGCAGTGAAAACGCTCTCCAATCGTGATTTTCACAAAATATCCATGGAAAAGAATACTTTGAATGCTTAGTCCCAAAGCTGTTCGAGCACACGATGGTTGACCACACCATGCTTCTTCTCGGAAAAAAGCTCAAAAATGTTCGAGCACACAATGGGTAGACCACACCATTCTTCTTCTCGGAAAGAAGCACATTTTCTGCAGTGAAAACGCCTTCCAGTTGTGATTTTCACAAACAAAATATCATGGAAAAGAATACTTTGAATGCTTAGTCCCACAAATGTTCGAGCACATAGTGCGTAGACCACACCATGCTTCTTCTCGGAAAGAAGCCCAAAAATGTTCGAGCACACAATGGGTAGACCACACCATTCTTCTTCTCGGAAAGAAGCACATTTTCTCAGTGAAAACGCCCTCCAATTGTGATTTTCACAAAATATCACGGAAAAGATTACTTTGAATGCTTAGTCCCACAAATGTTCGAGCACACAGTGCGTAGACCACACCATGCTTCTCCTCGGAAAGTAGCCCAAAAATGTTCGAGTACACATGCGTAGACCACACCATGCTTCTTCTCGAAAGGGAGCCCATTTTCTGCAGTGAAAACGCTCTCCAATCGTGATTTTCACAAAATTTTTGTGGAAAAGAATACTTTGAATGCTTAGTCCCAAAGATGTTCGAGCACACAATCTGTAGACCACACCATGTTTCTTCTCGGAAAGAAGCCCAAAGCTGTTCGAGCACACGATGGTAGACCACACCATGCTTCTTCACGGAAAGAAGCCCAAAAATGTTCGAGCACACATGGGTAGACCACACCATGCTTCTTCTCGAAAGGGCCCATGATTGCAGTGAAAACGCTCTCCAATCGTGATTTTCACAAAATATCCATGGAAAAGAATACTTTGAATGCTTAGTCCCAAAGCTGTTCGAGCACACGATGGTTGACCACACCATGCTTCTTCTCGGAAAAAAGCTCAAAAATGTTCGAGCACACAATGGGTAGACCACACCATTCTTCTTCTCGGAAAGAAGCACATTTTCTGCAGTGAAAACGCCTTCCAGTTGTGATTTTCACAAACAAAATATCATGGAAAAGAATACTTTGAATGCTTAGTCCCACAAATGTTCGAGCACATAGTGCGTAGACCACACCATGCTTCTTCTCGGAAAGAAGCCCAAAAATGTTCGAGCACACAATGGGTAGACCACACCATTCTTCTTCTCGGAAAGAAGCACATTTTCTCAGTGAAAACGCCCTCCAATTGTGATTTTCACAAAATATCACGGAAAAGATTACTTTGAATGCTTAGTCCCACAAATGTTCGAGCACACAGTGCGTAGACCACACCATGCTTCTCCTCGGAAAGTAGCCCAAAAATGTTCGAGTACACATGCGTAGACCACACCATGCTTCTTCTCGAAAGGGAGCCCATTTTCTGCAGTGAAAACGCTCTCCAATCGTGATTTTCACAAAATTTTTGTGGAAAAGAATACTTTGAATGCTTAGTCCCAAAGATGTTCGAGCACACAATCTGTAGACCACACCATGTTTCTTCTCGGAAAGAAGCCCAAAGCTGTTCGAGCACACGATGGTAGACCACACCATGCTTCTTCACGGAAAGAAGCCCAAAAATGTTCGAGCACACATGGGTAGACCACACCATGCTTCTTCTCGAAAGGGCCCATGATTGCAGTGAAAACGCTCTCCAATCGTGATTTTCACAAAATATCCATGGAAAAGAATACTTTGAATGCTTAGTCCCAAAGCTGTTCGAGCACACGATGGTTGACCACACCATGCTTCTTCTCGGAAAAAAGCTCAAAAATGTTCGAGCACACAATGGGTAGACCACACCATTCTTCTTCTCGGAAAGAAGCACATTTTCTGCAGTGAAAACGCCTTCCAGTTGTGATTTTCACAAACAAAATATCATGGAAAAGAATACTTTGAATGCTTAGTCCCACAAATGTTCGAGCACATAGTGCGTAGACCACACCATGCTTCTTCTCGGAAAGAAGCCCAAAAATGTTCGAGCACACAATGGGTAGACCACACCATTCTTCTTCTCGGAAAGAAGCACATTTTCTCAGTGAAAACGCCCTCCAATTGTGATTTTCACAAAATATCACGGAAAAGATTACTTTGAATGCTTAGTCCCACAAATGTTCGAGCACACAGTGCGTAGACCACACCATGCTTCTCCTCGGAAAGTAGCCCAAAAATGTTCGAGTACACATGCGTAGACCACACCATGCTTCTTCTCGAAAGGGAGCCCATTTTCTGCAGTGAAAACGCTCTCCAATCGTGATTTTCACAAAATTTTTGTGGAAAAGAATACTTTGAATGCTTAGTCCCAAAGATGTTCGAGCACACAATCTGTAGACCACACCATGTTTCTTCTCGGAAAGAAGCCCAAAGCTGTTCGAGCACACGATGGTAGACCACACCATGCTTCTTCACGGAAAGAAGCCCAAAAATGTTCGAGCACACATGGGTAGACCACACCATGCTTCTTCTCGAAAGGGCCCATGATTGCAGTGAAAACGCTCTCCAATCGTGATTTTCACAAAATATCCATGGAAAAGAATACTTTGAATGCTTAGTCCCAAAGCTGTTCGAGCACACGATGGTTGACCACACCATGCTTCTTCTCGGAAAAAAGCTCAAAAATGTTCGAGCACACAATGGGTAGACCACACCATTCTTCTTCTCGGAAAGAAGCACATTTTCTGCAGTGAAAACGCCTTCCAGTTGTGATTTTCACAAACAAAATATCATGGAAAAGAATACTTTGAATGCTTAGTCCCACAAATGTTCGAGCACATAGTGCGTAGACCACACCATGCTTCTTCTCGGAAAGAAGCCCAAAAATGTTCGAGCACACAATGGGTAGACCACACCATTCTTCTTCTCGGAAAGAAGCACATTTTCTCAGTGAAAACGCCCTCCAATTGTGATTTTCACAAAATATCACGGAAAAGATTACTTTGAATGCTTAGTCCCACAAATGTTCGAGCACACAGTGCGTAGACCACACCATGCTTCTCCTCGGAAAGTAGCCCAAAAATGTTCGAGTACACATGCGTAGACCACACCATGCTTCTTCTCGAAAGGGAGCCCATTTTCTGCAGTGAAAACGCTCTCCAATCGTGATTTTCACAAAATTTTTGTGGAAAAGAATACTTTGAATGCTTAGTCCCAAAGATGTTCGAGCACACAATCTGTAGACCACACCATGTTTCTTCTCGGAAAGAAGCCCAAAGCTGTTCGAGCACACGATGGTAGACCACACCATGCTTCTTCACGGAAAGAAGCCCAAAAATGTTCGAGCACACATGGGTAGACCACACCATGCTTCTTCTCGAAAGGGCCCATGATTGCAGTGAAAACGCTCTCCAATCGTGATTTTCACAAAATATCCATGGAAAAGAATACTTTGAATGCTTAGTCCCAAAGCTGTTCGAGCACACGATGGTTGACCACACCATGCTTCTTCTCGGAAAAAAGCTCAAAAATGTTCGAGCACACAATGGGTAGACCACACCATTCTTCTTCTCGGAAAGAAGCACATTTTCTGCAGTGAAAACGCCTTCCAGTTGTGATTTTCACAAACAAAATATCATGGAAAAGAATACTTTGAATGCTTAGTCCCACAAATGTTCGAGCACATAGTGCGTAGACCACACCATGCTTCTTCTCGGAAAGAAGCCCAAAAATGTTCGAGCACACAATGGGTAGACCACACCATTCTTCTTCTCGGAAAGAAGCACATTTTCTCAGTGAAAACGCCCTCCAATTGTGATTTTCACAAAATATCACGGAAAAGATTACTTTGAATGCTTAGTCCCACAAATGTTCGAGCACACAGTGCGTAGACCACACCATGCTTCTCCTCGGAAAGTAGCCCAAAAATGTTCGAGTACACATGCGTAGACCACACCATGCTTCTTCTCGAAAGGGAGCCCATTTTCTGCAGTGAAAACGCTCTCCAATCGTGATTTTCACAAAATTTTTGTGGAAAAGAATACTTTGAATGCTTAGTCCCAAAGATGTTCGAGCACACAATCTGTAGACCACACCATGTTTCTTCTCGGAAAGAAGCCCAAAGCTGTTCGAGCACACGATGGTAGACCACACCATGCTTCTTCACGGAAAGAAGCCCAAAAATGTTCGAGCACACATGGGTAGACCACACCATGCTTCTTCTCGAAAGGGCCCATGATTGCAGTGAAAACGCTCTCCAATCGTGATTTTCACAAAATATCCATGGAAAAGAATACTTTGAATGCTTAGTCCCAAAGCTGTTCGAGCACACGATGGTTGACCACACCATGCTTCTTCTCGGAAAAAAGCTCAAAAATGTTCGAGCACACAATGGGTAGACCACACCATTCTTCTTCTCGGAAAGAAGCACATTTTCTGCAGTGAAAACGCCTTCCAGTTGTGATTTTCACAAACAAAATATCATGGAAAAGAATACTTTGAATGCTTAGTCCCACAAATGTTCGAGCACATAGTGCGTAGACCACACCATGCTTCTTCTCGGAAAGAAGCCCAAAAATGTTCGAGCACACAATGGGTAGACCACACCATTCTTCTTCTCGGAAAGAAGCACATTTTCTCAGTGAAAACGCCCTCCAATTGTGATTTTCACAAAATATCACGGAAAAGATTACTTTGAATGCTTAGTCCCACAAATGTTCGAGCACACAGTGCGTAGACCACACCATGCTTCTCCTCGGAAAGTAGCCCAAAAATGTTCGAGTACACATGCGTAGACCACACCATGCTTCTTCTCGAAAGGGAGCCCATTTTCTGCAGTGAAAACGCTCTCCAATCGTGATTTTCACAAAATTTTTGTGGAAAAGAATACTTTGAATGCTTAGTCCCAAAGATGTTCGAGCACACAATCTGTAGACCACACCATGTTTCTTCTCGGAAAGAAGCCCAAAGCTGTTCGAGCACACGATGGTAGACCACACCATGCTTCTTCACGGAAAGAAGCCCAAAAATGTTCGAGCACACATGGGTAGACCACACCATGCTTCTTCTCGAAAGGGCCCATGATTGCAGTGAAAACGCTCTCCAATCGTGATTTTCACAAAATATCCATGGAAAAGAATACTTTGAATGCTTAGTCCCAAAGCTGTTCGAGCACACGATGGTTGACCACACCATGCTTCTTCTCGGAAAAAAGCTCAAAAATGTTCGAGCACACAATGGGTAGACCACACCATTCTTCTTCTCGGAAAGAAGCACATTTTCTGCAGTGAAAACGCCTTCCAGTTGTGATTTTCACAAACAAAATATCATGGAAAAGAATACTTTGAATGCTTAGTCCCACAAATGTTCGAGCACATAGTGCGTAGACCACACCATGCTTCTTCTCGGAAAGAAGCCCAAAAATGTTCGAGCACACAATGGGTAGACCACACCATTCTTCTTCTCGGAAAGAAGCACATTTTCTCAGTGAAAACGCCCTCCAATTGTGATTTTCACAAAATATCACGGAAAAGATTACTTTGAATGCTTAGTCCCACAAATGTTCGAGCACACAGTGCGTAGACCACACCATGCTTCTCCTCGGAAAGTAGCCCAAAAATGTTCGAGTACACATGCGTAGACCACACCATGCTTCTTCTCGAAAGGGAGCCCATTTTCTGCAGTGAAAACGCTCTCCAATCGTGATTTTCACAAAATTTTTGTGGAAAAGAATACTTTGAATGCTTAGTCCCAAAGATGTTCGAGCACACAATCTGTAGACCACACCATGTTTCTTCTCGGAAAGAAGCCCAAAGCTGTTCGAGCACACGATGGTAGACCACACCATGCTTCTTCACGGAAAGAAGCCCAAAAATGTTCGAGCACACATGGGTAGACCACACCATGCTTCTTCTCGAAAGGGCCCATGATTGCAGTGAAAACGCTCTCCAATCGTGATTTTCACAAAATATCCATGGAAAAGAATACTTTGAATGCTTAGTCCCAAAGCTGTTCGAGCACACGATGGTTGACCACACCATGCTTCTTCTCGGAAAAAAGCTCAAAAATGTTCGAGCACACAATGGGTAGACCACACCATTCTTCTTCTCGGAAAGAAGCACATTTTCTGCAGTGAAAACGCCTTCCAGTTGTGATTTTCACAAACAAAATATCATGGAAAAGAATACTTTGAATGCTTAGTCCCACAAATGTTCGAGCACATAGTGCGTAGACCACACCATGCTTCTTCTCGGAAAGAAGCCCAAAAATGTTCGAGCACACAATGGGTAGACCACACCATTCTTCTTCTCGGAAAGAAGCACATTTTCTCAGTGAAAACGCCCTCCAATTGTGATTTTCACAAAATATCACGGAAAAGATTACTTTGAATGCTTAGTCCCACAAATGTTCGAGCACACAGTGCGTAGACCACACCATGCTTCTCCTCGGAAAGTAGCCCAAAAATGTTCGAGTACACATGCGTAGACCACACCATGCTTCTTCTCGAAAGGGAGCCCATTTTCTGCAGTGAAAACGCTCTCCAATCGTGATTTTCACAAAATTTTTGTGGAAAAGAATACTTTGAATGCTTAGTCCCAAAGATGTTCGAGCACACAATCTGTAGACCACACCATGTTTCTTCTCGGAAAGAAGCCCAAAGCTGTTCGAGCACACGATGGTAGACCACACCATGCTTCTTCACGGAAAGAAGCCCAAAAATTTTCGAGCACACATGGGTAGACCACACCATGCTTCTTCTCGAAAGGGCCCATGATTGCAGTGAAAACGCTCTCCAATCGTGATTTTCACAAAATATCCATGGAAAAGAATACTTTGAATGCTTAGTCCCACAAATGTTCGAGCACATAGTGCGTAGACCACACCATGCTTCTTCTCGGAAAGAAGCCCAAAAATGTTCGAGCACACAATGGGTAGATCACACCATGCTTCTTGTCGGAAGGAAGCCCATTTTCTGCAGTGAAAACGCTCTCCAATCGTGATTTTCACAAAATATCCATGGAAAAGAATACTTTGAATGCTTAGTCCCAAAGCTGTTCGAGCACACGATGGTAGACCACACCATGCTTCTTCTCGGAAAGAAGCCCAAAAATGTTCGAGCACACAATGGGTAGACCACACCATTCTTCTTCTCGGAAAGAAGCACATTTTCTGCAGTGAAAACGCCCTCCAATTGTGATTTTCACAAAATATCACGGAAAAGATTACTTTGAATGCTTAGTCCCACAAATGTTCGAGCACACAGTGCGTAGACCACACCATGCCTCTCCTCGGAAAGTAGCCCAAAAATGTTCGAGTACACATGCGTAGACCACACCATGCTTCTTCTCGAAAGGGAGCCCATTTTCTGCAGTGAAAACGCTCTCCAATCGTGATTTTCACAAAATTTTTGTGGAAAAGAATACTTTGAATGCTTAGTCCCAAAGATGTTCGAGCACACAATCTGTAGACCACACCATGTTTCTTCTCGGAAAGAAGCCCAAAGCTGTTCGAGCACACGATGGTAGACCACACCATGCTTCTTCACGGAAAGAAGCCCAAAAATGTTCGAGCACACATGGGTAGACCACACCATGCTTCTTCTCGAAAGGGCCCATGATTGCAGTGAAAACGCTCTCCAATCGTGATTTTCACAAAATATCCATGGAAAAGAATACTTTGAATGCTTAGTCCCAAAGCTGTTCGAGCACACGATGGTTGACCACACCATGCTTCTTCTCGGAAAAAAGCCCAAAAATGTTCGAGCACACAATGGGTAGACCACACCATTCTTCTTCTCGGAAAGAAGCACATTTTCTGCAGTGAAAACGCCCTCCAATTGTGATTTTCACAAACAAAATATCATGGAAAAGAATACTTTGAATGCTTAGTCCCACAAATGTTCGAGCACACAGTGCGTAGACCACACCATGCTTCTCCTCGGAAAGAAGCCCAAAAATGTTCGAGCACACAATGGGTAGATCACACCATGCTTCCTGTCGGAAGGAAGCCCATTTTCTGCAGTGAAAACGCTCTCCAATCGTGATTTTCACAAAATATCATGGAAAAGAATACTTTTAATGCTTAGTCCCACAAATGTTCGAGCACACAGTGCGTAGACCACACCATGCTTCTTCTCGGAAAGAAGCCCAAAAATGTTCGAGCACACAATGGGTAGATCACACCATGCTTCTTCTCGGAAGGAAGCCCATTTTCTGCAGTGAAAACGCTCTCCAATCGTGATTTTCACAAAATATCCATGGAAAAGAATACTTTGAATGCTTAGTCCCAAAGCTGTTCGAGCACACGATGGTAGACCACACCATGCTTCTTCTCGGAAAGAAGCACATTTTCTGCAGTGAAAACGCCCTCCAATTGTGATTTTCACAAAATATCACGGAAAAGATTACTTTGAATGCTTAGTCCCACAAATGTTCGAGCACACGATGGTAGACCACACCATGCTTCTTAACGGAAAGAAGCCCAAAAATGTTCGAGCACACATGGGTAGACCACACCATGCTTCTTCTCGAAAGGGCCCATGATTGCAGTGAAAACGCTCTCAATCGTGATTTTCACAAAATATCCATGGAAAAGAATACTTTGAATGCTTAGTCCCAAAGCTGTTCGAGCACACGATGGTAGTCCACACCATGCTTCAAGAGACTTCTTCTCGGAAAGAAGCACATTTTCTGCAGTGAAAACGCCCTCCAATTGTGATTTTCACAAAATATCATGGAAAGGAATACTTTGAATGCTTAGTCCCACAAATGTTCGAGCACACAGTGCGTAGACCACACCATGCTTCTTCTCGGAAAAAAGCCCAAAAATGTTCGAGCACACAATGGGTAGACCACACCATTCTTCTTCTCGGAAAGAAGCACATTTTCTGCAGTGAAAACGCCTTCCAGTTGTGATTTTCACAAACAAAATATCATGGAAAAGAATACTTTGAATGCTTAGTCCCACAAATGTTCGAGCACACAGTGCGTAGACCACACCATGCTTCTTCTCGGAAAGAAGCCCAAAAATGTTCGAGCACACAATGGGTAGATCACACCATGCTTCTTGTCGGAAGGAAGCCCATTTTCTGCAGTGAAAACGCTCTCCAATCGTGATTTTCACAAAATATCCATGGAAAAGAATACTTTGAATGCTTAGTCCCAAAGCTGTTCGAGCACACGATGGTAGACCACACCATGCTTCTTCTCGGAAAGAAGCCCAAAAATGTTCGAGCACACAATGGGTAGACCACACCATTCTTCTTCTCGGAAAGAAGCACATTTTCTGCAGTGAAAACGCCCTCCAATTGTGATTTTCACAAAATATCACGGAAAAGATTACTTTGAATGCTTAGTCCCACAAATGTTCGAGCACACAGTGCGTAGACCACACCATGCTTCTCCTCGGAAAGTAGCCCAAAAATGTTCGAGTACACATGCGTAGACCACACCATGCTTCTTCTCGAAAGGGAGCCCATTTTCTGCAGTGAAAACGCTCTCCAATCGTGATTTTCACAAAATTTTTGTGGAAAAGAATACTTTGAATGCTTAGTCCCAAAGATGTTCGAGCACACAATCTGTAGACCACACCATGTTTCTTCTCGGAAAGAAGCCCAAAGCTGTTCGAGCACACGATGGTAGACCACACCATGCTTCTTCACGGAAAGAAGCCCAGAAATGTTCGAGCACACATGGGTAGACCACACCATGCTTCTTCTCGAAAGGGCCCATGATTGCAGTGAAAACGCTCTCAATCGTGATTTTCACAAAATATCCATGGAAAAGAATACTTTGAATGCTTAGTCCCAAAGCTGTTCGAGCACACGATGGTAGTCCACACCATGCTTCAAGAGACTTCTTCTCGGAAAGAAGCACATTTTGTGCAGTGAAAACGCTTTCCAATCGTGATTTTCACAAAATATCATGGAAAAGAATACTTTGAATGCTTAGTCCCACAAATGTTCGAGCACACAGTGCGTAGACCACACCATGCTTCTTCTCGGAAAGAAGCCCAAAAATGTTCAAGCACACAATGGGTAGATCACACCATGCTTCTTCTCGGAAGGAAGCCCATTTTCTGCAGTGAAAACGCTCTCCAATCGTGATTTTCACAAAATATTCATGGAAAAGAATACTTTGAATGCTTAGTCCCAAAGATGTTTATGCACACGATGGTAGACCACACCATGCTTCTTCTCGGAAAGAAGCCCAAAAATGTTCGAGCACACAATGGGTAGACCACACCATTCTTCTTCAAAGAAGCACATTTTCTGCAGTGACGCCCTCCAATCGTGATTTTCACAAAATATCATGGAAAAGAATACTTTGAATGCTTAGTCCCAAAGATGTTTATGCACACAATCTGTAGACCACACCATGCTTCTTCTCGGAAAGAAGCTTAAAAATGTTCGAGCACACAGTGGTAGACCACATCATGCTTCTTCTCGGAAAGAAGCCCAAAAATGTTCGAGCACACAATGGGTAGACCACGCCATGCTTCTTCTCGGAAAGTAGCCCAAAAATGTTCGAGCACACATGCGTAGACCACACCATGCTTCTTCTCGAAAGGGAGCCCATTTTCTGCAGTGAAAACGCTCTCCAATCGTGATTTTCACAAAATTTTTGTGGAAAAGAACACTTTGAATGCTTAGTCCCAAAGATGTTCGAGCACACAATCTGTAGACCACACCATGTTTCTTCTCGGAAAGAAGCCCAAAAATGTTCGAGCACACAATGGGTAGACCACACCATTCTTCTTCTCGGAAAGAAGCACATTTTCTGCAGTGAAAACGCCTTCCAGTTGTGATTTTCACAAACAAAATATCATGGAAAAGAATACTTTGAATGCTTAGTCCCACAAATGTTCGAGCACACAGTGCGTAGACCACACCATGCTTCTTCTCGGAAAGAAGCCCAAAAATGTTCGAGCACACAATGGGTAGATCACACCATGCTTCTTGTCGGAAGGAAGCCCATTTTCTGCAGTGAAAACGCTCTCCAATCGTGATTTTCACAAAATATCCATGGAAAAGAATACTTTGAATGCTTAGTCCCAAAGCTGTTCGAGCACACGATGGTAGACCACACCATGCTTCTTCTCGGAAAGAAGCCCAAAAATGTTCGAGCACACAATGGGTAGACCACACCATTCTTCTTCTCGGAAAGAAGCACATTTTCTGCAGTGAAAACGCCCTCCAATTGTGATTTTCACAAAATATCACGGAAAAGATTACTTTGAATGCTTAGTCCCACAAATGTTCGAGCACACAGTGCGTAGACCACACCATGCTTCTCCTCGGAAAGTAGCCCAAAAATGTTCGAGTACACATGCGTAGACCACACCATGCTTCTTCTCGAAAGGGAGCCCATTTTCTGCAGTGAAAACGCTCTCCAATCGTGATTTTCACAAAATTTTTGTGGAAAAGAATACTTTGAATGCTTAGTCCCAAAGATGTTCGAGCACACAATCTGTAGACCACACCATGTTTCTTCTCGGAAAGAAGCCCAAAGCTGTTCGAGCACACGATGGTAGACCACACCATGCTTCTTCACGGAAAGAAGCCCAGAAATGTTCGAGCACACATGGGTAGACCACACCATGCTTCTTCTCGAAAGGGCCCATGATTGCAGTGAAAACGCTCTCAATCGTGATTTTCACAAAATATCCATGGAAAAGAATACTTTGAATGCTTAGTCCCAAAGCTGTTCGAGCACACGATGGTAGTCCACACCATGCTTCAAGAGACTTCTTCTCGGAAAGAAGCACATTTTGTGCAGTGAAAACGCTTTCCAATCGTGATTTTCACAAAATATCATGGAAAAGAATACTTTGAATGCTTAGTCCCACAAATGTTCGAGCACACAGTGCGTAGACCACACCATGCTTCTTCTCGGAAAGAAGCCCAAAAATGTTCGAGCACACAATGGGTAGATCACACCATGCTTCTTCTCGGAAGGAAGCCCATTTTCTGCAGTGAAAACGCTCTCCAATCGTGATTTTCACAAAATATTCATGGAAAAGAATACTTTGAATGCTTAGTCCCAAAGATGTTTATGCACACGATGGTAGACCACACCATGCTTCTTCTCGGAAAGAAGCCCAAAAATGTTCGAGCACACAATGGGTAGACCACACCATTCTTCTTCAAAGAAGCACATTTTCTGCAGTGACGCCCTCCAATCGTGATTTTCACAAAATATCATGGAAAAGAATACTTTGAATGCTTAGTCCCAAAGATGTTTATGCACACAATCTGTAGACCACACCATGCTTCTTCTCGGAAAGAAGCTTAAAAATGTTCGAGCACACAGTGGTAGACCACATCATGCTTCTTCTCGGAAAGAAGCCCAAAAATGTTCGAGCACACAATGGGTAGACCACGCCATGCTTCTTCTCGGAAAGTAGCCCAAAAATGTTCGAGCACACATGCGTAGACCACACCATGCTTCTTCTCGAAAGGGAGCCCATTTTCTGCAGTGAAAACGCTCTCCAATCGTGATTTTCACAAAATTTTTGTGGAAAAGAACACTTTGAATGCTTAGTCCCAAAGATGTTCGAGCACACAATCTGTAGACCACACCATGTTTCTTCTCGGAAAGAAGCCCAAAGCTGTTCGAGCACACGATGGTAGACCACACCATGCTTCTTCACGGAAAGAAGCCCAAAAATGTTCGAGCACACATGGGTAGACCACACCATGCTTCTTCTCGAAAGGGCCCATGATTGCAGTGAAAACGCTCTCAATCGTGATTTTCACAAAATATCCATGGAAAAGAATACTTTGAATGCTTAGTCCCAAAGCTGTTCGAGCACACGATGGTAGTCCACACCATGCTTCAAGAGACTTCTTCTCGGAAAGGAGCACATTTTGTGCAGTGAAAACGCTTTCCAATCGTGATTTTCACAAAATATCATGGAAAAGAATACTTTGAATGCTTAGTCCCACAAATGTTAGAGCACACAGTGCGTAGACCACACCATGCTTCTTCTCGGAAAGAAGCCCAAAAATGTTCGAGCACACAATGGGTAGATCACACCATGCTTCTTCTCGGAAGGAAGCCCATTTTCTGCAGTGAAAACGCTCTCCAATCGTGATTTTCACAAAATATTCATGGAAAAGAATACTTTGAATGCTTAGTCCCAAAGATGTTTATGCACACGATGGTAGACCACACCATGCTTCTTCTCGGAAAGAAGCCCAAAAATGTTCGAGCACACAATGGGTAGACCACACCATTCTTCTTCAAAGAAGCACATTTTCTGCAGTGACGCCCTCCAATCGTGATTTTCACAAAATATCATGGAAAAGAATACTTTGAATGCTTAGTCCCAAAGATGTTCGAGCACACAATCTGTAGACCACACCATGCTTCTTCTCGGAAAGAAGCTTAAAAATGTTCGAGCACACAGTGGTAGACCACATCATGCTTCTTCTCGGAAAGAAGCCCAAAAATGTTCGAGCACACAATGGGTAGACCACGCCATGCTTCTTCTCGGAAAGTAGCCCAAAAATGTTCGAGCACACATGCGTAGACCACACCATGCTTCTTCTCGAAAGGGAGCCCATTTTCTGCAGTGAAAACGCTCTCCAATCGTGATTTTCACAAAATTTTTGTGGAAAAGAACACTTTGAATGCTTAGTCCCAAAGATGTTCGAGCACACAATCTGTAGACCACACCATGTTTCTTCTCGGAAAGAAGCCCAAAGCTGTTCGAGCACACGATGGTAGACCACACCATGCTTCTTCACGGAAAGAAGCCCAAAAATGTTCGAGCACACATGGGTAGACCACACCATGCTTCTTCTCGAAAGGGCCCATGATTGCAGTGAAAACGCTCTCAATCGTGATTTTCACAAAATATCCATGGAAAAGAATACTTTGAATGCTTAGTCCCAAAGCTGTTCGAGCACACGATGGTAGTCCACACCATGCTTCAAGAGACTTCTTCTCGGAAAGGAGCACATTTTGTGCAGTGAAAACGCTTTCCAATCGTGATTTTCACAAAATATCATGGAAAAGAATACTTTGAATGCTTAGTCCCACAAATGTTAGAGCACACAGTGCGTAGACCACACCATGCTTCTTCTCGGAAAGAAGCCCAAAAATGTTCGAGCACACAATGGGTAGATCACACCATGCTTCTTCTCGGAAGGAAGCCCATTTTCTGCAGTGAAAACGCTCTCCAATCGTGATTTTCACAAAATATTCATGGAAAAGAATACTTTGAATGCTTAGTCCCAAAGATGTTTATGCACACGATGGTAGACCACACCATGCTTCTTCTCGGAAAGAAGCCCAAAAATGTTCGAGCACACAATGGGTAGACCACACCATTCTTCTTCAAAGAAGCACATTTTCTGCAGTGACGCCCTCCAATCGTGATTTTCACAAAATATCATGGAAAAGAATACTTTGAATGCTTAGTCCCAAAGATGTTCGAGCACACAATCTGTAGACCACACCATGCTTCTTCTCGGAAAGAAGCTTAAAAATGTTCGAGCACACAGTGGTAGACCACATCATGCTTCTTCTCGGAAAGAAGCCCAAAAATGTTCGAGCACACAATGGGTAGACCACGCCATGCTTCTTCTCGGAAAGTAGCCCAAAAATGTTCGAGCACACATGCGTAGACCACACCATGCTTCTTCTCGAAAGGGAGCCCATTTTCTGCAGTGAAAACGCTCTCCAATCGTGATTTTCACAAAATTTTTGTGGAAAAGAACACTTTGAATGCTTAGTCCCAAAGATGTTCGAGCACACAATCTGTAGACCACACCATGCTTCTTCTCGGAAAGAAGCCCAAAGCTGTTCGAGCACACGATGGTAGACCACACCATGCTTCTTCCCGGAAAGAAGCCCAAAAATGTTCAAGCACACATGGGTAGACCACACCATGCTTCTTCTCGAAAGGGCCCATGATTGCAGTGAAAACGCTCTCAATCGTGATTTTCACAAAATATCCATGGAAAAGAATACGTTGAATGCTTAGTCCCAAAGCTGTTCGAGCACACGATGGTAATCCACACCATGCTTCAAGAGACTTCTTCTCGGAAAGAAGCACATTTTCTGCAGTGAAAACGCCCTCCAATTGTGATTTTCACAAAATATCATGGAAAAGAATACTTTGAATGCTTAGTCCCACAAATGTTCGAGCACACAGTGCGTAGACCACACCATGCTTCTTCTCGGAAAGAAGCCCAAAAATGTTCGAGCACACAATGGGTAGACCACACCATGCTTCTTCTCGGAAGGAAGCCCATTTTCTGCAGTGAAAACGCTCTCCAATCGTGATTTTCACAAAATATCCATGGAAAAGAATACTTTGAATGCTTAGTCCCAAAGCTGTTCGAGCACACGATGGTAGACCACACCATGCTTCTTCTCGGAAAGAAGCCCAAAAATGTTGGAGCACACAATGGGTAGACCACACCATGCTTCTTCTTGGAAGGAAGCCCATTTTCTGCAGTGAAAACGCTCTCCAATCGTGATGTTCACAAAATATTCATGGAAAAGAATACTTTGAATGCTTAGTCCCAAAGATGTTTATGCACACGATGGTAGACCACACCATGCTTCTTCTCGAAAGGGCCCATGATTGCAGTGAAAACGCTCTCAATCGTGATTTTCACAAAATATGCATGGAAAAGAATACTTTGAATGCTTAGTCCCAAAGCTGTTCGAGCACACGATGGTAGTCCACACCATGCTTCAAGAGACTTCTTCTCGGAAAGAAGCACATTTTCTGCAGTGAAAACGCTTTCCAATCGTGATTTTCACAAAATATCATGGAAAAGAATACTTTGAATGCTTAGTCCCACAAATGTTCGAGCACACAGTGCGTAGACCACACCATGCTTCTTCTCGGAAAAAAGCCCAAAAATGTTCGAGCACACAATGGGTAGACCACACCATTCTTCTTCTCGGAAAGAAGCACATTCTCTGCAGTGAAAACGCTCTCCAATCGTGATTTTCACAAAATATTCATGGAAAAGAATACTTTGAATGCTTAGTCCCAAAGATGTTTATGCACACGATGGTAGACCACACCATGCTTCTTCTCGGAAAGAAGCCCAAAAATGTTCGAGCACACAATGGGTAGACCACACCATTCTTCTTCAAAGAAGCACATTTTCTGCAGTGACGCCCTCCAATCGTGATTTTCACAAAATATCATGGAAAAGAATACTTTGAATGCTTAGTCCCAAAGATGTTCGAGCACACAATCTGTAGACCACACCATGCTTCTTCTCGGAAAGAAGCCCAAAGCTGTTCGAGCACACGATGGTAGACCACACCATGCTTCTTCCCGGAAAGAAGCCCAAAAATGTTCAAGCACACATGGGTAGACCACACCATGCTTCTTCTCGAAAGGGCCCATGATTGCAGTGAAAACGCTCTCAATCGTGATTTTCACAAAATATCCATGGAAAAGAATACGTTGAATGCTTAGTCCCAAAGCTGTTCGAGCACACGATGGTAATCCACACCATGCTTCAAGAGACTTCTTCTCGGAAAGAAGCACATTTTCTGCAGTGAAAACGCCCTCCAATTGTGATTTTCACAAAATATCATGGAAAAGAATACTTTGAATGCTTAGTCCCACAAATGTTCGAGCACACAGTGCGTAGACCACACCATGCTTCTTCTCGGAAAGAAGCCCAAAAATGTTCGAGCACACAATGGGTAGACCACACCATGCTTCTTCTCGGAAGGAAGCCCATTTTCTGCAGTGAAAACGCTCTCCAATCGTGATTTTCACAAAATATCCATGGAAAAGAATACTTTGAATGCTTAGTCCCAAAGCTGTTCGAGCACACGATGGTAGACCACACCATGCTTCTTCTCGGAAAGAAGCCCAAAAATGTTCGAGCACACAATGGGTAGACCACACCATGCTTCTTCTCGGAAGGAAGCCCATTTTCTGCAGTGAAAACGCTCTCCAATCGTGATGTTCACAAAATATTCATGGAAAAGAATACTTTGAATGCTTAGTCCCAAAGATGTTTATGCACACGATGGTAGACCACACCATGCTTCTTCTCGGAAAGAAGCCCAAAAATGTTCGAGCACACAATGGGTAGACCACACCATTCTTCTTCAAAGAAGCACATTTTCTGCAGTGACGCCCTCCAATCGTGATTTTCACAAAATATCATGGAAAAGAATACTTTGAATGCTTAGTCCCAAAGATGTTGGAGCACACAATCTGTAGACCACACCATGCTTCTTCTCGGAAAGAAGCTTAAAAATGTTCGAGCACACAGTGGTAGACCACATCATGCTTCTTCTCGGAAAGAAGCCCAAAAATGTTCGAGCACACAATGGGTAGACCACGCCATGCTTCTTCTCGGAAAGTAGCCCAAAAATGTTCGAGCACACATGCGTAGACCACACCATGCTTCTTCTCGAAAGGGAGCCCATTTTCTGCAGTGAAGACGCTCTCCAATCGTGATTTTCACAAAATTTTTGTGGAAAAGAATACTTTGAATGCTTAGTCCCAAAGATGTTCGAGCACACAATCTGTAGACCACACCATGCTTCTTCTCGGAAAGAAGCCCAAAGCTGTTCGAGCACACGATGGTAGACCACACCATGCTTCTTCCCGGAAAGAAGCCCAAAAATGTTCAAGCACACATGGGTAGACCACACCATGCTTCTTCTCGAAAGGGCCCATGATTGCAGTGAAAACGCTCTAAATCGTGATTTTCACAAAATATCCATGGAAAAGAATACGTTGAATGCTTAGTCCCAAAGCTGTTCGAGCACACGATGGTAATCCACACCATGCTTCAAGAGACTTCTTCTCGGAAAGAAGCACATTTTCTGCAGTGAAAACGCCCTCCAATTGTGATTTTCACAAAATATCATGGAAAAGAATACTTTGAATGCTTAGTCCCACAAATGTTCGAGCACACAGTGCGTAGACCACACCATGCTTCTTCTCGGAAAGAAGCCCAAAAATGTTCGAGCACACAATGGGTAGACCACACCATGCTTCTTCTCGGAAGGAAGCCCATTTTCTGCAGTGAAAACGCTCTCCAATCGTGATTTTCACAAAATATCCATGGAAAAGAATACTTTGAATGCTTAGTCCCAAAGCTGTTCGAGCACACGATGGTAGACCACACCATGCTTCTTCTCGGAAAGAAGCCCAAAAATGTTCGAGCACACAATGGGTAGACCACACCATGCTTCTTCTCGGAAGGAAGCCCATTTTCTGCAGTGAAAACGCTCTCCAATCGTGATGTTCACAAAATATTCATGGAAAAGAATACTTTGAATGCTTAGTCCCAAAGATGTTTATGCACACGATGGTAGACCACACCATGCTTCTTCTCGAAAGGGCCCATGATTGCAGTGAAAACGCTCTCAATCGTGATTTTCACAAAATATCCATGGAAAAGAATACTTTGAATGCTTAGTCCCAAAGCTGTTCGAGCACACGATGGTAGTCCACACCATGCTTCAAGAGACTTCTTCTCGGAAAGAAGCAAATTTTCTGCAGTGAAAACGCTTTCCAATCGTGATTTTCACAAAATATCATGGAAAAGAATACTTTGAATGCTTAGTCCCAAAGCTGTTCGAGCACACGATGGTAGACCACACCATGCTTCTTCTCGGAAAGAAGCCCAAAAATGTTCGAGCACACAATGGGTAGACCACACCATGCTTCTTCTCGGAAGGAAGCCCATTTTCTGCAGTGAAAACGCTCTCCAATCGTGATGTTCACAAAATATTCATGGAAAAGAATACTTTGAATGCTTAGTCCCAAAGATGTTTATGCACACGATGGTAGACCACACCATGCTTCTTCTCGGAAAGAAGCCCAAAAATGTTCGAGCACACAATGGGTAGACCACACCATTCTTCTTCAAAGAAGCACATTTTCTGCAGTGACGCCCTCCAATCGTGATTTTCACAAAATATCATGGAAAAGAATACTTTGAATGCTTAGTCCCAAAGATGTTGGAGCACACAATCTGTAGACCACACCATGCTTCTTCTCGGAAAGAAGCTTAAAAATGTTCGAGCACACAGTGGTAGACCACATCATGCTTCTTCTCGGAAAGAAGCCCAAAAATGTTCGAGCACACAATGGGTAGACCACGCCATGCTTCTTCTCGGAAAGTAGCCCAAAAATGTTCGAGCACACATGCGTAGACCACACCATGCTTCTTCTCGAAAGGGAGCCCATTTTCTGCAGTGAAGACGCTCTCCAATCGTGATTTTCACAAAATTTTTGTGGAAAAGAATACTTTGAATGCTTAGTCCCAAAGATGTTCGAGCACACAATCTGTAGACCACACCATGCTTCTTCTCGGAAAGAAGCCCAAAGCTGTTCGAGCACACGATGGTAGACCACACCATGCTTCTTCCCGGAAAGAAGCCCAAAAATGTTCAAGCACACATGGGTAGACCACACCATGCTTCTTCTCGAAAGGGCCCATGATTGCAGTGAAAACGCTCTAAATCGTGATTTTCACAAAATATCCATGGAAAAGAATACGTTGAATGCTTAGTCCCAAAGCTGTTCGAGCACACGATGGTAATCCACACCATGCTTCAAGAGACTTCTTCTCGGAAAGAAGCACATTTTCTGCAGTGAAAACGCCCTCCAATTGTGATTTTCACAAAATATCATGGAAAAGAATACTTTGAATGCTTAGTCCCACAAATGTTCGAGCACACAGTGCGTAGACCACACCATGCTTCTTCTCGGAAAGAAGCCCAAAAATGTTCGAGCACACAATGGGTAGACCACACCATGCTTCTTCTCGGAAGGAAGCCCATTTTCTGCAGTGAAAACGCTCTCCAATCGTGATTTTCACAAAATATCCATGGAAAAGAATACTTTGAATGCTTAGTCCCAAAGCTGTTCGAGCACACGATGGTAGACCACACCATGCTTCTTCTCGGAAAGAAGCCCAAAAATGTTCGAGCACACAATGGGTAGACCACACCATGCTTCTTCTCGGAAGGAAGCCCATTTTCTGCAGTGAAAACGCTCTCCAATCGTGATGTTCACAAAATATTCATGGAAAAGAATACTTTGAATGCTTAGTCCCAAAGATGTTTATGCACACGATGGTAGACCACACCATGCTTCTTCTCGAAAGGGCCCATGATTGCAGTGAAAACGCTCTCAATCGTGATTTTCACAAAATATCCATGGAAAAGAATACTTTGAATGCTTAGTCCCAAAGCTGTTCGAGCACACGATGGTAGTCCACACCATGCTTCAAGAGACTTCTTCTCGGAAAGAAGCAAATTTTCTGCAGTGAAAACGCTTTCCAATCGTGATTTTCACAAAATATCATGGAAAAGAATACTTTGAATGCTTAGTCCCACAAATGTTCGAGCACACAGTGCGTAGACCACACCATGCTTCTTCTCGGAAAAAAGCCCAAAAATGTTCGAGCGCACAATGGGTAGACCACACCATTCTTCTTCTCGGAAAGAAGCACATTTTCTGCAGTGAAAACGCCCTCCAATTGTGATTTTCACAAACAAAATATCATGGAAAAGAATACTTTGAATGCTTAGTCCCACAAATGTTCGAGCACACAGTGCGTAGACCACACCATGCTTCTCCTCGGAAAGAAGCCCAAAAATGTTCGAGCACACAATGGGTAGACCACACCATTCTTCTTCTCGGAAAGAAGCACATTTTCTGCAGTGAAAACGCTTTCCAATCGTGATTTTCACAAAATATCATGGAAAAGAATACTTTGAATGCTTAGTCCCACAAATGTTCGAGCACACAGTGCGTAGACCACACCATGCTTCTTCTCGGAAAAAAGCCCAAAAATGTTCGAGCACACAATGGGTAGACCACACCATTCTTCTTCTCGGAAAGAAGCACATTTTCTGCAGTGAAAACGCCCTCCAATTGTGATTTTCACAAACAAAATATCATGGAAAAGAATACTTTGAATGCTTAGTCCCACAAATGTTCGAGCACACAGTGCGTAGACCACACCATGCTTCTCCTCGGAAAGAAGCCCAAAAATGTTCGAGCACACAATGGGTAGACCACACCATTCTTCTTCTCGGAAAGAAGCACATTTTCTGCAGTGAAAACGCTTTCCAATCGTGATTTTCACAAAATATCATGGAAAAGAATACTTTGAATGCTTAGTCCCACAAATGTTCGAGCACACAGTGCGTGGACCACACCATGCTTCTTCTCGGAAAGAAGCCCAAAAATGTTCGAGCACACAATGGGTAGATCACACCATGCTTCTTGTCGGAAGGAAGCCCATTTTCTGCAGTGAAAACGCTCTCCAATCGTGATTTTCACAAAATATCCATGGAAAAGAATACTTTGAATGCTTAGTCCCAAAGCTGTTCGAGCACACGATGGTAGACCACACCATGCTTCTTCTCGGAAAGAAGCCCAAAAATGTTCGAGCACACAATGGGTAGACCACACCATTCTTCTTCTCGGAAAGAAGCACATTTTCTGCAGTGAAAACGCCCTCCAATTGTGATTTTCACAAAATATCACGGAAAAGATTACTTTGAATGCTTAGTCCCACAAATGTTCGAGCACACAGTGCGTAGACCACACCATGCTTCTCCTCGGAAAGTAGCCCAAAAATGTTCGAGTACACATGCGTAGACCACACCATGCTTCTTCTCGAAAGGGAGCCCATTTTCTGCAGTGAAAACGCTCTCCAATCGTGATTTTCACAAAATTTTTGTGGAAAAGAATACTTTGAATGCTTAGTCCCAAAGATGTTCGAGCACACAATCTGTAGACCACACCATCTTTCTTCTCGGAAAGAAGCCCAAAAATGTTCGAGCACACATGGGTAGACCACACCATGCTTCTTCTCGAAAGGGCCCATGATTGCAGTGAAAACGCTCTCAATCGTGATTTTCACAAAATATCCATGGAAAAGAATACTTTGAATGCTTAGTCCCAAAGCTGTTCGAGCACACGATGGTAGTCCACACCATGCTTCAAGAGACTTCTTCTCGGAAAGAAGCACACTTTCTGCAGTGAAAACGCTTTCCAATCGTGATTTTCACAAAATATCATGGAAAAGAATACTTTGAATGCTTAGTCCCACAAATGTTCGAGCACACAGTGCGTAGACCACACCATGCTTCTTCTCGGAAAGAAGCCCAAAAATGTTCGAGCACACAATGGGTAGATCACACCATGCTTCTTCTCGGAAGGAAGCCCATTTTCTGCAGTGAAAACGCTCTCCAATCGTGATTTTCACAAAATATCATGGAAAAGAATACTTTGAATGCTTAGTCCCACAAATGTTCGAGCACACAGTGCGTGGACCACACCATGCTTCTTCTCGGAAAGAAGCCCAAAAATGTTCGAGCACACAATGGGTAGATCACACCATGCTTCTTGTCGGAAGGAAGCCCATTTTCTGCAGTGAAAACGCTCTCCAATCGTGATTTTCACAAAATATCCATGGAAAAGAATACTTTGAATGCTTAGTCCCAAAGCTGTTCGAGCACACGATGGTAGACCACACCATGCTTCTTCTCGGAAAGAAGCCCAAAAATGTTCGAGCACACAATGGGTAGACCACACCATTCTTCTTCTCGGAAAGAAGCACATTTTCTGCAGTGAAAACGCCCTCCAATTGTGATTTTCACAAAATATCACGGAAAAGATTACTTTGAATGCTTAGTCCCACAAATGTTCGAGCACACAGTGCGTAGACCACACCATGCTTCTCCTCGGAAAGTAGCCCAAAAATGTTCGAGTACACATGCGTAGACCACACCATGCTTCTTCTCGAAAGGGAGCCCATTTTCTGCAGTGAAAACGCTCTCCAATCGTGATTTTCACAAAATTTTTGTGGAAAAGAATACTTTGAATGCTTAGTCCCAAAGATGTTCGAGCACACAATCTGTAGACCACACCATCTTTCTTCTCGGAAAGAAGCCCAAAAATGTTCGAGCACACATGGGTAGACCACACCATGCTTCTTCTCGAAAGGGCCCATGATTGCAGTGAAAACGCTCTCAATCGTGATTTTCACAAAATATCCATGGAAAAGAATACTTTGAATGCTTAGTCCCAAAGCTGTTCGAGCACACGATGGTAGTCCACACCATGCTTCAAGAGACTTCTTCTCGGAAAGAAGCACACTTTCTGCAGTGAAAACGCTTTCCAATCGTGATTTTCACAAAATATCATGGAAAAGAATACTTTGAATGCTTAGTCCCACAAATGTTCGAGCACACAGTGCGTAGACCACACCATGCTTCTTCTCGGAAAGAAGCCCAAAAATGTTCGAGCACACAATGGGTAGATCACACCATGCTTCTTCTCGGAAAGAAGCCCATTTTCTGCAGTGAAAACGCTCTCCAATCGTGATTTTCACAAAATATCATGGAAAAGAATACTTTGAATGCTTAGTCCCACAAATGTTCGAGCACACAGTGCGTGGACCACACCATGCTTCTTCTCGGAAAGAAGCCCAAAAATGTTCGAGCACACAATGGGTAGATCACACCATGCTTCTTGTCGGAAGGAAGCCCATTTCTGCAGTGAAAACGCTCTCCAATCGTGATTTTCACAAAATACCCATGGAAAAGAATACTTTGAATGCTTAGTCCCAAAGCTGTTCGAGCACACGATGGTAGACCACACCATGCTTCTTCTCGGAAAGAAGCCCAAAAATGTTCGAGCACACAATGGGTAGACCACACCATTCTTCTTCTCGGAAAGAAGCACATTTTCTGCAGTGAAAACGCCCTCCAATTGTGATTTTCACAAAATATCACGGAAAAGATTACTTTGAATGCTTAGTCCCACAAATGTTCGAGCACACAGTGCGTAGACCACACCATGCTTCTCCTCGGAAAGTAGCCCAAAAATGTTCGAGTACACATGCGTAGACCACACCATGCTTCTTCTCGAAAGGGAGCCCATTTTCTGCAGTGAAAACGCTCTCCAATCGTGATTTTCACAAAATTTTTGTGGAAAAGAATACTTTGAATGCTTAGTCCCAAAGATGTTCGAGCACACAATCTGTAGACCACACCATGTTTCTTCTCGGAAAGAAGCCCAAAAATGTTCGAGCACACATGGGTAGACCACACCATGCTTCTTCTCGAAAGGGCCCATGATTGCAGTGAAAACGCTCTCAATCGTGATTTTCACAAAATATCCATGGAAAAGAATACTTTGAATGCTTAGTCCCAGAGCTGTTCGAGCACACGATGGTAGTCCACACCATGCTTCAAGAGACTTCTTCTCGGAAAGAAGCACACTTTCTGCAGTGAAAACGCTTTCCAATCGTGATTTTCACAAAATATCATGGAAAAGAATACTTTGAATGCTTAGTCCCACAAATGTTCGAGCACACAGTGCGTAGACCACACCATGCTTCTTCTCGGAAAAAAGCCCAAAAATGTTCGAGCGCACAATGGGTAGACCACACCATTCTTCTTCTCGGAAAGAAGCACATTTTCTGCAGTGAAAACGCTTTCCAATCGTGATTTTCACAAAATATCATGGAAAAGAATACTTTGAATGCTTAGTCCCACAAATGTTCGAGCACACAGTGCGTAGACCACACCATGCTTCTTCTCGGAAAAAAGCCCAAAAATGTTCGAGCACACAATGGGTAGATCACACCACGCTTCTTGTCGGAAGGAAGCCCATTTTCTGCAGTGAAAACGCTCTCCAATCGTGATTTTCACAAAATATCCATGGAAAAGAATACTTTGAATGCTTAGTCCCAAAGCTGTTCGAGCACACGATGGTAGACCACACCATGCTTCTTCTCGGAAAGAAGCCCAAAAATGTTCGAGCACACAATGGGTAGACCACACCATTCTTCTTCTCGGAAAGAAGCACATTTTCTGCAGTGAAAACGCCCTCCAATTGTGATTTTCACAAAATATCACGGAAAAGATTACTTTGAATGCTTAGTCCCACAAATGTTCGAGCACACAGTGCGTAGACCACACCATGCTTCTTCTCGGAAAAAAGCCCAAAAATGTTCGAGCACACAATGGGTAGACCACACCATTCTTCTTCTCGGAAAGAAGCACATTTTCTGCAGTGAAAACGCCCTCCAATTGTGATTTTCACAAACAAAATATCATGGAAAAGAATACTTTGAATGCTTAGTCCCACAAATGTTCGAGCACACAGTGCGTAGACCACACCATGCTTCTCCTCGGAAAGAAGCCCAAAAATGTTCGAGCACACAATGGGTAGACCACACCATTCTTCTTCTCGGAAAGAAGCACATTTTCTGCAGTGAAAACGCTTTCCAATCGTGATTTTCACAAAATATTATGGAAAAGAATACTTTGAATGCTTAGTCCCACAAATGTTCGAGCACACAGTGCGTGGACCACACCATGCTTCTTCTCGGAAAGAAGCCCAAAAATGTTCGAGCACACAATGGGTAGATCACACCATGCTTCTTGTCGGAAGGAAGCCCATTTTCTGCAGTGAAAACGCTCTCCAATCGTGATTTTCACAAAATATCCATGGAAAAGAATACTTTGAATGCTTAGTCCCAAAGCTGTTCGAGCACACGATGGTAGACCACACCATGCTTCTTCTCGGAAAGAAGCCCAAAAATGTTCGAGCACACAATGGGTAGACCACACCATTCTTCTTCTCGGAAAGAAGCACATTTTCTGCAGTGAAAACGCCCTCCAATTGTGATTTTCACAAAATATCACGGAAAAGATTACTTTGAATGCTTAGTCCCACAAAGGTTCGAGCACACAGTGCGTAGACCACACCATGCTTCTCCTCGGAAAGTAGCCCAAAAATGTTCGAGTACACATGCGTAGACCACACCATGCTTCTTCTCGAAAGGGAGCCCATTTTCTGCAGTGAAAACGCTCTCCAATCGTGATTTTCACAAAATTTTTGTGGAAAAGAATACTTTGAATGCTTAGTCCCAAAGATGTTCGAGCACACAATCTGTAGACCACACCATCTTTCTTCTCGGAAAGAAGCCCAAAAATGTTCGAGCACACATGGGTAGACCACACCATGCTTCTTCTCGAAAGGGCCCATGATTGCAGTGAAAACGCTCTCAATCGTGATTTTCACAAAATATCCATGGAAAAGAATACTTTGAATGCTAAGTCCCAAAGCTGTTCGAGCACACGATGGTAGTCCACACCATGCTTCAAGAGACTTCTTCTCGGAAAGAAGCACACTTTCTGCAGTGAAAACGCTTTCCAATCGTGATTTTCACAAAATATCATGGAAAAGAATACTTTGAATGCTTAGTCCCACAAATGTTCGAGCACACAGTGCGTAGACCACACCATGCTTCTTCTCGGAAAGAAGCCCAAAAATGTTCGAGCACACAATGGGTAGATCACACCATGCTTCTTCTCGGAAGGAAGCCCATTTTCTGCAGTGAAAACGCTCTCCAATCGTGATTTTCACAAAATATCATGGAAAAGAATACTTTGAATGCTTAGTCCCACAAATGTTCGAGCACACAGTGCGTGGACCACACCATGCTTCTTCTCGGAAAGAAGCCCAAAAATGTTCGAGCACACAATGGGTAGATCACACCATGCTTCTTGTCGGAAGGAAGCCCATTTTCTGCAGTGAAAACGCTCTCCAATCGTGATTTTCACAAAATATCCATGGAAAAGAATACTTTGAATGCTTAGTCCCAAAGCTGTTCGAGCACACGATGGTAGACCACACCATGCTTCTTCTCGGAAAGAAGCCCAAAAATGTTCGAGCACACAATGGGTAGACCACACCATTCTTCTTCTCGGAAAGAAGCACATTTTCTGCAGTGAAAACGCCCTCCAATTGTGATTTTCACAAAATATCACGGAAAAGATTACTTTGAATGCTTAGTCCCACAAATGTTCGAGCACACAGTGCGTAGACCACACCATGCTTCTCCTCGGAAAGTAGCCCAAAAATGTTCGAGTACACATGCGTAGACCACACCATGCTTCTTCTCGAAAGGGAGCCCATTTTCTGCAGTGAAAACGCTCTCCAATCGTGATTTTCACAAAATTTTTGTGGAAAAGAATACTTTGAATGCTTAGTCCCAAAGATGTTCGAGCACACAATCTGTAGACCACACCATGTTTCTTCTCGGAAAGAAGCCCAAAAATGTTCGAGCACACATGGGTAGACCACACCATGCTTCTTCTCGAAAGGGCCCATGATTGCAGTGAAAACGCTCTCAATCGTGATTTTCACAAAATATCCATGGAAAAGAATACTTTGAATGCTTAGTCCCAAAGCTGTTCGAGCACACGATGGTAGTCCACACCATGCTTCAAGAGACTTCTTCTCGGAAAGAAGCACACTTTCTGCAGTGAAAACGCTCTCAATCGTGATTTTCACAAAATATCCATGGAAAAGAATACTTTGAATGCTTAGTCCCAAAGCTGTTCGAGCACACGATGGTAGTCCACACCATGCTTCAAGAGACTTCTTCTCGGAAAGAAGCCCATTTTCTGCAGTGAAAACGCTCTCCAATCGTGATTTTCACAAAATATTCATGGAAAAGAATACTTTGAATGCTTAGTCCCAAAGATGTTTATGCACACGATGGTAGACCACACCATGCTTCTTCTCGGAAAGAAGCCCAAAAATGTTCGAGCACACAATGGGTAGACCACACCATGCTTCTTCTCGGAAGGAAGCCCATTTTCTGCAGTGAAAACGCTCTCCAATCGTGATTTTCACAAAATATCCATGGAAAAGAATACTTTGAATGCTTAGTCCCAAAGCTGTTCGAGCACACGATGGTAGACCACACCATGCTTCTTCTCGGAAAGAAGCCCAAAAATGTTCGAGCACACAATGGGTAGACCACACCATTCTTCTTCTCGGAAAGAAGCACATTTTCTGCAGTGAAAACGCCCTCCAATTGTGATTTTCACAAAATATCACGGAAAAGATTACTTTGAATGCTTAGTCCCACAAATGTTCGAGCACACAGTGCGTAGACCACACCATGCTTCTCCTCGGAAAGTAGCCCAAAAATGTTCGAATACACATGCGTAGACCACACCATGCTTCTTCTCGAAAGGGAGCCCATTTTCTGCAGTGAAAACGCTCTCCAATCGTGATTTTCACAAAATTTTTGTGGAAAAGAATACTTTGAATGCTTAGTCCCAAAGATGTTCGAGCACACAATCTGTAGACCACACCATGTTTCTTCTCGGAAAGAAGCCCAAAAATGTTCGAGCACACATGGGTAGACCACACCATGCTTCTTCTCGAAAGGGCCCATGATTGCAGTGAAAACGCTCTCAATCGTGATTTTCACAATATATCCATGGAAAAGAATACTTTGAATGCTTAGTCCCAAAGCTGTTCGAGCACACGATGGTAGTCCACACCATGCTTCAAGAGACTTCTTCTCGGAAAGAAGCACACTTTCTGCAGTGAAAACGCTTTCCAATCGTGATTTTCACAAAATATCATGGAAAAGAATACTTTGAATGCTTAGTCCCACAAATGTTCGAGCACACAGTGCGTAGACCACACCATGCTTCTTCTCGGAAAGAAGCCCAAAAATGTTCGAGCACACAATGGGTAGACCACACCATGCTTCTTCTCGGAAGGAAGCCCATTTTCTGCAGTGAAAACGCTCTCCAATCGTGATTTTCACAAAATATTCATGGAAAAGAATACTTTGAATGCTTAGTCCCAAAGCTGTTCGAGCACACGATGGTAGACCACACCATGCTTCTTCTCGGAAAGAAGCCCAAAAATGTTCGAGCACACAATGGGTAGACCACACCATGCTTCTTCTCGGAAGGAAGCCCATTTTCTGCAGTGAAAACGCTCTCCAATCGTGATTTTCACAAAATATTCATGGAAAAGAATACTTTGAATGCTTAGTCCCAAAGATGTTCGAGCACACAATCTGTAGACCACACCATGCTTCTTCTCGGAAAGAAGCCCAAAAATGTTCGAGCACACAATGGGTAGACCACGCCATGCTTCTTCTCGGAAAGTAGCCCAAAAATGTTCGAGCACACATACGTAGACCACACCATGCTTCTTCTCGAAAGGGAGCCCATTTTCTGCAGTGAAAACGCTCTCCAATCGTGATTTTCACAAAATTTTTGTGGAAAAGAATACTTTGAATGCTTAGTCCCAAAGATGTTCGAGCACACAATCTGTAGACCACACCATGCTTCTTCTCGGAAAGAAGCCCAAAGCTGTTCGAGCACACGATGGTAGACCACACCATGCTTCTTCCCGGAAAGAAGCCCAAAAATGTTCAAGCACACATGGGTAGACCACACCATGCTTCTTCTCGAAAGGGCCCATGATTGCAGTGAAAACGCTCTCAATCGTGATTTTCACAGAATATCCATGGAAAAGAATACGTTGAATGCTTAGTCCCAAAGCTGTTCGAGCACACGATGGTAATCCACACCATGCTTCAAGAGACTTCTTCTCGGAAAGAAGCACATTTTCTGCAGTGAAAACGCCCTCCAATTGTGATTTTCACAAAATATCATGGAAAAGAATACTTTGAATGCTTAGTCCCACAAATGTTCGAGCACACAGTGCGTAGACCACACCATGCTTCTCCTCGGAAAGAAGCCCAAAAATGTTCGAGCACACAATGGGTAGACCACACCATTCTTCTTCTCGGAAAGAAGCACATTTTCTGCAGTGAAAACGCTTTCCAATCGTGATTTTCACAAAATATCATGGAAAAAAATACTTTGAATGCTTAGTCCCACAAACGTTCGAGCACACAGTGCGTAGACCACATCATGCTTCTTCTCGGAAAGAAGCCCAAAAATGTTCGAGCACACAATGGGTAGATCACACCATGCTTCTTCTCGGAAGGAAGCCCATTTTCTGCAGTGAAAACGCTCTCCAATCGTGATGTTCACAAAATATTCATGGAAAAGAATACTTTGAATGCTTAGTCCCAAAGATGTTTATGCACACAATCTGTAGACCACACCATGCTTCTTCTCGGAAAGAAGCCCAAAGCTGTTCGAGCACACGATGGTAGACCACATCATGCTTCTTCTCGGAAAGAAGCCCAAAAATGTTCGAGCACACAATGGGTAGACCACGCCATGCTTCTTCTCGGAAAGTAGCCCAAAAATGTTCGAGCACACATGCGTAGACCACACCATGCTTCTTCTCGAAAGGGAGCCCATTTTCTGCAGTGAAAACGCTCTCCAATCGTGATTTTCACAAAATTTTTGTGGAAAAGAATACTTTGAATGCTTAGTCCCAAAGATGTTCGAGCACACAATCTGTAGACCACACCATGCTTCTTCTCGGAAAGAAGCCCAAAGCTGTTCGAGCACACGATGGTAGACCACACCATGCTTCTTCACGGAAAGAAGCCCAAAAATGTTTGAGCACACATGGGTAGACCACACCATGCTTCTTCTCGAAAGGGCCCATGATTGCAGTGAAAACGCTCTCAATCGTGATTTTCACAAAATATCCATGGAAAAGAATACTTTGAATGCTTAGTCCCAAAGCTGTTCGAGCACACGATGGTAGTCCACACCATGCTTCAAGAGACTTCTTCTCGGGAAGAAGCCCATTTTCTGCAGTGAAAACGCTCTCCAATCGTGATTTTCACAAATTATCCATGGAAAAGAAAATTTTGAGTGCTTAGTCCCAAAGATGTTCGAGCACACAATGGGTAGACCACACCATGCTTCTTCTCGGAAGGAAGCCCATTTTCTGCAGTGAAAACGCTCTACAATCGTGATTTTCACAAAATATCCATGGAAAAGAATACTTTGAATGCTTAGTCCCAAAGATGTTCGAGCACACAATGGGTAGGCCACACCATGCTTCTTCTCGGAAAGAAGTCCAAAAATGTTCGAGCACACATGCGTAGACCACACCATGCTTCTTCTTGAAAGGGAGCCTATTTTCTGCAGTGAAAACGCTCTCCAATCGTGATTTTCACAAATTATCCATGGAAAAGAATAGTTTGAATGCTTACCCAGAAATGTTCGCGCACACTGTCAGTAGACCACACTTCACTTTGAGAGACTTCTTCTCGGAAAGAAGCCCATTTACTGCAGTAAAAACGCTCTCCAACCGCGATTTTCATAAAACATCCATGGAAAAGAAAATTTCGAGTGCTTAGTCCCAAAGATGTTCGAGCACACAAGGGGTAGACCACACCATGCTTCTTCTCGGAAAGAAGCCCATTTTCTGCAGTGAAAACGCTCTCCAATCGTGATTTTCACAAAATATCCATGGAAAAGAATACTTTGAATGCTTAGTCCCAAAAATGTTCGAGCACACAATGGGTAGACCACACCATGCTTCTTCTCGGAAAGAAGCCCATTTTCTGCATTGAAAGCGCTCTCCAATCGCGATTTTGACAAAATGTTGACGGAAAAGATTTTTTTTAAACGCTTCGTCCCAAAAATGTTCGAGCACACAATGGGTAGACCACACCATGCTTTTTCTCGGATAGAAGCCCAAAAATGTTCGAGCACACAATGGGTAGACCACACCATGCTTTTTCTCGGATAGAAGCCCAAAAATGTTCGAGCACACAATCTGTAGACCACACCATGCTTCTTCTCGGAAAGAAGCCCAAAGCTGTTCGAGCACACGATGGTAGACCACACCATGCTTCTTCCCGGAAAGAAGCCCAAAAATGTTCAAGCACACATGGGTAGACCACACCATGCTTCTTCTCGAAAGGGCCCATGATTGCAGTGAAAACGCTCTCAATCGTGATTTTCACAGAATATCCATGGAAAAGAATACGTTGAATGCTTAGTCCCAAAGCTGTTCGAGCACACGATGGTAATCCACACCATGCTTCAAGAGACTTCTTCTCGGAAAGAAGCACATTTTCTGCAGTGAAAACGCCCTCCAATTGTGATTTTCACAAAATATCATGGAAAAGAATACTTTGAATGCTTAGTCCCACAAATGTTCGAGCACACAGTGCGTAGACCACACCATGCTTCTCCTCGGAAAGAAGCCCAAAAATGTTCGAGCACACAATGGGTAGACCACACCATTCTTCTTCTCGGAAAGAAGCACATTTTCTGCAGTGAAAACGCTTTCCAATCGTGATTTTCACAAAATATCATGGAAAAAAATACTTTGAATGCTTAGTCCCACAAACGTTCGAGCACACAGTGCGTAGACCACATCATGCTTCTTCTCGGAAAGAAGCCCAAAAATGTTCGAGCACACAATGGGTAGATCACACCATGCTTCTTCTCGGAAGGAAGCCCATTTTCTGCAGTGAAAACGCTCTCCAATCGTGATGTTCACAAAATATTCATGGAAAAGAATACTTTGAATGCTTAGTCCCAAAGATGTTTATGCACACAATCTGTAGACCACACCATGCTTCTTCTCGGAAAGAAGCCCAAAGCTGTTCGAGCACACGATGGTAGACCACATCATGCTTCTTCTCGGAAAGAAGCCCAAAAATGTTCGAGCACACAATGGGTAGACCACGCCATGCTTCTTCTCGGAAAGTAGCCCAAAAATGTTCGAGCACACATGCGTAGACCACACCATGCTTCTTCTCGAAAGGGAGCCCATTTTCTGCAGTGAAAACGCTCTCCAATCGTGATTTTCACAAAATTTTTGTGGAAAAGAATACTTTGAATGCTTAGTCCCAAAGATGTTCGAGCACACAATCTGTAGACCACACCATGCTTCTTCTCGGAAAGAAGCCCAAAGCTGTTCGAGCACACGATGGTAGACCACACCATGCTTCTTCACGGAAAGAAGCCCAAAAATGTTTGAGCACACATGGGTAGACCACACCATGCTTCTTCTCGAAAGGGCCCATGATTGCAGTGAAAACGCTCTCAATCGTGATTTTCACAAAATATCCATGGAAAAGAATACTTTGAATGCTTAGTCCCAAAGCTGTTCGAGCACACGATGGTAGTCCACACCATGCTTCAAGAGACTTCTTCTCGGGAAGAAGCCCATTTTCTGCAGTGAAAACGCTCTCCAATCGTGATTTTCACAAATTATCCATGGAAAAGAAAATTTTGAGTGCTTAGTCCCAAAGATGTTCGAGCACACAATGGGTAGACCACACCATGCTTCTTCTCGGAAGGAAGCCCATTTTCTGCAGTGAAAACGCTCTACAATCGTGATTTTCACAAAATATCCATGGAAAAGAATACTTTGAATGCTTAGTCCCAAAGATGTTCGAGCACACAATGGGTAGGCCACACCATGCTTCTTCTCGGAAAGAAGTCCAAAAATGTTCGAGCACACATGCGTAGACCACACCATGCTTCTTCTTGAAAGGGAGCCTATTTTCTGCAGTGAAAACGCTCTCCAATCGTGATTTTCACAAATTATCCATGGAAAAGAATAGTTTGAATGCTTACCCAGAAATGTTCGCGCACACTGTCAGTAGACCACACTTCACTTTGAGAGACTTCTTCTCGGAAAGAAGCCCATTTACTGCAGTAAAAACGCTCTCCAACCGCGATTTTCATAAAACATCCATGGAAAAGAAAATTTCGAGTGCTTAGTCCCAAAGATGTTCGAGCACACAAGGGGTAGACCACACCATGCTTCTTCTCGGAAAGAAGCCCATTTTCTGCAGTGAAAACGCTCTCCAATCGTGATTTTCACAAAATATCCATGGAAAAGAATACTTTGAATGCTTAGTCCCAAAAATGTTCGAGCACACAATGGGTAGACCACACCATGCTTCTTCTCGGAAAGAAGCCCATTTTCTGCATTGAAAGCGCTCTCCAATCGCGATTTTGACAAAATGTTGACGGAAAAGATTTTTTTTAAACGCTTCGTCCCAAAAATGTTCGAGCACACAATGGGTAGACCACACCATGCTTTTTCTCGGATAGAAGCCCAAAAATGTTCGAGCACACAATGGGTAGACCACACCATGCTTCTTCCACACCATGCTTCTTCTCCGAAAGAAGCCCATTTTCTGCAGTGAAAACGCTCTCCAATTGCGATTTTGACAATATGTTGACGGAAAAGAATTTTTTAAACGCTTTGTCCCAAAAATGTTCGAAAACGATGCACAATGTTCGAGTCAATGGAACCCAAACAGACGATGCTAATAAGCTACTCGAAGCTAAGTTTTCTGGGTGGCATGCTGGGTTATCTAATGGAATTTGACCAAAACTTGATGTCGAAATGTAGGCGACGCAAGCGTTCTCATATACTTTCTGACCTCCTTATCTATTCATGAAGTATTCCTGCATAATGGAATTATATTAGCTTGAGATTTCTGACCTATAAGTTTGCAAGACTAGTCTTGATGCATACTCTTACCATGGATCAGTGACTCACAACTGATGTTGACGCTTTCATGTATGGTCACTGGAAAGAATCGGATTCGCTATTCCATGGAGAGGGAAGAAAATCGAAATCGTTGAACGAACACACTCAAAACGTTCTCCGACCTTTTCATATGCAGAAAAGCGATAAGTTCCAAAAACCGAATAGGCTCACTAAGGAGTTGTAGAGCATCTTCGACCATATGCTAGTTCAAGAAGTAGCAGTTAATCAGCGCAGCGGCTGCTAAAGTAGAAGCCAATGTCACCAACATTGCACTGCGCATACAACCTTCGTTATTCTGCGATATGCGCGAGAATCTTCGCTTGCACATTTGAGCCGATGTAAAGCGGCACATGACATTTTCATATCCATCTAATGCGCGCCCCAACGCTACTCACGGGTGCCGCGCGCGAACCGCCCGCGCAGCCAGCCCGGTAGGAATAGATGGCGCCGTTTTGAAGAGCATACAAATACAAGGAAGCAAATCATTACCACAGTGAGCAATAATGTACATACGCGAAACAAAAACGTTTCCAAAAAACATGTAGGAAGAAACGACGAAGTAAGAGATTGAGAGAGCCATGCGCAATGTGTATAAAGACGCCCCAATCCAAATATCCAGAGCATCCTAACAGCGGGAAACTCGGACAGGGCGTGGCCACTAGCTGCGCCTGTTCTAGGTCATTTGTCGCCTTCCGGACGTTCCCCCCTCCCGATACATGTTGAGAAGAATAGATTTGTTTGTGTGAGAAGTAGAGAGTAGCAAGGATTGTCTGCAAAAATGGCTTTCTTTTGCGATTATTGTTATCGTTTTTCAGTTACTAAGAAGGGAAGGATACTTGATTGAAGTAGGTTTTCCCTTATATATAAAGCTGAATGTCTGCTTGTATGTCTGTATGTATGTCTGTCTGTCTGTATGTACGTATGTTCCGAATAGAAATTTTTATTTCTGAACCGATCCGGACCAAACTTGGCACACATACACTTCGGGACCGGGCGTGTGTCATAGGCTGCTTTTCGTCATCGATCGATATCGATTATACCGATTTTTTGCAAAATTTGAGCTACGGGGCTGGGAGTTGGCACAGGGGGGGGGGGGGTAATCGAGCATGCTGATTACGAATATAATAATGACAGTGCCGGGCGGAGCCGGGTTTGCCAGCTAGTATGAGATATATACTGTCTTATAGAGCATAGAACGCTAATTCCAAATTTGCTTTCCATATCTGCAAAGCGCTTCTGTGAGGGAAGTTTTGGGAATTTGTATTGGTAAAATTCAAGTTTGGCTTAGAAAACAGTTGTTGAGATCTATCCTGTGCTTGGAAGGAGTAATGACTGACAAGAGTTTATCAGATTGAAGGTAGTATTGCATAAAACGCCCTGGTAGGGATCATAGCCCCATTTGAGCTCACAGACTGCACTTTGAATGACTTCATGGTAGCCGCGCGTTCGAATTTTTGCTCCAAGAAATTCCCATAACTTCTCTCCCAGAAGAGCTTTGCAGATATGGGAAGCAGATTCAGAATCAGCGTCCAAAGCTCTATAAGATAGTATAAATTCATAATGAAATGCCACTTCGACCAAGTATCCTTTATAAGTGACTCGAAACCGCTTTGCACGGACTGTCGAAACAAGCTTGAACCTGTTTTTTGGTAGCCAATAACCTTGGACTAGAAAGATCACAAGTGTGGACTTGTTACTCAACTTATTGGGCTTGTGAGAAGGCTGTTACGAGTCTCTTGTAAGGGAAGAATAAGTGAAGTGGCCGGAAGGGACTCACATCATTTTGAAATCGAACGCTTAATCCAAATTTGTCTTCAATATCTAGCTTCTCTGGACAAAGAGTTATGAGAGCTTTTGCAGCGAAAATTCAACGCGTAGCCAGAAAATCCATCTAAAGGCAGCGTCCAGGCAGATTCTCGACTTCTATATATTTTTATGTTATCCAGACCTTTTCATCTTGCTGCCAAATATGGCACTCAAAAAGCGTGAAATTCTAAAAAGAAGACCTTTCTGGGCTATTTTGTATGATCGGCTCCCAGATTCATGTGGAGGTGTATTGCAGACTTTGCCTGATTACACATGTAAACTTGCTAAACCTCCACGTCATAGCATTGCTTTTCGTAATCTCTCGCCAGCAAAAACCGCCACGCGGTGAGTTGGCAAGACTCCACCTCCACACGAATCTGGGAGCCGATGGTAGGAATCCGCACGAGTGCTTCTGATGCTACCTTTGTCGAAAGCAACCATTAACAGGTAAACACTATGTGTTCGACTGTGTTTCCCATGTAAAAACACGTCAAGGGCTGAGAAGATTTCGCTCAAGGGATTGGCCATGCGAATAAGTGGGCGTGGTCCTCGAGGCGCCCTTTGAGGAAGTCTTTAGTGGGTTGAGATGGAAAAGTAGTGAGTGTTAAACGGGAAACGGCCCTTTTGAACCGTTCGCTATCATGGCGCGCCTCTGATTGGTCAACATGTCCGCTGCCATAACGAGTTTGTACTCGTTCATTTTGGTACATCTTTCGTGTCTAACATGATTATAGGTTTTGGCACAGGCATATTACATGCTTCAACTAAGAATTTTCCCCGTTGACTGTAAATGCGACTTGTTAGCTCCGTCAGCGGCGCCGCACGCGACGAAACGAGCATCGCGCGCGAAGGGTTCAAAAGGGCCTACACCCGTGTTAAACCTCTATACGGCGAGAAAATTCCCTTTCTTGATTTCAAATCCATGTGCAAGTTGGAAGGGCTGTTACCATATAATTCATTCTGATCAGGCGTACAGTTATTACTCATACGCTCACAATCCTTCATCGAAGCGCTCCGCAGATAAAGAAGACAGATTTGAAGCGTTCGCTGCCCTTTGGCAAGATATGCATCTCAACTGGAAAGGCCACTTCAACTAGCGAACCTTCCCTTGTTAGTCACAGAATTGGGACTACCTGGAGAATGTAGTTCCCAAACTTTGCGATTTCACAATTAACATTGACTTCAAAGAGTTTTGGATTCGTCCCCTTCAGAAATGAAAGGCGGTGTAAAACCCAAATTTGGGCTGTCTTTCGTGAAAAATGAGAGGAAACAGCGCACATATTTTTTCCATTCTTACTATCTACTTTCTTTTCAATGCACACTTGCGAAACAATAAGTAATGAGCAATTCAAGAAGTTTACAATTTTATTCCTTTTCTCAGCAGTTCATTAGAGGTGTTTTCCAAGCAACATACTAAAATCGCTGTATGCTTTCTAAGATTTCGGCAATTCCAAACAGGATGATATCACCTTAACATTTTTTCTTGGATTCAAAAAGAATTTGCAGAGTAATTCATCTGAAAACTGGGACATCTGACAGATATCTTCACAGAGGACGTTGTTCTATTGATCATTCAACTTTAGCGATAACCTACAAAACAGAGCGGCTCAATTTTCGTAATCTTTCGCAAGTAGTTGCAGTGCCCATATTCTCTATCTTTCCAAAAATAGAACTTCGAAATTTCCGAGATTTACAAAAGTATAAAGAGGAATGGAAGCTTCAGAAAACTACTACCTCCTTGTCATGAGCGTTACGGATTTTCTCTTGCAACTTGCAACTAGTTCTTCCCTTTTTTGCATTCTCCGCAGATGTCCCTAATGATCGTAGCTTTTCTTCTAAATTAAGAGAAACTCAATACAAGATGTGGACTTCCTAAGACCAGTTCGCGTATGGGTACAATTCTGTCTAGATCTGACACATATGCATGGATGTCTATGTAGAACACATTTAGGCCCGTATGCACGTACATCCCCGCGGGGAGGGGAGGGGATCTGAGAGGGGAAGCGTCATATCTCGCTAGTCTATGTATCTTTCTTCTTCTTTCTCTGTCTTGGTTTTGAAGGTTCTCATACACTGATACTTGCGCACAACGGATGCCGGGTTACTGCCATACAAGTGTAGATATTCACTATTTCGTATGATCCCCTGGGGATCCCCAGGGGATCACCTCACATTTTCAAAGTTATTAATCTTTCTGAAAACTTGATGAAAATGTTCTAAAATTGTACTGTGGATATGCTACAGCACTGCTAAACATATTCATGGTAGAAATGAGTGAAATCTCAAGATATCAAAATCTTCGATGAACCGCTGCTTGCGAGCCAGGGATTATCGAAAAAATCAAAATCTTCAGATTCAATTTCTTCTGTCGAATACATGCTCAGCAGTATCGTAGTATATCTTCAGTACAATTTTGCAGCGTTTTCATTTATTTTTTCAGGAAGATAAACGACTTTGAAAATGTGAGATGATCCCCTGGGGATCCCCAGGGGATCGGAAGAAATAGTGAGTATTTAAACTTGTATAGCAGTAACCTGGCATCTATTATGCACAGATATAAGGGTATGAGAACCCTCATAAGCACGATAGAGAAGAATGAAGAAAGATACCTAGAGCAGTGAGATATGGCGCTTCCCCTCTCAGATCCCCTCCCCTCCCCGCGGGGATGTACGTGCATACGGGCCTTAGCCGTAGTGCACCAATTTTGCGACGTAGAGCGAGATGCGGCGCCCCAAGAAATTTTTTTGTGATTATTTTTAAGGCTTTGCAAGCTTACTCCACATTATTGTATCACATCACTATACCATGACACCACCCCCCCCCCCCCTTCAAATGCCTTTCGACATGCCAGTTGATTTTTTTCCAAATACAAGAGATAAGCAGATTATTTATGGTGAAAACAAGTTGTTTGTTTTTCTTGTAACTGATGCAAATCATTTTTTTCATAATTTCACAACTCACTCACAGGGGGGAGGGGGTGAGCATATCTGAAGAAAAGGGGCTTGAGTAGTCCATCAAACAACCATTCCTTGAAAAAAAAAACATTTTGTATTCATCTCAGGCAATACCGGAACTTCCCAGAATACGCAAAATTTGCAGCGGTTCCATGGCAAATGTAGAAACGTTGAAAATGCGAACTTTCGCAGGATTTTCACGTCAGACTGGTTGAAAACGGGAACTTTCACAGAACTTTCTAGAAACCGCTAGGGGACTTCCGTAAAACGAGTCCCACAGTCAGTAGAGTAAGGTTCAAGTCTCGATTGAGTGTTCTTTTTGCTGTCGTGGTTCGCATTTTTTCCTTCCGCAGCAAGTTTACGAAACTTCCGCAGCTAACCCGGCGGAACTTTCCCGAACGTTTTGCGGAGGTTCCGGTCAATTGTCTTAGTACTCACAGGGGGAGGGGATGAGTATATCTGATTTCTTGAAAACGCTTTGTATTCATTGTGAGCAAGGGAAGATACGTCGAAAAAATAGGCGTGTTTTACGCTCCCAATTTCTCGGGGGGGGGGGGGGGAAGTAAAGTTAGTCTTCAAAAAATGAAGAGAGTACTTTGCAGTAGCTGATTAGAATACAGCCTTTCACACCCTCCCCAAAGCCATTCTTGCCTTGCTTGACAATTTCTGAGATTTTTTGAAGTTCTCTCCGAAAACCCCTTTTCGGAGCTGTTTTTCTTAGCATTTCGCACTCCACACTCAGTCCTAAACATCCCGCTGAGCTCAATATTTGACTAAGTGATTACTAGTGCAAGGACGAGTTTTCTTGTTGAAGTCAAGCACTCAGCGAGTGATCGTATCGGCATCGTCTCTCGTGTCCTTATATCCGGACTACGCCCATCGGCGCGCCTGAGCTCAGGGAGAGATCTCGTCCTTGACAATCTGGTCGATGCCTATACTGATCTCATTTCTGGTTTTGATATTTGTTTCTGGTAAGTTCAAGCAGTGGGTAGCATTAGAGCATATTTTTGGTACTATTTTTTTGAAATTAAAAAAAAGCAGAAATTCCCCAGTCAAAAACTGTTTGGCACATTTTTTTTGAATTCGGAAAAAAATGGCCAAAAATTCAAAACCGTATAGCTAAACCAATGATTGGTAAGTTTAGGGGCAATATCGGATATCGAAGAATGTCGCAACCAAATGCTCTGTGAGAATGGAGGAACATGTCTTCTGAGTAGCGGTAGGCTTTTCTACTCCTCATTTTTCCATAAGAATTGATTCTAAAAATTGTTTATTTTACATTTTACATTAATTCTAAGTACTTTTGCAGTTGGATTGCATCTTTCCGCCCTGTCATGCTTCATTTTCTGCATTTCTTCCTTTTTTCGTTTTTCGTTTTTGATGTTTATCTTCTTCAAGCGTTGAGAAGTTTATTTTTATAGAGTAACTAACTTCAATCACTGCTGCGCTTCAACAAGTTCAAAGAGTCTCTCTTCTCTTTTTCTTCTTTCCCACCTCTCTGCCTACATCTCCAAGATCATTTTTTTTTTGCTCTAATAATCTTCCTGATGTACGCTATTTCTGACAAAATTCATTTTTCGGGACAATTCTGTAAGATTCTTTTTGAAAATTTCTCCATTACTATCTATCTTCCGAATAAACCGAAACAAAAACAGAACTTTGATGGCACTATCAATAATCAAAAGAAGTCTTTGATTTACGTGGGGTCTATCAGTACAGCTGAGGATAATTAGTATCGAGACACTTTTTGGGTTACTGTAACTTCTCTATTTCGCACTATATCGATCTATCCGAAGCCTGTGATCTACCGAAATGATCGCGTTGGAAAATTATTTGATTAGGTTTGCATTACTTTTCATTTTTTTTCGTGCGCAGATTTTTCTAATTCTATTAGGTCGTAATATGAGTTTCGAATCAAACTTTTTTCATTTTCTTCTGAAAAACTCCAGAAACTTTGACAAAGTCCAATAGTGACACATACGAGCAGTAGACAAAGGATTATCTATCGGCATTATTTCCACCTTTACAGGTATGGGATACAGTAAATATAAAGGCAATTTTGTGACGGCGCTCAAATCTCCATTTTTTGTGCCTTCAAAAATTCATTCTTATTTCATATGCTCTCAGACTTTTGTTGGATTTCTAGGGACATTAGCACTAATATCAGGGAAGTTTCGATAGGCTGTTCAATAACGCAAGTTGGAAATTTGGCAAAAATAATTCAGAAAAATTTCAAAAAATTCAAAAACTAGATTCCCTATGTGTGGCATGCATATATTGTGAAGTTATAGCCCTCCACTCAATTTGGAGATGAGAAAAAATCTTTTGAGAAAGTTATAAAAGTTTTCTCCTTCAAGTGTAACAAAACTTATGTTACAACCTAATATCTTTTTGAAGTTTGCGATCACTGCTTTAAATCTATTGGCTTCAATTATAGAGAGCCAATTGATTACAACTCGGAAAGATTTTTTTCGTTAGATTTGTAACGCAGAAGTGGCGTTACCTTCTTCCACAAATAATGTCCGGAAGATTTCGAGTGCTTTTCGAGTGTTGCGCCTGACGTTCGCAAGCACACAACTGCTTTACAAGTGACAATTTTGTTAGCCAAACATCATGAGTATGGTTAGTCATAACCTGCAAATTTTTCTTCTAGGATGTATGAGCATTACTTGAGTCCATTATTGAATGTCAACATTGAGTTCCACCATGTGTTATGACTCAAGCAATTCTCATAAGAACAGCTAGATGTTTAGAAATACTGCAGAACCAAAGATGACATAGATGAGTCAGATCTGAACTTTCACGCCATGATGTCGAAAATTCGGGTCAAAGCCTAAAAAGTTGCATAGAAATCTTATGCAGGGAGAACACGACGACAATTATGGCTGTAAATTAAATGTGCTAGGAAACTGCAGAGGTTCTAAGTTTCCTTTCGCCTTGTAGCGAAACGGTTTAGAAATTTGACTGTTATTTAGGGTAGCAGAGCAGATACTTGACGAAGGAGATAGTTCATGTCTTCAGTCTCCTTTCTGTTATGCAAATTTCCGCATTGTCGGCAAACTACCAAGTTCTATACAGGGTGTCCCAAAAAAATGTGCACACTGTTCGATCCTTAGTAGTTTCCTTGCTTTGATGTCTTTCGCCGACTTTTAGGCACTATTGTTTACAGCGAGGTTCAACTTAGAGTTACATTATGCGGGGCACATCATCGATCACTCTTTGTTACTGTCGAATTACGCTAAGAACTTCCAGCATATGGAACTATTGTGAAATATGCCATCTGACAAAATTCTTTCCAAAAAATCTTTAAAATCGTGTATTAGGGTTTTCGCGCAAGCTGATTCCACTACTCAATTTCTTACGAGTCTTTCAGCTTTTTTGACGGTGTAATCTCATTTCTGACAAATATTAGGAATTCAGTTACTATGGTCTACCTGCAATAACTTAGGAAAGAAGTATCACAGTATATTGAAGTTTCATATTCGAGATATTCGGCTTCCATTACCATAGTATAGGAGTTTTTAGCTTGGTTGGTTTTATTCCGAGGCAGAGTGTGGCCTCAGTGGCCTAAAATCTCTGACGTAGTTCGCACCGTAACCCTACAGTAATGAAGGGCGATCGATGTTTTGCTCCATACTGTAGTTCTGAGTTGAACCTCGCTTTATAGAATGGTACTAAAGGTCGGATAACGACATCAGAACAAGGGCGTTCTTAAAAAATCGATCAAACAGGGTGCACATTTTTTGGGACACCCTGTATATGACAGTGATGTTTGTTAATTTTTTCAGTTGTTTGACCCTCGACTTTTCTAATATTCAAAAGGTCTATTAGAATTCGAGGATCTGACAAGATCCGAAGATGTGTCCAAATTGGAGTGGTATAATTTGCTAGAAAGCTGGCGGAGCAACAAAATTTCTTCTTAGGAAAGCATTTCCGGCTTTGGATTGTCCAAAGAATAAACGTCTTTGACAATTTTTACTTCTTTGATCCTTTTTCCTTTCAAGACGATGAAAGCTGTGAGCAGAAAAACAAATGAACTAAAGCGATTTTCTCGCCGTACTGTTTGTCTTCGTTGCTTCTTTCTCGTTTTCACTTATTCTCTGTCAGAAGAACTTTTCGCAGAAAGATCGGACGCGTGCTGCGGGTCACTTTAGTAGTCCAGTGTTCTTTTCGGTACTTTTCCGTTATCCGGAACCATTTGTTTGGTGATTTATGGAAAAAGGACTTGGTCTAGAACAATTTTCAAAGTGAAGGCTGTGTGCCTGCCACGTGTTAAGAAAAAAATTAATAGGTTTTGATGCAGTTTGACATGTTTTTCTGAGATCGTTTCCGGTGAGGTGTGGGAGTATTTAACCCATTGACGACGACGCCTAATTTTGCGTGGCGGCGCTGTGGGACGATGCGATTTTGCACAACACTTTCGGCGCGGAAATGATTAGTGATTTTTAATGATATGTAAAGTTGTTTTATAATCAACCACAGTCATCTTCTTGGCCGACGGAGTCTACGGGTTCCGACAGTGCAAAAAACTGGAGAAAATTGAATTGTGGAGAAGATACTAGACCTGGAAAGGACATGTTTTTGCAAGGGGTGTGGGCCACCGGTGGACCACATCGTCCCTGGCGGCAAAAAGTGTGTGGGCCACCGGTGGTACACATCGTCGTCAATGGGTTAAGAGTACCTGAAAGATGTTCAGCTTTTTTATATACGAACAAAACAGGACAAAATATTCTATAGAGAATCTTGATCGCCTTCAGCAGTAATTCAAATATATCATCCTCCTCAAACTGTCTCGTTATGCGAAATTAGACAGGAAAAAATAAACACGATGGTGTGAAGCATCTTGCCGACGCTTATTTCGCCACTCAAACCATGGAATGCTTACGTTTTTTCCTCTTTTGAGCACACGTTTATCTAGGAACGAAAAACATTATCATAATACTAATTATCACTTTAAATCGTCTGAAACAAAAATGGATTGAATATCGATTCAAAAAAGAATTTGCCTTGTTAGATAAGTGACAGAAAATTCTTGTTAAAACCTGTCAAACATGTAGATGACCTCTCAATTTTCACTGACACGTGGCAGGAGGTCAGGGTTCGGCATGAGGTGGCTTTTTCAATTTTTCAAAAAAGAAGCCCCTGCAAACTTCGCTACAAAAACACGACATCACCTATGACGCGACCATGAATGGATGAAACAGGAATAACAAAGAATAACAAATAAAACTTAAAAACAGCATGAACAGAAGAAAAAGAGCTAAAGAACTTCGTATTCTCCGAATTGGCGGCATGCTGTGCCCGGCGCCCACCATTGTGCGCTTGGAGCAGGCTTGCCGCCGTCATACAAAATATGTGGAGGGCTGAAACTAGGCGAGGAGGATGGGGTTTGAGGAGATTCAAGAACTCAGTTGTAGGGTTCTTGATGTAGAACAAAGTTGTGTTGAACTTGTGAAAAAATTATGTGAAGGAAGAAAAATATATGACCTTTTCTTTTTACAGCCACCTCAGATGGCTGTCCAGGTGGCTGGAAAGCCATCTAATTCTGAAAAAAGTTTGCTACGCCTTCTGTTCACATAATTTTTTCATAATTTTTTGCACATAATCCTAATTCCCTATTGCCCACCCACACACCAATTTTGGTGTCATTTCATTTTCTCTTAGCTGTAAACAAGGCTTTTGTTTATTTGGGACAGGCCTTTTGAATTCGCGCGCTTAACCGACAAACCTGTTGAAACAGGAAGTTTTTGTTTTTTGCAGAAATGGGATCGATAGGGCAGGAATGACAATCTGCGTCCTCTATAGAAGATCAAAGGTGACATAAGAGGGAGAAGGTGATTGTGAGGGAGGATGGGGGAGGGGGGAGGGAGGACTGGGGTTTCCGCTTAAACGATATCCTCCTTACCTTTTACCCCAAAACGATATCCAGCTTGCCTCGTAAGCCACCTGTGCCGACCCCTGCAGGAGGTTGACTCTTCTTCTTGTGAAGATGAGACTAACTAGATGCAAGAAAAGGAGCAGTGATCTTTTTTGAAGAAATGGGTCCGGATAACGGAAAAGTACCCTCATTTCGACTCGAACGATGTTAGAACAATCGAAGAAACATATGTTTAACGACAATAACTCCATTATACTGCCGAGAGTTCGAGTGCTAAAATCGCTATGTTATATAAGAGTACCCGTTTGCTGTCTATGGCTACAACTGAAGAGAGTACAGCAAAAAAAGTAAAAGAAAATCTGATTGGTCAACTCTAAGGACAACCTGAATCCTTTTTTTTTGGTATCTTTTTGCTCTAATCCTTTATGCTAACTTCCAATACCGTCACCGTTGTTTCTATTTATTTTAAATTGGTTTTATGCTTTGGAGCTGTACGAAACCCAAACATTCCCTTTGTCGCGAAATCTTCTTTGCTACATACTTTACGAGATACTTTATTCTTTAGGGTTGTCTTGTAACATTACAGAACAAAAAAATTTGAGAAAGCCTTTCAATATACCCATTCATTCAAAGGGATCGGCGGCTGGAAGGCTACTGCTCGCACCCGCGACGCAATCTGCGTCTCTCTCGAATGCGTGCTCTGGTCATTCTCTAGCCTTAGTTGAACCTAGAAGCCCCGCCTTTCAGCCGCTAATCCCATTCAAACAATGGGTACACGCTAAGATGGTCCTTCATGCCCTGGTACAGTTGCTAATTCAGAAAAATTATTTTTCGGAAAAGCAGCATGCATTCGGTAAAAAATTTTTGGCGTCAACCACGTGTTCCGAAGACTATTTTGAGATGCTTCCTAATTTTCTTTACATCTTTCATCAAATATTTGATTTTCGTAGAATTTCAAGGTTATTTTTGATTTTTTTACAAGTAAAGCGAGTCATTTCCGGACTCTTATATTTTCTTATGTATCGCATTTTCTGCTATGTTGTTTGGAGTTATGATAGCCTACTGAGAGTGCATATAAACATAAACATAAGCACAAATTTACTTAGATCACCTTCATTTGGTCCCTTCCTCCTCCTCCCCCCCCCCCCACTTTTACCTCTATCAACCGCCACTATCTGTTAATGATACTCAGCAGATTAAACTACTTTGAAAACTTCACTCAACTACTATTTTAGAGCTACCAGTTGGCAAAAAATGTGAAGATGACGAAATTTACCATATGGAGTACTGTTACTCTTTCAACGAGAATCCAATGAATTGGAGTGATGTAAGAACTTTGCCAGGGTCTACGTTTACAGCTAATTCTAGATTTTCAAGGCTGCCAGATACTGCCATGACAACAGCAGAGTACTGGCTTTGACTGAGACCGACGATGATCAAACGTTCTATGCTGGCTACGTTCAAGGAATGTTGGCTGCCACTCAGGCCTACAGTAAGAGACAGCATCGCTGTTTCATTACTGTAAAATTTGTGAATTTTTTCAGTTCCAAGGGTGACAGGGGTATGGACATCGGTTCGTTGTGTCCCGAATGGAACTGAGCCGGCATGGGTGATATTTCCAGGATCTTATGTGGTTAAACGATACTATTGGCAGCCAGGAGAACCGAGTGTTTATCCGAACTATGATGGTAAACAATAGTTTATCGTGTCTTATTATGAATTTGATGACAATATTTTCTTCACGCTTTCAGACATCTGCGTATCGCTACATCAGGATAGCATTTACCGTAACTGGATGGCGCAATCCTGTGATGTAAAAAATCATGTTGTCTGCAAAAGGAAAGCTGTAGATCAAGGTCAGTTACAGTTTAGTAGATTTGAGGAACGCAGGTCTGCCCGAAAACCAGCGCCGAGCATTCAGATGCTGTCAGTTTGCTTGTAATTCGGGCGTAATAATAAAGCGCACATTTTGATTGATTACGCGCAAATGTTGTCAGCAAAACAACGCAAGAACACTAAGGTATTATATTCGTCGAATATTCAAGATATTGTTAACTCAAAGATCTAGATACTTTGGATGTTGACTATAATATTGAACTATTGATGCGGCACGACAGCCGAATTCAGTACCTCTCTATAGGGTCAGGACTTTTCCATGAAAACCGCTTAACCACACACCAATTTGAAGTATACTAGAATAATTCTTGACTCACTTTTGTTCTTGAAAAATTCTAACTCTAACGTTTATTTTTTTTTGTTTTGAGTTACTGAATTTTCAAATCAAATTTTAGCCTTTGGTTTGAATATAAAACTAAAGTGTGAGCATCCTCTCCCTAGTTTTTAGTTGAAAAACATTATAAATTAGTAGAAATCTTGTGATTACAAGAATTAAAACTCACTTTGCACAACCAAAGATGATCAGCCAGATATTTATTTTCTTCTGTTATCGCGCGAGCCATCCAAAAAATACTGAACTTGTTTAGATGCTTCTAAAAAGAGAATGGCTCAGTGCATGTGTCCGGAAGGATTTGGTGGTATCAGATGCGAAGAGCGCACTGGTGGTGAGCGATAACTGGATAGACTTCGTGATTATGTGTTTCTTTCACTAATGGTCTAGAGATTCCTGCACAGAATCTTTCATGCACGTCTGCTCCATTCGAATTTGCTTGCCGTGATGGTGGAACGATCCATGTGGAGTATGCTTCTTATGGAGCTGTGGTAGGTGGACGTTTACCTGGGGATTCTGCATATTTCTCATTTTCACCTTTTGGTAGAAAACTAAGTCCGCCAAAGAAAAACTTGATAAGCGGAAGGATTTTTGATTTTAGTTCCAAGATTAACAGGCTCTATGTAGACAACACTGTACTTGTTTCAATAATGAAAGTTTTTAACGAAATTTTTTTTTTCGAGAATAGAAATATCATTTTCAGAACGAGAACAGCAATCTCAGCTTTGATCAGTTTGAAAAAAAACCGGCTGCAAACTATTTATCAACATGAAAAGCTTCCTTCGCAATTCCAAACCTCAAAAAATCAATATGTTATCCCATTATGGCACTTGAGATTTACTTTTTAGGAAGGTTATATATGTCATCAGAACATGGTCACTGCAGTACAGACATGTAGCAATCCGAACTCCTTGAAGACGATCACTAACAAGTAAGTTTCAAGCAAAATTTCTTGAATTATCCATAAAGACTATTATTATTGACCTAACAACTCCGTTCGCTATAATTCGAACAAGTTCAGATGCCAAGGTCTCAGCTTCTGCAGTATTCAAGATTTGAATGGTTTGTTTCCCGAAACTTCGTGTCCTGTTCAAGAAGAAATATTTCTGCAATATCGTTTTAGATGCTTAGAAGGTAATGCACATTACAGGCTATCTCAGCTGCAATGTCGCGTGCACCAGCAATTTGAGTCGCGCGCGGCCGCTTCTCCTGGATCCTATTTTCACGTACGTGTCCTCTAGTCAATTTCCCATGTCTGAGAGTGGCTCCGAGTCGATCTTTACTTGTTAATCAAATGTGGAGAAATAGTCAGAGAACACGTTAGTGAACGGGGTGCAACCCTAAGCAAGGCGGCAGCGACTCGAGCCGCTGCTGCACGCGACACTGCAATTGAGATGACCTGTATGACACTTTGTATATCATTTTTACATTTTTCAGAGGTTTCCTAGCTGACACAGTCAATTCTGAATATTTTTAGACAACCCCAAATGTGCTTCTGGTGCCTTTTACATGTCTGGAAGATGCTTCGTGATTGACACAAAGAAAAAGCTATTGTCACAGCCTGAAGCACAACAAAGTTGTCATAAAGAGGTATGCTAAGGATGATCGCCCAGAATATTTTTGGAATACAGAAAAAATTGACTTAAGGGCGGATATTTGGCTTCGAGCATCGATTCATCTATGGATGCCGAGTTGTCTAGGCAGGTTGTTAGGCAAAGCAAGGATGGGGATGCTTTTTGGATTGACTTGAAAGTCAGTGATGAAGGAATTCCAGAATGGAGTGATGGTAGCAGTCTTACATACAGGTGTGCTATTTCACACTTCTACATTTTTTTTAAAACCCATCAGGGATGTGACTACAATATAAACTCGAATATTTATTGTCGAATTTTTTTACAGCAAAAACAGTTTGTGAATTAAGTGGATTCAGCTTAGATAGCCTTGGCGACGCGGAATTTGCGGACGCGCTTGACTGCGCGAGCTCTGCTGTAACCTTCTGATGGAGGAGGAGGAGCAGGGGGATATCCTCCAGTTTCAGGGGCTGCGTCCTCATACTTCTGCTCCTGTGGAGCTCTGTCGACCGTACGTGGTGGACATGGGCAATAAGCGGCATCACCTCCGGGATTTCCTGGAGTTCCTGGTGTGCCATGTTCACCATCATTTCCAGGTGATCCAGGATTTCCAGGTGGTCCAGCAACTCCTTCCGATCCTGGTTGTCCCTCTTGTCCGGGTTCTCCTTCGAATCCTGGATTTCCGGGTGCTCCAGGTGGTCCTGGAGGTCCAGATGGTCCTGGATTGCCGCGTCCGCTTTGCCCTGGAGCTCCTGGTGGTCCAGCTATTCCGGGCATTCCAGGTGCGCCTGGTCCTCCTGCATCTCCTTGTTCACCGCCTTGTCCGGGATATCCGTCCGCTCCTGGGGGACCAGGTAGTCCTGGTTGTCCATCAGGTCCAGGTGGACCAGCGCTTCCGTCAGGTCCTGGAGGTCCAGCGGGTCCTTCGGGGCATGACATACAGCCTCCATTTCCACCATTGCCAGTGCTGATTCCGGCATTTCCTGGTCTACCAGCCTCTCCTGGTGCGCCATCCTCTCCCGGTGCTCCTGGCTGTCCTGGTGGTCCTGGTGGTCCCACAGGGCAATTGTTGGGTTCTGTCGAGCAAGCGCTGCAGCTGTCACCGCCGGAGCCACCACCGCCGTCAACACCATCACCGCCGCCGTATGACTGCTTCTTCTTGCGATGGAAAACACTTCGCACATCGCGCACAACTTCGCCACGGATTGTTTCGGTCATATGGTCCCAGGCACCGTTGGCAGTTAGCTGAAAGGGGGAATTTTCAAAAGAATGTCAAACAAATGAATTTTTGAGTACTTACCTTGAATTCATTCAGCTCCACCAGCGCATCATCGTAGAAATTGTTGATGTCGTTAAGCATGTAGCCAACGACTCCAATGGCTAGCACAATGCTAATGCCAGAAGCCACCGAAGCGAATGCTGCCAAGTTCTTTGCCAAAGACATGAGATGACTGGTGATTAGAATGCGCTCAATTGAGCTTATATACGGCTTTCTGGATCAATGATCCAGGGTCAGAGCTGGTGTGTCAGCAAGTTTTCTCCGTGTTCTAACCCCATGTTGCGCCCGTTATAGAGTTTCGATATTTGCGCTTGTAATGATTTGGGTTTCACTTGCTTTAGATCGCAGATGACATGATAATGTAATAGCTCGCCGATGTGTATGTCTCTTATTTACTACAGGAAACCATAATAAAAGAATATCATGACGCACTTATTTGTGTAGAGATCATGAAAGATGCAATGTAAGGACAAATTTTGGCAAACGATGTAGAAATATTAGGGTTGGCGGATTATGATTGCGGTCATTTCTGATTCTTTGTACAAATGTTATGTTATTTAGAAATCTTGAAATTGGAGCAATCTGGAGTGCCTGAAAATTCACCTTTGTTGTAACCTTCATTTTATCTCGCCAAATTGCCAAAGCTAGTATTCAATCACCGAGTTACCCATCTATGAACTCACTAAAAATTGAAAACGAAGCTTAAAAAGTGCAGGATTTTTTAGGAGTCTAGCCGTATAAGGACACTATAATCATTTACTGAAAGTGCAAAATTTTGAACATTCAATATGTGCGAGCAAGATTTGCTGCCTCTCTATATGAACTCTTGGCTGAATGATAGCTTTTCAAATTTTCGTAAAGTCCGTATGTGCACGTCAAAACGAAATTAGGTATTTTAGCCAACTTTCTACAATGATATAAAAGTTGATAATCTTAACTCGCAATGATACAGAAATTTTTGCTTATCTAGAAGTATAACAGGGGAATTAAGTGCTCTATTGTTGCAATAAGTCGCAGTTTTTACGATTTGGTGACTCGCGAAAAATCTCGAGTTTATTCCATGGATATCATAAGAAAACAATTTTTTCTGGTCTAATTACAAACATGTCACCTATTTGAGTTTCACTTTTCTCCAACATAAATGTTTTTGAATTAGTTACCCTCTCAAAACCCTAGCATCTTGTTTGTACATAATTAAGGATTTCTTTTTGAGTTTGGATATTTTAGTACGTAAAGGTCCGCAAAATTGTAAAGAGAAGGTAAATCACTTGAACGCTTTCTAAGAGCTGTTTCATCATATAACTTGTTATTCAAATCTTCTCTCCTATACGATTATTTGTGGTTTTCATCTCCCCCTTAGTAGTACAGAATTGCTGAAGCGAACCTTTCTTCAGCTCCTTTTGCACAAAAAATCCATGCATCGTCAACTTTTTGAAAAGCATTAGAACATTCTTAAGGATAACTGATACACCATAGACCTAAGTTTCGTAGGATAGTAACCAAGTAAATTTAAAGCTAAAAATCCAAGCTCTTTCGGGCTTATCTAGGCAGAATCATCCACGTGTTATGATATCCTGGTTTTTTGGACTTTGGATCGTCACAAAAACAGTTTGAAGATCCTTTTAACCAGGGCTCGGCACAAGTGGCTTCTAAGCAAGCTGGGTATCGTTTTTTGAACAAAAAGCAAAGCGGGTTTCGTTTTTGTGGCCGAAGACACACGCAAAATTGGCGACGTTTTTTTAGTCGACGTATCGTTTTTTGGGAATTTTTTACGTTTAGGGTTTAGGGTCAAGGGGAACTTCCTAAAACTTAGTGAAGATCAAGGAGGACTTCGTTTTAAAATCCCCTGGTGCCAGCTCGTGCCGAGCTCTGTTTTTGAGACTGAAAAGACACGAAAATTGCGATGTTTCGTTTTTTGGAGATTTTTAGGGATTATGGTGGGGGGTCAGAGGAAACTTCATTAAAATCCGCAAAAATCAAGGGGGACTTCGTTTTTTTGCATTTTCAACTAGCCACCTCGTGCCAAGCCCTGCTTTCAACTTTGCAGTAAATTAGGATAGAAATTTCAGAGCTATAACTTACATATAAGACCTAGAAATTTTTAAGGCTTTTGTCAACATTTCCCCGACCAGCTTGAGCTGCGTGAGCATCATGAAGCTTCAGCTTAGACGATTCAGTTGAACTGTTATTATTTGAGCGCAGTTTTCTATGGAATTTCACATTACAGTAGTCAACAGTGTATGTAAACACATTTTTTCCAAACGTGTAGTTTTTAGTAGGAAATAGGATTGCAGAGTGAAGTAAGAGTGTCCCTGATTTTTCAGTCTTCCCCATTCCTGACCATTGCTTTCGCTGTTCAAATACCAACATCATGTTTACTCCATGTTTGTCCACTCGAATACAATGCAGCATCGTTATTGTTCAACGTAATGCGCATGAATGTGGCGATTTTTGCCAGCAGTGGAAGCGAAAGTCGATAAACGCAACGTTGCAGTACTTTCGGAAAATTGTAGACTTCTTTTGAATACCAAAATTTTTAGCAAAATCGTTTCAGGCCGAGTGAAGCTGCGATATCGGTGCGCGATTCATGTGTAGCCTACGTGGTATCCGGTGGCAGGGCCAGGTGGACGTCAAGACCTTGTGCAGCTACTGCCAATTATCTCTGTGCTTTTACTCCTGTAGGTAAGGAATAATTTGAAAATAGAAGTGGTTGTTTAGGCGGTGTCCAGAGTTGCCCTTGCCACCGCCGCTCCAGCGACGTGCTGGCACCGTGCACATCGATCAATGGGGCGCGTGAACGTGTTTCGGCACGGCAGAGGAGCGGCGCTGGCACAACGCACATGGGCAACTCTGACCGCTACGTTACAACCTATAACGGCTTAAGATCGCTAGACCTAGAAATTTTAGCGTAGATTTGTTGGCAAACTCCAGGATCCTGCTTAAAACTATAATCGTGGAATGAAATGTTCCAGGTGTGCAGCGCGCGCAAGAAGAAGCCCCACCGCCAACGGAGGAGCCAAAAATAGTCTTGCAAGGCTCTAGAATGTAAGTCTCTTCGGCTTTGCACTGCGAAGGATTCCTTGTTCCATCAACTTTTTTTTGTTCAAACTCAATTGATTTATAGCACATCACCAAAAGAAATTGTTAGATTGCAGTGAGGACAAAAATATGCGAAAGTAATATAAATTATGGGCTGAATTATCTTTCCTCCCTCTGTCTTTTCGTATAAGCCGTTTGTTTCGACATCATATAGAAGGTTGAAAATTTTTATTTCAATAATATCGTGTCGGATGAGATCTTTGCATTCGCTCATGTCCTAGCATTTACAAACTATTAGGTTTTCCCGAAAGTTTCCGTTTTTTCAACCTATCATAAAAACACGTGGAACAAAGATAGGGAAACGGTCTAGGAACTACCCGACGCATCTTTTCCTCCTCTTTCTTATCGTTATAATCTTGTGCAGATTACTCTTTCGCTCACTGAGATAAACGCCGAATTTTCGAACCCATGGTTTTTACTATGTCCAGGTTGACAATTTTTCACAATCTTCATTTTCACCTTTTGGAAGACCTTTGATAGCCTTCAGATAGAGTAAGCAAAGGGCAATGCAATGCAATTATTTGGCGTATCTAGCTGGCTTTTCAATATTTTTAAAGATAATTTTTTTGAAAAGCCTTCACTTTTGCGAAGTTCTAAATCACAGAAACGCCTCGAACACTAACAAATCATCGAATTTTGAAGCTTTCAAAAACCGATTACGATCATTCACTATTTTTACGAAGCAAATGAGAGTTTACCCCTTCGAAATATCAGGTTTTGCATTTTACGTGTACACGCTGGGGTGGGGTCAAATTCGAGAATTATGAAAATTTTATCGCCAAGGACCCCGCAAATTAGAGAGAAAATAGACTCACTGGAAAGAGGAGGAAAAGCTGCATCGAATAACACCTTAGTTGTGCGCCGTTTCATGATCTCTGGTTTTTGGCATCACCAAAAGTAGAATTTGATAGCATTAGGAAAATAATTCTAAAAAATTTTCAAGGCTGGCTATAGATGCCGCAAAAATTGCATTATATTGTTCTTTGTTTGCTCTATCTGATTGTTGCCAAAGCTTCTTCGAAAGTCAAAAATAAAGATTGTGAAAAATTGCCAAACTTGGACATAGTAAAACCATGGGTTCGAAATTTCGGCGTTTATCTCAGTGAACAAAAGATTAATCGGCATGGAGGCATGACTATTAGAAAGAGAAGGAATAGATGCGTCGGGTAGTGCTTAGAGCGTTTCCCTACCTTTGTTCCACCTATTTTTATGGCAGGTTGAAAAAACGGACAAAAATTTCGGGACAACCTAATATATTAAACGCTCACTTTTTTACATTCATTCTCCGAGCGCTGCTCTACAAAGCATCATTTTCCACTTTTATAGTTGTACTGTTCCATCAGGAACTGATACAAGGCCAATTTTTTTGCTTTGAGATCATGTTGCCCCACTTTCAAACACAGTATTCGCTGTACGCAAAGTATGGCATCATCAGGCATGAGCGTAAACACAATAGCCGTTGTAAAAAAAATAGTAGAAAATTTGACCGGTAATTGCTGCTTTGCTTTTTCGATATACTATGTTTCAGATGTTAAAGGCAAAATTTGAGAGCTAACTTAAAATGCACAGTCCTAGGTAAGGTTCCAGAAAAAACTCATCAAAAACCAAACAAAGTGGAAAAAATGCCTGGTGCTGCTGCATCTCAGGGCGATGACCCTACCAAATTTTCAAAGGTTTTTCAAAGGAGCAAAATTTAAGCTAACTACAAAAATGCGCTAGTTCTTCGAATGATCTTGATGTGCTAGGCAATTTTTATTGTGTAGCTATCCGCTAGATCACAAGCTTTTATCATGGGGTAATCTTGAACTTGGTTTCTAACAAACTTTACTCTTTACAAATCATCCTTTATTTGTACATAAAGTTGATGTATATGATACCCTTACAAAACTACCGTTCAGTTGGTTGAGACTTACACCCTTTTCAAAAAAAGGCATATCTAGGAGAGGAGGACTTGATTTTTTTTAAAAACTATGCTCCGAAAGCACTCACAGCGCCTTACTACGATTTGTCTTGGATTAGGTGAAATTTTGAAGATTTGGAACTCGCTAGAAAGATGGAGCAAACGTCTTGGAATAGCACCTCAGCAAACAATCTGTTTTTCACTACCAAAGTTCCTAATCTCGAGTCCGAAAGCTGACCAGTTTATCGTATAAACTAGTCATCCAAAGGATAATATCGTGCTTGGACGATTTTATCTCGATCTCTGCTAGTAAACGCTGAGATTAGCCGCATACCTTTTCGAGGTCGTCTGAATGACTCAACTTGGGACCGGTTTCGAAGTCCCCCGCGGTCTGCCAAGCTATAGCGCCGCCCACTTTGAGGCGACCATCATCTTCGACGATATCGTCCAATTCGAAAAATTCCGAATTCAAGAGCACAAGCCGAAAATTCGCTTTTCTCACAGTCACGATAGTCGATCGATTATCGATCGACAAATGCGACTGTTGCTTGAGAAATGCTAACGATAATTATTCTGCTTACGGCTTCTGCTTGTACGATTTCGCGCGCTGATGACGCAACTGTGACGTCAGCAGCCACCGCTGCAGATGCAACGACAAGGTAATTAATTACTGTAGATTTATTGATTTTATTGATTTTCTACTGACTGTGCATTTTATGCATTATGATAAGTCGACTTTTGACCTCTGCCAACTCTTTGCACTTAATCAAAGGTGCAGACAATATGACCTTTTTAAAAACAGTAACTGCTTTTTCTAACATATTAATGATTTTCCTGTTATAAACTCGTAGTCTATGATCTTCCTGTTACTAAGGTATTGAGACAAAAATTTTGTTCTTTTTCTGGCAGAAGAGTAACTGAAAATGTTTGATGTTGACCTCATCGTTCTATTCATTTGTCCTCAAATGATCTTCATACTCTTGAATGCCCCCTGAAATTTCAAGAAAATTTTGCACTCACAACTTATTTGTATCTTTTCCTTGATAGCTTTCTTTTATCCCATTTTTTCAGTTCGAAACATATGATAGACAAGCTAAATGTGGAGCTCATGATCTTTATTTCACTCCACTCTCACGGCATCTCGTAATTTCAGTTTTTTTCTATTTTTCTTTTACTCATGTGGATCTCGATATCTAGAGCAATTGCATTCACTCCTTCACCTTTCATCAAATTATCCATCCGAATGCTATCCATAGCTTTGCAAGTGTAATGAAATTAATGATGGTTGTCTTTCCGCTAAAAAATTGTATTACACTCAAGTTTTAATGAGCCGCCCTACAAGTTTTTGCGAAACCTAAAAATTGATGACATAAATGATCTACAAATTTATTTATTTTTGTATTGAGCCTGCTTAACGAGATGTAATGATTACGTTCAAGAAGTGCAATTCTTAAACTTTTATAAATCCAGGAGTGATAAGAAGTTTAAAGAGAGTGGGGGGAGAGGGAGGGGCTTAATGCAATTGTTTTTGCTATTCATTATGCAGTAAATTTGATTACATATTAGCGACACCAGTAACGCAAGAATTTTTCGACCACATTTTGGCAGTAGAAAAACCTCTCTATGTAATAAATTCGACTGCTTTTTGGCGAATTTGACGGGAGAAGTTGCAGAAATTGTGAGGTAATATTACGTAGTGTGAAAGCTATGGTTTTTACGTCTATCAGTTGGTACATTTGGTACCCACTCTAGATGCTAAGCTTTGGAAAATATAAAATTTCAAGCTATCAGCTATACTAAAACAAGAGAGAAGAAAAGTTTTAAACAATTCGTTTCGTTCCTTCCCTTAGACGGAGTAGAGGATCTCAGATCTATCCCCGCATCTCCTCATTAAAGAACGATGGTCCATGAGTCCTGTGTAAATTCTAAAATTGAGATAAAATTTTTTGGATGATAAATAGTTCGAGTCTAACAACTTAGAATTTGGTGGTGGTAGAGGGTTCCGCGAGAAGATGGCGTGAACACTCTAATTTGCGAAACGTTCTTTTGAAGGAATTTATTGACAACAAAGCAGTGTTATATATAAGAGGAAAATCATTGTATTATTAGATTATTGATTTAGATTAAGCGCGTGAAAAGGCTTTGGCCACATTCACAAAAATCGTTCCTACAGTAATTGATGGCGTGATATGGTTTGAAAGGTCATGGCTCAGTGAGGTTCCAAATCCATTTTACACATTAATCAGTACAAAACTCACTTATAATTTGTTTCTCAGAAGGATTAAAATTTATCTATGAAAAAGCCACCTATCACTAAGAAAAACAATTTTCTTTGTGAGCAAATTCCACTATTAAAGAATTGTACGGGTTTCTGCCATGAAAATTTGCCTTAAATCTGCCTTGGAAATGGATTGGAATCTTTGATAATTATCTTAATTATCTTTGATAATTTTTTCTACATTACGTTCATTGGCCTAACTGCTTAGTCTCTCGCTGGCCTCCATCCTATTTACCTCAGAATTATTTTTGAAAGCTGTAAACAAATGACTAAGCGGAGCAACCCAATAGTTGATTGACTTGACAGGTTTCGGCATCGGAAAATTTCTTTGGCAGTGACGTTCTCCCCTTTCTGACTCCGTTCGGTATTTACTCAATGAGCCTCTTAGCAAACAAGGTACTGCGCGAATTGTTTGTGCTGAGAGGCCATATCATGCAATCAGAATGCTTTTTGCCTTTGAAAAATTCAGAGAAAATAGAGGTATTCGGCGAAAAGTCGGAAAACTCAATCGACTAGATTCAAGAGCTTTATAGGGGGGAAAAAGTTTAAAATTGAGCAATGTTCTTGAAAAGGAAAAATCATTGATTCGATTTGCACTTCGCAGATAGAATATTTTTGTTTATTACATAATTTTTTTTGTACTACAATATGTTCTACTTCCGATTCTTACTGTTAAATTGAGGATAAATGTTGCTTTCCAAGATATCATAGCAAATGAATTGAGGGCCTTAGAACGCCACTATTTTGTAAGCATCTCAAAAAATTATTTTGAAATGACATCGTGGTTTTGATTCGATTATTTTTTGAAGTCAAATATGAACAATGTCTAAGTTTGCCAAGGCTGGAATTCGCTTCACTTGCTTTTGCTCATGCTATGTCTTTTTTTTCCAAGATTTTAGTGCTACAGTTTTGCGAGTATTTTATGCATGTTTTATCGCCAACTCCAAATTTTAGAATGGTTGACAATATTTCGGTGAAAATTGACTGGGGCTGGTAGATTTTTTATTTGCTGATGCATCCGAAGCGCATTCCTTCCAATTCTGTAAAACTGGCTCGTGTTTCCAATACAGATGGCCTGTTTCAGTCCAAACGCCTCATTTCAAACCAATTACCTCTTCTTTGCCCAGTGGCGTACCAAGGGCGGAGGCCGGGCGGGCGAAGGAGGGGGCCCGGGACTGTGTGGCGAAATTTTTGAAAGACTTACATGAGTTATAAAAATGTGCAAGTGACTTTTTTATACGTGTAAATAATTGAAATTTTTGAAAATTAAATTAGAACTAATTAATTCAGAATTGCAAAAAATTTTTTCCGGGAACGCCCCTCTTTTTTCTGAAATGTCGGAGTTATAGGTCCAAGAAAATTTTAGCATGCATACCAAGAGTTTTTTCGGATGCGTGGCTAACGCCTGGGTACGCCACTGATTCTGCCCCTATTTTTATTTTTTGCATATTACAACCTTTTTCAAAATAGATGCCCAAAACAAAGTTTTGTGGGAAAATTTTTCGCTATAGTTTGCAAAGAAGTGCGGTTTTGATTAGATGCCTTTACGTGAAAATCGTTCTCGATGCTCATGTTGTTTGCTGGTTTTGCGGTGTTTTGCGTTTGGAAAGGGACTTCCATAGCTGGACAAACTCTAGACCGGTTCGAGTACACAATCGAAATTCCAGATCAAGCGAAGACTAGTGGATTTTGTAGTGTTGACATTGACCGATGCTGCAAAGGTTCATGCTTTGTTTATTTTGGAGTAACAGTGGGTCAACAGCTAGGCTTCAATTTCACTAATACAGATTATCGCAAAAGACGACTTTTATGCTGAAAAATTTCAACGGTATGGCTTAGGAAACCTTTTTCCCAGAGAGTTTGAAGGAGAGTCGAAGTAATTGTTTGAGTTTTAGACTTTCTTTGCCTACAAAACATTTCAAATCTGTGACTCCTTGAAGACAATTAAGCTTTCCTCAAGCTCAGTCTCTTCTAGAAGTGCTGAGGATAATTACTATTTCGTTTTAAAGTAATTAAATTATAACTCATAATTTTACCTCAAAAAGCAATCTAGATTTTTTGCACACTGATTCATCCTACGGGCACAAAATAATATGGATTTTCGTGTAGAGAACTCAGAATGCATTTCACACATCGCTTATCTGAGTTATCTGCTCAATAATTGTACTTTCATGATTTTTTTTCAAAGCGGTAAAGGGTAGATCCATGCAGTGGAAGTTAATAGTAAAGCATGATGGTTTCTTCTATTTCTTTTATCCAGATTATTTCGCATCACAACCAGCTTCATGTTATATCATAGTTTTTTGTTAAACGATGATAAGTGGTTAAAAATTAATTGATTCCTTGTTCTGCAGGATTATTTCATTTATAACACTTTCGCCGTTCATTCATTTTGAACGTTCAGCTTATCAACCATCAGTATATCTTTGATTTGTTCACAGTACAAAAAACCTGGGTACGCAGTGTGGACCAAAACTGGGGGTTTTGATGTTGTATAGAAGGTGATCCTGCTAAAAAATAAACTAAATATTCTTTTCCTAATTCTGAATGGACCATGGACCATCGGCGGCACTTTCATCTGTTCAATTTTTCAAACGGAAGTAGTTTTTTTTTCGCAGTCACACCGTAAAAGTGCAAAAACATTTCATTTGATTTTTATTTGACAAGGCTGCCCCTCTTCTAGCTCTCAAAAGCCCTCAAGGAATGAAAAACTTATAAAGTAATCAAGCGAAAAAAAATCACTACGCTACCATTTCTGAGAAGAAATTAGCCACATTCTGAAATTGGCAAAAAGTGCTTTGACCCTCTTAAATGAAGTGTTAGCTAGAGTATCGCACTGGCTGTTCCCACATTTGTTCATCATTAAAATTTGTTTTATTAGATACATAAAAATATGTTTTCATCATCAAAGTTGTGCGAACACCAAAAAGGCCAAGGACAATACGTAACACCGCTCGGCGAACAACATGAACTTTGATGCTTTTTGCTATCAAAATAGTAAAATAGTGTACGATGAGTGGTTCTTGGTTTGAAAATACTAAGATGGGGCGCAGTGGTAGATAAGGAATCATTGTGTTTACTGCAAAAATACGAAGAAATTTCAAAAATTCCGAATTAAAATGATAAAATAATCAAAAATGTTAAAAACATCAGGGAAACAGAATAATTCAATCATTTGGTCAAAATTCTAGATTTTTGTTCTGAACATTCTCCTCATAAACTTTGGAAAACTACAGTCCTTCAAGCGAAATCATAGATCTTAATGTGCCCCATATACAGCCTAATGTGATTTTGAACAATTCCAAATTTTTAAAATGAAATATTATCTTCATATTCTTGTGAAAAATGTCTTTGAGGTTACATTTAAGTTGTATTGAACCTTTGATTTTAGCCCATCAGCTGTCGGAGAAATTTTTGGGCCAGCGAAATACTGTAATGCCGAAACGCGCAAAGGAATACCTTATCCGAAGACGAGAGCATGTACGGAAGCACGAATACCATGTCCAGACCCTGAAAATATCATAGGTACGGTAAAAAACCATTATAAGGTTCAAACAACGCGTAAACAGTCGCAGCTAATTAAAGAGAGCAAATCTTCTCAATCGCAAAGACTTTGCACCAACCGGGAGTTGAACCCGGGTCTGTACTGTGGGAGGGTACAATGATACCGCTACACCATTGGTGCTCTACCTCATTCTGCTCTTCAGCGCTTGATAATACGAAGCTTGCAGCTTGTACGTGTTGTGAGGGGGGGGGAGGGATAAAACTGTAAATGCTTGAATTTCTCGCAAAGCTAAGTTCAATCCTTTTAAGGTACGATCACTAGGTACTGTAACTGCGATACAGCGAAATGGGCGACGCCAGACACAACGAACTGCACCCATAAATGGGTAGTCGAAATGAGATCCGCCATAGAAAGAGGAGATCCAGCAGAGCAAATTAGCACGAAAATGGCTGCTGATCTGGAGTGAGCTTCGATATCACTCTTCTTATTCAAAAAATCTATAGATTTTTAGTTCAACACTGTCACGTCAACTATATGGGGGCGATATTACTGGAACCGTTTCTGTGACTAGTGATGTGCTCAGTTTGGCAAGAAGCCAATATGATGCTCTGGACAATAGGATTGATCGACAAGCTAAGGCAGCAAATTTTACTGAGGTATAATTCCATGTCGATTTTCGAAGGCATTCGCCGTCTCAGCCTAAGCTTAGCCCGTGCCAGTGTGGTGCCACCGCCGTTCCAGCTCAGTGTTAGATATTGCCGGAACGGGCATCTGTCAGTACGGGAGCGTCCACGAGGGTCCAGCAAGGTACGGCGCGGAGCTGGCACGGCGCTGGCACGGCGCAGCTGCAGACAGCTCTGTACGCTGCCCGCTTCTCGCCAACTTTCATGAACATTTTCAGTCCTTCGGCCTATCTGGTGATTACTTGTTATCGCCACGAGCACTTCCAGTATGGGAAGAACTAACGTCGTCACTTCGTGTAGATCACGCTTCCATGCTAATGTCATCCTTGGAACGAAGCGCTATCTTGCTCGCTGATTATACGCTGGATCAGCAGAAAAAATTGCAGTATAGCAACTGGGGTAGGTGGGAGAAGCGACAATTCGCCTGAAGTCCTTTAATGACCGTCTTTAGCCATGGAAATTGACGTTCGACAGCCGGAAGCGATCACGCCACAAGAAGATTCTGCAGACTTCTCACCGGATTCTGCGAACTTCTCACCAAACGCCACACACTTAGGCCCTCGTGTTGGAGGACCATTAAAGTCTCCACCTCCACCGCTTGACGATCATTTTAGACCCGCTGCGGCGCCTGCAAGGTAGTTTGGATTACGAGTTGCGGTAATATCAGGCTGTATCCAGAGCTGTCTGGGCCAGCTCCGTGCCAGCGTTGTTCCAGCGCCGTGTCTGTGCCGCAGCGCGTCGGCTTAGCAGTCGATAAATAGTGAACGCGCCCTCGTGGGCTCCGAACAGCACCGGCACGGCACTGGCACACTGTCGGCACACATGCAACTCTGCCGCCACACTTGTAGAATCCAATTTTTTCAGTCCGACGACAACTACACCTTCGCCTGCTCCTACAGTACAATTCAGTGGATTTAGTCAGTCACCAATCATCACCTTGCCATCGCTGAGTGTTCTAAGTAAGAAAACTGAAAAATATTTTTGAATCATCCATCATGGAAAATATTATTGAAATTTAGAGTCGTCCTCCAAAGCTGCGTCGGCAGCACCAAGTTCTGCAGTTTTTTTCCATCCAGGAGTGGTAGGCAGCCTTTGCGAATATTATAAAAATTTTAATAGCAGAGTATTGAATTGTCTCGAAGTCAAGAAAAGCGCAAGCTATAGACGATTCATAGCACGCAAAGACTACGGACGTATCGGCGTCTCTCTAATCGAGCGCTCTTTCGTTTCTCTTACCGTCTGCTGTCTCTCCCATGCGCGAACTATCTTGGTTTGCCGCAACGACGCCTAGTCCTTGCGTGTCTGAATCGTGTATACTTCAGACAAGATCTTTTTCTGGAAATGTTAGTTTTGACCTCATTTTGATTACCCTTCTTGTTCCACTGTAATTAGCGTAATAGAGTAGCATTAGTAGACAAATACGTGAGCATGCCCTTATTCAGCGATCAAAGAGCGTGTCACGACGTGCGTCCGGTTTCTTCGTGGACTCCGCACGAATTCGTTTACGACGATCTGAATTCGGGGTCAGTATATCTGTGGTGAAAGGTTTTGCGGTGCTATTACTTTATACCGTGCAAAATGCAAATTTTAAAGTCTTCGAAGCTTTGCATAGGGATTGTACATGACGTTTGGATTATACGATTTTTGAGATTACGGTGAGCGTACTGTAAGTATGGCATCGGATTGAGCCTGCATTATTGAAATGATTTGACTTACTAGTAAGAGATGTCAAACACACGTTGCACGAATGCATTAGCGATAGATGGTTGGGTTAGTTACGGTAGGTGTACGGTATTGAGTCATATGTTTTGCTTTCGCACAATGGGGCTATGTGTATGCCATGGTTGTAATCAGCATGTCTTCAGTAACTTTTTTTGGGTACAACCTATTCAGAGAATATGATAAGACCCGCAGAAAGGCCTACCTTGTATTCAGGACGTCAAAAGCCGCACATTTACAAAGTCTTAGCAAAATCTGAAATTCTAACTTTTTCGGCTGTAGAAAGCGCAGTAGCGCCATGTTTTTTTCTGTATTAGTCATAGAAAATGAATTTGTTTTGACTAAAGCATTATATATTAGGTCGTTCCGAAAGTTCTTTCCGTTTTTTCAACATATCATAAAATGCGTAGAACGAAGAAAGGAAAACGCTTTAGGCACTGTCCGACGCAACTTTTTTTCCTCTTTTCAACTGTCATATTCCTGTGCCGCTTGCTCTTGTGATCAGTGAGATAATGTCTGAAATTTCGAACCCATGGTTTTCATGGTGTCCAACTTTGGCAATTTTTCACATCCTTCTTTTTTGACTTTTGGAAAAGCTTCAATAGCACCCAGATAGAGTAAATAAAGTGCAATCTAATGGAATTTTTTGGCAACTTCGACTGGCTTCTTAGTATTTTTTGAGATAATTTTTCCAGAAGTCTTCATTTTTTCGAAATCACAAAAAACAAAAACGCTCCGAACATTAACAAATCTTCGGATTTCGACACTCACAAAAGTCGTTTATGATTGTCCACTATTTTTATAAAGTAGCTCAGTGTTTACCGCTTCGAAATATAAGATTTCGCTTTTCGCGTGTACACCCTTAGGCGGGTTCAAAATCAAGAATTATGGAGATTTTATCGCCAGAACTCCCCACAAATTGGGAAGGAAAATACTCAGTAAAAGGAGGAGAAAAAGCTGCATCGAACGACACCTTAGTTGTGCGCTGTTTTATGTTCTATAATTCTTGGCATCACCAAAAGTGGAATTTGATAGCATCAGAAAAATATTTCTAAACAATTTTCAAGGCTAGCTATGGGCGCCGAAAAATTGCATTAAATCGCACTTTGTTTGCTCTATCTGACTGCTATCAAAGCTTCTCCAAGAGTCAAAAAAGAAGGATGTGAAAAATTGCAAAAGTTGGACACCATAAAAACCATGGGTTCTAAATTTCAGACATTATCTCACTGATCACAAGAGCAAGCGGCACATGAATATGACAGCTGAAAAGAGGAAGAAAAGCTGCGTCGGATAGTGTTTGAAGCGTTTCCCTACCTTCATTCCTCCTGTTTTTATGATAGGTTGAAAAAACGGAAAGAACTTTCGGAACGACCTAATACTTTCGAAGCAAATGCAAAAAATTGATTTGTAATATTTTGATCAAAGCGTAAGATGGGAAATGGAAGCAGTATTTTTTTGCTCGACTTAATTTTGATTTTTTCAGCAACCCGCGTCAACCTCATTGGATCGCAGTCGCCTACGTCTGGGTTACTATGTCTTTACCACGTTCGGTCAATTGCTTAATCACGATACCCATACCATCGTGAACAGCCACGTCATAGGCGCTTCTGTCGATGATGCCACAAGGAGTTTAAGGTAAAAGGCCCAATGTACCCTGCATTGAGTCATAACAAATATGCGATTTTAGCCTTCCGGATGACCAGCCGGCCACTTTTACATTTTATCACTTGAAGAAGAAAGGCGTATCCAATCCACGCTGTGTGTTTTGGAACTTGGATACGAGGTAAAAATACAGTACATGATTCTGCTGACTTAATTCGGATTAAAAAATTTTTTTTAGGGAATGGAGTACGGAAGGTTGCCGACTGATATCCACTAGCGATGAACTTACGGAATGTGCTTGCACTCACTTGACTAGGTAAGTGGTCATGCTGGTTGACTGGTACATAAAAAACACTGAGTCACTTTTATATTGGTTATTTTTTCCATATTGATATTTTGGTTTCTGAACTGGTCTTCTGTATACCAGTTGTTTGGATTATTTGCAAAAATCAGAATTATTATATTGACATCAGCATAATTTGCCTGGTGGCGAGCGACAACTGGCGACAGCTGGCGACAAAGTATAAACATAAGAGCTGTGAATTACAAATCAGACAATTTCTGATATTTACAGTTATCTGCTTTTGCGATAATTTGTACATTGTGATTACAAAGATTATTTTTAGTTTTGCTATCTTGATGGACGTATCCGGAAAAGTATCTCAGTATGATGGCAGCATGGCTGCAGCTTTGGATGTCGTCTCGATCATCGGTTGTGCACTGTCTGTTGTGTGTCTGGCCTTGTCGCTGTTTGTGTTTACCTTTTTCAGGTAAATTTTTTCAGTTGTAATTGAGCGGGATGTCAACGTCTATTTTAGATCTCTTTACAATGTGCGAAATACTATTCATCGTAATTTGTGCTTCAGTTTGCTGGTTGCCGAGCTTGTGTTTGTGATTGGTAAGCGGGCAAGATAATCAGTATATTGATTTTCCAGTATTTGTCACCAATTAGACGCAATTGGTTATTCGAGAAAGTATTTTTGAAAGTTTGATTTATTACGTTTTGTATTCCTACTCTTAGAAAAATTTCAAATTTTTTCTAGGATTCAATAGTTTCATCACGTGAATACCTGAAATAGCCTGCAAAGAATATAATCAATATATCGATTTATTTTCCAGGAATGGACCGAACTGCAAATCGTGTGGGCTGCTCGATAGTGGCTTTACTTCTCCATTATTTTTTCTTAGCTGCCTTTTGCTGGATGCTTCTAGAAGGCTATCAACTATACCTGATGTTGATCCAAGTAAGTCGCGACTCGCGCACGGGTCCAATTTTCTGCAAACTAACACGACCTCTTTTTATAGGTGTTTGAACCAGACAAAACACGCATCCTACTGTACTATCTATTCTCATACGGTTTCCCAGCCGTCGTCGTAGGTGTCTCAGCCGGTGTCGCATGGCATAACTATGGCACTGATCAATAGTGAGTGCATATTGATTTTATCGATTAGACGGTGAGCACATCGGTAAAAAAACCATTCAGCTGTTGGATAAATACGTCGTCACCAACGTTGTGGACTTTTATCGTACCAGTTATCGTTGTTATTTTGGTAAGGATCTTTAGGCTTTTTATCGATCGATATTGATTGTTTATTTATGCTCTGTAGGCAAATGTGATTTTCCTCGTCATTGCTTTGCGAGTAGTGCTTTCGGTGAAAAGTCGAGATCGCAACAGGACCGACAAGATATTCGGGTGGTTGAAGGTATGAATCGATTACTAATCTATCGATATATGGGCACAGAAACGATTTCGCCTTTCCGAAAACTGGTCCTCGTGCCCCATGCAGTAGCATGTACGAAAGTGAAAGTTGTCCGCGATGGCGCACCTACCATGGTATTCGGTCTTGCACATTCACACTTTACCTGATTCAGGGTTCTGCCACATTATTATGCTTACTTGGTGTCACTTGGATATTCGGCTTTCTTACGGCTGTTGGCAGCGCCGGAGGTGTTGTATTTGCTTGGATATTTACTATCCTAAATTGTTTACAAGTGAGTTTTTGGTATGAGTAGGGAAAGCTGGTCTTTTATGATACTACTGTCTATATGTGTAAAGTCACAGTTAGCTTTAATTACGGAGAAATTGGGTATTTCTCCAGAATTTTTTTTCCTAAAAATCGATCTTAGGACGTAAAATCGAGTATGGCTAATATATAGTAGAAGTGAGACTTAGTTATCTCTTGTTCATTATTGCACATTGTCGTATAGATGTAAAAACTTAAGAAATCCTTTGCTCGCTGAAAGTAGAAAGGCGACACTAGGCGGGATGAAGCGACATCGAGCAACAACGAGCGAGAACGGGCGACGCGAGCGGTTGACGCAAATCATTTGCAAACGATCATCATTGTAGGGTGTCTTTATCTTCATCCTGCATGTGATTCTCAACGAAAAAGTGCGATTAACGATAGTGCGCTGGTTGAGAAGTGGCGTTTGCTGTCTACCTGATAAGACTAGTGCTGATAATAGCAGGTTTGTTGAAATTCAAGCTTCTCCCCTTTCGATCTCAATAATTAACCTGATTTTCAGGGAGTATATTAGCAGCAGACATCGCATAATGAATATGGTAAAAGCAAATTATAATAGTGGTAGTAGCCCGGATACGGCTAGTACAGACGACAAAGAGAAGCAAATGACACCAACAAGTGAGTTTTGGTTGTAATTGTCAAAATTAAGGTAATAAGAGAAGAAAGTGAAATTCAAAAGACTCATCCTGTATGTAAGAACCGCCATTGAACATTGGATTAGAACATAATTTTTGCAACAATTTTGAAAAAAATCTTCATTTTTAGTAAAATTGTTTAATTTGTGTGAAAAAAGAAAATTATTCTTTATCTTAGTGAAGATTGTTATAAACTTATCGCTGCGGTGAAGTCGATAAAGAGAAATAAGAGAAACTCTCAAATCGTATTTTTTTGGGTATGGTCGTTAAAAAGGCTGAAAGGTCAACAAATCCAACTCTAGATATGGTTTTGGTACTGTAACTCTCTCTCTCTCTCTCTCTCTCTCTCTCTCTTTCTCTCTCTCTATCTCTATCTCTATCTCTATCTGAATAACGAATTTATGCTGATTAATTTTCTACTAGTAGCTTATGATTTGAGATTTTTTTCGATCAATAATTTTGCTGAGGATGAATCTCTATATATTTGTGATTGGTGCGAAATTCCCCCTCACTTTTGCGACGAAATTTTTGATTTTTCTACTTTTTCCATCAACTTTTTTGAAAGTCATATTGAGGCTTTCTTCGGAAAGAGTAGGTCATGAAACTTACTGACTGGTCGGGACTTTATTGCAATGTTTCATATTTTGGTATTTTTCAAGGAACCGCAGCACAAGTGACTTCCTACTTCAGTCTTGAATCCGTTCCTATTACAAATCTGCTTGGATGCTGTCCAAAGCGCTTGACTTTTCCCTTTTAATGAAGCTAAAATTTGAAATTGGTTGAGATGTCAGGAAGCTATCAATCTTTCACAAAATGTGACGAAACTTTCGCGCTAAATAAATTAGCACTTACAACGTACGCAGCCAAGATTTTAATTATAAACAATCTCTCCAGAAGTTATGAGTTTCTTTCTTTTGATCGCGAATCGTTTGTCTTTCAGGTAAGACCCAGGACTGGTTACGACGGCTTACAGCTGAAAACCACGAAATAAGTCCTTTGTCATCACCACAATTCACGGATGATGTAGAACCCAGCACTGAAGATCGAATCAGCAGCTATTCAGATCCACGGTAAGTCGAGAACTTTGAAACATGGCAGATTTCCCTTTTTCTATGCATTTTATCACAGAGGATCACAGCTGGATGGTCTTGGAGATCCCGTAGGAAAGCAAGCGCCAGTGAAACGAAAGAAATTTCCACTTGGAGCCACCGAGCACGAACGCGGTTCCAAGCATGTGGTCGTGGAACGGTTCTGATTGGTCAGCTCTGCCTTTTCGATTGGTCGACGATGCCTTTTATTACTAGAGAGCAGACACAGTCAGCACATTTCTTGTACACTATGTTTCTTTTTCTTTTCGATGCTCACAGAACGAGGTAGATACTGATTACTTGCATAATCTCCAAACTGAAGCAGCATTTCAGCAGTTTGAAAGAAACTGATGTTTATTTCCATAGAAGTATATGTGTTTATATGAGGAGGCATCATCTTTGTTACACGGGAAAATTGTACATTGTTTATGTTGTTGATAGCTTTAAGGTAATAAAAATGATATATGTGATTTCACTTAGTTTTTCAAGGGCGAGGGGATCATTTACGTATTTGTGGAAGTCTTTTAGGTGGTTTTTTAAGAGTTTATAGATTCTCTGCATATGAGGCTATCCGAAAAATTCTTCCACCAAAGTTTTTGACGCTTTGGAATGTTCTGCAATAAGACTGAGTACGATTGGAGTATGAAAATCCTGCTTCAATGATGATGATCTTGGAAATGATAAAACAGGAGAAAGGAGTCTTATATAAAGTCGCGTATTGGAACACTAGCCGGCTAACCTGTTTCCCTGTCAAAGCACTATGAAAAGCTCTGATCCCTATCCCAGTACAAACTTCCTCTGTGCTCACGCCTACATGCCAATTTACTATTCCCACTTTTTTAATAATCAGCATGCTCGATTACCCTCCCCCCCCCCTTGTGCCAACTCCCCAGCCCCGTAACTCAACCTTTGCAAAAAAAAATCGACAAATCGATAAAAGTAGCGGATAATTACAAATACTAAGATTGTATTCGTAATCAGCATGCTCGATTACCCCCTATGCGAAATCTCAGTTCCGTAGGTGAGCTCCCTTGAAAATTGATAAAAATCGATAAAATCGATATCGATCAATGACAAAAAGTAGCCTATGGTACCCGTCCCGCCCCGAAGTATATGTGTGCAAGGTTTGGTCCGGATCGGTTCAATAAAATTTTCTGTTCGGAACATACGTACACACATATAGACTGACAGATAGACATACATACAGACAAACAGACTTTTATATATAAAATTACTAGCTGGCTTACCCGGCTCCGCCGTATGTTCCGAATAGAAAATTTCATTTCTCAACCGATCCGGACCAAACTTGGCACACATACATTTCGGGACCCGGCGGATGTCGTAGGCCACTTTTCGTCATCGATCGATATCGATTTTATCGATTTTTTGCAAAATTTGAGCTACGGGGCTGGGAGTTGGCACAGGGGGGTGATCGATCATGCTGATTACGAATATAATAATGACAGGGCCGGGCGGAGCCGAAGCCATCTAGTCAATAATAAAACAAAATGGGGGAAATTTTTGATCACTCCACCAGCTAGAAGATGAGAAAAAACCCTGGACATCGGATCTTGCCATGGCGAGAGGTCGTACCACGTCCTCAGATAACAACGATCTCAGGGTCCTCAGGCCGCCTTTTGGATCGCACGAAAACGACACATCTGCCCTGGCGACACGCCATGACTGCCTCATGCTCTGCATGCTCCGCACAACAGACAGTCTTTAACGCCCGACTCCCAGCCCCGTACCTCAAATTTTGCAAAAAATCGATAAAATCGATATCGATCGATGACGAAAAGTAGCCTACGACATCCGCCGGGGCCCGAAGTGTATGTGCGCCAAGTTTGGTCCCGATCGGTTCAGAAATGGAATTTTCTATTCGGAACATACGTACATACAGGCATACATACAGACATACAGACATACATACAAACAGACATTCAGCTTTATATAAGATGATTGTTCACAAGTCAATGTACAATCAAGCAATTGTAAATTCCTGATGGAATTATTTGGGATTTACTTCATTTGTCGCGGAAGTCCGCGACATTTCAACGTGTAAACACTCATTCTGCCAAAAGCGCATGCGTATGTTAATGTACAACTCCTTTTGTCACTGCATAACTCCCCATGGTCGGCATTATGCGATAGGTATTGTAGGCGAGCTTATAATGTTAAGCCTTCGCAGTGAAGTTTGGTGTGGGATTGAGCAGGATTGGTAGAGCAACGGAGAGGGTATGCCAATATTGTTGGCACCTCCTTACTCCTAAATCACTTCGCCAGTCTCTCAGTTAATAAGTACCTAAAGATCATGCCATAAGCATGACCTGCTGTGATATAAGTCTGGTTATGGCCCAGATGCCTAGTAACTTACATAGACACGTTTATTATTGTCAGCATTCTACCATTGTACCATCTGTGCAGGTTGTCTGTTCAATAAAGCTAAAATGTTTTTGTGTTCTATCTAACACACTACAAGAGGCGCTATTTCGCCTCAGGCTACTATAAAGCCAAAGAACCATCGATACAGAGGGAGCGGGTGGAGAGAGCAGAAGGATGCAGCATGATTAAATTTGCCCGCTTTATCTGGAGTTATTAAGCCCTCTGCCAAGCAAAAGTGGCTTTTCCAGGCTGAGCCGGGGACACCAGCTACTAAAGGCATTGGCAAAAGCAAACATCTGATAAATTTGATATGGAAGGCTATCTGCACCCCAAAGAACAGAGCAGGTCCGAGCTCAAGGTATGCTGCCCCTGCCTAAAAACCGCTCCTAAACCCGTACGCGCAAGCCATTCTTACACGCGCTCGGACGAGCTTCCGACACCCCTCTCATTGTCAGAGGCGGCATGCCGCAGTGCTATAATCATGAGGGTCTCGCAACGACTCTACGTATCTAGCCATGGCGGGTAGTGTTTCACTCGTCCAGATTCAAAATGAGGGGCCCTTAGGAAATGCTGCTTTTTGCCATTTTTGCGGTTTACAAGGTGGATCTTCGAATTCAGCGCGTCGAACTGCCCCAGGTAAGCGGAAAAACTCCATGTCGAGGATTTACCGAACTACTGCCTTCAATTATAAGGGCTTAATACACCAGACGACTGACTATGAAGTTGAAACGACCACTATGCAATAAAAAATACGCTTAATGTGGTAGGATGTGAAGCGGAAGGGCGATTACAAGAATTTGTCAGTTATTAGGTTGTAAAGAGAGTCCCTGGGCACTCCGCTTTCGATTTTCATTGATGCCAGAACATGTTTGATCTACAAATCAGAAAAGGAAATCTTTCCAACCATAAAATTTTCACAATTTTTCTTTCTGTGGCCATTTTCTTGTGCAGTTCGAGGTATTTCAAATCATGGGTGATCTGATTGAGGAGCCTGCTAACTTCTGACTCGCAGTTGTACTCGAGTTTTGCGATCTGCAAGGAACTACAAGCTGTCGGACTTGCACCTGACTGCATCTCTTTTCGCAGCTGGCGTCGCTTCTGCGGGGATCGCCACGCCTGGATGGATCCAAAAGATGTGTAAGGCATTACCCCAACAATGTTTGCAGTAACCAAAGGTTTGGTCCACCCTATGCAAAACGGCAAGACTTCAAGGCCACTTACTCGAAAAGTGGTGCATTTTTAGGGGCAAAAAGACTTGTATTCGGAATCAGGGATACGAGAAGGCCCCGGAACGGCAAGAACATGGAAGTCGAGAATTTGGTTGGACGGTGCCTTTAAGAGTGACCTCGTAAGGTCTTGTAGGGAAGAGGTTTCATAACTCGTTCAGCAAAAGGCGCCGCGTGGTAACAAGACAGATGTCAAGTACTTCGCGGCGCCATTTGGATTGGACAAAAAAGACACATTTAGAACGACACGCCATGGAGACTACCTTATGACCTACACCTACAACACCAGAACGGTCTCACAAACACCGACCTCTACGCTCTTCCCGACACCACAGTGGACATTAAGTACCACATCATCGCGCTGCAGGAAACGAAGGTAATGAAAAAGGACGTGCGAGATAAGTGATGGGACGCTCATCATCTGTGTTGAGAAAGTTCCATCACGAAACGTTGGAAGCTTTGGCTTTGTCGTCCACCCATCTATCATCTTTCCTGTCGATTTGCATGAGATCATGTCAACTGGACTAGCCATCCCACAACTACGACCTGCACGTCAGAAGACCATCAACATCAATTACTACTCGCGGGTGTCATGGACTACTTTTCGTCATCGATCAATATCGATTTTATAGATTTTCATCAATTTTTTTGCAAAGTTCACCTACGGGGCTGAGAGTGTGTTGGCAGGAGGTAAGTAAGCATGGCGATTCCGAATACAATATTAGTTTTCAGAACTATCGATTACTTTTATCGATTTTATCGATTTTTTGCAAAGTTTGAGCTACAGGGCTGGAAGTTGGCACAAGGGGGGGGGGGGGGGTAAGTGAGCATGGGGATTCCGAATACAATAATAGTTTCCACAATTATCCATTACTTTTATCGATTTTATCGATTTTGTTTGCAAAGTTCGAACTACGGGGCTGTGATTTGGCACAGGGGGGTAATCGAGCATGCATCTGATTACAAATACAATATTATCACCTATTACTTTTGTCGATTTTATCGATTTCTTAATTTGAGTTGAAGAGCTGGGACTGACACAGGGGAGTGGGCATGCTGATTTCTAAGACAACACAGGAAACTGGAAATGAAATCTAGAAGTGGACACAGGGATAGGCTGTACAGGTATAGGGATGGGTCCTTTATTACAGTGTTTTGACAGGGCCGGGCGGAGCCGGGTAAACCAGCTAGTTCATTACTAAGGATGAAAAAACCAGTACCAAAACAGTTCGAAATTTGCAATCGCTGCTTTCTCGATCAGTCTCGATCGTTGAATTTTCTACTATCTCAATATGAAGCGCTGCTGCGCTATCTCCTTCTAGTGACCATGTTCAGCAAAAGAATTCATTCTTCAATTAGGTTTTGTTCCAACAAGAAAAAAGACGTTACAGTAAAGGGTCAGAATGATTCCTTGCTGAAACAACATTGTCACAATTCAAGCATGTATATCCTATATATACACCTATATACATAGGATTTACATTCCTTTTTCCTTTTTTCCTTTTTTCCTTCTTTTTTTTCTTTTTTTCCTTATTGCCTTTCCTTTACAATTCCTATATATATCCTATATAAATACTATTTGCCAAACATGGTTAGTTCGGCATCACTAGAGCGAACTACTAGGCGAACGCATTTAGCCTTTACAGTTGGTGTTTGCGCATATTAAGATAGTAGAAAATTTAACGATCGAGACTGATTGAGAAACCTTTGATTGAAAATTTCGAGCTGTCTTGCTGCTGGTTTTTTCATCCCTGATAATAAATGAAATGGGTAGTCTACTTCTCGGAAAGTTTGTGTTAATCTTGAGTAACTGTGACTTTAAAAGTGTAGCGCATCATTTGAACTTTCCGAAAACGCCTGAAAAATTTGAAAAATGCTGAGTTTTCCAAATTTTCAAATGATGTTAAACCAAGGCTGAGATCGAAGTAGCAGCTCGTACGTTGCATGCGTGTAAATTGAACGTCGCAAAAGTTCCTAGCTCTAAAGAGTTATTTTCCGAGGATCACACCTAGACAGTCTTGGACACTCATTAAAGAAGCTTTCAATAAAAACAAAAGCGTTAATGCCAGACACGAATAGAGTCCAAGCATTCGAACTGCGACGAATTTGATTGATAGGCTCTTTAGGGCAAGGCTCGAACAAGACCATTTGTTTTGTAGATTACAAATTTCCATTTTATGATAGAGGTGGATTTGAACTGGTGTATTTTCAACAAAATCCTATGTAAGCTTTGTAGAACACATGAAATTTGATTTCAAAAAACATTGCAAATTTCTATAGTTCATTATTCTGATATGTTCATGTTACCGGATTGCTTATGTATTGTTATTGATTGGTCTGTCAATAAAGGAGTGGTAAATCAGTGGATGCGGCCAGCCTTCGGAAAACTTGACACCACAAGTATCTCAGGCAAACTCTAGAAGTTTTTCTTTCAACCTATAATTTTCTAGATCAGAGAATTTGTTTCATGTAAAAATGTCATTCGATGTTATTTGTTTGAAAGATCGATGTTTTAAGAAGTTTGTGAAACTGTCGTTCGGAATTTTCGATTCAAAGCAATAATTCGTCCTATTCTTTTGTCTAGTGTTTGGTAGATAATTCACGGTGGACTGCGCCTTCTGACAGAACAGCAGCGCATTTTTTCACAGGCTTTCAATCACCGGTCAGTAAAGCTGTTCTTCAGCATTGAGCCAAACTGATTTTGTTGACTACATGCCAAAGTAAATTTTTGGCAATTACATAACAATTAAAAGGAAAACAAAGCAAAACAGGCTCCAAGAACTCTCCCAAATCAAAATACGTCTCATTGATCCCTCTGAAAGGAAGAGTAATTTCGATAGCAGAACTAGGTGGCTGCTAAGTATGGGCGTTACAACATGTAGTGTATCTCTTTCCTGAGATGTTCTATCATGGCGCCTGATATGCCTGTAGCTTATAGACAGTCTCTATGTTGAGATAGGTATATATCGCGCGAACTGAAACCTCTGATGAAAACGGAACTCCAAAGTCTGTTCCTATTGAAAGGCACTGCGGCGCGCTTATCAACACCTTTTATAGCACCGTAATTTATTTTGGAGAGGAAAACTCTTTACTGTTACGGCACTATGTTATTCCTCGGACCATGCTCTATAAAACCTCAGGTCTTTAAATCTATCGATCAGTAATTGGATTATTTCCACCCACACACACATTCCTCACATAACAAGCTGCTGAAGTCTTTATGCATTTGCAGGAACCCAGTCTTGTAGGCGTAACACACTAGGATGCCCCCGTTTCTTGCATATAAAAATAATTCAATAAAACTTTGTTTTCTAAGAAAAATTACTGAACAAAAATCGTGACGCTATAAAGGACAGTTTTTTGAGCGTCTAAGGTGCGTATGCACGTACATCCCCGCTGGGGAGGGGAGGGGATCTGGGAAGGGATGCGTCATATCTCTATCTGCTAAAGATGTTTATAGTGGAAATAAGTGAAATCACAGGATATCGAAATCTTCGGTAATCTCTAGCTCGCGAGCTAAGGATCATCGAAAGATTCACAAATTTCAGATTCCATTTCGCCTGTCGAAAACATGCTTAGCAGTGCCGTATCATATCTAACGAGGAGGAGTTCCCAAGTCAGCTCGGCCAACCCGGATGAGTCATATATCACCGTAACGGGCTTGAAACGCTGATTCCAAATCTGCTTTCCTTTTCTGCGGAGCGACCTTCCGAGAGAAGTTATGAGCGTTTAAAAATCTAAATTTGTCATGTTTCAAACGGCTTAAAATTGGCGAAACCTGTACAATAACACATAAAAGTGATTTATCAGTTTTGTATCAAGTATGTTGATTACGAGGACGGAACACAGACAATGAAAATTCGTTAGGTGTTGTTTTACAGCTTTCAACCAGTGGCGTACCCAGGATTTCGGCTCGGGGGGGGGGGGCGCGACAAAAATTTTTATCTAATGAAGGTGCGTGGCGTTAGCCACGCACTTCGAAAATTTTTTTGGGGTGCTTCTCAAAATTTTTGCGGGTCCCCGACCCCGAAAAATTTTTTTTACAAGGCTAATTTGAATTTTCAAAAAATTTTGAAAATTATTTTAATTATTTACAAGTATAAACAAGTCATTTGCACATTTTTATAACCCTTATAAGTAACTTTCAAAAATTTCGCGACCCATTCTCGGGGGGGGGGGGCGCGCGCCCCCCCCCGCCCCCCCCCCCCTCGGTACGCCACTGCTTTCAACTGATTTTAAGCCACTTTGAACATGACAAATTTAGACATTTAAATGCTCATAACTTCCCTCGGAAAATTGCTCCGCGAAAAGGAAAGCAGATTTGGAATCAGCGTTTCAAGCCCGTTACGGTGATATATGACTCATCCGGGTTGGCCGAGCTGACTTGGGAACTTTCCCTTGTAAGTACAATTTTACAGCGTTTCAATGAAATTTCAGAAATATAGATGGCATTCAAATTGAGAGGTGATCCTCTGGAGATCCCCTGGGAATCCCCAGGGGATCACACAGAGTGAAAATCTAACCAATTATGCCAGTAACCTGGCATCAATCATGCGCAGTATTAGGATATGAGAGCTTTCATAAGCAAAATAGAGAAGGAAAAGAAAGATATCCAGAAAAGCGAGATATGACGCATCCCCTCTCAGATTTCCTCCTCTCCCCAGCGGGGATGTACGTGCATACTTGCCTAAGAGTGGGGAACTTTGGCTGATTGGAATCTATATAGCGACATGCAGTCCTAATCACCAAACTTCTCTATCAACATAATCCTTGGAATTTTCCGGAATGCGCTCTGCAAAAAAAAGATCTTTTCAGTATTAGAGAAAGTTTTGTGATTGCTTTTTTTGAGTCAGTACAGAATCTAGGTCGAAACAAACTTCTTGATCAGCCAACTCTCCAGAGATTGTTAATTTTTTTCGGAACTCTTTTTATTATTTTACAGCGTCAATGGGCTGAGTCGCTGAAAACGTTGTCATTAGTCTTTTGATGTAAAATGGCCTCAATGACAACACTTCGCTTCCATCTGCACTGGCATTATGTGTCTGTTGTTCTTGTTACTCCCGGCTATTGTATTCAATGCCGCAAATGGTGGGAGATCTGCACAAGCTAGAGCTGACAGAGTCGTGAATTTGCCACGGGTCTCTTTCCAAACAAATTTTCAGCAATTTGCTGGCTACTTGAATTCAAGTGATGGAACAGCGTCGTACAGATTGCATTACTGGTAAGCGTCGGCATCAATTTGCTTTGTCAGACCGTCTACAAATCTATGCGTCCTCAAAAATGTTTTCGGAGCGCGTGGTTAACGCCACGCACCTTCATTTGAAAAAATTTTTTTGTCCCCCCCCCCCGGTCCGAAATCCTGGGACCGCCACTGGCTAAAATGTATTCCTATCTTAAAAGTCATCCAGACTTACGAGAAAAACTTGGAAATCACCCAGATTTTTTGACTTTTTTTACGGTTACGTCATTCTGTATAACAACATCGGTTGATTTCCACAAGATTCTCATTGCCGCTCCATTCGTCCATCTCTCTTTCTTCGCTACAGCTTTCTGTCGGGGGTAAATAAAATTTATCTTATGTCTTCGTTATACGTTTTGCCATTCAGAAGATTCTTTCAATTAAAGTTATTTCATGCTGAACCATACTGACTGAATAAGAATTTAAGGTACATCGAGTCTCAAAGTAATCCAGCTACAGACGCCTTGATATTATATATCAGTGGTAGGCAATGTAGTTCGGCACATGCAATGGTAATGAATATTGGACCGTTTCGTTCTTTTGGTGAAAGGAAACCACTGTATGAAAATGTTTTTTCTTGGAACAAGGTAAGTAGCATCAGGATTCTAGGATTCTGTGTTATAGAGACAGTTCCTCAGATAGCAAATCTTCTGGTGATTGATCCTCCAGGCGTGGGGTATTCGTCTAATTCGAAGAACTTATTAGACGACAAAAAGGTATTCTACTCATTAAATAGATAAACTGGAGAATCAAAAGACTTCTTTAGATCGCAACGGTCATGACAAATGCTTTAACCAGCTTTCTCGCAGTATACCCTGAAAGAGCTAACAATACAATTTACCTGGTCGGAGAAGGTTACGCTTCCGTCTATGTAACGAAAATTGCGCGGAACATTCTTCAACAGCTGGAATTAAACCAAGCACAGATGAATTTGCAGGTGATAATGATGGTCAACCAGTCGTAAGCTCAGAGCGATATGTATTATTCACCAAATTCACTAAAAGCTTTTAAAGGGGGTACCTGTATCTTATGGTTGCTGACCATGTTTTGCCTTACTTTTTTGCCTAATCAAACCCCTTATCGCGTTTGTTTTTTCTTTTTCTTCTTTTCGAGACTCTCAAGATTAGGGATACTTCGAGAGACTCATAGCTCCGCATAGTAGATTGCGACCGATCTTAGAATACAATATGTGGAAATTCCCTCAAAAACGTTATGGAATATACCTATTTTTGTACTAACAAGGAAATGGTCAGAAGTCGAAGTGGCCAATTTAAACAAGCTGCATACTATTCGATGTAGCACAGAAGGCTGATTTCAAACCTTCCTTCCTTATCTGCAGAGCGCTTTTGTAAACGACGTTATGAGCAGCTTTAGTGCGAAAAATCGTACATAGAAGTTGCCAAAATATGCACATTATTGCCCTTTTAGTTCACCTCTAGGTACGGGCTATATAAAGTGACTTAGTTGCATGATTAGATCTAACGCTGAGCCGAGAATGGCTTTGTACGGCCAAGTTTGCCCTTTACATGTGCGATTTCTTAGCAAAATAATGGTCTTTAATCTTTAACGGCTCATAACTTTGCCCACATAATCGCACTGCAGATAAGGAGTATAGATTCGAAATTAGCGCTTTATGCTGCATCTAATGGTATGCAGCCCAAATTGGCCACGTCGATTTCTGACCATTCCCTCGTAAGATATACACTTATTTCTCCCTTCTTTCTTCTGCAACATTCTGTAAGCGAAAAACCTGCAAAAGGGTATGTTATAGCCCTTATTCATGAGATTACATGATCTTGCTGAATTAGTTGGTTTTCTTGAAAATAGCATGTAAAGCATGCAAAGAGTTAGGTAAGCCAGTAAAGGCCACTGGTTTCTAAGAGCAATGTCGACTTTGAGTCACAGCATGCTATATGGGATGTTTATAGAGTAAAGCAGGATTAAGAAGAATAACACGAACATGACAGTGCTACTATACGCACCTTCAACTGAAATACAAGCGTTTGTTTTCTTTGCTCTGGCAGTTTCCTCTTAGCGCGCACTGCCATGCACTTGCTTTTACCAGGATTGCACTACTGTTAGAAATATTCGAAAGTTGTGATTAAGTCTGGAAGTTTGAGGCGACCAGGGGGTGGATAAAAGTGGCATAGAAGACTAGTTGATTTACCCGGCTCCGCCCGGCCCTGTCATTATTATATTCGTAATCAGCATGCTCGATTACCCCCCTGTGCAAACTCCCCCGTAGCTCAAACTTTGCAAAAAAATCGATAAAATCGATAAAAATAATCGATAATTCTGAAAACTAATATTGTATTCGGAATCCCCATGCTCGATTATCCCCCCCCTGTGCAAACTCCCAGCCCGTAGCTCAAACTTTGCAAAAAATCGATAAAATCGATAAAAGTAATCGATAATTCTGAAAACTAATATTGTATTCGGAATCCCCATGCTCGATTACCCCCTCCCCCTGTGCAAACTCCCAGCCCCGCAGCTCAAACTTTGCAAAAAAATCGATAAAAGTAATCGATAATTCTGAAAACTAATATTGTATTCGGAATCCTCATGCTCACTTACCCCCTGTGCCAACTCCCAGCCCCGTAGGTGAACTCTGCAAAAAATCGATAAAATCGACATCGATCGATGACGAAAAGTAGCCTATGACACCCGCCGGGGCCCGAAGTGTATGTGTGCCATTGGTCCGGATCGGTTCAAAAATGGAATTTTCTATTCGAAACATACGTACACACAGACTTACATACAGACAGACAGACAGACAAACAGACATTCAGCTTTATATATAAGATGAAAAGTGAAAAACCATGATTATTTCTACTTGGTCCACTAACTCACCAAGTGGCACAACGCTATCAAAATTGAAACAAGCTTGCGACGTTTCCAGTTCAAGTAAATTTTGATAACTCTCGTATTGGTGCTACTCACACTCAGGTAAACGCCGGGAGCAGGCGGCCATGCGATTTATGTGCAAGCGAGCACCGGAAAAATAGTTCGTTGATTTCTTCTTGCAGACATTTAGAAGAATGTTGGCCAAATTTTAGACGAATTATTGAAAACAAATGCTGCTTTTTGTGGATTAATTGCGGCGCAGTGGCCGCATTCTCGCGGACTTTCCGCGATAATATGCAGAATTGTTGAGGGCAGCACGGTCCTTTTTGGAGGACCACACAGCTCTAGTTACCTTCCGCTGCGAGAAAGTACCCCAAACTCGGATAATTAAACCACCGGTGACACCTCTGCCTTGTAGAGTGTTACCTTTGCTCGGCGTTTGCCCGAAACTGCGTGACAAGAGCCAGAGTGCTCGCTAAAAAATTGGCCAGCGCTTGCTGGAAGAAACTATCTGACGACCGCTTGCAGAAATGCTGTATTGCTGCCCGCTGCAGAACATGCGGCAGCAAAGGATGTACCGCTCGCTGAAGGTTTGGCCACGCCCCAAAATTCTGCTGACCGCCTGCAAGAAAGCGCTAGTTTGCGGACCGCCTGCCATCGGCGATAGTCTGAGTCGTTGCACATACGACAGCAAAATTGTTGTTACACCTTAAATCGCTTCTTCATCAGTCATGGTGAAATTTCGGGGAAAATTTGCAAGGCCCGTCCTTCATTATTGACTTTTCATATTTTTACAGCTGTGTAATCCTAATATATTTGCGACCCCAACCAATACGAGAATTTTCCGAGAGTCGGCCGACAACATACAACTTCCCATGTGCCATCCGTGATGAGCCTAGAAGTCAATTATGTTCCCAAAGCTCCCGATTGTACAACATTAGCGTCGAAGCACTATTCAAACAATTGCCGGGGCTTGGCAATCAAAAGAAAATGCATTTTGTTAAATTTTTGCGTTCCGCTCGCAGAATGTCAGAAAATCAAAAATGCGTTATTCCGTGCCGTATGTTGCTGCCTTCCTTACTCTGACTTTCTGCGAGAAGATCACTCTTTTTTGTTGGAATAAAGGATTGCTCTTTTTTGTTGAAATAAAGAATTAGCAAGCAGCATTACAAGGGCTTGTTGTCAATTTTTTCAAATCCTGCAATCAGAATAATCATCTTTTTTTTCTGCGCCCGCCTACGTCAGCAGGGCCCGTAATAACCACCCCGACCTGGCAGCGGGTTTCGCCGTCAGGTCGCCGGCACCTTGACGTGACGTCGCCAGAAACCAATCTTTCACATTTAAGCCGTTTGAAGCCTTCCTACAAAAAACTTCTAGGTGAAGAGGCCACCGCCACTTCGACGAAACCTACACTGAAATTTGAAATTCTAAAAATCCCCCTAAAGAGAAATATTCAAAAGGGCAGCAGTTGCTGGTGGCAGCTCCGCGAGCTCACTTGCCGACAACCTGCCGGCAGCTCGTCGAAGGGTGGTGGCAGCTGCCGGAAGGTCAGAGAGCACGCGAACTAGCGTGCTCTTTTGAGAGAGCAAGGTGCCGGCATCTCGACGCGGTAGGGGCATGTCGATGTGCTGGCACCTTGCTGGCGGCACCTGAATTTGCGTGGTGCGGCATTATCATACAACTCACGTCTCAGCAATCAATCAAACACCCACTCGAAATTCTTTTCTCTACTGTAATGGTAGATTTCATCATCGAGGTCTCTTCTTGGTCAACTTGTTGTTCTGCATGCAAGGTAGATTTATTTCAATCTTCTTGGTCTTGATGGGCACCGCCGTAGTCTTGTAACTCCTCCGAAATCGTTCCTTGCCCATTTTCGTATCTTTTGTGCATGTTGATCAGCTGTTTTTGCAAAGTCGAAAGAATACCACACAAAGCATTGATCATGCACACGCAGGCACCACTTTCTCCAACATCTTTTGCAAGTTCGTAGAATGTACATGTGCTCGAATGTTAAGGGGCGATGGCGATCGAAGTGGATGCATGCAAGTTCGAGGCGCGCACGATGCGAGCTTTTGCAGCGGCCTGCCTGTGACCAGTCTGCAAGTTCACACCGGAATTGGCAACTTTCCGTGATGTGTGTCAACTTGCCGGCATCTGTATGCCGCTAGGTAGGGTAGATTGCTAACGGCCCAACTGTTTAAGTTGTTGTGCCTCCCTCCTCCCCTCCCTCCCACATAGCTTAATGTTACGCAATAATTCCTAGAATTCTGCCACTTTGCTATCTGAAACTATATGGACGCCAATCATGTAATTTCTTTACTCGACACAAGTCAATATTAATTTCTTCCATCGCATCTCAAAGCTCCTTACCTTCATCTAGGTTACTTTGAAGACGTATATGGTATACTTTAGCCCGGATCAAATAAAAATTAGATATTCGGAGAAAATATTCGGACATATTCGCATTCGAGTCTCAAATCTCGGATTTTCATTTTCGAATAAAATTCGAAAACTCGAATAATCAAAAGACGGGGTTCGGAATTGATTTGAAAACTTAGACAAAATAAAATTCGATTTTTTAGAAATTTCCATTTTCGAACGAATACTACTTGAGGTTTTATCGGAATATTTATTTGTCGCATTCAAATAAAATTTGTTTTCGAATTACTACAGTTCGGTCACACCGCTGACACACCGCTGGGTATGTCAGCAAATTTTAGATTTGATTGTTCTGTACATTTGAATGTTTATTTATTCGGATGATTTATCATTTTCGAGTTTAGTTATTGCTCGCTTATTCGATACTTTCGACTTTCGATAATTTTCAATCTATTCGATATTCTTTTATTCGGCTGAAATTGTCGAATTTCCCGAAGTATAGTGTATCTTTAGTTCAAATCGAACAGAAATTAATCGAATAAACAGTTGAACAAAACCTTCATATTTCCCCATTCAAAATTCGAAACTCCGTGTTTTTCATTCCTATATAATTTGAAAACTCGAATAACCAAAAAACGGGATCTAATAATATTCGAAAACTCCTATTATTGTAAACCGAAATTGTCAGGATAAAGGTTTATGACGCCTTTACCCGATGTGTAGCTGGTTTACATTAGACTTACTACAATGTTTATTATACAAGTTATATGCAGAAGGGGAAAGAGAAAGGGGGAAGAGGGCACCGGCCCCTGCCGGGGGGCGGAGGTCACTGCCAGAGGTTCGTTATCTTAGGCCAACCTCCATCGCGAGCAGCTGTTGGGTAATAGCTGCATCCCGACATCTCCATTCTTTCAGAAAGCTCGTCCTCGAGCTTGTTTGGCTGTTGTTAAATGTCTTCCGAGTAACGTGTGTAAGGAGTACACGTGATACGGCGAGACCATAAAGAACTTCGACTTCGGTACCATTATCCTCAGATTCATCGATCGAGTGGGGAATTTGGTTTAGGCGAGCTGGATAACCAACAAACGACCTTCACCTCATCCTGGGGTACTGAGTAAGCTTCCTCGAGCTGAGAATATGCGAAAATGAAGGATGTGGCGATGGGAACTGCTTGGAATGATCTCATAATTGAGCATCGAGAAAGAAAAATGAAGTATTTGAAAATTAATTTGATCAGCCTTCGAGTTTTTTCACGTGTCTTTTTTTCTTCAAATTATTAGATTAGTCTATGAGCTATGTAATCTGTAGCAAACTAACGTTTAGCAAATCTCGGAATCGAAACATTCTGTTTCTCAAGCACAGAGTGGGTTTTTTTCAAAGCGGAAACTTATCGGTTACTTCGGGGCGTTGTACAAATTCTGTGTTAGGGACTTGGGATGAGTACAATCTTATTCAAAAAAATATCACTTTCTATCATGATTCCGAGAACTATTTGCAATAAGTTTACCTATGACTCCAAGTAAAATGAGGGATGATTTTTAATGCTACAGAAATTCGAATTTTCCGAGAGATTGTTTGGTATGAAGAAAAATTCACGGAAATGTCCTCTGAAAACATATATAATATATTTTCTATTACTCCAGCTTTATAACAGTAAATTCTAGTACGGTGGAGAAAGTCGCTAAAATTTCTGCATTATCTTGGTAGTGTGAAAAGATGAGTTGTGGCTCCCACTTTGCAATATACAGACATATTTTGAACAAAATTTGACTTAGGGATTTTTTTTGGAACTTTAAATTGTAGCAATCTTCTTTTGATTTTTTTCTTTGGAAAAAAAACTACCTTCTGTACGGGATCTACTCTATGGCTTAGTTCACGCAATTTGTGAGTGTTCCACTAGGTTGTAGAGAAAATCGTTTGTAGCCAGTTATTTGCAAGTCAAGAACTTGTGCATAGCATACAGTAAAGCAAGTTTTATTTTGTAATAATGTATCTACTTCAGTAGTGTTTGAAGCGCATTTTTGTGACTATCTTGGATTCTGCGGACAAAGAACTATTGGCATGTTTTTGCCTTACAGCAACAAGAAATCTTCTCACTTTTGAGTCATGCTAACTGTTCCTTATGGGAGGCTAGCAGAATCGTCATGTTTAACTCGATAAAGCGGATGAGTATTTGGCTAGCATGACGGGCACGGAATCTGGCGGATGCTTGAGGTTTTAAATTCAGCATCATCAACGATTAAAGTGATAGAAGCTGTAACAGAGTTGATTATCTGTTAACAACAAGTGTTAGTGCTTCTTATACCACATGATCTTTTTTTTGTGCTTGGTAAGAAATCGGATGCCTTTTTTGAGATGAAACTCACTACTAGCCACCGGTTAGACTTGTAGGAGGCATGCGACGAAACCGAGTGCAGCATCGTTGGTATGGATGATCTAAAATTTCCTAAAACAGGAGCACTAAAACACGCGCATCACTAGGGCTTTTTTAATGTTTCAAATGCTGATGTTCTTCCTTCCAAATAAAAGCATTTTTGGAAAGAATGTGATTAAAGGATCGGCAATTAAGGCAAAACGTGTGTATCTTCGAAAGTACGATGGCTCTCAAGAATGATTTTAGCGCTTTACTGTCTTTGGAGCGCGGAGTTATATTAGCTATATTCTCGACCTTTCTTTTTGTGGTTAGGGCGTGTACCCTTTCTGCATTGTACATCCAGATGTTGCACTCCAGTTCGAAAAAGAATGCGCATTTGAGAGGTTAACTTTATTTCAAAGTTTTGAGAATGGAAGAAAAGACCAGTAAAAAGACATTGATCTTTATTAAATCCTTTCTTTACAAAAACTATGAGAGAAGTCAACTTGCTGCTAGGTTCGATTGAACGTTCCTTAAAATTCTATCAATTTGGAGCTATATCTCATTTCTTTCTTCCAATGGGACACGGTCGCTATGGGTCACTATTTGGAGCTATGCCAGAAATAAATTTGATGCGAATAGTAAAGGACCTTTATAGGGATCTAATCGCCATCATGGATGACAAAAGCAAAGTGGTACTTTATCAAAAGTCGGAAAAAAGTTTTTTTAAATTCAAAATGTAGTTTCGTTGAACTGAACGAGTTCTTCAATGTTACTATGTTATTTCAGATGGAAACATATTTGTATGACTTGAGATAGTAATACCCCCTAGGTAGCTAGTGTATTAAACCAGATTACTTAAGAGTAGACGTTGCGGCAGATAACGGTCACGATTGTTGTTGCTAAACGCCTATCACAATCATAAAAGGTCAGTATGCGCAATTAATGCATTTGCTAGACCGTGGCGTGCAAATATTATTAGTCTGCGGCGAGGTAAAATGCTAACATCACTGACAAGCTGCTCGCTACTTTATCACCAGAAAAGGTCGACCCGCTCGGACAGTTGCATCTGTTCTGCTATAATGCCTAGAAGGTCAACACAACATTTGCGCTATATCACTAGCGCTGGATCGAAGCAATTAACACAGATCTGAATTTTATGCTAGCGGTTGCGAACAAGTCCATTGTCTTATTGAAGAAGAAAAAAAATAATTGAAAATCACTGATCACGGTTGCAAAAAAAATCACGGCTCGCGGTATTTTATCTAAATAATCACGGATCACGGCTCACGGATCACGGAATCACGGACATGTATTTTTGCCAAAAAAGTCACGGATAAGCTTTTTTCCAAAAAGTCACGGGCATTCACGGACTCACGGCTCGCGGTATTTTATCTAGATATTCACGGATCCCGGTAATTTACTAAGCGAAAATTGACATAATGGGACTGTTCGCAGGACTGTATATTTTTTATTTTATTTTATTTTCTGAAATGATTAGATATTTGTATAATTGTTGTTAAATATGTAAATAGAATACTATGAAACTCACACACTCGCTCTCATTCTTTGGTGAGCGACCTCCTTTCATACGAGCGGAGGGTTGTAGAAAGAGAGGGGGGGGAATTAAAAATTTTTTTATATCCCGTATCAAAAGTTCTTTAGAATAAAATCAAATCTTAGAATTCTAAAAAAATATCTCCCTGGGACTTCCATGTCAGGATAAAGGTCATGACGCCTTTATCTGATGTGCAGCGGGTTTACATTAGACTTACTATGATGTTTATTATACAAATTATACACAGAAAGGGAAAGAGAAAGAGGGAAGAGGGCACCGGCTCCTGCCGGCGGGCGGAGGTCACTGCCAGAGTTTCGTTATCTTAGAGCAATCTCCATCGCGAGCAGCTGTTGGGTAATAGCTGCGTCCCGACAAAATTTCGAGAGAATATTATTCTGTTATTCTATTCGAATATTTCACAAGTTCAGTTTATTTAAACGAGATCGTTGCAGAGCTCATAACCGAGGTCGGTATGTCAGCAAGTTTTAGATATAGTTGATCTCATCCGAATAAATCATTCGATTAAGTATATTTGAATAACTGATCTGATTGTTTGGCCATTCGAATATCATTCAAGTATATAACGAAATTTGACCTTCAATGGTCGAATATAATCGATATTCGTCCAATCAGAATTTATTTGGCATTCGTTTACTCGGATATTTCAATTTCAAATTTAGTCAACATTGTTTGTTCGATATTTCTAATCAGTGCTTCACCTCTGCTTCGCAGAGGTTCGCACTGGCCCTACTATCTGTATGCCTCACTCATTCTCGCACAATAATGACATTGGAACTCACCGCGCTATGCGGACTCTCACGAATGATTTGTAAACAGCTATTCATTCCAAAAGCTTTTCCATATGAGATCGGTAATTTCGCATGAACGAAACTTTTCTCGAAAGAACAAATGCAAATTTGAACCGGTATTTGGACTTTCCATGACTTGATATTCGCGAAAAGATGCCATAATCACCGTGGGCTACATATCTGTGCAAAAATTTTCTCAAACGATCGGGTGAAATCTTGGCAAATTGAACATTTACGCAACCAATTCTTTTTAGCGCCGTTTTCGCAATGTAATAAACTTCATTCAATTTTTTACGCTAAAGACCATGGCTTCATTAACTTGTCAAAAATATCCGGGAATTTGCAAAAAGTTGCGCTACAGACTCAGTTTTACTGGCCAAAAGCCAAGTGTATCCGGTTGACGCGCATTTTTTGAGGGATCCACCCAATGGATCCGCTCGTGCCTTTGTATAGTAGACTCTCATGATGGTAGCAGGCGCTGTGCAAGATTTGGGCTCAGGAGGTTGGCTGGAACACGCTCTACGAATTTCGTGACAGACAGACAAACTTACACACACACACACACACACACACACACACACACACACACACACACACACACACACACACACACACACACACACACACACACACACACACACACACACACACAAAAGCACGTAAACATCCTTAGCCCGTTATTATCATAACTTATAATAACGGGCTAAGGGTTGTTTACGTTTGTCTGTGTGTGTGTGTGTGTGTGTGTGTGTGTGTGTGTGTGTGTGTGTGTGTGTGTGTGTGTGTGTGTGTGTGTGTGTGTGTGTGTGTGTGTGTGTGTGTGTGTGTGTGTGTGTGTGTGTGTGTGTGTGTGTGTGTGTGTGTGTGTGTGTGTGTGTGTGTGTGTGTGTGTGTGTGTGTGTGTGTGTGTGTGTGTGTGTGTGTGTGTGTGTGTGTGTGTGTGTGTGTGTGTGTGTGTGTGTGTGTGTGTGTGTGTGTGTGTGTGTGTGTGTGTGTGTGTGTGTGTGTGTGTGTGTGTGTGTGTGTGTGTGTGTGTGTGTGTGTGTGTGTGTGTGTGTGTGTGTGTGTGTGTGTGTGTGTGTGTGTGTGTGTGTGTGTGTGTGTGTGTGTGTGTGTGTGTGTGTGTGTGTGTGTGTGTGTGTGTGTGTGTGTGTGTGTGTGTGTGTGTGTGTGTGTGTGTGTGTGTGTGTGTGTGTGTGTGTGTGTGTGTGTGTGTGTGTGTGTGTGTGTGTGTGTGTGTGTGTGTGTGTGTGTGTGTGTGTGTGTGTGTGTGTGTGTGTGTGTGTGTGTGTGTGTGTGTGTGTGTGTGTGTGTGTGTGTGTGTGTGTGTGTGTGTGTGTGTGTGTGTGTGTGTGTGTGTGTGTGTGTGTGTGTGTGTGTGTGTGTGTGTGTGTGTGTGTGTGTGTGTGTGTGTGTGTGTGTGTGTGTGTGTGTGTGTGTGAATCTCTGTCTGTCACGAAATTCGTAGAGCGTGTTCCAGCCAACGTCCTGAGCCCAAATTTTGCATAGCGCACGCTACCAACATAAAAGCCCACCACACAAAAGCATGAGCGGATCCGTTGAGTGGATCCATTAAAAATTGCGCGTCAAACGGATCCACATGGCTTCTGGCCAGCAAATTTGGGGCCCGTAGTACTACTTTTTGCAGAGTTAAGGATTTTGACAAGCTAATGTGCAAGCCATGGACGTTAGCTTAAAAAAGTAATGAAAAGTCTACTACTTTACGAAAACAGCGCCAAAAAGCATTCGCTGTGTAAACGGCCAATTTTTCAAGAGATTACCTGATTATTTGAAAAGATATTTGCATAGAGAAGTAGCCCACTATGTTTATTGTCCTTACGGCGGCTACCAAGCCGTAAAAATTGCAAAAACCTATTCGAATTTGCATCTGTTCTTCTGGGAAAGATTTTATTAACGCGAAAATACCGATCTCACATGGAAAACCTCTACGAATGAGTAGTTGTTTACGAATTATTCGTGATAGCCTACATAGTCCGGTGAGTTTCAATGTCATTATCATGCGGGAATGAGTAAGGTATACAGAAAATAGGGCCAGTGCGAGCCTCTGCGAAGCAGAGGTGACGCACTGGTAAGTTATGATTTGCGAATATCATTTGATAGTCGTTTACTAGAAATTTTGATTTTCAAATTTGTTCGATATTCATTCATTCCATGAAATATTTCGATTTCCGGAAGTATTGCGCATCGATTTTGTAACGATAAATCCAATGAAAAATCTGCAAAAAATCTGCATTAAAAATTAAGAAATTGATGCATGCGCCCACGTATCTCATTGCAGGGGATACTGCTTGGAAACGGATTGCTTAGCGAAGAGATCGAATTTAACACCATTATACCATTCGTTTACATGCATGCATTTGCTGGCAAAGAGTAAGTTTCTATGTTCAGCATCTTCCATTTCAGCAAATTTATTTTTTGTTTACATATCGGATTTTCTCCATTGTCAGGGGCGTGGTTAGCGGAGAATTCGAGAAAGGTACATAGATAGCTGAGAGGATGTTTCATCGCAAAAGGCTCACCATTCACAACTGCGTTTTAAGAGAAAACAACTTTTTAAATGCCGATGGAGCGCTTCTCATTAAAAAAATTTTTTTTCCTTGTTTTTCTTCATCTTCTTTCTTCTTTTCATGATATTGCTAAAAGTGGGAGAGTAGGATATCTTCCTCTACAGGTCTCACTCTTTTTTTGTAACATTTTAAAAAGCTTGCTCAAACCCCCATGGTTGAGTTGGTGCAACCCCATAAGTTCCATACTTTAATAGCTAAGGGTGAAAATGTTTATGGAAACTTTCGGAAGATACATCCTATCAATAGAATGCTCAACAATCGTAAGCAATACAGTGCTGGCCAAAATTATAGATCCACTATAAGAAACTGCCGTACAGTCGAGTAGATTCCCTGCTTAATATAGTGTCCCTGCAGACGCGACAACGCTGAGGCGTCAACAAAGCCTTGCGAGTTACCGAGCTAGTGTATTCCAATGTTTTCTTTGCTTATTTCATGAAAGAGGAAAAGGGTAAGTTAAAGTTTAGTTTCTGTTTTCTGAGAAGTTCTATCATCGCGTATTCACAGATATCCACGTGGAATCATTTCGCGTCAGCTAATTGTCCATTTTTTTGTCATTCCCTTTTCTTCTGCCACTTCTTCTTTCAAACCTCCTCCTTCTTGTGAGGCGTTTCTTTGAACGCTAGTTGGCTTGTCTTGCAGCAACTTCGGCTTGAAATAGCATTTTAATCAAGTACTTCATGTGATAAAGCCAATAAGTTAGTCCTAAAAACCCACCAACGTTCAAGGAAGTACCTCATAAGAAGAAAGAGACATGAAGTGACAAAAAAATAGACAAGAAGCTGACGCGAACTGCTTCCACGTGGGTATCTGTGAATATGCAATGAAAAAACTTTTCAGAAAACAGCAGCTACTTTCTAGCTTACCCTTTTCTTCTTTATCAGCAACGAATCACCTAAAAAGCATAGAATAAGCGAAGAAAACACTGGAAAACACTAGCTCGGGAACTCGTCAGACAATTATTGACGCCCCAGCGTTGTCGCGTCTGCAGAGACACTATATTAAGCAGGAAATCTACTCGACTGTAGTTCGTCTGCTTCTCAACCATTTGATCTGAGATTTGGTGCAGATGTGTGTTCAACAGGCTTCTATCAGTAACCGGAGCGGATCTCTTTCGTTAAATTATTCAGGAAAAAAATCAAAAATTTCGAAAAAAGCCGGCTCGAAGGTTGGCCAAAACTATAGATCCACCTAAAATTTCTGTCTGCTAAAGTAATTCTCGGCTTCTCAAGTACTTTGTGCATATACATAGTCGAAAGTCAAAGCAGTGGCTTTAGTCCAGCTGTGTCATACCTTTATAAGAAATGCTTATCTGCTTTCTTCATTAAAAAAATACTTTTATGCGTATTTTGTTCCCAAGAATGTGTTTTCATAGAAATTTGCGTACTTTTTTGACTGATTTGAAATACGGTTCCATCTATCTTAGGCCTAAGGCGTACCTCACGCGATTCGGCCAAATCGCCACTTTCAAGCGACTTGGCAATTTGCCAGATTTCCACAAATTTATCGTGCGCGCTTCTCGAAAGCATAGACGGGTAGCTTGTGTAAGCTGTTGCAAATGGGTCAAGTTCTGACCAAAGGAAACACATTAACGCCGAATTACAGAGAGTCGCCGTTGTGCCAAATCGCGCAGCGACCGGAATCGCGCGAGGTATGCCTTAGGCCTTATAGATGCTTAGCAGTGTGAGCAGTAGAAAAAAATTCGAGTTTTCGTATCCAAAGCGCACCCGACATAGACCTAACCGCAGGCATACGCTCAAATTTTTGCCTTCAAGATCGGTGTACGCTATTTAGGAAGCTCAAAATGATGTAGAATCGTTGTTTAGTATTATTCACATCAAAAGAAATTTGTAAACTTAGTCACGATTGCTTGCGAAGTCGCATTTTAATTCTTTTTCAAAGCAAAAGTCTTGCGGTCTGCTCGGCAATCTCAAGGTACTTACAAAGTGGTACTCTCCTTGAATTTTGCCACCATCTAGCTGCTAACTAATGAATACATTCTGCATTGTATGTTGCCTTGTGACTCACACAAGCATCATGGTCAGAACCACAAATAACTTCAAGGCTTGTTGCAAATCATTGCACAATGAAGTCCTCAATTAGCCTGCATACTAGGGTCTGCAGAAATCTGCAACCACTGCATACAGACTCTCATACATACTAACAATGTCGTTACTCCAGTTCCGCTCATGAAACCATTGCAGAAAGAGTCTAAAGGCATAAATTTCAACGCAGGCCTGCGGTTAGGTCTATGTCGGGTGCGCTTTGGGTACGAAAACTTGAATTTTTTTCTACGGCTCACACTGCTAAGAATCTGTAAGATAGATGGAGCCCTACCACTTTCAAATCAGTCAAAAAAGTGCGGAATCCTCTATAAAAACACATTCTCGGGAACAAAATACGCATAAAAGTATTTTTTGAGTAAAAAAAAAGCAGATAAGCATTTCTTATGAAGGTATGACACAGCTGGACTAAAGCCACTGCTTTGACTTTCGACTATGTCTATGCACAAAGTACTTTGGAAGCCGGAAAATACTTTAGCAGACAGAAATTTTAGGTGGATCTATAGTTTTGGCCAACCTTCGAGCCTGCCTTTTTCGAACTTTTTGATTTTTTCCTAAATAATTTAACGAAAGCGAGATCCGCTCCGGTCACTGATAGAAGCCTGTTGAACACACATCTGTACCAAATCTCAGATCACTTCGTTGATAAGCAGATGAACTACGGCAGTGTGGATCTATAGTTTTGGCCAGCACTGTATAAGTCAAGAATTTTAAACTTTCGAGAACTACAACCTTCTTTAACAATTATAAGCGCGACCCTCAGAATGCGCATTACGAATGAATGACAGAATAAAGTAAACAGTAGTAGTAAGAAATGAATGCTTCTAAAAATTTTAGAGTAAATATAAGGTTGGTGCATAATGTCCGTTTTCCCGGACTATTTTCCGAACAATTTTTTTCCATCAAACTTTTTTTCCGATGCAGATTTAACATATTATTGGAAAGCTTCCTTCATGTATAAAACTTTCAAGCAGTGGTTCAATTAGTCTTCTATCTTCATCTTCGAGAGTTACCAGTATTTTGCGCACCCGCACTCAAAATCGAAGTTCTCTCCATTCCACTATCTTAGCCACAGTCAGAAACAGTATTCTTTCGTATTCTATTCCCCGTATTCTTTTGAAAACATAGCATCTTTAGGGGATAAACATGTTTAACCATTGCATATTTTAGTAGATTTTTCAAAAATATCTGGACTGAGAAATCGACGCCCCAAGTTAAATACTTGCTGCTGGCATTCTACAAGTCAAAAATTTTCCATAGTAAAAGCAATCGCTAAAGCTTCGCTCATTTCTGTAAGCTTGAGATTAGGACATCTTGCCTACAATTTTTGCAGAGAAACTCAGCTATACAGTGCATAAAAAATTCCAAATTTTCATAATTTGGGACTTTCAAGCCTACCAAAAACAGGCTCAAAGAGGTGGACAATTTTGGATTTTTATCTTTTCATTTCTTAGAACTTCGTTGAAGTACTTTCTGTACGTACTATACTACTGGCTTGCAGCTACAAAATGAGCGTGGTTTCCTTCCCGATTGCACTATCAGTATGAGCAGATGTGCGCTGATACGAAAGGCTTACTGCTTTTAATGGTCTTGACTATATTCATAAATATGAGCACTGAACAAAGTTATAACTTTTCAAAGTAAACTTTTCAAAGCGGACATTATTTTTGCACCAACTTAATAGAACTCTTATCGGTAGCGACATCAGTACGAGCAGGTACACGCTTAATTACGTTAGGTTTGCTGCTTCTGATAGTCTTGACTACATTCAAAAATATGAAGACTGGACAAAATTATGGTTTTTCAATATGAAACAAAACGGACGTTACTTTTACAGTTTATTGGGTTACAATTTTGCTAACAAGGGAAGAATCATCCATCGAAGTGCGGTTTCCACACATGATGCATATCTTTCTGCTGCTCTTAGGGCCCTAATGCCAAATCCGTGATTCTTAGCTGCTCAAGTGTTTTCTGGGAGAAGTTATGAGCGATGGCTTACTCAGAATGCGGCTAAGGCTCGATTTGGGCATGCGGCGCCTATAGGCAGATGTGGACGGATGGCCGAGTGGATAGCTGCGAAGACTATGGAGGAAGTGGTTAGTTTGGATTCCCTCTGCAGCCACCACTTTTGCATTTTTGCAAATTGTTTAATGTGTACATCCAGAAGGCCCTTAAGGCAAGGAAACGCTCATAGCAACTTGTTTGATAGCTTGAAGATAGCCAAAGCCGATCAACGTGTTTATAATATATTTAATATCAACCATTAATGAGCAAGTGTGGTAGTTAATCACAAAATGTTTAAAACACATTAACTTTTCACAAAGAGCGCATTTATGAAAGCATTTGATTACAGTCTCTAAACTCACTATTTCCTAACAACAATTTCTTGATTTCCAATTTCCCAACCCACCACCAGCTGCAGCGAAAATATTGCAAATGATGACTAAGCTTCTCATCAAGTACCTTTACATGTTTTTGCACCTGATCTACCAATCGGAACTTGGCACGATTTTTCCATTATCTCCGGAATTTGATGTATTTAAGTTGCAATGAGTGACTGCCTTAGGCCCTGGGCAGACTTCACGCATTTGATCGTCGCGACTGAATCGCGACGAGACAACTGTTACAACATCATTCCAAGCCGATCAACTTGCATTTCGGTTGTGATACTTTTCCAGCCCGAAATTTTTGAATGTGAAATGAAAATGAATGGAAATGTTGGCGATTGAGTCGCGACGATCAAATCGCGTGAAGTCTGCCCGGGGCCTTAGGGACCTTCTGATACACACGTTACACAATTTGCGAAGATGCAAAGTGCTGACAGCTGCACGTCCTTGGCACCGCAAACTCAAAGCGAGCTTCAGCCGCATCCTGGTAAACCATCTCCATAACTTTTCCCAGAAAATCATTGAGCAGCTAAGGATCACGGATTTGGCATTAGGGCCCCCAAGAGCAGCAGAATGATATGCATCATGTGTGGAAACCCCAATTTGATGGATGATCCTTTCCTTATGAGAATCTACTGATGATTGTCAGTCGCTGCGAGTTGTGTGCAGGCTCACATTTTGAGCTACGACTGATGCGAATGACGACAATAAACGTTGAGGAATGGGTACATCTCGCCGAATGAGAAATAGTTAAGATGGTCAGACTGGTAGAAAATGAGAACTGTGAGTAAATCACATACATAATTTTTTCCGGCCTCTTCCCGACAATCCTTAACCTCAGAAAATAGGAAGTGATAGCTACTGACATTTTGTTGGTTGAAGTCTTCTGCGCATTTGACCGTCATGACCGTCAATGAAGAAACAACAAATTCGTGGACGCATAGCGTTATCGTGCCAAGAAATGCTTCCAATTTAGTCAGTGGAACGATCTACGTTCTTCGTGCTGTCCTGAGCAGTCTACGATGATGTGCAACTTCTACAATAATCCGAATACGACATGCCGAGAGAAAGCACGAGTGGCCGTTAAAGCTTGGCTCGCAAATCAGTTAATCAAGTATTACATTTGTGTTGTCATTAATAATTCTGTCACAGAACAAATCAGATGGATGTGTACCAGGACTGTTATCATCAGCACCGAGATCTTTGGGACAAGAAGGCTACATTGTTGATGGTTCATAACCAGTTTTTATTGAACTGCTGGAGATCATTCAGTGAATTATAATTTTAGCAGTCAGATCATGCATCATCAGACCCTTGGAACGGCTACCCTTGCCACGCTTTAGATTCTACTCGAATGTACTTAGAAAATGACACTGTACAGAATGCTCTGCATGCTAATGTCAAATTCACAACGTGCGCGTGAGTTTCGTTTTATTAAGGACCAGCTCAAATGCACATCATTAGATGTTAGACTGTTAACTTGATCAAACAGCTGCAGGCAATTCAACCACAATATTTTGGCGACAGATCTAACTAATGATTTGCTGGGCGTGCTGAACAGTGACTTTTATACAATACATAATATCTCAGTAAGCAACAACAATTCCCTTATAATGCATACAAAGTAATGTTGTTTCAGATACTGTTCTACAACGGAGATCTGGCTATAAGAAGAAATTTTTTGAGCGCACAGAATTTTGTTCGCAATTTGAGTGCTATCGCGGTTTACAATGTGAGTTATGGCTACGGATTAGTCGAGATCTGGGTTGCTGCTACAGATACTTCATTGTTAATGAAGAGCTTTTAGGTTACTGTAGAAGGTGCATGGTGGTTCAACTACTATCGTGGAATATACGATAACACTTACGGTGGACTGCGTACTCTGTACAGTAAAAATTTAGCTGTGATCTCCATTCGGGTATGTTTGATCCGCTCCTTTGGAGCCTAAAACTACTGTGCATATCCTTATGCGTTATAGCAGGGCAAAAAAGAAGTGTGACGCAACAGCAAATTACTTTTTTGGCCTTTCATTATATAGTCTTTTATGGGAGAGTAGAGAAGTATTCCACAAAGCATCATACAACACGCGCCTATTCTTGGATATGTTCTTTTCAAATCAGCGCAACGTTACAGCAAAAAAGTGCACTTTTGTTTTATTTGGTTATCTCTTTGTTGAGCACAGGGGTCGTACCATCATCAACGAAGATACTTAGGATATAAGACAGAGAAAAGAGAAAAAACATCCATCAAATAAGCTTAAGTTCAGGCCCTGAATAGTTTATTGAAGAAGAATAAGGGGCTAAGTTTGCATAGACCATGTTGAGCCAGAAGTGCGATAATTCCGTAGTGAAATCATATTTCAATATGCGGTCCAAATCACTGTAATCAGAAAACATTTACCTAACTAGCGCTTACCTAGTTGTTCTAGTAGCTACAAAAGGGAATTTAGTTGGACCTGGAAACAACAAAAACGTCCTCTTTGGCAAATTGTAGCCCTTTCAAGAAAGAATTGACCAGCGGGAAATGCCTACACTTGTAGCATAAGCCATTACTATTGAATTCAAGAGATTTTTCTGGAACTTTCTCGAAAGACAAGAAATTTGCAAGGTCAAAGCCTCCCATTTTTTCGACCTTCTTATTAAGCAGCTGTAAACTGCAAAAAATTGGAGTTAGTTTTTCGCCAATAGCAAAGGTTGGGCAGTCTCAAGTTAAGTAGCTACAGACAGCTCTAGTCTTACCTTTAACAAATGACAAGAAGCTTTTACGACTGCTTAATTCGGGAAAGTTTTACAGCAAATTAAAAGGCCCCGTCAATTGGTCGTGTTTGGGCAGTTCCAATATCGGAAAAAAGCCTCAGTGTATTTAATTCTGTTGAGCATTCTATATTAGCTATGTTGCATGAATATATCTTTTTTTGCAGAATGAGTTAGTTTTAAAGTAGTGTATGGGAAATTTTTTTCCTATTTTACACTTCTTCTTTAGATGCTTGGAAAATCTCAAAAGATATAACTAAGAGTAGAAGCAAAATATATTAGAGGGAGTATCATGTTGATGACCTATATAGGTGTTGTCCGAAAGAGAACAATATGTTCATCTATCAAGTTGGAAAGTTCAGTCACTTCTCTTTTTTAAGAAACGTACAGTTCTCCTCTAGGTATCCCATTTTTTACCGTTAACCCTAATACATAAAAGATAAAGCTTCACTTATGGAGGTAGCTCTCCAAACAAACAGTATTGTGAGATGCGTGTACTGTGCACAAGCAACTCGCAAATATGTTCATCAACATACCTGTCTGCGTATAAACAACTAGCTGGCTTACCCGGCTCCGCCGTATCCTCTCAAAACACTATGATAAAGCTCTCCCTATCCCTGTACAACCTTCCCATGTGCCCACGTCTACATCCCAAGTCACTATTCCCGCTGTTTTAGTAATCAGCATGCTCATTTACCCCCTGTGCCAACTCTCAGCCCATTAGATCAAACTTTGCAAAATAATCGGTAAAATCGATAAAAGTAATGGATAATTTTGAAAAATAATGAGTTCGTAATCAGCATGCTCACTTACCCGCCTGTGCCAACTCCCAGCCGCGTAGCTCAAACTTTACAAAAAATCGATAAAAATCGATATTCGTCGATAAAGAAAAGTAGCCTATGACATCCGCCCGGCCCCGAAGTGTATGTGTGCAAAGTTTGGTCCAGATCAGTTCAGAAATGGAATTTTCTATTTGGAACACACGTACACACAGACATGCAAACAGACAGACAAGCAGACATTCAACTTTTTATATAAGACTAACGACCCTACGGGTCGCTAGCAAGCGGTTAGGGCACACCCATAAATAAACGCGTTTCATACCTATGATTTTCTCAAGTGAATTTTTAATTTATTGGTATATGTTTGCCACAACCGCTCAAAAGTAACATTTTCAGAGATTTTTTCAATGGGAGGAAAAATGAGTCATATCGTTCTAGAATTTTGCTTTGCCTCTGTCATCGCTGTACAGCTTCCTTTCGCAATGTCACTCTCGCACTCAAGCTTACTATCTGGAGAGAAAAATCGAATTCACCCAGAAAGGCTCCCAAAAGCGAGATTTTCGAAGATTTTCTCAAAATTTGGCGGAAAGGTGGAAGCATAGTGAATACAGAGATTGGATAGGAGCGGATCAAATGGTAGGCTTCTACAACTAACTTTCCAACAATGACCAGCTCGCAATTTCAATGCCCTTGGCACGCGCTTGCGTCTTTCAACACACCATTGCAGCAGCAGAGCGTACCCTGCGTGTCGTGGCCTCTCGTTCGCGCTAGGACCTCTGCGTCCTCTTGACCTCATGATCGCACCGTCGCGTCTCTACACAATAAGGCCCCGTTCGGCAAATGGCGTCTATTCAAAACACCCGTTGAAGCACACATGGGGGGCGGACCATCCTCGCCGTCTCGTTTTTTGGGATCGGTTTATATTATAGGAGAAGATACGATCAGGGTCAAGCAAGAGGTGTGGTACAAAACCACTGGAGACAATCCCTCCCTTTTAAGTTCTGTTACACCTCCCACCCCCCCCCCCCCCTTACATTATCGTTTGGCTGCCGTAGGCATGACTTAAAGGCTCTACCAAGTATAATCAGTATCATTGTATCGGTGGTTCGTTGGCCCTATTGTGGCCTGAGGCGATATAGCGCCTAATTGGGAGTATTTGACTCCTGTGTTATACAGAACACATGTGCAGTAGATTTATGAACAGACGACGTGCACGTATGAGTGCAATGGTAGAATGCTGAGTATGATAGGCGTGTCGAAGTAACATCACAAACATCTGGGCAATAGCATACTCATATCACAGCAGGTCATGCTTATGGCATGACCTTTACGGTGCTGAAGCAGAAGTAATGATTTGGTTGCAAGGAAGGTGCCGACATAGTCGCACAATCATATTCGTAATTATCATGTCGATAATCTCTGTCGGCCACGTTCGAGTGAACTCTGAGGGTTCTCCCGATATTGGGCCACCCAAGTGAAGTGGTCGTTTTCAGACATGTTCAAGTATATTCCAAAGTGAAGGAGTGAACTACTACTATTAACTCAGTACAAAGCACTATTCCCTAATTGCTCATGTCATGAATCCCGCTTTAAATAACCATCAAACTATGAAATTGAAAGCCAGCCAAAATCTTATTTGTACCATTTTTAGCATACAGTAGTCGTATTACTACAACTATAGAGCAAGCGAAAGAAGACGAAATCAGCTCCAATCAGTTCTGCGAAAACTATGAGATTCTGGCTATCAAACTGTATATAATTTGTTCCTAAATTTCTTTGTAGGGGTAAGTTAATAGAGTGTGGCACAACCCCAGAAAAGCTGTGGCTGCCACGTTTTTTAGGGGTTGTGCCACACCCATTAACTTGACTTCAAACATTCAAATATCTGTGTTTTTTATATCGTTGTCACCGCCATACCTTCTTCTTTAAAAGCAAAAATTTTGCTCAGAATCGTTTCTTTTGGCGAAAGATCTAATGGTTTTTCCTTACCTATGTTTTAAATACTGTGAAAATATCGGGTTAATGTAACGTGCTGAGACGTGCCATGCGCTAATGGATATATCCGATAGCCTAAACCTCTTAACACCCACAAAAGTGATTTGAGCCTGATTGGTATTCTCTACTCTGAGATGAAGCGAAAACTGGAACAAACCAAATTTTGGTTTGTTCTTCATTCCATAGTTTGGAGGTTATTCGAAGTGGGGATCCTAATGTGAGCAAAGACATAGTAGTTTCTTGCATTGTGTGCAGGTAGTTAACTCTTTTTTAGAGCAAAGTTGACCTCTTCGAAAATGACCCTCTCACATGGTAGAACCTCAGAATTCGCAAAAACTTAGCCCACAGGGGTTATCTGACATGCTAATTACGAATGTAATGCACTTGTGCTTGCAAGGCTTTTTATTATGTACTTGTGCGATGGTAGGTCAAACCTGTGCTTGTATTTTGCATAGTGCTTGTCTGACATTGTATCATGTTATCGCTAATATAAGTATCACCGCGATAACGATCCTCCCCCCATCCCTAACCCCTCGATACGAACTCCCAGGGGCAGTATGCATCAATCTCCCGTTTTAAAAGCGGGCGATCATTTTCAGTAGAAACATCACGTTTGATCCTGAATACGACTATATACGTCAATAGAGGAAATCAGTTGCTGAAGCGGAGAAAAGATAATAGAGAGTGCGAGAAAGACACTACATACATTACTCCAAAGCAACTGCAACCACTAAAGCACTAAACTAAATTCGGAAGTGGGGAATCTCAAAAAGCTGGAAGAAAGATTGTAGCAGGTCTATCTTCTGTATTTTTTGCTGCAAACTCTATGGTACATATGCGTTATCATCAGTTCATGGAGCCGAGTGATGATTGATATTCAGGGAGCAGGCGAATCTGCTGCTCTTACGAGACCTGCACAAACCTTGCAAGTTGTTCGAAATTTTATACTCGGTCTGGACTACAATGATTGTTTGAGCGAGCTGGATCTGAAAGCTGCTCCTCTCTTACCTGAATATATCCATCAGCAAGGGTTTACCGTTGCACGAATGGATGCCGATAGGGTCAGTGAAATTTTATCTTTTCCGTGGTTATCGGTATACCAGTGCGCCACCTCCGCTTCGCGGATGTTCGCACTGGCTCTGCTATCCGTATGCCTTCTCGTGCTCGCATAGTAATAACTATGAAACTCACCGCGCGATGCTGAACATCACAAATGATTTGTAGACAGCTGTTCATTGTTAAGGGATCTCTATGTAAAATCGGTAATTTTGAGAAAAAAAAAAGCTGTTTTGCAAAGCAACAAATGCGATTTCGAATGGATTACGGACAAGGGAACCGTGTCGAGTCGAAGTGGCCTTTCCAGATGAGATCCATACTGCTTTGAAGAGTATTAAGCGGTGATTCCAAATCTGCCTTCCAAATCTGCCAAGCGCCTCTAACGCCGAGTTATGCTCGTTTTTCAGGTCAAAAAATTGAACGCAAAACTGAAGCAAAATCGCCCAAAGTTGCTCAAATGGTCCAGTGTCAAGTATCAGAGCTGTTTATGCAATGTTTACGCATTTTATTTGATATGCTAATACTCAACATTGCTTTATCTGAGCGCTGGAAAGATTGTAAAAATCAATTTTACCTGAATTCTGCATTCATTTTTCGTTCCGAAGAACGGTCATAATCTATTGCATAAACAGCTCTGATACTGGACACTGGACCATTTAAGCAAATTTGGCGGCCTTCCACCAATACATTGAAATGGGCGGGGTGGAGAAGTAGTGAAGAGAAGTAGTCCACCCGGGTTAGAGCCGCAAGAAACATTGAATCCCCCACATATTATATATCATCTGAGAGCCCTTGAAGAGGAGAATCTAACCTATGAAGTTGCAACATGATTCATGCAGTTCTGAACAAGTTATGAGTTGAAACGGCTTTTTACCTGCTTATACAAGGGCCTGGATCTCGGCGACGTTTCAATGGATCGGTACAGCTAAGATATATTCTGATAGAGCAAACCTCGCCCTACAAAAAATATGAAGTCGCAACATCACACACCTTCAAAGTCCGGATTTATAAAAGTTTAAATGCCAGTTGTCATTTAGCAACTCAACTATCGCGTGATTTTTCAAAATTCCCGTTCTTGGCGGTCACTCCTCAAATCAAACTGATTCCTGCACTATCTGATAGAACAACGCTTAACCTTCAAAACATATAAAGCCGCAATTGCTGAGGTCTTCAACCAGCAGATTTATAACAATGGAATCATCTCATGATTTTCCATTATTTTATCATTCAAAATTCTAGTTCTCGGCGGTTACTGCCTGGATCGACCTATTTCTTCGCAGTACGTCATAGCAAAATGTACTTGATAAAACACATAAAGTCTAGCTGAGTGTCACTCACAAATATACTATTTCATTAATACGTTTATATGAAATATTTTATGCAGTTGTACTCATCGTATTTGTGGCCCTAAAGAGGACCGTTGAGTTAGAACTCTTTTATCCGAAGTCATTATGAAGCTTTGCTCTATCGTAGAAAGTCTGAGGCGTATATGCGTCCATGCCGGTGATGGCCTCCAGGTGCTCGCAGTAAGCGACAGCGACTTTTTAAAAATAAACTACCAGAACTGCTCTCAAAACTTTCTTTTGCGTTCGTTTTGCTTAATTTCCTTTTTCCAGTTTCAGCAAGAAAAATCAAAACCCAAAAGTCCGTCCTGTGTTCTCCCCCCCCTCTCTACCCCCCCCCCCCCCCCCCCGCCCCCGGTCAACGTTTTTGGGAGGTGAGTGTCCGGCACTACCACCTTCACTTTTGGCCGGCCAGTGGTAGCTGGAACCACCTTCACTTTTGGGGGACCCGGCTCCCCCTATCGCATCTCTGATGCGATCGCCACTTTTTGACGCTGTTTTTGCAGAAAAGCAAACTTTTTGAGCACTTTTTGGGCTAGAATTCATGGGGCGCAGATTTACTTGTCAGGCAAATCATGACTTTGCAAAAATCGAGTTAGCGACCTAGTTTTGCATGCCAAAAGCCATGTGGACCCGCTTGACGCGCAAATTCTGGAAGATCCGCCTATCGAACCGGCTCGTCATTGTGCACAGTGGACCCACATGCCGGTCGGTATGTTGTCCAAAATTGTAGCTCGATAGCTTAGTTGCAGCTCCCTCAATGAATTTCGTACAGACAAACATACACATACTCGTACAACAAGACAGACGCTTGGCTTTCTATTATAAGTTATGATATTAGGGTGATCCAAAAGTAATGGGGCAGCTAGAGAATAAATGCAGTTTTCTCAAATAGAAAAGCTAGTTGGAAGTCCAAGTTTTGACAGATGTTAGTACATAACAAAACCTTCTGATAGAGATCTATGGTTGGGCACTGTTACGTGGCGTTATTTTTATAAGCGCTTAGAATTAAAGCTCATCACTTCAAGTAATTTTGAACTTCGAGCAGCAGCGCCGCAGTAAAACAAGTGAGCCTATCAGAGATATGTGCGCAGTAATGAGTGAGGGGACTGTCACCAAATCCACAATAGCTCGGTGCTCCCAAGGCTTTAGAAGAGAAGATATAGTATTGGGTATCAGGAGACATATTACTTATTCTTTCATCAAGGTAATCAAATAAGATCAAACTTAGCAGTTGCTTTCTGATAGTGTTTTTTACGCTCTATCAATACATATGCAAATTACTTCGGCTTTTCTCATTTTCCATGAATTTTAGTCTGAAAATCTGCGCCAAACACCGCGCTTTTTCGAATAAAGTGCTTTTTTGTGTAAGATAATGGGCAATTTTTGGATATTCAAATAATCATTGAAAAGAGCTTGGAAAGCTCTTTCGAATGGTACGCCATATGTCGAGGGACTATCAGGTGCAGCAGCCCAAATTCGGATGGCTTCAAAAAAGTCTGTCTGACATCTTTGAAGCGCCATTCGGAGAAATGTCGGTGAGGTGCTGCAAGGTGCTGTCAAGATAACCTGCGAAGGTTACTTTATACAAAGGCGTTAAAAATGCTGGGCATTCATAGCTAATCAGAAAAAAATCTTGAAGAATGTAAAAAAAAATCAAGGTGCCCCATTACTTTTAGATAACCCTAATATTTTACAGATCACGGACTTTACTTACAAGTTTACTTATTCACTTATTTGAGTAAAAGATATGCAAAGGACTCGTTTATTCTTGTAAATAATCAAAATAATTTTTAAAATTTTCAAAATATTCCAATCAGCCTTGTAAAGAATTTTGTGGATGTGGCTGCCGCCACTCTCCTTTTTTTGGAGTTTAGGGGTTACGGGCCCACAAAAATATGAAAAGCACCCCCCAAGATTTTTTCGCGCTGCGTGGCGTTAGCCATGCACCTTTATCTAAAAATTTCTCCTCCCATCCCCCGAAAGTTCTGGGTTTGTCCTGGTAGGCGGTAATTGATAAGATATCAAAGAAACTGAGACGGCAACTGTTTCTGACGGAAGTTTCTCGCAGATTACGCGTCTTCAAAACAGTGTTGAAGATAAACGATGGGGTCTACAGAAAAACACTATTCCGAAATTTTAGGAATGTCGATAGTCAATGTAATGCTTGTAATAGATGCTAACACTTTAAATATACAATACCGCTCACAGAATGTGCAAAATTTCCGTAAATGTCGCAGAATTCCGGGAATTTCGCGACATTCCCGAAATTTCGCGAAATTCATGTAAATCACACAAATTACGCAGGGCCATAACTTCGTTCCGAATGAGTATAATCAAAATCCGAAAACAGCATTGTATTCAGCTCGTTAAGGCGAATCTTTTCTTATACAGGTTGTCTCCAATATCCTCTTTTCAATAATCTTGAATCTGCATGCGGAGCTTTTTCGCGTGGGTGTAACGCAACAAGCATCACACATAGGAGATTGCGGCGAGCACCCTTCGATAGTACTCTTTCAGTAGATTATTCTGCGCTAAACAGCAGCCGAAGACTCTCTTTTAAAGGAGATAGAAGAGCTGATAAACTCTGGAAAAATCAAGCTGTTCCAAGTTCTACTAGCCTTAACTTCCTTCAGAATGAACATCTTCGGAATCCGAAAACAGTATTGTGTTCAGCTCGTTAAGGCGAATCTTTCTGTATACATCCTTGAAATTCCATTTCCAATTTTTCAAAATTTTCTGCGCGCGTATATTCGCAAGGTCGCAACGCAGCGCACATCAAACATAAAAGACTCCAATAAGCACTATTGGATTGTGCTGCTCCCGCAGATTACCGAGCGCTAAAAACGAACTGGAGAATCTTTTTCGAAAAAGTTAGAAGAGCTGGTGAATTCTGGAAAAATCGTGTTGTGTCAAATTTTGCCCACTGTAACCCTAAAATGGGAAGCTCTCCTGCTAAGCAGATGTGCTTTTCGTAATCAGCAGGTCAGATAACCTCTATGAGCAAGTTTTCAAAGAAGTTCGGGTGATTTGATTTTTTCTCGTTCTACGCCCTGAAGCTCGCCGATGGGTTTTGGTGAAAATGTCGATGATCTTGGATTATAAGGAAACTTCGCTCAAAGAGGTTATCTGACCTGCTGATTACGAAAAGCACATCTGCTTAGCAGGAGAGCTTCCCATTTTAGGGTTACAGTGGGCAAAATTTGACACAACACGATTTTTCCAGAATTCACCAGCTCTTCTAACTTTTTCGAAAAAGATTCTCCAGTTCGTTTTTAGCGCTCGGTAATCTGCGGGAGCAGCACAATCCAATAGTGCTTATTGGAGTCTTTTATGTTTGATGTGCGCTGCGTTGCGACCTTGCGAATATACGCGCGCAGAAAATTTTGAAAAATTGGAAATGGAATTTCAAGGATGTATACGGAAAGATTCGCCTTAACGAGCTGAACACAATACTGTTTTCGGATTCCGAAGATGTTCATTCTGAAGGAAGTTAAGGCTAGTAGAACTTGGAACAGCTTGATTTTTCCAGAGTTTATCAGCTCTTCTATCTCCTTTAAAAGAGAGTCTTCGGCTGCTGTTTAGCGCAGAATAATCTACTGAAAGAGTACTATCGAAGGGTGCTCGCCGCAATCTCCTATGTGTGATGCTTGTTGCGTTACACCCACGCGAAAAAGCTCCGCATGCAGATTCAAGATTATTGAAAAGAGGATATTGGAGACAACCTGTATAAGAAAAGATTCGCCTTAACGAGCTGAATACAATGCTGTTTTCGGATTTTGATTATACTCATTGGGAACGAAGTCATGGCCCTGCGTAATTTGCGTGATTTACATGAATTTCGCGAAATTTCGGGAATGTCGCGAAATTCCGGGAATGTCGCAAAATTCCCGGACGCGAACCTTCGCGGAATTCTCGGAATTCTGCGACATTTACGGAAATTTTGCACATTCTGTGAGCGGTATTGTATAATAGAGCAAGTCCGAATGCACGAGTGCACAGCATGCTGGCCTCGTCAAGAAAACTGCTACGAATTTTGTTTGTGGAATTGTGAATTGAATGGTGTGAATTTTTTCAGCTTTATAAGGTGATGTACAGCTTCACCATGTTTGGTTGCGCTTTATTGGTAAGGGAGTCAAGTGAAACTTCAGGCACTTGTCAAAATCAGCTATATCAGGTAATGCGCCTTTTTTAGGACCATATATGTCAAAAACATTACTCTTGTGTTCTGTAGACGAGTACAAGTGCATATCAAACTCACCCTCAAACTGTAAATGGTTTGCTCTCCTTTGGAACGAACCCTTGACTTCTAGACTCCAATGCCAGCACGCTAACACTACACTATTAAGAACTACAACGTCCATAAACTTAAGTAGCTCTCAAAGTCAGGACTTTCAAACTTCCATAACTCCTTTCAGAAGAGCGTTTCGCAGAAATGGTATACAGATTTGAAATCAGCGTTTAAGACTGCCTTAGACATATCATTTTATATGCACTAAGCAAGTTTTCTTGACTTTCGTGGGGCCGCCCTAGCTGTTGAGTGTGCTATATTTTAGGGCACCGGCCATGCTCCATCTACGGATCGCCCTGCACAAACTCTTCAGATGTCCGTCAACTTCTTAAGGAACAACCATGATGATTACAGCACACCTATTCTTAGAGTGAGCTTTGTAATCACAAATTTGTAAATCTTTTCTACTTAATTGCGCTGATTTCAACACTTCCCAACCAAAAAATTAGAATTCTTCTCCAAATCTTAGGATGATATTAACCCTTTGGGATCTGGTGGTGGCAATTGCCACCATCAACTTCAAAGGGCAGTGTTACTGGCGCAACAGCAGATTTTTACTACTTATTGCTACATGTAGCTTCAGATAACCTTTGCCTTCCTAATAGTGATTTGCAAGCCCCATTTCATTCATGGTGGTACTAGCAATGTGCGAATCTTTGTGCGCAACAGTAACAAAAAATCGATAACGGTTGTCTGTCACAGCATCTGCTGAAAAATTATCAACTATCTTCCCAGATAGATGAAATAAAATTATACTATTAACAGAAGTGTGGAGTATGATGTCACGCGAGCACATCTGCTATGAGCACGCGATTTCATGTTTGTTGGAAAAAATTAAAAAATTGAAAGAAGGATGGGAGAAAAAATCAAAAATAAAAATGTCTTGTTGTCGAAAAAGTTCCAAACTTCGCTGTATTGTTATTCGAACGCTACCCTATCATAAACAGAAGATGAGCAGTTCTCTCTCTTACTGGAAAAAGTCAGGTCCTAAAGGGTTAAGCATCGCGTCATCTCCATCGTCATCACCATCAAATTGTACTCGCAGAGTTGGCTATCGCTGACTTCGGTATGATATGGTTCACTACGAACTTTTAGGGATCTGATCTTATTGTCTCGATGCCGGGTTTGAGGTGGAGCTTACCATTCAAGCAATACTCAGGATTTCTCAGAGGATCTAACACCCATATGCTGCATTATTGGTATTCAGAAATCAATTCATCAATCAGACCAAACTACAGTTTCAGGCTCGTGGAATCAGAGAACGATCCAGCTAAAGCACCCTTACTTCTGTGGCTCAATGGTGGACCCGGTGCCAGCTCTCTTTTCGGCTTATTCGATAATGGGCCATTCAGAATAGGGAAGGACGGCTTCACAATTACGAGTAATCCTCACTCTTGGAATAAGATATGCTCACATACAGGATGTTGCGCAAACGATAGGTATACTCCAATTATAGTTTGCTAATGTCTTGTACCTGGAATCGCCTGTAGGAGTGGGCTACTCGTATTCAACGGATGGCGTGTTGCCGCAATATACAGATGAAGTGGTGAGTCCTCCCAGTCAACCATATGGGAGAGCGTCGCAATGAGTTATTTTAATTTGAAGAAGGCGCAACGTGGGCTCTTTAAATACGACCTCTCCTCCTCGCACGCCTACTTGAACAACAACAAACCTAGGAGTTTTCAAATTTTGAAGTCTGTAAACCTAGTTTCCTGCAATTGGACACTACTACACATTACAACAGTATGATCGATGGTGAATTTCCTTTGGACATGAATTTTCTCGAAAGTCATAACTTTCTCAGGAAAGGAGGGTTTAGGAACAAAGTACCGTGGCACTAACAGTCATTGAGCTAACTAATCATAACAAAAATGGAGCGGTAGCGGACGAATTTGTAAGTTGAGTGGGTGAAGCGAGGGTCTTGGGGTGACGCCTGACTCATTTGATCTATCTCCAGTGGAGCTTTTTCAATCATTTATGTCCTTCATTAGCCGAAAGCTCTTAGTTCTATTTTGGGTGTATGGGCTTACTTCGATTACTTTTGTTATAATTATTTTCACTCCATGTGGTGATCCATTGAGTGAAAACACTCAAAATGGATAACGCGGTAATTAGAATTTTGGGAGCACTCTGTATCCTATGGTTGAGAACGATACAAAATGAAATTTTTAGCATAGTCAATAAAATTACTCATGCTTTGTTATGAGTATAAAAAGGTGACTTGTGTTTGCTAAAGCCAAGCTTATCTCGTTTAATAAGGGCATTTTGTACGTTAAGAAACACAAGAAAATGTCGCGGGGCTTACTGTGGGTATACAGTGACCGCCAAAAAGTTGCGGACGAGTTGCCCTCCTTCTTCCAGCGTTCATTTTCGGATGGAAAACCAGAAGGAAAAGTGACTGGATTGCATGAGGTGATAGAGCTCTTTGAGAGCTACAACCCACACATTGCGCTTTCTGGAAAACATGTATTCTAAAAATTTTGAAAATCATTATCTAGAAAAAGTCCGAAAATGACCGCGTCACAATGTCGCGGACAATAATTCTTCGAACGCGAAAATTTCCTTTTAGGTCTTTTTGGAGCAAAGCAGAAGTTTTCCGGACAGGTAAGCATACTACATCATAGAGCTAATCGAGGACAACAATCAGATAGTGGTTACGTGTGTTGTGTTCAAAAAAATAACTTTTATTTTTTCTTTCAAAGCAAGTTTCTTCACATGGAAACCTGGTTCAAGACATCTCAACAAAGCTGTTCGGATAAAGTAGATGCTCTTTACCATTCTTCATGCATCGGACGTGTTCTGGTGAGTTTATTGGCTGAAAATGACTCCTGGAAATGCGTGCATATGACCCGACCTGCGCCTCATCCTGATTTGTACCGCTTTGCACGCTTGTAGCTCAGCCTTCAGGCAATCTATGAGCCTATACTTAGGCTCTTCGAAAGGGCGTGACTTTCTCGACACGATATTGCAAAGAAGTTAAATGTGGGCTATCCTAGAGATTTGACGGATGGGGTAGAAAAATGCAGCCTTAGAGGTGATTGGAGTGAAGGCTCTTATGAACGCCAGGGGCGGTATGTATCAAGCGCCCGTTCCGGTAAGTTACCCGGACAGGTAGTTTCCACTTCATAGCTCGGGCTCTGGGAATCTGTGTTCTTCCTTGTTTGTCCATCCTCTAGAGGCTCTACCACTCTAATACTGTAGCATAACGAGTAGCAGTACTTTGCTGTATAAGATGAGATAATTCGTTATTTGTGTGATTCCGATCGCGGAATTCCCACTGATCACGCTTATTTTCAGAGTTATATATATCCGCAAAGACTCAATGAAAACGTCACAGAGTTTTGCTGTCGATTTACTACGAGTGCGCTAAGCATGTTTGTGAAAGAAATAAGTGAAAAATCAAGCTGAAAAAATCTTCGATGGACCTGTGCTTGCGAGTTGGGCTTTATCGAAAAACTCAGAAGTTGTACATTTCATCTGTGTTACTAAAAGCATGCTTAGCACTGTCGTAATAGATCGATAGCAAAACTCTGTGACTTTCATTGAGTTTTTCGGTTATAAATAACTTTGAAAATGAGCGTGATAAGTGGGACCCGTTCGGGATCATACAAATAACGAATTATCTCAGCTTAAACAGCAAAGTGCTGCTATTTATTGTGCTACAGTATTAGGGTAGTAGAGCCTCCAAAATATGAGCGAAAAGCAAGGACACAGATCCTCAGAGCACTGAGCTACGAAGCGGAAACTACCTGTCCGGGTTACTTGCCCGGACGGGCGATTGATACATACCGCCCTAGAACAGTCTTAGAGCTTCGAAATAGATCTATTACAAGAAAATTGACAGTTTTAAACTTTCAGGATGAAATGTAGCAAAAGGAGCCCTTTTCAACTCTAGCTGGAAAATGCTTAGTCTACAGCTGAAACTGCCCTCACACCATTCCTCAAATCTCTGGGAATTGCTCAAACTGAACTTATTTGCATACCTGTGTCGAGGAAGCCACGCCCTTTCGAATGAGCCTATTTGCCTAAGTACAGGCTCATAGATTGCCTGACGGCTGAGCTATAAGCCTGCAAAGCGGTACAAGTCAGTGGTGAGGCGCAGGTAGGGTCATGTGCACGCATCGTCAGGAGTCATATTCAGCCAAGAAACTCACCAGCACACGTCCGATGCATGAAGAATGGTAAGCATCTACTTTATCCGAACAGCTTTGTTGAGTTGCCTTGAATAGGTTTCCATGTGAAGAAACTTGCTTTGAAAGAAAAAATTAGAAGTTATTTTTTGAACACAACACACGTAACCACTACCTGATTGTTGTACTCGATGAACTCTATGACATGGTCTGCTTACCTGTCCGGAAAATTTCTGTTTTGCCCCAAAAAAGACCTAAAAGAAAATTTTCGCGTTCGAAGAATTATTGTCCGCGACATTGAGACACAGCCATTTTCCGACTTTTTCTAGAAAATGATTTTCAAAATTTTTAGAATACATGTTCTCCAGAAAGCGCAATTTGTGGATTGTAGCACTCGAAGAGCTCTATCACCTCATGCAATCCAATCACTTTTCCATCCTGGTTTTCAACCCGAAAATGAATGCTGAAAAAAGGAGGGAAGTCCGCACCTTTTTGGCAGTCATTGTATATGGTGAGATATGATGAGTTTAGACCCTAGAATCGGTGTAATGTTTCGTATGATGTTCGCCACACTATTCACTCTTTGCAGTAATTATGCTTCTGCTGGGAGCGTATGATTTACCGATGCGCTTCGTGCCTCATTTTACAGAATCGCCGTATACATATTTTCATTTTGAACAATTTTGGTTCTTTACCACCCTTGCTTCCTATCCTCCCAATATGACTCTTAGGTTGGGCGGCTTAACCGCAAGCTTGATCCTATCGTGATTTGTTCTTTTTTGCGCATGCACAAAGAAATTCGGTTTTTCTGAGCAGACCGCGGCGGAAAACTATGCAGCGTTAATAGACTTCTTCAACCTCTATCCAGAGTATCGTACCAGACCTTTCTATGCTACTGGTGAATCCTACGCTGGGATGTATATTCCAGCCCTCTCGGTACTACTAATCCAGGGTATACAAAACGGAACGCTCAGCATAAATTACAGGGTAAATATTGACATCTTTCAATATTTCTGATTCAAGAACTCCTTATTGAAGGGCATGGCTATAGGAAATGGGCTGCTAAGCAAACAAAATGTGATGGATTTTTCAATCCACCTTTTGTACTACCATGGATATTTGACCCAGGAGTAAGCATAAGAATTGCGGCTTTTTACAAAATGATCCACTGTGTTGCAGGATCTACAATATACTTGTGTCGCTTTGCTGTGGAAATGTTACGGATGAGTTGAACTGTCGCCTTCGTCCACGTTTTGCATATGGGAAGTTAGCCTCGAGCAATGGTTCAGACAATCAGTGCCATGTTTTTGTTGGTTGTCATTAGGTGGGAAGGAAAAATAGCTTAAGTTGCGACAAATTTCACAGGTTGAGCTAGTATACAAATTTATGATTGGTGGATCTACTATTTACAACCTTAACCAGCAATGCTACACGCAAAAAACCAGTAATCAAACCGCTCCTGTTGGTGACACCTGGGTAAGAAATGCGCAAAAAATTCCAGTGAAAGTTGTGAAAACGTTTCCTTCAGACTGGGAACAACTACGACTCTTCCGATCCGTATATGGGCTACTACTGCTACAAAAACGCATCACTTACTACTTATATGAATCTTGATTCTGTGAGAAGTGCTCTAAATATTCCAACGATTGCTGCGGCGTGGGTAAGTAACAGGTAAGATATCCATGTAACCCATGAATCGTTTTTTCATTGTATCATGCTAATGTCATTTCTACCCAACAATGGAAGGCCAAAAATTGTTCGAAGTTTTATATCAAGTTCTTTGGTGTTTATGTATTTCTTCATTCCTTCAACTAGTCCAGAAAAATTTTGTCCGCAGTTTCAATTGAAATTCACAGCAAAAACACTGAGCGACCTACCACGCTGTTTCGCGGTGCTGTAAGAAAATGCTGTTCAAAATTATGCAGGACTCTTGGAAATGTTTCTGATGAACAACTCTACAATTTTTTGCTAACTCAAATGTTAGTTGAGAAAGCGGTTAAATGTGCCCTAAATCATTGAAAGGAAAGCAAATGTTTTCCCTCTTTTCTTCTGAATCTTTCCTATCTGTCATGATGACTTGATGCTATAAAATATGTTTTCAGTGAAAACATCTATTCCACCTACAATCGAAGTACTACTGTTGAGCCGTTATTGACTTACATGATCAACAGGTATGATTTGATGCAAAAGTTGCGTAAAAACTTGAATTGGCAGTCCCCATGGACTCCGCAACCTCTGTTCGTTTCCTTATCCGGAGAGTTGGGGACTAAAATGTTTGCTTACCTTTGAAGTGTGGCAGACCTTCGCTAAACTTAATTACATCCCTGATCTCCTTCTCACTATCCGTTACGCTAGAACAATGGCAGGCGTCAGACTTATCCGCTAAACCGCTTCGTCCACGCTATCTTCGCTGGCAAATTTATTGAACTGACCGGCAGCGAAGAGGACAAAGTGGATAAACCGGCTAAGCGGAATAAGCCTCCGTAGGCATGTAGTAACCCCCCCCCCCCTCCAGTGCGATTCTGATGGGGAGGGGGGGGGGCTAAGTTGAACCTAGGACGCCTCAGTCTGGCATCCAGTGAGCTAATGATTTGGATGTCCCTTTTTGGACGCGAGGTTTGTGCGTGTTATTGAAGAGGAAATACCTGAACTGCTTGAGCAGATTTGGTCAAGCGGTTAGGTGAGTGCGGTTCAGCCCTGACAACCAGGCTCGAGAAAGGCCAGCATCGGATTTCTGCAGCATTGTCCAGCCATTTTCGATACACTATCCAAAAAAATTTGATGACGGCCGCTATCAAGGAAATTACCTACAAATGAATGAAAAAGAAAACCAGGTTTTTCAATAAAATATGAAATAAAAAACTTGGAAAAACACGAATTAATTAAAATAAATAAAGAAACCGTTTGAGCAGCTTTCGAAAGAAAAGCGAGTTTTGCAAATAAAACAAACCTGTTTGTAACAATACGTTGATTAAAATGTCCCTTAAGTTTGTCCCCAAAAGTGGATAATCAGACAAAAACCCCGTTAGACGGGTTTTTTGTCTGATTATCCATTTTTGCACATACAGTTTAACATAGGATTTACCTTCAACTTGGTGAAATTACAATGAACAGACCGTGCCACTTCGGACGGTCTTCTTTCCGCTCAACTGACCATTTTAAGCATGAAAAGGTGAGCGGTCAAGTTTAACTTAGGACTTCTCTTGAGTCATCTCAGTTTGACTGAGCCGAATGGGAGTTTTTTATTGACATAGTCTAGGAATACTCGAGATACCACTAACACGTCTTTGGCTGCCGCTAGTCCCGCTCGTTATTTTGATCTAAAAAGAAATAGACCTCCCCCATTCGTCTCCCGGTCCCTTGTCAGCTTCGGTTTGTAGAATTTAGCCTGCACATCCATAATCCTCATATTTGCTATTCTGAACAACTCGTATTAGGTTGTAACAAAATTAATGCAGGTTTTGGATTCCAACCGCAATAAGTCATATATTTTTCATTCTTAAATAGGATCTAAAGTGCCATTCGATAGAGCAAAGCAAGCTCTACAAGATGGCGATCTTGATTTAGCAACAGCTCTGATCCACCTCGATTTTCGAGCCAAAAACTAAAATGATTCAAATGCCCGAAAAATCGAGAAAAATCATAACTCAGTTCATAGGAGTCCTACAAAAATTCTAACTTGCTCACGTAAACACTATCCACATAAGACATCTACGTACGCCGTTGCCGTATTTTTTCCTTTGTTAGAAATCAAGAAAACGGAAATTTTCTTGCTTTTGCCAAAGTGATGCTGCGTCGTTCCCACATACGTAGTTGTATACTACAAACCTGTAGAAGTATAAATGTGAATTTCCAGCTCTCTACAAGCTTTAGTTCTCTAAAAATATCGAATACAGTTTTCGCTAGTCATGTGGTCCAAGCAAAAATTCAAATTTCTCGAGAACTAAAGCTTGTAGAAAGCTGAAAATTTACGTTACTTCTACAGATTTGTAGTATACATTACTTATGTGGGAACGGCACAGCAACACTTTGGCAAATGCACGAAGATTTCCGTTTACTTGATTTCTAACAGAGAAAAAAATACGGCAAAGGCGTATATAGATGTCTTATGCGAATAGTGTTTACGTGAGCAAGTTAGAATTTTGTAGGTTTTTTATGAATTAAGTTACGATTTTTCTCAATTTTTCGGGCAGTTGAATCTTTTTAGTTATTGGCTCAAAACTCGTGGTGGATCAGAGTTGTTGCTAAAGCAAGATGGCCTTCTTGTAGAGCTTGCTTTGCTCTATCGAATGTTGCTTCGCAACCTAGTTAGAAATAAGAAGTGTATGACTTGTTGCGGTTGGAATTCAAAACCTGCATTAATTTTGTTACAACCTAATATAATACTATAGTATACCTTTATTAGACCTCAAAGCAGCATATCAACACCGGAGAAGCCTCGATTCAAATTTTTCGATCAGCTGTGTATAAGGCATTATAACTACCAAAATTTATAATTTTTTTTATTTTTTTAATTTTACGTTTTTCGTGGCGCGCCATAAAAGAATAATTGTTTTCATTTTTTTCACGATAACTGCTTTCTTATACTAACAATCATACCTTCCTCCGCATGTAAACCGTGCAATAAATATCGCAAAATCAAAATTATGATATTCTTTAATTGAGTTGTGTATAGCCCACAAGCGAGGGTAGAGAGGGTAGTGGGGCAGGTAAAGATCAAATTCTCTGTCTTGTCTTTGCGGCGTTTGCTACAGTCTGCCCCAATTGGGATCAGGCCGAACCGTTAAAGGCAGTGGATCGGCAGAACATAATAATTCAGGATTTAAACGCAGTAGGTACCTTATCGCCCAAGTATGAAAGCAGTGCAATCCCGTTGCGAAGCATGCCTTTCCTGTCGAGAAAATTGCTCTCAAGCTTGCACGCGCAAACCAATTTTACACGCGCCCGTACGAGTTGGCAAATTCCTTCTCACCACTGGAGGCTGCCCGCCGCAATGCTGTAGCCGTTGGGTCCCGCAACATTCAGCGTTATTAGCCTTTTGCTCGTCCAATTCCAAGGAAGGGCATTACAAAACGCTCATTTTCACCGTTTCTAAGCTCTCTAAAGTGGATTTTCTGGATCAGCGTATTCAATAACCAGGTAAGCGAAAATTTGACACTAAGTTGAGAATTGCCGAGCCACTGCCTTTAAGGTGTATTGCGCGCTCGCAGCGTAAGGAGTCGCACCGCGTATGCGCCCTGTCCGAGAGAGGGAATAGACTGAAAAGAGGGCAGACAAGCAGGCCGTGGGCGTAACGCAAAACTTTAGCGGTGGACTCCCGCCATGCCAATTTCGGCCTGACTAGGATTGGGGCAGACTGTGTTTGAAAGCCGGATCATGATGCTATTCAAGCGATCATTTCTGATGTCCACACAAGTGCGCTCTCATCGCATTCGAAAGTATACGCTGTACACACACCACTTGGTTGTGATAAGTCTACCGTAGAATAAGTTAACATTTAGCTGACTTTAAACTCTGTACTGTAGAAGATTGACTTGCCACTGCTGATGGAGATGTCAAAAAGTCATGCCATGTGGCCAATTATCTTCACACTGGAGCAGTAAGCCACTTTTCGATTTGAATCGTGATTTGGTCACAAGCGATTCAGTGCATGTGCATCGTACGGGGCTACTTTACAACATGGCCGTAAGTTGTCAAAACGTTAAGCTGATGTAAACGTTACCAAAACTATTGAATTTTTTGTAGCTCAGAGACATGATTGCATAATGTTGATCATGTTCCGAAGAAAAATAGTGGATCACAACAAGAAATTCGCGAGAGCTTACGTATTACAATGAATATCGATCACTGATTTTTACGTAAGTGAGCTCAGGGAACGACAACACTGAAGAACATGAACGTATGAACTGTAGATCAGAAAATTATAATCAAAAGGTTACAGCAAGTTAGACTACAACTAAGTACTCACTCATGATTTCTCATTCTTTTGAATAATGCTTGGACTTTGCAAAGCTATTCTTCTTTTCTTTTTTGCATCAATTTCCATAACTTCCATATTTCCATAGTGATCAAATATAATATTCCTGACAAATAAGTATGAACCATTCCTAAAAAGAGCACAACAGTGAATGCATAAGAGATCCGAATTACCATTATTAAGTAGATAGTGATGTAACGAAAGTGTCAATACACTGAATGATATGGTTTGCACATGGGCTGTGTAATCATTGCTGTTCGTCAGTTTATCTAAATATGGTAAGTGGCATCAGAAAAGTTACTTTCAGGTTTCTGTATTGATTTCTGTACACGCACGTGAAAAGGATCTTTGATGTTTTTTTCAATCCTCGTTAATGAAACGCTGGAGGCATTGGACTACCCCTTTATAAGAGACAGTGCAGAAATACATTTTTAGAAAAATCGTAGAAAAGGAAAAGCACCGATAGGTGCAGAGAAGAAAATTGGAGAAAGAAATTTCTAAGTGTGCTCACAAAACTGTTTTACATTCTTTAGTCATCTGTGCATTTGTGACACAACCATGCCATTCGGGTAGAGCCTGCTATGAACTAAGTATGGCCCAAATTTGGAGACTCTCGTAACCTTTTCTTTTTTTTCCAAAAAACATAGGAAACAGTGTAATGGAAATTATCCGCCATCCTAATACTATGTCCTATAGAGAAAGGAAAGGCTAGAGAGCGTGAACAAACAGTGCGCTACTGAAAAATCCTGTTTTAGCACCAAAGACTTTATTATAGAAATGTGAAGTCAGTTTGCTCCGATTCAGCTCCTATTATGACACCAGCAACTTCTCAATATTGCTCTATTATGGAGATGTAGACACAGTATGCGACTGGATGGATGCTGAGTGGTTAACCATGCACTATTTTACAGATAGCATAGGCTTTAGCGTAAATAATTATTACGTCTACAATAATGAAAGATCTACTTCGATTCTTGCAGTTACCAGCACGGGAACCATGGTTCTATCAAAGCGGACCGCTCCATCATCCAACTCTGGCTGGGTTTGCACGAAGGTACTCGAAGAATATCGATGTATTGACGGTGAAAGTAAGAATTGTTGGGTTAAACTATTAGGTTGGAAACTAAGTTTTGCAACTTAAGCAACTTTCCTATCAACCAACATGGCGCACTCTAATTTTGCCATTGCGTTGTTTATGACGTAAGCTGCAAGCACAGCTTCTGTTCTACCAAATTTTGACGTCACAGTGAGGGTTACGACGCTTATACGGTAAGAAGGGAAAAACTTATGAAATCCGACAAATTTGGCTGAAACTTGACATAGGGAGGTTATTCGACATGCTGATCACGAAGGTGATACTAAGGTTGCGTGATAAGGGCTTTCTTGTAAGATTACTGTAGGTGTACGAATCCATCCTAAACGAGGAGCGATGCGTCGATTCAGTTGATGAATATGGTATTCGCGTTTAACAGGTCAAAAAACCTTAATATGTAAAGGCTCGGGGAATTTTGTGGCTCCGACTCCTTAGTTATTGACGGCTGGCCCCAGCAGCTTTGCGTACAGCAACACTCTCGAGATTATGAGGGCGCCATATCTCGACTTGCCGCTAAATTTTATTTCTTTTTTGCTGAGCCGAATAAGTCAACCTTTAGCAACAATTAGCAGACAAATCCGGATTATTGCGGATGGTCTAGACTGCTAACATCATTTTGCATTAAAACCCTAAAAATTCTCAGACTGCTAACATCATTTTGCATTAAAACCCTAAAAATTCTCAAAATTCACTAGTTTTCGAAAAATGCCTAAAATTTTTTTAATTCGATTTCAAAATTTAAACACATCTGGTCAAATGAATTTGAGTGCGCCAAGCAAAGAGAGTTGAGTTATGAAAGTAGTGCAAAATTTAGCTTCCAGCCTAATTATTGTAGCAAACCCTGTAAAAGTGATTGAAATACAATTAAAAGTGCTGCCATATTTTAGGGAGCTGGCCACTTTGTACCACTAGATCGACCCATGCAAACTCTTCAAATGATTTACAACTGGGTCAATGGAGCCGACTACAGCGCTCCATGCGATATCATTCAAACAACCAACAATATGGTACGTGCCACATTCTCTACTCTTAGCCTTTCCATAGCAGGTATTAAGACCATCGACGTACGACATAACACCAAGCCTGAATCCAACACTGCTAGTACTCCCGTGGTAGACAATACGGCTGCAATTAACGGCGACTCCGCTTTATTGATGTGATATTTGATGATTTGCTCACCAAGTACATCTTAGGATTTACAATGAAAAAAGAGTTAAGGCAATTCAAAGTTCGCCATTGATCATTGTACTGCGAAAGCTAATTTGAATAAATGGCTCCGATCAAGGTTTAGTGATTTCATGCTGTATGCAAGAAAATATAGCTGCTCTACACTATTATGTCTTTTCCGAAAGCACTGGTCCATTTTCGATGCCCCTTTCTTGTTCGGGGGGCAGGCGTTATGGAGCAAAGCTACGTCGCATTTCCCTGCGGTATATCCTGAGGGGCATTTGCGTTGCGTCGCTTTTAATTGCAGCCGCAAAGTAGCGCTGTCCCTGACAGCGGATCAAGCCATTCCCTATTACTACAACCTGATATGTTCAAATAAGTAGATGAATCTTAGGGATAAGTCAAAGGCTGACTATGGGATGATCCAATACTGTATTTGGGTTAAAAGGGTTCAAGAGAAGTGGAACACGAGTATTAACAGAGAAAAAGAATAGAAATTTTCCGTCACTGACTTCCCAAGAGAAATTAACTTCCTTATCTTTTACTTTTTCTTGTCTTGCTTTGCAGACACTTCTTCCTCATATTTTATATGATGAAGAAGTCTCGAAATGCGTTTACATTTGGATCTTTTTATCTATGAAGAATAAGGAGAGGCTCAATCCGTTGGGTAGCGCTAGCTCCTCTGCAACTGCAATTAGGAGCGACGCAACGCAAAGGGTCCTCAGGATATATCGCAAGCGAATGCGGCGTAGCCTTGCTCCATAACGCCACGCCGCCTTCTTGTTCTGCATCTAATCCTTCCAAAAGTGTTACGGTTTTTCTCGACCGGCGCTAGTTGCAAGCAATAAGTGTTGGCTGTCTGTTGAAGAGGGTCTAACACGAATATGCACCTCGGAAATTATGCATGAAGAATTAGCGTATACTGCATAATGCGCAACGACGAAAAATGTGCGCAACTAGGGCTGTGGCTGTCCCATAAGTTTGTTCAGATTGGTATTTTCAGCGCAAGAAGTTATCTCTATATATATTAGGTTGTCCCATAAGTCTTTTCATACCTGACTTTTCAGCGACATAAATCAGTTCTTCTTGAACTCCTAATAAAATGCAGGATACCGTGTTAAAGATCAAAGCAAGCTCTACAAGATGGCTTTCAAATGTTTGCAACAGGTTCAATCTGTAACGAGTTCCGAGGCAAAATAAAAAAATTTCCAATTTTTTCGAAAAAACGAAAATTATCATATCTCAGTTCAAAACAACTCTGCAAATTTCCTGCTTTCTCATGCATATACTCTCCTCATCGGATATGTATACATGCCCTTGCTGCATTTTTCTGAAGGCTAGAAACCGAGAAAAAAATAATGTGCTCAATTTTCAAACTTTGCCTGTATCAGTTCCGTGTTACCCGCAAATAAGTGTTTATATAGCGTATCAACTCAGAATTACTGCCACAAATTTGCAGCCTTCTAGGTGCTCTAGTTCTTGAGAAATATCGAATTGAAGGTCCGAATATGAAAAGACTTATGGGACAACCTAATATAAACCAGAAAAATTGTACATTTGTGTCATGTGGGTAACCTACAGACGGCGCTGGGCTTAAGCTGATTGAGTTAAAATTTTGCACACATGCGTTTTCGACCCGAGAAGGATAAAAACAAAACTTTGATTCAACTGGCTTAGCGGCTGGAAGGCGCGACTTTGTGACCTAAATAAAGCCGCTTGCGCCCGCGACGCAATGTGCATCTCCCCGCGCGTGCTCCCTGATCATTACCTAGCCTCAATTAGGTCACGAAGCTTCGTCTTCCATCTCAGCCTAGCCACTTGAATCAAAGGGTACTTTTTGAGAAGATGCTAGGTCTTTCCATCTACTTTTAAAGCTCTTACGTATTTCTACCAAATTCCCATGATAATGATTATCCCATCCCGTTGATAAATTTTGTGGTATTTTTTGAAAGTACTCAGGAAGAGTCTTTGAAGCATTTATAAAATTCATGTAAGCTTCAGCAAGGAACAGAATAACGACTTTTGCTTGACTATTTAACAAGAAAGACGCTGCTTTTTTTATATCAAATCTATCAGGTTGTCAAAAATAACTGCGCTTTTCATTTGCTTGCTTTGCCACCGCAATTAAGCGAACACCAAAAACGCATAAGGTTTAGCATTCGATAAACCAAAATAAACTCTACAGGACTGTCGGAAACAAGAGCTCAAAATATCTGAACGCCTGAGCAAAAAAAAACCCAGAACTTCTTCCGAAAACTCCTAATAAAACTTGCTCAGGCACATACATTTCATCAATTCATATATTATATATGTCCCAAAAAATGTGAACACTGTTTGATTGTTGATAACTCCATCGCTTTCATATCTTTCGCCAAGCTTGAGACAGCATTCTGTAGAGAACGAGGTTCAACTTAGATTTACAGTATGGAGCGAATCACCGATCGCAGTTCGTGACTGTAAAATTACGGTAAGAACTTTCAGCATGTGGGACCACTGCGAAATATGCCATTTGACGAGATTCTTCTCTAACATTCTAAAAAATCGGATACTGGAGTCTTCGTGCACGCTGATTCCACTACACAACTTTCTACGAGTGTCTTCACCTTTTTTGACGGTGTAATCAGATTTTTGACAAATGTTGGGAACTCACTTACTGAGGTTTACTTATAACTTAGGAAAGAAACATCATAGCAAAGTGGAAATTTTATATTCGAAATCAGCGGCTTCCATTACCACAGCATAAAAGTTTCTGGTTTGTTTGGCTTTCTTTCTAAGGTAAAACATCGCCTTCAATGACCTAAAATCCCGAGGTTCCCGAGGTTCCCACCGTAATCCTACAGTAATGAAAAGCGATTTGTGATTTGCTCCAACTGTAGATCTAAGTTGAACCTCGTTCTACAAAATGGTGTCTCGAGCTCGGCGAAAGAGGTGACAAGGGAGTTGGTAACGTTCAAACAGTTTTTACATTTTTTGGGATGTTCAAATTTTTTGGGACACCCCGTGCAGATGCTGCGTTTTCCTCGAAATATATGAAAACAGTAATCTATTTTGCAAGCATTTCTGTGGGGTTCTTATAAAAATAGCCCTGTAGTACAAGCATTCGTGAGTGTAACCGAGTTTTTTGGCTTTTAATAAAAGCTGGTTCTTTCGAAATATCAATTTTGCACAAAAAAAGTCAAAACAATGTTCTCGAAAACTAGCCCCTACAGAAAGGCTGAAAATTTCGATTGTGCTTCTAAAAGTCTGTAGTATATATTTTAATGTGAAATTATATAAGCATTACTTAACAAAAATATGAAGGGTTTATTTGCTCTATTTATAACCGAGGAATAATACAGCAATTGCATATACAATAGTGTGATATAGAATGTATGCGTAAGCAAGTTGGGATTTCCACATGATTTTTTTGAGTTAAAATTTTTTCCCATGGTTGGTGTTCAGAATTTTCAGATTTTGGTCTCAAACTTTACGTAGATTAAACTTGACGCGCAAGTATGAGCGCTATTATTTAGCCTTGCTTGGCTCTGTCGAACAGTATTTTTGCAGAGTAACAAGGGAAGGAAGGTTGGTCGAAGTGGCCTTTTGAATTGAGATGTATATGCTGCCTTGTACAGCTTGGAACGCTGATTCCAAATCTGCCTTTGCTGTCTGCTGCGGGCTTCTGTGCGAGGGGTTATGAAGGTTTTTGTGAGTAAAGATATGAATGCGAGAGTAGGCTAAAATCCGTCGTAACATTTTTTGTAGGGCTTAATTGGTAGTCGGGTCACTTGGTGCAAAAATGCTACTGCTGATTCTCACACCAATTTACTTGAAAACCTCCTACCTCGTAACCAACTTTGTGGATAAGGGTGATTTGATGATGTAACCGAGGCACGCATGGTTGGCCCATTGCCTAGGCCCTACCCTTTATGTCGGGGTATGGCAGTTAGGAAAGATACAACAGGGATACAGAGATGGATGTGAAGTTGCCTCTGAGGTGCATATGTTCTTGTTCCCACCTCAGTTATTGCTCATTATATCTATACATTGTTGGTCTAAACTTCAATCGTAGTGGATGACGCAGAATGGCTGACTCACAAACATAGAAAGCCATTGTGCAGTGGTTAATTTTTTGCTAGAATCTCATTGTTTATGGAAGTAAGGTAGTGTCCAACTGACTTAGACTGACTGTTGTATCGGATCTTTCATCATTTAGTAATGCTTTCATTTCTAGCGTTTATGTTTACTCTTTGATTTACCTGCACTTTTAATTGTTGGCGCCCTACGTGCAATAATAAGTAAATAAATAAATAAATAAATATTCTTGATTCAAATATACCAATTCGTTGCTGCCTCATTCGAAAATTGGGAAAAGGTTATGACTGATTTTACCCTTTTTTGCAATCAGATTTTTACTCACAAAACCCTTCATAACTCCTCGCCCGGAGCCCGCAGCAGGTAGCAAAGGTAGATTTGGAGTCAGCGTTCCAAGCTCTACAAGGCAGTATACATCTCATTTCAAAAGGCCACTTCAACCAATCTTTCTTTCCTTGTAAGATATGTGGAAACATTGCTATAGCAAGCAAATAAAAAGCGCCATTTTTTCCTAACAACCGGAAGTTTTACGGCAGAAAGTCGTGAGATCAAAACTCATGTCATGTGGTGGGCCATGCTTCAATAAAAAGATTGGTTAGATAATGGTCTGATCCAACTAGTTGATAAAGTGCGTGAAGCAATGAAGTGATAAATATCTGAAGGTAGTCTCGATAGCGAATAACACATTCCTGTTGAGAAACGGAGAAATCTCAAAATCTTTTGATGGCTAAGTTTTGCGAGAGCGAAATTATATATTATATATATCTTGTGGGGAACCGAAAATTAGGTTTAACCGAAAGTTCTGTCGCTTTTGAAAGATTCGTAAGTGCACCCCATTTGAACCTCCGGGTGCGGGAAGTTTCTCATTCGAGCCATTTTCTCGCACCTAAGTGATGTGCCTGCCAGGCACATCCGAGCTCGCTACAGTTACGAGCTCCTCAGGAGACCGAGACATCGCAAGCCCCGCCCCTCATTTAGTGTTCGCTCCAGATGATGAAACCGGAATTTCAAAGAAACTTTCGAAATCGAAGTTCAGAAGTGAATTTGCTCCAATCAAGACCAAATTTCGGATCTAGGGGTTTTCGAGGTTGTTCTTTTCAGTAGTATGATTTGTTTGTTGCAAAGTCGACGTTCAGCACCGATGATGCTTAATCAAGATTAAAATTCGGATATGGAGGTTTTCAATTTTCTATTTCAATACAAGACCAAAACTTAGGTTTAAGGGTTCTCGAAAATTTATGAATTGACAACTGAAAAAACATCCGTGGCATGGATTTATATAAAATTCAGTCCTGAATACCAAAATACGGTTAAATTGAAAACCTCCAAATCCGAATTTTATCTTGGTTAAGCATCATCGGTGCTGAACTTCGACTTTGCAACAAACAAATCATACTACTGAAAAGAGCAACCTCGAAGACCCCTAGATCCGAAATTTGGTCTTGATTGGAACAAATTCACTTCTGAACTTCGATTTCGAAAGTTTCTTTGAAATTCCGGTTTCATCATCTGGAGCCTTGTATTGGAATAGAAAATTGAAAACCTCCATATCCGAATTTTAATCTTGATTAAGCATCATTGGTGTTGAACGTCGACTTGCAACAAACAAATCATACTACTGAAAAGAACAACCTCGAAGGCCCCTAGATCCGAAATTTGGTCTTGATTGGAACAAATTTGAACTTCGATTTCGAAAGTTTCTTTAAAATTCCGGTTTCATCATGTTGTTAGGTTAAAGAGCATCTGGATGGGTTAAATAAACTGAAAGCAGCTACGCCGTTAGGCAGCCATCGCATTTCGTGCCATGAAAATGCTGAGATCAGTATTGGAGTGACTATATTGGCGTACGAGCCCGACCTCCTAGCGCGCAAAACTTTGGAAGCGTTCTGGATCAACACCAAGAATCCAAAGATGAACCGGAAGGAAGAGTGCATAGCCATCACCAATGAACTGGCGCCATATCAATACCTCTGTGGGTTTTGATATGAGGTCAGGTTACCCGAGCGCTATAAATAGGGAAGGAGGTATAGTGTGAGTATATGGTGGTCTAACACATCATCACACGTTATCGAAGGTGAGTCTTGGTTACCCGTACTCCCTTTGCCTTTGCCTCTCTCCAATTTGACTTTCGTCTTGAGCTGAGATCTTGGCGTCTAGGAGAATGTTTCACTTATGTTTTCGACTTTCTAGGCTCTGACGAAGGCAATCCCGCCGAAACGTTGGCCGTGAATAAAGTGTGGCTGATATCTTGGTGGAAGCTCAGCAAACTCAAAAGATATAAAAGCTTCGGAAAGAAATTAATCAAACTTCGTTTTTTCCCTAAAGTCGCCAAAAACCTGAAACTTGCACAAAAGTCGGAGCAGTTGTACTATGAGCTTACTTTCCGCTTAATTATCTAAGCATAAATTGTGCTGGTTGAGCTACTCTATTCAAAGCTAAATTTTAGAGAATGCAAGGAATATCAAATCTGCCGCTTTTACTGTGTTTGAAAGCCACAACTTCTCATAGAGAAGCTCAATCGAACAAATTTTACTCGGATAAGAAGAGCGGTTCATAAAACTTGTAATACCAGCTGCTGCGAGTTTTTTTCCAAGTTTCAAATTTTTGGCAAATCTACGCAAAAAAAGAGGAAATAATTTAGTGATTTTCTTAAAACTTATGCAAATTATAGATGACTAGCTGGCATACCCGGCTCCGCCGTATGTTCCGAATAGACAATTCCATTTCTGAACCGATCGGGACCAAACTTGGCACACATACACTTCGGGCCCCGGCGGGTGTCACAGTCCACTTTTCGTTCCGATTGATGTCGATTTTGTCGATTTTTTGCAAAATTTGAGCTAGGGGGCTGGGATTTGGCACAGGGGGGTAATCGAGCATGCTGATAACGAATACAATATTAGTTTTCGAAACCGTGCATTACTTTAATCGATTTTATCGATTTTTTTGCAAAATTTGAGCTAGGGGGCTGGAATTTGGCAGGGGGGTGTAATCGAGCATGCTGACCACCCCCACGGGGGTGATCAGCATGCTCGATTACCCCCCCCCCCCCTGTGCCAAATCCCAGCCCCGTAGCTCAAACTTTGCAAAAAATCGATAAAATCGATAAAAGTAATGCACGATTTTAAAAACTAATATTGTATTTGGAATCCCCATGCTCACTTACCCCCTGTGCCAACTCCCAGCCCCGTAGCTCAAATTTTGCAAAAAATCGATAAAATCGATATCGATCGATACGAACAGTAGCCTATGACATCCGCCGGGGCCCGAAGTGTATGTGTGCCAAGTTTGGTCCCGATCGGTTCAGAAATGGAATTTTCTATTCGGAACATACGTACACACAGACATACAGACAGACAGACAGACAGACAGACAGACAGACAAACAGACATTCAGCTTTATATATAAGATAGAGGACATTCTAGTTGCTTTTGTGAAGCGCATGTATTTCTCTTTCAAATAAAAGCACATCTGTGCAGATCCTTTGAGAAGTCGGGAAAATGCAAAAAAATATCCTTGACGTTTTTGCATTTTCCTCGAGAAACTTTTTAACTTTTCATGGAAATGCTCGACCAGCACAAACTCAGCACTGTTAGAAAGAGCCGCCTACAAAGGCTGTAACAGATGTCAGACAAGTTCAAGTCCCGTTTTTATGAAACCTTGGCATGGTCAAATTTCTTTTGTACCTACTCTTCTGCCACGACTGCCCATTTCGGTGCAGACTACTTGAGTAGCAGTCGTCTTCCCCACCACTCAGGCCCTGAGGAAGACTAAAAGAGTCGAAATGTAAGGCCATGATTGGAAGAAATAAGAACACTTCGCAAGCCTGTACGGCACAAAAGAAATTTTAACCTACAAACATTTCAGATTTTCCTGCAGCGATTAATATATCTAACTTCATTTTCGAGAAAAAATTTTTAATTTTTTATTTTATTTGTTTTTTTGTCTGAAATTTCTTATTTTCGAAGATGGAAGATTAAAATGGTGCTCTCATTCGAATTATCTTTGGAGGCCTTTATCTCAAAGAGCCGCGAAGATGTTATTGGAAAGTGAATAAATTTTTCTTTTGTTGAATTTTTTTATGTAGGCGTATCAAATAGGGAGGTCCGGGGGACGGAAGTTTCTCACCCGAGCCATTTTCTCGCACCTAAGTGATGTGCCTGCCAGGCACATCCGAGCTCGCTACAGTTACGAGCTCCTTAGAAGACCGAGACATCGCAAGCCCCGCCCCTCATTTAGTGTTCGCTCCAGATGATGAAACCGGAATTTCAAAGAAACTTTCGAAATCGAAGTTCAGAAGTGAATTTGTTCCAATCAAGACCAAATTTCGGATATTATTCGGATATATTTCGGATATAGATATTATTTAACCCATCCAGATGTTCTTTAACACGGCAACAAATAGGTCGTCCTGTTTCTCCGATAACGTATCACCACACGATAAACATGTGATGAGATAAGTAACCCCGGAGATTATGCAATCACCCTCTTTGCCAAATGGGCAAACGGCACAAGCTGGGGTTAGGCATGTACGATCGTAAGATCGATTTCGGACCATTTGACGCTTTATTTCCGAGGGTGGTATATCGACCACCCTGACATCGTCTTGCAAACCAGCGAGATGTACGCATCGCCGCACTGCCGCGCTTATCTTGTCCGATACGAACGGCAAGCAGAAACTAATTTTGGTTAGTGGCGCATCCAGGCTGCCGGAAGTGGCTCTGCGTCCTACAAACCCGCGAGGCTTTGGGATAGGCTCACCGGCATACCCATTAGACTGAGCTACTTGATAAGCTAACTCCATAGAGTAACTTCGCTCCTGCACGCCCGAAGACACTTTTGCTGCTGTCCGATACATGTTCTTTATGACCGCCTTTTTAAGCATGCTGGGATGCGCAGACAAACAATGTGCTAAGATGTTTTTGCAGCTGGGTTTGCGGTACCACCTAATTTTATATTCCCCACCGCACAGCCGTACTTGTACATTGAGAAACGGTAGCCAATTTTCCTTGGGCTTTTCCCGCGTGAACTCAATATTTGGGTATTGCTGGTTTAGAAGATTGAAACAAACATCCATCGCTTTTATATCTGCAATGCATGAGTTTAAAGCTATTGGTATGCGCAAGATCTCCTTTTTTGGACATCTTACTATAATATCTTTTGGTAACTGCCAAAGCGATGCGACGAGAGTACTCTCCTCCCCCATATGCTTTACCGTTGTGCTCTGTGTTCTCTTACAGTGTTAACAGCAGATTCGCGACAACGAGGGCAGTCCAGATTATGCGGCGACGAAATATAACTGCGATACATGAATTAACAAGGATGTGCAGAGAAATGACGAGAGAGTACTGGGGAGCGCATGCACTCAAGGAGGATCCATATAGTTTGCATAGCAGCGACGTAGAGTTGACGGCGTTCGTAGTTAGTTTCCAGACTGTATGCACTTTAAGTGCAAATTATAGAGCTTGCTCCGCATGGAAAGTGCAAAAATGAGCAACAATCGTCAAAGATCACCTCCTCATTTATAAACAAGCAAAGAAAGGACCAAGTGCGTGTCATGTGCAGAGCTCAAACAACAACGAAATATTGATTCCAGACTACCGAATTAGTGCAAACGTCTGACCTCCAATTGCTATCAGAATTTGGAAAACAGTCGCCCCATTTTGCCTCCTACCGTGCCTAACTCCTTACAATCATTAGTTCTCGAAGAGGAGATTATGATTCTGAACATTATGAAGGTTAGGATAAGATAATATAACCTACTAATTTTACGGGAATTTGCTTAAACCACACTTTTGAATGCTTGTACTTTTTGAAAATATTGCTTTGGCCTCTGGAAATAGAAAAAACAGGGGGAGCTACGTTTCGTTGGAAGAAAAGAATCAGTCGATTCATGCGGTAGTACATTTTTCTATCTAGCAACACTTTGTTAAATTTCTAGGTTTAAATGCTGAATCTCAAAACCTGTTAAATGTTTACTTTCGAATGCTTTTACATTGTGAAAATATTGTTTTTGCCTCTAAAAGCAAATGAGCAGAGGGAGCTCGGTCTGCTGGAAGGAAAGACCCAACAAATCCACTCGAAAACACATCTTTTTAAATTTTAATGTGAAAATTCACAGAAACTTGCTGCATTTGTTTTCGGCGGCCTCTACTTTGTGAAAACAGTAGTTTTGCCAATAAAACCAACACAACAGAGGGAGCTTGTCTTAATAAAAGAAAACACTTAGCGTTCATGCGGCAGGATAATTTTGATATGATTCTCTAGGTTTCAGTGCTGAATCTCACAAGAAAGGCTTGAAATTCACTTTAGCCGCTTTTATTTTGGGAAAACCGTACTTTTGCTGTAGAAAACAAAAGTCTCGAAGAAAGGAAAGCTTCAAGGACTTTATGCGGGTTAGGCTAAGGATTTCTCAGTTTCAATGTTAAATCATGCAAAAGCTCGCTTGAAATCTACTCTTGACTGCTTCTACTGCGCAGAAAGCCTACTTCGGCATTGATCTTCATGTTCAGGAGCTGTGGTATCTGGGCAGGGTACTTGCAAGAAAAACAGCGTAGATGATTTGAGAGTTACTCACTGTAAAAAGTTTCCTTGAGAGCATAATCTTACTTCTACTACTACGTATTTAAGTTGCGCCAGAGATCGTTGAGGAAATGGAAATGATCTTGAAATGAAACCTTGAAATGAGCCTGATCTTGCTTCCATTACTATTTGCATTGCGAAAATCGTTGAAAAAATGGGAATTCATTCTCTTGCTATTTTTAGTTGTATACAGACAGTTATTAATGTATCTGCCTCAACCCACTTGCTAGCGACCCGTAGGGTCGAGTGGAGGAACGAACACCTTACTTGGGCACCGCCTCCGCGGACCACTGGTCCCAACACGATGCACAACAGTAGAACGAAAGGACCAGCAGCCCGCAGAGGCGATGCCTAACTGAGGCGTTCGTTCCTCTAACCCGTAGGGTCGCTACTGCCGCAGGACATTTTTGTTAAGAATTCCTTGTTTTCAAGGCTAGGTTATAAAAAACCTCCTTGAAATCCACTTCAAGCAAAAATTCTTGTGCTCTCGAAAGCAGAAAATAAAGGAGCTTTGCAAGAAGAACAGCGTAGATGATTTGGGAGTTATCATTGTAAAAAGTTTGCTTGAGAGCATGATGTTACTCTTACTACTATGTACTTACTTTGCGCCAGAGATCATTGAGGAAATGGAAATGATCTTAAAATGAAACCTTGAAATGAGCCTGATCTTGCTTCTATTACTACTTGCATTGCGAAAAAGATCGTTGAAGAAATGGGAATTCATTCTCTTGCTATTTTTAGTTGCATACAGACAGTTATCAATGTATCTGCCTCAACCCACTTGCTAGCGACCCGTAGGGTCGCTACTGCCGCAGGACATTTTTGTTAAGAATTCCTTGTTTTCAAGGCTAGGTTATAAAAAACCTCCTTGAAATCCACTTCAAGCAAAAATTCTTGTGCTCTCGAAAGCAGAGAATAAAGGAGCTTTGCAAGAAGAACAGCGTAGATGATCTGGGATTTATCATTGTAAAAAGTTTGTTTGAGAGCATGATCTTACTCCTACGACTACATACTTACGTTTCGCCAAAAATCGTTGAGAAAATGAAAATTCATTTCCTTGCTATTTTAAGTTGCAATGTATCTGCCCCCACCCACTTACAGGCGACCCCTAAGGTCGCTACTGCCGCAAGACATTTTTCCGAACAATTCCATGTTTTCAAGGCTGTTATAAAAAAATCCTTAATCCATTTTCCTACTTCGCGAAAATTATGCTTGTGCATCCAAAAGCAGAAAAGCGAAGGAGGCTGGTCTCAAAAGAAGAAAGAGCCATGGGCTTCACAGCAAGACCTTTTTGCTAAATTATCCAATAAAAAGCTTCAGCGAGCTTTAGTATCGCTGTAAGGGTGCCTTCATATAACGCGCCGGCAGTCGCCGCTGGCAGCCCATAACAGCCGCTGGCAGCCCGTAGCAGCCCGGTAACCGCCAGCAGCCCGTAGATCAACTGGCCGCTTTTGTCATAAAAGCGCAAAATCATTAAATTCTTGCTATTTTGAGCGCAAACGCCCACGCTTTCCATCTTCCACGCTTTTTCCTCCCTGATGTCGCAATTCGATCTCATATATCATACTGGTGGGCCATTGCTATTGAAATCTTGCTGCTGTAGATTGGGTTATCCTGTTGGCTCAGTTTCCTTTTCGCAATTGAACCATATTTCGCCAAAGTATCTTCGCGGTGTGATCGTCTGACTTTGGATGCGTCCAGTTTCTGCAGTGTTTATTTTTTATGCATGGTTCTGCTTCGATTATATCCTTGGCCGGTGCTTATCTTGAATAACTCTGTAATGTGTGAAAATGGAACTGCAGATTAGCCGCAACAGGGAGGAAAAAGCGTGGAAGATGGAAAGCGTGGGCCTTTGCGCTAAAAATAGCAGGAATTTGATGATTTTGCGCTTCTATGACAAAAGCGGGCAGCGGCGGCTACGGGCTGCTAGCGGCGGCTGCCGGCGCGGTATGAAGGCACCCTAAGAAATAATCTCATCTATTGGGAGATATTATCAAAGTGTAGAGTTGCGCATGATTGCGATGGTCGGTGTGTGCGGCCATTGCCTGAGAAGAATTCCGTAAGGTTCCATCATCCAGTGAACAACTCCATAATTTTCAGAATCGCTACAGGTAACCAAAAGTTAAAGTATGGTTGTTGGAAAGCGTTCAAAAGAAGGAAGAGAACTGGGAAAGCTCCATGCATAAGCAATGGTGAACTCACCGATCTTTGCTATCATGCAAAGCTCCGTTTTCGTTCGGAGATACTTCTTTGGTTGAAGTCGCTTTGAAAAATTTTCACGACTGAGTTTTTTGTTACTGGAAGCTTTTTAACACGTTTCGGACCGGTGCTGCATACATATGGTGCAGCACGCGCCTTTCAAGGATCTTTTCAATGTTTGCAGGAGGTTTTCTTTTTGTCCAAAGTTGTCAAATCAAAGGGCTAAGCTCCTCTTTTTCAAATGACTCTGTAGAGCTGTGCCGACGACATTTGGTCATAAGATATGAGGACAAATCGAACAACAGTTGCAATGAAGTGCGGCAACGCGAACGACGCATGCGACGTCGCAACTTTTCTCTGCTCCTATTTCAAAGAAAAACACCGTTGTTTCAATAATGATGTGTACTGTATACAACGTAGATACTTTTGGATAGAATCAGAAACTTAGTTCTTGTTCCTCTTTCAGGAAAGCACACAAATCCCTCTCAGGCGACAAAATTGAAGCACTTCGAATTCATTCAGAACTTTGGGTATGGATATTATCTAACATGCTGATTACAGATGTAGCACACAGTCTACGAATTAAGGCCGCTTTGTTGGCTAATGGCTGAAAGTACCCTCTTTTTCGCCGCACACGATTTCGCGGTCCGAAGCGTGTTAAAACATGACACAGTTCCTAAAATCAGCCTGAGTTTCAGTTTGTATCAAATTTCAATGTAAAATTTATGAGAACTACTGAACATCTGTTTTGGCTGCTTCTACTTTGTGGAAATTGTATGGGGCATTTGAAAACTCGTGACGATGGCGCGACCGCGCGCAACACGCACGCACTCCCAATTCTTGATTTCTATCTCTACTCAAATAGTTTTTCCGCTTACATGTGTATTCAGGTACTATCTAGCTTAGTCACTGAAAGTGACTAACATAAGCTTAGCGTTGAGGTGTTGCCTGTTTGTATGGGTGTTTTATCCTTCTATGTGCGGAAAGACCGCAGTCAAGTCGTCGTCATGATTTCAACACGTTTGGCACCGGTGGTGCACATGGTGCAGCACGCTGCTTTGAATGTTCTTTCTGAGGTTTGCACGGGGTTTTCTTTGAGTCCGAAGTTATTGAATCAAAGGTTCAAGCTCTTACTTCTCGAATAACTCTGTAGAGCTGTGCCGCCGATATTTGTTTACACGATAAGAGGACAAATCGAACAACAGTTGCAACGAAGTGCGGCAACGCGAACGACGCGTGCGACGTCGCAAATTTTCTTTGCTCCGATTTCAAAGAGATAAACCGTAGTTCGCGGTCCGAAACGTGTCAAAAATGAACCATATTGCCAATAAAAACAAAATAGCAGAGGGAGCTCGTCTCAAGGAAATAAAAGACCTAATGAGTTCATGCCGCAGTCATTTTTGGTATAACTCTTTAGGTTTCAGGCTTCTCACAAAAACCTGCTTTTGGCCGCCTCTACTTTGCGAAAATCGTATTTCTGCCTTAAAAATCGAAAAAAGCATAGGCGGATTGGTCTCAAAGGGAGGAAAGCTGCAGACTAATTTCTGTTTTAATGCTAAATTATACAAAAGCTCGCTTGAAGTCCACTTTTAACCGCTTTTACTTCGCAGAAATCACACTCTGCCTCTTATAACAAAGAAGCAAAGGGACCTTGGTCTCGAAGAATACAAGGTTCCAAGAGCTTCAAGCGGCAAACATTTCTCCTAAAAAATTCTCAGTTTCAGTGCTAAATTATACAACTCTCGTTTGAATTCCATTTTTGACCGCTTTTATTAGGTCTCAAAGGAAGTTCCCGGGCACTTGCAAAAATTTCAAATCGCTGTAACTTGTGTCGCTGATGAAATAAATCGACCATTTTTGCCCCATGAATGCACCATTTTTCGAGTAAGTGACTTTGAAGTCTTTTCATTCTGCATAGAAGAAACCAAATCTTTGATTATTGCGAAGACTGTTGGGCTAATCCTTATACATCTTTTGGATCCAATGGCGATCCTCGCAGAAGCGATGTCAGCTGCGAAAATAGTTGCAGTCAGAGGCAAGTTACAGCTTGTAATTTCTGAGCGCAGATCGCAAAACTCGAGTGCAGCTGCGGGTCAGAAGCTAATAGTCTCCTCGATTGGATTATACACGATTTGGACGAAAACCTATGAACACAAAAAATAGCCGCAGGAAGAAAAAATGTGAAAATGTCATGGTTAGAAAGATTTCTATTTTTTACGTGCAGATCGTACATGTTGGCATTGATGAAAATTAGAAGCGGCTTCAAGATTACGCTTCCTTTTACCGAACAGTATGAAAAAACTTGGTGTTCCGACGGAGCGGCAAAAAAATGCATCAGAAAACAAAATCTTCAAAAGTGCCCGAACTCTTTCTTCACAACCCAATATTTCGCAGAAATTATACCTCTGCCTCCTATAACAAAGAAGCAAAGCGAGAGCTTGGTCTTGAGGGAAGGAAGGCCTAGGGGCTTCATCGGCAGTGCATTTCTGCTAAGATTTTCTCAATTTCAATGCTAACTATACAAAAGCTCGCTTGTCCACTTTTGGCCCCTTTTACTTAGCAGAAATCATACTTTTGCTCTTTAGCAAAAAGGAAAGGGGGCTTGGTCTTGAAGGAAAGAAAGTTCCAAGTGCTTCAAGCGGCAAACTTTTCTGCTAAGAATTTCTTAGGTTTAAAGCAAACTTATACAAAAGCTCGACTGATATCCACTTTTGACCGCTTCTACTTCGAGAAAATCGTGCTTCTGCGCCTAAAAGCAGGAAAAGCAAGGGAAGCATGGTTTTAGGGGAAGGAAAACCCAGGGGCTTCATGCGGCAGGACATGTTTGCTAAGATTGTACAGGAGAAAGCTTTGAGCGAAATCTGGTCTCACTTCAATAAATGACCGTTTCTTGGCGAGACATAATAAGGAGAGTATAGGACTGTGCCTGATCGCGAAGCTCGATGTGTTTGAGGCCGTCGCACATTCCTGAAAGTCAGCCTGAATTTCGGGTTGAATCAGCTGTTCTACATAGATAAGTGCTTAGGCGGCGATTTCCATTTTTAGAAGTTGGGGTTGGGTATTTGCAAGAAGAACAGCATATATGATTTGGTAGTTAGTCGCTGTAAAAAGTTCCCTTGAGAGCCTGATCTTGCTTCTTCTACTACTTGCATTTCGAAAATGATCTTTGAAAAAATGGAAATTCATTTTCTCGCTATTCTTAGTTGAACGCAGACATTTATCAATGTATCTGCCCCAGCCCACTTACTAGCGACCCGTAGGGTCGCTAGTCTTATTTATAAAGCTAAATGTCTGTTTGTCTGTCTGTATGTCTGTCTGTATGTCTGTCTGTCTGTCTGTACGTATGTTCCGAATAGAAAATTTCATTTTTGAACCGATCGGGACCAAACTTGGCACACATACACTTCGGGCCCCGGCGGGTGTCATAGGCTACTTTTCGTATCGATCGATATCGATTTTATCGATTTTTTGCAAAATTTGAGCTACGGGGCTGGGAGTTGGCACAGGGGGGTAAGTGAGCATGGGGATTCCGAATACAATATTAGTTTTCGAAACCGTGCATTACTTTTATCGATTTTATCGATTTTTTTGCAAAGTTTGAGCTACGGGGCTGGGATTTGGCACAGTGGGGTAATCGAGCATGCTGATCACCCCCGTGGGGGTGATCAGCATGCTCGATTACACCCCTCTGCCAAGTTCCAGCCCCGTAGCTCAAATTTTGCAAAAAATCGATAAAATCGACATCGATCGATAACGAAAAGTGGACTGTGACACCCGCCGGGGCCCGAAGGGTATGTGTGCCAAGTTTGGTCCGGATCGGTCAAGAAATGGAATTTTCTATTCGGAACATACGGCGGAGCCGGGTAAGCCAGCTAGTAATACATATATGTGCAGATCCTCAGAAGGACCATAAAGTGAATTTTCAAAGAGGTGCGGACGAAACCGCGCCGATCTAATATTGATTCGTCCCATGGTCCCTTTTCGGCAAGAGATTTTTATTATTTTTTTTATTATTTCAAGTATTTTTTTTACTTTCTGAAGGCCGTAAAAACCATTGAATAGAGCAAAGCAAGGTCTACAAGATGCTCAGAATTATCGCATTCAGTCTAGTTCTGTAAAAAAAGATTAAGAACCTAAATACCTAAGAATCAAGTCCTTGTTCAAATGAATCCTACAAATTCCCATGGTCACCCATCTTATCCACACAATATATTTTTTATATCATGTTACAAGTCCTTTTATCTTGAAACCTAAACATTTTGAAAATAACTCAAGTATTCTTTCTTTGTAAGTTACTACTATAACAAACCCGTACGGTACGGCAAAGAAAGAATACTGAAGTTACTTTGTATCACTTATATACAACTGTTGTATCATTTCCATCTAAAAATCGAAAAATAAAAATACAAAGATTTCAAAACAGCCCCTTTTACTCTTATGCTTGTATTGATTATTTTCGTGATTGTAGTACTGTCAGAAGTTTCTGATTAGATTCACTTGTGTGGGACGACAGCCCAGCACTTCCTTGGCAAAAGCATCTTGAGTCGACTCCGATTTTCAACCATGAGAAAAATACAACAAGTAACCATGTGCATTTTGTTATAGGAGGTAATGATATAATATGCTAGCTGACTTTCCCGATCCAGCCCCGGACCATTGATCAATGGAGAAATTTAGATGCAGTTTTTGTCAGCATCCTCCTCCTTTCTTCCATGTTACGGATGACTTACCTCGGGACATCCCACTTCGATCCGCCCGTCTTTTGAATCTGAGGTTGAAATGAACTTTACCGCTCCGTTCACGTGGCTATGGAAAAACATTTTTTTAGAAATACGTAAACAAATCAATAAATCGATAGAAACGCCCAGGAACGCCCAAAAAGTAGCTTATAACCTGCTTCATCGTTAAAAACATTAGTGTACGTACTTTCAGCACAACTCAGTCAACGGCGGGGAATTCCATAACGAACGAACAACCTAACGAACATCTTCACAGACTTTGAATTTTATTTATTAGGCTGGAAACTAAATTTTGCAATTGGTTTCATAACTTCATTCTCTGTGGATATGGCGCACTCAAACTTTGGCATCATGTGGAAGGCAATGTGAGCTACAAGTGAGCACAAATTGTCTAAATTTTGAACACGAAATGAAAAAGTTTCAGGCGTTTTTCGAAAACTAGTGAAATTTGAGAATTTTTGGGGTTTTAAGCTAAAATGAAGCCTTTGGCAGCCTAGACCATGCGCAGTAATCCGAATTCGTCTACAATTGCTGGAGGTTGACTCCTTTGGTCTATTGAAAAAGAAACAAATTTTAGGGGCATGTCGAGATTTGGCATCCTCATAAAGTTGAACGAGTCGATGTACGCAAGAGCTGCTAGAGACGACCGTCATTGACTAAAGAGTCTGAAACTCAAATCCCGCCAGAGTTTACATAGTAAGGTTATTTGACCTGCCAAACGCGAATATCACATTCATTTGTTGAATCAACGCCTTTTTCCTTGTTTAGGGTGATACCCCATATCGTACACCTACAGTGATCCTACAAAAAGCCCTTATTACGCCACTTCACAATCGTTTTCGTAAACAGCAAGTCGGATAACACCCCTATGCCAAGTTTCAGCCAAATCCGTCAAACTTTGAATCTTTCCCTTACATATGCACCTACCGTAACCTGCACGTCAGAATTTGGTAGGACAGCAGCTGCACTTGTAGCTTGCGTAATAACCACGTAGTGGCAAAATTTGAGTGCGCCATGTTGAGTGAGAGGGAAGTTATGAGACCAGTTGCAAAACTTAGTTTCCAACCTAATATATGTAGCAACGGAAAGGCCTATAGGTTTAGGAACGAAATCCAATTTCCAGTCATTTTTATATTAAGACCTCTGCTTCACTTAGAAATCTGGGCAAATGTTTGGACACTGTCTTAAGAAACTTATCTTCTGTTTTGTTCAATAGTTTCCAAAGTTTACGCCGAGAACAAAAAAAATTAGTTTCTGCGATCAGACCGAATCATGAACAGCCTAAATGAAGCTACATATTGAAAGAAGTTTCAAAGCGTTTACTTTGAGCGAGGCCGAATCGGCTCCAGATCGAGGAGTGAACCATATCTAAAATTTTCTTACCAATCCCCAATCAAACATGTTTACCACATCTCGCTAATTTTGGGCTCAAAATAATTATTATTCGAAACAACTGCTCAGAAAACACTAAGAAATCATTCGTCAGACTAGAAAATTTATGATTTCATGAATCTCAAAGTGTCATGCCTGTAGGTCGCATGCGATAAGTAGTTCCCGGACTTTTCAAGGACTAGATTTCGCGCAATCTTATGTCTTATCAGAAAATCTATGGTATATAACTGTCTTTATAGATGTGTCTACATAACCCGATTTACTACTTATATTACCTTATGAGTAGTATGTATCTGCGCAAGAATGCGGTGAATCACCGAAGATGACAACTATCAATTGTGTAGTGACAGTTGTTGGGAGAACGCATTTGAACCGATTATTTCTAAAGCATTCTTTGTATTATGTTAATGTGTTTGCTGTGTGCAAGTTATTGTTTGCTCAGTGTTTTAGCTTTTCTCCTGTACGATTCATTGCGCGATAGGTTTCTCGTACTGCATAATCATTATGTGGTCATATCTTGATTTAATAGTTAGTTATTTGTATTTGCGTTTATGGCAGTTGTAGGATTTAGTTTGCGCAGGTTTGCGCATTATCGCTATCTGTTAATTTTGATAAAAATTCAATTACCCAAGTATGAAGTAACACTCGAACCACTCGCACATTCTCAAAGTCTCGCTGACAAACTAGCTGACACAGTTATCAATTCACTAATGTCTTTTGTTAGTCACTTGTTGCATCTTTGAACGGTCCATTTTCTCATGGAAACGTCGAAATTTATTAGTACTGCTGATAAGCTATGCCTTTGAGCTTAACTGAAATTCGCTCGTTTACAACCATTTTTATGGTTGGCTCTAGCGATAACGCGGTTACTTCGCTTCCATCGCTTCTACGGCGAGCATGCGCCTGCCGACGTTGCTAGTCCTGAGCTTTGTTCTGGATGTCGCAACCGGTAACAGAACGGCCCAGGCTACGACTGATAGGGTCAGAAATCTGCCCGGAGTTTCGTTCGAAACGAGATTCGAGCAATTCGCTGGCTATTTGAATTCTACAGATGATTCCGGGCCATATCAATTGCATTATTGGTAAGTATAGGATTCAAAGTGTTTTCGCGCAATTAGCTCCGAATAACCGAATTTACAAGTTCTATAATTTTGTTTTATATAATCTAGAGCTTTTCACACGTTTCAGTACCCAATAACCACAGTTAATTTATGAATATTTTCTTTATATCTTGATTGATGAACATTTTGGTGCATAAACTGTAATTTTTGATTTTTTTTGCAGATAGATTCATTCCTATTTTACTACTCTCGTTAAGCTGATTACTATGAAAATCAATTTCAGAAGTAATTTGAGCGTTTTGCGAGACTATGTGCATAAACGCTGAACGAAAACAAACAGAGTACCTAACTTTACTGTGGTCTATCTAAATGCAGCAGTACGAGTGATTTTCCTCTTCTTTGATTCTCAAATCACATTGCTCTCATTTTTCTCTATTAGTGTTTGCCTCAAGCACTTTTAAACTAACGCGAAAGTTCTTGATCAAATTTAAATGAAATTCAACCACTCTTCAAATCCTAAGTTTCAATCGTAACTAGGGTCAAGCGTGTTGATGCGATCCTGGATCCTCATTTACGACCCCCCCCCTTGAAGGTACCCATCCGTACGACCCCCCTCTCCTCCCCCCCCCCTCCCTCCCCTTTCTCCATCTATCTCCCTTACCTCCCCTGCCCACATTTCTCGCGGTAACCTGCATAAAACACCTGCGTGAGAACTTCAGTGAGGTTTCGGAAGCAGAATCTCTAGGCCAATGGGTGCGCACAGCATCTCTAGCACATACACACACCTTCAATGATGTTTGAGATTCTGCAAGTTTACTTTCGAATTTTTAGGCGTACTTCAGGCCAGCAAATTCGATTCCCGTATGCGACACAAATTTTTAAACGGAGAAAAAACGACATTTATGAACTACAAAAAATGTTTTCGACTAAGAAGCTCAGTTCTTACCTCTTCCACAGTTTTTCCTGCGAAAAAAACCGCTTTAGCGCCTTCCAGAACTATGTCAAAAACGTGCATGAGCACGATAATTTGAAAATTCGCAACTAAGGCCAGGAAAAGACTGAGGGGCTGCAAAGAACAGGTTCTGTAGCATAGTGCCCAGACTATTCACAGAAAAAGTTTCAGCCCTTGAGGAGCAGTGAGCTCGAAAAAATTTAGATCAGGCTCTCGCAAATTTAGATGCGATCCTAAAAAGCAAAAACTGGGATTTTTGAGCTTGAAATTTTGTAACTCCCCTTTTCTCATTTTTTGTTACCATACATAAAATCATAAGAAAATCCGCAGTTTATAGAATAATACCAGATTTCGCACTGCAGTAGCAGGGCTTATCTAAAGTACATATAAATTGTAAGGGCCGCGTAAGTGGTATTACAAAAAGATTTACGAATTATTGATTGTGATCGTTGATCTACATGTGCGCTTTTGTCGAGTGTGGGAGTCTTCAGTGAGCCTTCGGAAGCAGGATGTCTACACCAATTGGTACATCCAACATCTTTATCACACATACATGTCTTTAGTAGCATTGGAGCTTCTGAAAGTGTTTACTTTTTGGATTTTAGTCACGTCAGCAGGGTTCGATTCCCGTTTGAGACAATATTTTGCGGGAGAAATAGCGATTCCCAGGAAAAAAGACTAAGTCATAATCTTTCAAAGTGCAGCAAATGAAGCGGATTTCTACGCTTTCAAATGTTTTCAAACTATTGTTCACTCGTTTTTATTTGATACATTGGTACACGGCATTCCATGAATTTATTGTTAAGAACATGTAATAATTACTTGCTATTTGATTTGCTTTCAATCGTACAGTTTTATATCCAAACTACCCCCTCTTACGGCTCCGGACAGACTTCACGCGACTTAATCGTCGCGATCTAATCGCCAAGATGTTCATTCATTTTCATTTCACATTTGAAAATTTCGGGCTGGAAAAGTATCACAACCGAATGCAAGTTGATCAGCATGGAATGATGTTGTAACAATTGTCTTGTCGCGATTCAGTCGCGACGATCAAATCGCGTAAAGTCTGCCCGGGGCCTACGACCCCCCCCCCTCACCGTAGGCCCCCTTTACGACCCCCCGTTGCGACAGTCGCATCACACGCTTGACCCTGATCGTAACGTAATCTGGAAACAACAAAAGGTCTTATCATGATTTTGTGTTTGACCACGAAAAATAGATGACGCCAGCTAGCCCAAAAAAATCTGTAAAACTTTTCTACACAGCAGTGAATCACACGAATAGGCAAGGCTTTGACCTTGCATGTAAATACAAAACCAAATGTCTATGAATATCCTTTCGCGGGAAGAATTCTCTTCTCACCGTGTTTTCTTCACAACAACGCAGATCGAGCGTACCTAGTGCCTATCCAGACCTAGCAAAGTTTTTTGACACCAAAGTGTCTTTTGTCAAAAAAAAATGGAAAACGAAACTTTCTGCAAAAAACATTTTTCACGTATTTTTATTTTTGCGTCACAATTCCAGATGAAATCTTGCAACAGTAGCCTGTGGATTGTTATCGTATGACAAATTTTTTAAAATAATTTTTCGTTACCAAATTCAAATTCACTAATTTCTAAAGTCCGCCCTCCTTGAAAGCTTGGCCTTAATTTTCAATGGAAACATATTACTTTCCAAATGCAAAATACTTAGATTTATTACGTTGACGCATGATTCTTGCACTGAAAGCTTCTTCCTTGTTTTGAAGGAATTTTCTAATTTGATACATATGGGAGAGGGGACTCGTGCACTTCCCGCTCGTACGTACTTGAATTTCGATATAATTTCAGATTTCAATACATTGGTAGCCTATGGCAACGATATAATCTGAGTAGAAAAGTAGCCAAAAAGTGATTTTTCGAATTGTCGTCGAAATTGCTGAAACGTCCACTAAAATTTCAACTTATTTTGATCATGGGAAGAGGCCAATAGTGATCTGATGTCTCTATAATTAGCTACAATTTTGATCTACTCAATTCGACTTTTTCGGAATTGTTTTTTGAAATGAACTATAAAATACTACCTTTGATATAGATGACAATGAGCATATTGTGTAAGTTGATAAATTTGTTCAAGATTTCAACGCAATTTCTCATGCGATGCTAGATTTGTGCATCAACTTAACAAGATTTGGAGAATTATTGGATCCTTACTGAAGAACTTTTGCGCATTTTAATTTATCAGCAAACCATCACTGCACTCTTCATTTCAGGTACATTGAGTCTCAAACTAGCCCCGCTACAGATCCGTTGATACTGTACATCAGCGGAGTACAATGCAGTTCAGCTTATGCAATGATGATGAATATTGGGCCATTTCGATCTTACGGGGAAGGAAAGCCACTATACGAGAATGTTTTCTCGTGGAATAAGGTTGCTATACCTACATAAAAGTATTGCGTCTCGAAAAAGCAAAGATTTTTTAGGTAGCAAACCTTCTCGTGATTGATCCGCCTGGCATTGGTTACTCTTTTAATCCGAATGAGGAGCTTAGCGACGAAACGGTCGCTTTTTTGAAATCAAACTGTGGGTATGCTAAAGATTGAGCGTTTTCAGATCGCAACAGTCATAGAGAATGCCCTTACCAATTTCATCACGATGTACCCCGAAAGGGCTAACAATACACTCTATTTGGCTGGAGAAGGTTATGCTTCCGTCTATGTGACGAAGATTGCATATATCATTCTCGAAAAGCTGAAACTCGGACGATCACAAATGAATCTGCAGGTAAGCACAAAGTTGTCAATCAATTACTGATCAAACACAGTTTTAGGGATTATCGATTGGAAATGGAATGCTCAGCGCACAAACCGAACTCAACACCATCGTACCTATGGCTTATACACATGGCTTTGCCGGCAAAGAGTAAGCACATCTGCCTAGCGCATTATTGATTTTACGATGTGCTTCTCCAAATATTTACAAAGTCAAATTCAATGCTGTTTTGCCTTCCGAAACTGAAAATCTCTACCTAGCAAGATTTAAGGTGTGGGTAAGGCCTCCTCATCTACAGGGTGTCCCAATACTGTCTGATTGTTAATAACTTCCTTGTAATGAGGTCTTTCGAGGAGTTTTGAGTACTGTTTTGTAGAGCTGGCTTCATACAAGGGAAGGAAGGTTGGTCGAAGTGGCCATTTGAAAAAAGATGCCTGGTTCCGAATCTGTCTTCGCTAATCAGCCGCGGGTTTCTGGGCGAGAAGCTATGAAGGTTTTTGTGAGTAAAAAATCAAATGCAAGATTAGCATGAAATCAGTCGCGTCCTTTTTTGTAAGCCTTAACTGGTGGTCTGGTCACTCGGTGCAACAAATATTTTTGATTCAATTACACCAACTTGCTGCTGCTCATTTGAATGTTAGGGAAATCTACGCCTGATTTTACACTAATCTTGCATTCAAATTTCTACTCACAAAAACCTTCATAATTCCTCGCCCGGAAGGCGCAGCAGATAGCAAAGGTAGATTTGGAATCAGCGTTCCAAGCTCTACGAGCTAGTTTACATTTCTTCTCAAATGGTCAGCTCGACCAACCTTCCTTCCCTTGTATGAAGCCAGCTCTACAAAACGGTACTCAAAACTCCTCGAAGGACTCCATTACAAGGAAGTTATTAACAATCAGACAGTATAGTTAGGACACAACAGCGCACATGTCATTCTAAAAGGCCACTTCGACCAACCTTCCATTCCTTGCTAGATTTACGGTATAGAGAGGATTATCGACTGCTCTTCTTTACTGTAGGATAACGGTAAGAACTTTCAAGAGGGTTTTAAGCCACGAAAGGCCTTATTTTGCTTTAGAAAGGAAAAACAATCTGAAAAATTTCACACTGGGCTAATCGAAGTTGCTGATTCTAAATGTGAAGTTCGCAACTTATATAATAGTTCATTAATAAGTTATGCGAGGTAAGCAGTAATGGCTTTTTTTTCAAAGTTCCTAAAAAGTGCGGTTGCACCGTCTAGAAAGTTTCGCAATCTTGCACATAATTCCTGTCACACAACTTCGCGTTTTTTGAAAATTTTTGAAAGCAGTTTTTTTCACAGAGACACCATATGCTTGAGGTTTCTACCGTAATTGTAACCAATGAAGAGATCGGCGATTCGCTCTATACTGTAAATTCAACAAGGGAAGGATCATCCATCGAAGTGGGGTTTCCACACATGATATATTATTCTGCTGCTCTTGGGGCCCTAATGCCAAATCCGTAATCTTTAGCTGCTCAATGATTTTCTGGGAAAAGTTATGAGCGATAGTTTACCCAGGATGCAGCTGAGGCTCGCATTGAGTTTGCGGCGCCAAGGACGCGCAGATGTGGACGGATGGCTGCGGAAAGTATGGAGCAAGTGGTCAAGAGTTCGGATCCCCTTTGCAGCCACCATTTTTGCATTTTCGCAAATTGTTTAATGGGTATATCCATACCATTATTGTATATTCATATATTCATATCTTCTGGTATGTCCAGAAGGTCCCTAAGGCAAGGAAATAGCAACTTGTTTAATAGCTTGAAACAATAGCCAAAGCAGATCAACGTTTTTTATATTTGGTATCAAACCATTTATAAGCATGTGTGGTAGTTAGTCACAAAAAGCTCAAAACACATAACTTGATTAGAAGATTGAGGAGAAGCTCTCTATGAGCTTTTGCTCTTTTCGAATCGGTTTGCGCAAAACTTCGCATGGACCGAACTCTCTCGCTAGGTAACCAAATACCAGCTACGACCAAAACATAGTTGCAAATGACGAATAAACTCCCCATCAAGTATCTATATTGATTATACCTGTTTTACATGTTTTTGATTCAACTGATCTACCAAACACTGCCTAATTCAGAACTCCTCACGATTTTTCCATTATCTCCAAAATTTGATGTAATTAAGTTGCGATGAGCGTTTATTTGCCTTAGGGTCCTTCTGGATATACACATTGAACAATTTGCAAAAATGTAAAAATGATGGCTGCAAAGGGAATCTGAACTCTTGACCACTTGCTCCATAGCTCCCGCAGCTATTCACTCGGCCATCCGTCCGCATATGCGTCTCCTTGGCGCCGGAAACTCAAAGCGAGCCTTAGCCGCATCCTGGGTAAACCATCGCTCATAACTTTTCTTAGAAAATCGATAAGGATCACGGATTTGATTAGGGCCCCAAAAGCAGCAGAATGATATGCATCATGTGGGGAAACCCCACGTCGATGGATGACCTTGTAAGTTGAACCTCGCAGAATGGTACCTAAAGCTTCTTGAAAGACTTTATTACAAGAGAGTTATTAACTATCAAACAGTAGGCATATTTTTTGGGACACCCTATATAATTGAAAAACGCTTTCTCCCACTCTCCCCTACCACGGAAAATTATTCTGCTACCAACTCGCAGGTGTATGGGGTAAACGAAATGATTAGTAGATGCTTGCATCAGTATGAATGTCAAATTGTATACTTTGCGCTCCTATCCGTTCTTTATTATAACACAATTCCTGCAATCCCTAAATGTCCTCTGTCATGAATCTTTAATCAAAAAATGGAGTGATAATAGTAGCTTTTATGCGCTTCCTCGTTATGTCGTAAACGTTCCAGCAAAAAGGTTTCTCTACTTTTTTCTCAGTCTGCTCGCTTCACACACTCCATTTTCTGTTTCATACAAAAACATCAAAGATGACAAGAGTGCAATCTCTTTTGGTTTTCTTTTCCGCCTCAGATTTTTGTAGCTTTATTCCACCTCTGAAACTAGCTGCGGCCAGGTAAAAGTGTAAGGGACTGGGATTTATCACAAACTGATTCCTCAAACAGGTTTCGGCTTTATTCTTCCAATCATTGCACTATACTTTGATGCCTTCGTGTTGGTCAGAGGCCTTCTGGACAACGTCTCTTCCACTTCTGCCGATTCGCAGTGTTGCAGCTTGGTGGGTCCAGCACCCCTAGCCTTGTGCTCGACAGCCTCGACAGCCTCGCACCTAAAATCCTGCACCTCTGTTGAGCATCCGCTATCGACGTGCGATTCAGCAAGTCCACTCGACACGGTCACCCACCAAACAACCCGCAAACAGCTCGCGTCCAAAGTAGCCAACTCTATCCTAAACACATAAACCAACAATGGAGATATACTGAAACCAACTACCATACGGCTGGTAAAACAAGTACCAAAAGCTAACACAGGACGAGTCATGTCGTCTCGTACTCCCGATGGGCTACAATCAATCCGCACAAGGAGATTCTGGGTTCCTGTGACAAGGTCGGCCGCTAGAGACTCAGTCCGACTGAGCAATCAATAACGGGAACGAAAGTCAAAGAAGCGCTTTCATACGCAGCCTTATATACCCGCCACTTGGCCGCTTTCGCAGCTGAATTGGTCCTGCAGCGACTAAAGGCGCAACAGGTTACGCGGCATGCACAGGTACCCGAGGAGCTGCTCTGCATCGCGGAGCCTTCACAAAACCTCGCCACCACACAGACTGCAGTACAGATATAATAAAAGACCACCGATTTTTAGCCACCAAATAAAAATGGTTTTGACAACAGGGGATGAAACCATAGATATCATGTAATAGTGGCGGGCCTTGTAATTAGATCACATAATGACTAAGAAATGGTTGGCAACTCGTAAGTCAGGCAGGCGCTATACTCCTCGAGGAGTATAGCATGGCGACGATCGATACGCGTCAAATACGTGCAAAACCGGCAAAATTGTCGCCGATATTGGCGATCGCTCGTCGCCTATTAGCGACTGGCGATCAATCGCTCGCCAATCGCTGATATCGGCAACTGTATTTTACATACCTATTAATCGCAAACAAGTTACCACAATTAAATCGAATACATATCAAACGTGTAGTCGCCGAAAACTGGGCCAATATTGGCAACTTTACGTTGGATGCGTATCTTGGGCATGTGGTAACTTGAGCGACCAGTACTTATGAAAGACACAGTCGCCGATAGCGATTAGCGATCGCCAGTCATAGCGATTGGCGATCGCTAATTTTGGCGACTACACGTTGGATAGATATTGATTGAACATGTAGTCTCATGCCAGCAATCGATAGCTATCTAATGTGTCGCCGACTTTAACGATTGGCGATCGCAAGTCGTAGCGATGGCGATCGCCCGTCGCCATGCTATGCTCTTCGAGGAGTATGGCGCCTGCCTCACCAATGATGTTTGGTAGTTATCTAATAACTTTGCAGCCGTAATCTCCTTTTGGAATCTAAGATCTGATAAATTTTCTTTCGTGCGAGACGTGTCTAATGTGCATATGGCCCGTAGTAAAGCTCTATCAGGAGAGATGATCTTCCATGAGGCCTTTATGTGAGGTTCCGTCAGGTGATTTGACGACCCACTTTCCCATGCTATAAGAATGTAACGTCATCTGACATGTGAGCCTCAGGTCAGGCTCGGCAGGGAGATGATCTACCTGCCGAGTCATCGGAGATGATTCGAGCGATGATCTCCCAAAGTAGTGTGCTAATGAGGAGATTTTGAGAGGATTTTTGTGAGTTACTTATAAGTAGGTTACAATACACGTCAGTTCAAACGTCGAAAATGCTGAGTGAGTAACCATTGTGCAGGATGACGTCTTCGACAAGATCTAACAATGCGGCCACATCTCGCCGGCAGTACCAATCACAGAGATGTGAATGTCTGGCAAACGGGTTTTGACTTGTATACTTGCATAAACGGACGTACTTAAAGGCAGTGTCCAGGCTAAACCTAACCCCCTTTGGTTAGTGTCGGTCCTGAATGTAGGCCCCAGAAAAGGGGCATCTGCGTTGATCCGGTCTTCTAACGTTGTCTCTGAATGGAGATAAGGGGCCTGAAAGTCCCTGGCTGGGCGGAGTCTGATATCAGACTCCGCCCACCAGGGACTGCTCACTACCTTGTCAATACGTGCCTCCCGACATGTTTTGACAAGGTAGTGAGCAGAAGCTGCCCACTGCACACTGCAATGCAACTGCACCCATGCAGTTGCAGCTCCTTCCCCCTGGCCTGCCGACGGGACGAGCAATTCGAAACTCGTCCGCGCCCTCAAGACTGGGTCCCCAAGAATCGGGTTTTTTGTGAATAGAGAGTTTGAAGTTCGGAACTGTAATCAGGGCCACGGAAAGGCCCCAGAATGACGAAGACATGGGGGGTTAAATTCTGGGTGGACGCTGCCTTTAATCATATCAATGTGGATGGTTGGAAGCATCAATCAATGGCTCAAATGAGGCAGAGCTGACTCGTCGAAACCTCAGTTGAGGCTTTCCTCAGTTGAGATCGAATGAGGCAGCTTTACTACAGGCCTATGTCTAGTTCAGCTCCCAAATTGCACAAAACACTCATTATGTGAGAAGCATTGCCAAATTGTAAAACTGCCGAATATAACAGTTCCTACCGTGACTAGCGTTATACTGAAATTCTTGCGGCGACAGTGCCAGAATCCGTGGAAACGGAACTCGAAAAATGTTACATTCGGAAAAACTTGTTCGAGATTTTGGTGTTATGCCTGATAATCATGCGCATGGTCTCCATTTTCTGAGATCATCTCGCTGTTTACGTCTTCACATCGCACTGATTGGTAAATTTTCAAACGTACTCTTTTTTACCGCCTCCACTGATCCATTTCACTTGGAAGTAGATGCTTGAAAACAACACAATATTGCAGTCTCTTATTTTTTAAATGAACCACGCTCACAAAACGTGGTGTAATACATACAAATAGCAATAACCGTACCTTCCAATTTTAGCCAATGGGACGATCTACGTTCATCGTGCTGTCCTGGACAATCCACGATGTCGTGTGACTTCTACAATAATTCCGATGTGACATGCCGAATGAAAGCACAATTAGCCGCACAGAACTGGTTCACATATCAGTAAGTCAGTCATTATTGATTTATCGATCTCTGACCCGTATAGAATGAAGTGTTTTTTAGAATCGATAAAACGAATATGTACCAAGACTGTTACTATCAACGCCAACTTCTCAGAGACAAAGTGGCTACACTTGGATTAACGGTTTGTAAGAGGAATAGTCATATTGTTTGAGCTAATAATTCAACCGTTTTTTGATTTTTTAGCACCCAAATAACTATGCATCGTCAGATCCTTGGAACGGTTATCCCTGTCGGGCTAGCGATTCTACATCAGATTATTTGTACAATGATAATGTACAAAATGCCCTACACGCTAAAGTTCCATTCAGGACGTGTTCGTGAGTATTTTTCAGTGGCGTACCCAGGATTTCCGCTCGGGGGGGGGCGACAAAAATTTTTTTCGAATGAAGGTGCCTGGCGTTAGCCACGCACTCCGAAAAAATTTTAGAGGTGCTTCTCAAAATTTTTGCGGGTCCCCAACCCCACGCCCCCGAAAAAATTTTTTTTACAAGGGTAATTTGAATTTTCAAAAATTTTTAAAAATTATTTTAATTATTTACAAGTATAAACAAGTCGTTTGCACATTTTTATAACCCTTATAAGTAACTTTCAAATATTTCGCGACCCCCCCCCCTCGGTACGCCACTGGTATTTTTGGATATGGTTCATGGGAGAGGGGAGGGGGGAGGAGGATTGAAGGAAGGTCCAGACTTGAGTGGGTACATGGATATTTTTATGTAATTATTTATTGGGAAGTAACTGTGCCATTTCTCAAAAGGCCACTCACATTGTATATTCGTGGAGCTCTGAACTCGCACCCATACCGTACCTAAGCTGTTGGTAGAGTACGGGCATGGTCTTAGTGCTGAAATTTCGATTCTGTCCGTCGAGTCCGGTACAACAATCTTTAGGCATTTTAATCGTGATACTTTGGCGACAGACTTAACGGACGATTTGAAAAATGTACTGAACAGTGACTACTACACCACTCGTAATATGTCTGTAAGTTCCCTGTTAATTTTGACTTCAAAGCAGTTTCTCAATTTTTCCAGATATTGTTCTATAATGGCGATCTAGACACCACTAACAATTTCTTGAGTGCACAAAATTTTGTTCGCAATTTCGCTACTGCACAAGGATTCAGTGTAAATTATTAATTTATCGATTTGTCGAGCATTGCTTTAGTATGCATAGTTGCGCGTGCCAAAGACGTGAAAGCGCTGTGCCAGGGCCTCAATCGATCAGGATGGACATATTCCACGTGGATTCCACCATGGCACTAGCACAGCGCTGACACGGCATCGGCACGGCACTGACATGGTACCGGCACGACCTGGCACATGGGCAACTTTGGACGCTTAGTCGCCCAGGTATGTTGACAGTGATGATTTAGGCTACTAGAACGGACACATGGCTTGCCAACTATTATCGTGGAATCTATAACGACACAGATGGTGGTCTACGAACACTCTACACCGCAAATTTGCATGTCCTCTCAATTCGGGTACGCAAATTTGAATATTAGATTTTTGTACCCATGCATATGAGAAACTCTTGTAAAGTTTTTAGTTAAAATCATAGACTAAGCAAAATACGCAATCTTCTATGCTTCTCGCATTCAATAATGTATAGCCAATCGATAATTGATTTTTTCAGGGTGCCGGCCAATCAGCGGCTCTCACGCGACCTGCGCAAACGTTGCAAGTCGTGCGCAATTTTATCCGTGGTCTAAGCTATGATAATTGCCTAAGTGCTCTAAACCTGGGAGCTGCATCTCTTCGGCCTGAGTACAGCCAACAGCTTAATCCTAATACTAAACGAATGGATGCCGATAGGGTTGGTTAAAGATTCTGTAACTTCGCGTACTTTGCTATGAAGTCTTTTACAGATTGTGAATCTACCGGGTCTGACATTCGAAACAAATTTCAGGCAATATTCTGGGTATCTGCGAGGTTCAGATAAACATATGCTGCATTATTGGTGAGCGGGAAAAAATTGCGCATTTTTTAAAATTTGGCTTTTCATGATAACATATTTCTCAGGGATAATTGTACAAAAGTGAGCCATTTGTAGTGACCTTGTTTATAACGCCGTATGTATTTCCAAATAGCTATCCATCCCTGAATTTCAGGCTTGTGGAAAGTCAGCACAATGCTTCGACTGCGCCGCTCCTTTTATGGCTAAATGGTGGTCCTGGCAGCAGCTCCATATGGGGAATGCTCACAGAAAACGGCCCATTCCGCCCCAATAAAGATGGCAAAACTCTATATGAGAATATTTTTTCATGGAATAAGGTGAAAACAATTTCATTAGAAATTTTCAATTTTTTTAACTAATAATAATGTCCTAGTTTGCAAATATATTGTACTTGGAAGCTCCGCATAATGTCGGCTATTCGTATTCGACGCAGCCGAATGATAATGCATATACCGATGATCAGGTAAGCCTTTATATTTTTTACAGTAGACACAGGCGCTTTGAGACCCGCTCTGCCGCCTTTTGAGTAACTTCACATATTATATTGTTACAAATCTACCACTGAGAATGTCATTATTGAGTTCTGATTGAAAAGTGTCAGAAACATAGGTTACACCCAGGATTAGTGACAGTGATCAGAATATTTATCAATTCAAAAATGGATTGTGGAATAGATAGCACTCATTTGGGAACCAGTTCTCGCATATTTCTTTTATACACCTACAGGGTGGTCCACATGAAATGTGACGGACAAAATTCTTCGTAACTTCGCCTAAACTCAATGAAATTGGACGATTTTGTTTCATCCAATAGACAAAGAAAATCTGTATAAGTCCTCATAGGTTACTTCCAAGAAGTCCATCTCTGCCTTTGGTGACAGAATTTGTTCTGCCCAGAGAAAATTTCAAAATGCGCGCAATGGTTTTTGGCGAAAATTTCTCCCGGGCTCTCGCTAGCTTTCCTTTAGCAAATCTAATGGCCTGGAATTGGAAGAGCGGACTTTCTGCTTACAGAGAGAACAAAGGGAGAATTCGTGGGTTTATGAATGTTCGATTCGGAAGGCCAAATATTGTTTGTCCATATGAGGCAAATATGAAATTTGATGGACTGCGAAAAAACCATTTCTGGTCTATTTCTTTCCACGTTTTAAAGATCTTCGTTTCGTCTTCTCCGTATTTTTTTGTCCCAGTTGTCTGTTCCCGACTTCACTTTTCTTAGTCGAACCTGATCACACTTGAAGGCTTATTGGTGGTCGTCGTGGCGACGAAAACCGCAATTTTTCGAAATTTTCAAAATAAGCATCAGAAGCAAACTTTGAAGGACCATGGTACTTTCTTGGATCAAAGCAAACACTATGGACGCTGTTGAAATTTTTAGCATGACTAGACACCGATTCACGAGAAAAGAAGAAATTGCAGTTGTGTAAAAACATTATTCCGACATTGAAAAAAAATGATGTTTGCCTTCTAGCTCGCCCATCCTCAATCCCACAAATACTTTTTTTGTGAGTCTGAAAGAAAAAAGTCTGATCTTCAAAACGCATTCTACTTGATTTGCCAAAAGGAGACCTGGTGAAAGTTTGCGACCAAGTACCAGTGCGCGCAAAACGAAGAATTTTTGGTAAAAATTGAAAGAAAATAAATGATTTTATCAAAATTAAAAACAAGTATCTAAAAAATGATCAAAAAATCTTATGCAGAATCCTTTTCTCTATTAGATGAGGAGAAAATCTGGTTTCATTTGACTTGCGAAGCTATAATATTTTTTTGTTGTGTCACACTTCATATGGACCACCCTGTATATTTATTTATTTTTCAATAATACCCTAAGACCTTCCTGTAATTGTGCATTCCTTGATCCTTATGTTTGAAAAATTAAAGTAAGAAAAAAAATTTTTTTCCTTAGAATTTACGTCTCTGTCAAGGAAAATTAAAAGAAGGGTTATTGCCTCAATACCAAACCTTCAAATTGATGAATTTGTGTTTTACAGACTGCCGATGAAAACTACAACGCGCTGAAGGATTTTTTCAGCATCTATCCTATGTACGCACAAAATCAAAATCCTTTTTTCATCACTGGTGAATCATATGGCGGAGTTTACATACCAACACTTACAAGAAGAGTTTTGCGTGGGATATACGAGAAAGATTTGATGATCAATTTTAAGGTAACGAATGTGTTTTATTTATACACTCCAAAAAATTTTGTATTCAGGGTATCGCAATAGGAAACGGTGAGCTGACAACGAAACACCAAGTAAATTCTGTAATCTTCCAACTCTACACATATGGATTAGTTGGTCAAACGTGGGTTTTAACTTTTATTGGCATAGTAAAAGGCTCCAAGATGTAGATAGCTGAAAAAAAATGCGATAATTTTAGCCATCAAAGACTTGTTAATTTAGCGAATACGATAATCTAACTGCAAGATGTTGCCCTGGAGTTGTTGATACCACGAAATGCGATTTCTACACTCCTTATATCTACTTCGATTACCTGGGTAACTATCTTCCAAAAGATGGTGCCGACCAATGGTGTGCTCAACAGGTAAGTAAATCGAATTCGTCCATCTCTAGGTTGGCTTACGACCCATAGATTCGCCGATAGGGATTTTTGTATGCTTTTTTACATGTTATACTGTAGGACAAGCATACCTCGTTCATGCTCTCCTTGATTAGTGTCGTTTCTTCATTTTATCTATTTTGTTCGCCTGCACATCAGTAATATGAAAAGCGATTTTTTTACCAGTTCCTCTGAAAGACAGCTTCAGTATAAGATGTGAAAACTGCTAGAGATTTTTATTCGAGAATTCAAAAGAAAACGCTAATGTTTTCACGCTTGTATGGAAATAGAATATGCAGATTTGAAGTGAAACGGGTCGCTGATTGAAATGTAATACTTTAGGTTATTTGTGGTATTAGGAGAAAAACTTTTTAAAGAAAATGTGCGAAAGCTCAAAAGATGCAAATTTTTGGAAATTTTGAGGTTTTTGGAAATTTTCAATTATTTGTTGTGGAAGAGTTTCAGCTAATTCTGTTCATATTTTTTGATCTAAATCTTGGTTATTGTATCTATTGACTTTTTCATATAGACCACCTCACCTCATAATTCTGCCGTCAGATCCTCAAAATCGTCAATGACCAAGTTTGGCAATCGCTTAACGATCCATACAACATCTACCAAGACTGCTACCAAACACCATTGGACAACTCGTCCTCAGCCGATAATATTGCTTCCACAAATCCTGTAAGTCTTTTTCTTCGCAATTGTGTTCAAATCATATCTTCTATAGTACATCAATCGCATCTCGTCCGACTCCTTGAACGGGTTCCCATGTTGGTGTGATCAAGCCGCTACCGTATACATGAATCAGCCAGAAGTGCGAAGAGCGCTTCACATTCCGGATACTGTAGGAAGTTGGCAAACGTTCAAGTGGGTGGTTATCCATTTTTTGACACGAAATAGTTCAGTTTACACCATTTAGCAATGATCTCAACACCAAGTACTACAATCGAAGTTATTTCGAGTTAGATGGCGAATTAAAGTACATACTTTCGAATACTTTTTACAAAGTAAGTTTGTAAAGTCTTTAATAGTTTGGTGCTTACTAGAAGAAAACATCAAATGTGGGTAGATTTGCTATATGGTTTCGCCAGACTCCCACCCCCCCCCCCATCTTTCCGAGGGTCGAAAATTTCTGATATATCCCTGCATGAACTGTGAAATTATGCAGCCTATAATCACATCGAAATAGACTAGGTCCAAAGATCAACTTTTTGGAACGAAAAATTGAGATAAGCACATGCTATTTTTTGAGTTTACGGATCATAAGTTTGCGAAAAATGTAGGAGGCTTGGCTTTCCATAAAATTTTCAAGAACCTGCGAATTTTCGCTCACCTGTAACTGAACAAAGATTCTATAAATTTCGTCCCCTTACCCTACCACTTTCAAAATAGAAACTATGCTATTGTGGATAGCATAAATTTAGGATAGAAATTAGAGACTATCTGAAAAAAAAAAGTTTTTTTTTTCATTTTTGAACAGATTACTCTATAAGCTGCAGCGCATGGGTAACGGGAAAAATCGATAATCGATTTTTTCTTAGGAATACAACATGCGCACATTAATTTACAATGGCGACACGGATCAAGTTTGTAATCATTTGGGAGATCAATGGCTTATTGAAGACGTTGCTGCGAATCTGTCGTTATCGGTAAGCGAGTATCAAACCCGGTAACAACTGGGTTAATTTTTAGTGATTCTAGTATTTCTAGGTTACCCAACAACGTCAACCGTGGTTCTACAAAACATCACCACGATATCGAGCACAACTTGCTGGTTTTCATAAGGTCAATTCTACTTTCTTGCGATTTCAAGTAATCAAAGGGCATTTTCAGTCCTTCTCAAACAATCTACATCTCGTTACGGTGAAAGGATCCGGTCATTTGGTGCCTATGGATCGTCCTGGACCAGCGCTGCAAATGATTTACAATTTTGTCATGGTTAGTTGTTCTAGACAGAATGGAAGGCCTGAATTGCACTTTCAGTCCGAAAAAAAATGTTCTAGGCAACCGACCTCGGCAACATCTCAAAGTATTTACCATTCTCCTTGGTCCCTGCCCCATTGAAGCCCGAATATTCGGACCTGCAAACTTGCTCGTCGACAGCTTATCCTGCACCGTCTCCGCTGCCCGTGATAACTATGCCGACACTGACTTCAAAGGCTGAAGACACTGCACGGGTATCGGTACGGTATCATCGACTTTTGTAGATCATTCACCGTATTTTTCTAATTGGTCTTTTTAGAACAAAATCCGGTTCAACACTGACACATCCGGCTTAACGGAAAAGGCAAAGCAGGATATAATTACATCTTTACCTGGAGTTACTTTCAACGTCACCTTCCGGCAATTTTCTGGATATCTGACTTCAAGTGCATACCCCCAAAACCATTTATTCTACTGGTTAGTGAGAGATACCATTTTAAATAAATATCGGCTAGTACATCAGAATATTGGGGTGCGTTTCCTGAGAAAAGTAGGTTGAATCAACAAACACCGTGAATAAGCTCCCTCCCGCGGACAAGCAGTCCTTTCGCTCGCGTAGTTGAATACCATGAATGGAACAGTAGTCCAAGAAGGCGGTGGTAATGGGCGATATCAGTGATAAATGTGTTTTTTGAACTGACCAACCGTATATGTGCTCATCTTGCCCTTCCTAAACTTTGTTCTAGGTTCATGGAGTCCCAGAACGATCCTGTACGTGACCCAGTAGTTTTATGGCTCAATGGTGGTCCAGGCTGCAGCTCATTGGGTTAGATAGACACCGATGATTCAGCAGTGGACTTTTGCCGTTATTTTTCCAAACTTAGGAGGTCTTCTCGAAGAACTTGGGCCCTTCCATAATAATAATGACAATGGCTCAACTCTGTATGAAAACGTTTTCTCATGGAATAAGGCAAGTTTCGGACCGAGTTGATATTCTTTATTGATTTATTGGTTACTGTGCTTATTGCAGGTAGCTAATGTGTTATTTTTGGAAGCACCCGTTGGTGTTGGTTTCTCATATACTGATGATCCCAACTATTACTGGTCAGATGATACGGTAAGTCAATTATTGATTGGTGTCGTACCAATCTTTCACTGGCTGATTTTGCAGACTGCCGACAACAATGCCGAAGTCGTAAAGTACTTTTTCGATGAAGTGTTTCCCCAATACAAGAAAAATGAATTTTTCGTCACGGGTGAGAGTTATGCCGGAGTTTATGCGCCTACTCTAGCACTTCGACTAGTGCAGTTGATCGATAAAGGGGATTTCAACGGAAATTTCAAGGTAAGTTGGAAATTTTCTACGTTCATGGTAATTAAGAAGGGATAAGTGTCCAGTTTAGCTGGAGCTTTCGAGTTTCCCCTTAGAAATGAGAGAAGCTGTTGAGAACTACTATGGTCAAAAATTACAAAAAAAATGCAAAAAAGCAAATTCAGGAAGCCACCATTGACGATTTTTAGCATCTTATTAACATGCCCCGCCCAGAAGTTAACACGATTCTTTCTACCAGTTCGGACCGGTAAAACAAGGGTTAATCCAAATACTATATGAGTACTGATATGACTAATGAATTTTGTAAACATTATGAAGCAAGTTTTCATCAAAAAAGAAAATTTTTTGTGGTTATAGCAGGGCGCGGCATAGATGTTCTGGGGTCAAAGCGGACTTCGTCTTTGAGGTTAGAAGCAACGGGGATATCGTTTATAACCAAAATTTCCTAGGCAAGCGCCGAAAAATATCACATAAACGTGTTCTTTCGAAGCGCGCGAATTTTAAACGCAAGACTCAAACAAACGAATGCTTGTTTTTACAGCGCACAAACACTCACATGGCATAGAATTTGGGCTAATGTATACAATATTACTCCAAACTATGTTATGTAAAAGTTTTGAAAACTTATGTGTCCCAGTCCCCGTTTCCAAATTTGTCGGTTTCTAGACCAACATCAAACCAACTGGGTTAGATCGGAGCATAAATATCGGAGATAAATAATATATAATACATAAATATCTTCACATAGGTCTCAGACCTTTCCGATTTGAGCGATTAGAACGCTCAAAAGTCTATCATACAGTGAAGAAAGCGAACCAAATCGTTGCCTCTCCTCTCTTTTTGAGCCAAAAGTAGTGTAAACAGACGTCCTGATAAATATCGCGCTCCAATCACATGCGTCGTCCCTTGAACTGTGTGACGAAAAATGATCACCAGATTGTTAAGGCCACAGACTTGGTCGCTTAGGGAGTTTTGGACATTTTGAGCACTAAAATGGTACCATACACAATGGCAGAGCTCTTATTCAAATCAGAATGTGTTTTTGCTTTTTTGTTAAATCATATATCTCAAAATGCGCTTTTTTCGCTTCTTTGTTGTCATGTTAATTGAATAAGGGTTTTCCTACTATTTTTACGTCAAAAGGACTTCGTGAATTTTCCCGAAGTCATGGGGGACTTCGTTTCCAAGAATGCTCCAAACCAACGCGTGTCAGGCCCTGGGTTCTAGATCTAAAAATTATAATTTCATGAAAAAAATCATCAGCATCGGTTTCGCCGTCCTCAAAATATGACGAGAGCTAATTTATAATCGTTATACCAATTCAGGGAATGGCTATTGGAAATGGCATTTTGAGCGAATATCTTCAGCAAAATTCAGAAATTCCGCTGCAGTATGGCAGAGGTTTTAACGGGATTGAGTGAGTGTTTGCAATTCTTTGATTTGTGAATAATTCACTAAATGTTAGTGATTGGAACCTACTCACTCAGTACTGTACTCATAATCAATCGAATCCTATTTACTTCGACTATTCGAGCACCAATAGAACTTCACAATGCTCTTTTGCACAACAAAAATATGAAGAAGTTCAAGAATACAGGTGAACAATCAATACCCATACTATATACTTCAGTACAAACGTTGTTCATTCAGCGATGATCCCTACAATATCTATCAAGACTGCTATCAGGAATCCGTTTCTATGGATAAGCTTACGAGAAAACAATCAAAAATTGCGGGAAGAAGAAGAAAAGCTGCTCTAAGGCGAAAAGCTGCCCTAGGGCTAAAGGCAGAAGCTGCACCCATATTTACGGACAACAATGTAAACAGAACCGTGCTTTCTCAATAATTCCGTAATCACACACTTCAGGAAAAATCTTGGTACGGTTCAACGGATGCTTTCCACGGTTTTCCCTGCTTCAATGACGACAATATGCAGACGTACCTGAATCGCGATGACGTCGTAACAAGCATCCATGCAAAACTCGTCCACAACCAGATGTGGACCGATTGCAGGTCCTTTGACATTGGCACATCGTAGACGATTTGCGGACGAGTTTTCTTGCAGTGATCTGGACTACAACGAGCAGAAGACCTACTACGATATGACGGATACCATACAAGAAATTATGTTCTCTAAGGCTTACACAGCCAATGACATGAGATTGATGTTCTATAATGGGGATGTGGATACAGTATGCCAATTTCTTGGGGATCAATGGTTTATCGAGAACCTTGTACAATTAAGGAACATGTCAGTGAGTGTATAAACAAAAAAATTTTAGATATTGATGGTTGAATTTATTGCTAGAAGTTCGAAATTCTTTGTGGCACAAATTTATTTCCACCATTCTTGCTTTCCAAAAAATGTATTGGGATCTTCGATAGTGAACTCTATGTCGCCGATAGGACAGCTGGTACAAAATAGTTATGCCTATAATATGCACGGCTGCGTGGCCTGTTGCAGATATCCGCGTAGGACCACTCCCATGCAGTCCTCTGGCCTGGGATCTCCAATCTGTAATTTTTGCGTACCAAATAAGACGGGATTCCAATTTTACATGAACTAATTTATTAGATCAATAAAATTCTCAAATATCTTAATGCACCCTTTTTTGAATGAATGATGTTTAATGAATATTTTCTCGAGATCTACTTCAAGCAAGGTTTGATCAGTTACCAGTGTGTGAGAGAAAGAATGAACTATGAAGGGGGTGGAAGTGAGTGTTTAGTACTCTAATTTCCGGGGTATAAGGCGCACCTTGTATAAGGCGCACACGCCGCAATGAACGATGGCGCGAGAACGCCTTCTAAATAATCGCTCTCTAAATCTAGAAAGCTGAAGAATCAATGTGCTGTGATTTTTCTTCACTGCCCATAAATCAAGCCTCCAAGTATTTTCCCTGTTCTCAGAATGTATGCTTTGATATCGTTTCTACAGGTGGGAGGAAGGTGCTCCCAATGGTGTTTATGGTGTTTAGATGATTCTTTCTTTTGTCTGTAATGATATTATGGGTGCTACATTTGTGCTTTCCTTCTCTTCCAATAATGCTACTGGTACCGAAACTGTGCTATCCTTCACAATGATACCACTGATACTTTGAACGTTTTTGTACTATTCTTGTAGTTTCCGGAGAATCAAAAAATAGATAGAGATTTGTTTTGAAACAAATTACTATTAAGAGTCCGCGCGCGGTGAAAGCTACTGCGCCTTATACCCCGGAAATTAGGGTAATTCTATCAAAAAATAATATTTATCGAAAACTGCGCTCATTACCAATGTCAAAATTCTAAGTTCGCTGTTTTGTATTCTATGATTTTTTGGCGGGCTTCTTTGCGTATCATAAACTCCCATAAAATCCGAAGAGCTCATTTAATGTGTTTCTTTGTACGCGGGACTTATTTCACCATTAATGTTCAGACATTTATGGAAAGACAACCATGGACATATCAACAAGCGCCACAGTTTATGCCAACAATTGCTGGTTATGTGAAAGCATGGTCCGAAAATGTCGTACAGCTGACAGTCAAGGTAAGCGAGAAGATTTTTCTATAATAATGCAGTCGTTCCTAGTACTTTTATAGGGTTCCGGTCACTTTGTACCCATGGATCGACCCGCGCAAACACTTCAAATGCTCGTCAATTTCTTGAGGAATAACTACAATTACAGTACACCTATTTTTGACGTATGCTTCATTTTTGCAGACTCTCAAAAATTCATAAACTACTTTTGTCTTATGGTCATATTTATGAATTGGAATTCTAATTAAGTTTTAGGTTGACACAACTCCGCAGCCTACAAGTTCTACTCCAGTGTCACCTCCTAATTGCACGCGCAAAGTGGGTTATTGCATCAAACATGCCTTCGGCCAATCACGAGCGAGTGGGCGTGGCTTTGCTATTTAGTGATTGTTTGTTTGCACAATTTTGGTACTCCAGGTTTATCATTGCAGAAAACCGATCGAATCGTATCGATGCCTGGTTTAGATTGGAGCTTGCCTTTCAAACAATATTCAGGATTCTTTAAAGGATCTGACACACATATGCTGCACTACTGGTGTTAATAAAATCGATTTATCGATTAGTAGATAATAAGGGATTTAGGCTTGTGGAATCAGAGCTTGTGGACCCAGCTACTGCACCGCTGCTTCTATGGCTCAATGGTGGACCAGGATCAAGCTCCTTGGAAGGTTTATTTTTCGAAAATGGACCATTCAGAATTGGGAAAGACGGCATAACCGTGACAAGTAACCCTTATTCCTGGAATAAGGTGGGTCAAGTTAAATATTATTCTAAAGAAGATTTACGGTAATTACAGTTCGCTAATGTACTGTATTTGGAGTCGCCGGTAGGTGTTGGCTACTCGTACTCAACAGATGGTGTATTGCCACAATATTCAGACGAGTTGGTGAGTTCAATAGTACCAGCCAATCCCATGCGAGTGGGCGTGACAAGCGCTCTCTGTGATTGGCCCATTTCTTATCCTCACAATTTATCCTTGAGACTGCTACGGAAAACTATGCAGCCTTGGTGGATTTCTTCAGTCTCTATCCGGAATATCGTGGTCGACCCTTTTATACCACTGGTGAATCCTACGCTGGGGTCTACATCCCAACCCTTTCTGCTTTACTAATACAAGGAATCCAAAACGGAACGCTAGACATAAATTACAAGGTAATTCCGGATTTTAAAAAAATTTTCCGCACATACAAAATGCTACTTTTAGGGCTTAGCTGTAGGAAATGGAGTGCTGAGTAAAGTACATGACATGAATTCCTTGTTCCACCTTTCATACTACCATGGACAACTGACATACGAGTAGGGATTTGTGCTAGTTGTCGCCTATCATGTGATTCGATTCGTTGCAGGAACTACACAACAATAATATCGCTTTGCTGTAAGAATGTGACAGATGAGTTGGACTGTCGCTTAGATTCTAATATTACGTCGTGGAATGGAATGATTTTGGGTGGTAATCCACATGACCCCTGTTATATTCATGTCAGTTGTCCGCCTGGATATGTCCGCCAATTGACAGTTCAGAAGTATTAACCTAGCCATTAAGATGAAGTTTGCAGATGATCCATCAAGGAATTGACATCTTGTTGAAAGAATTTGATCCTTACAACCTTTACCAGCAATGCTATACACTGAAATCTAGCAATATAACTACCTCCGTAGGAGATACATGGGTAATGGCGCGTAAATTTGTGACAGATGTCCTTACGTTATAAAAAAGCATTTCTCAGACTGGAAACAACTACGACTCATCTGATCCATATATGGGCTACTACTGCTACATGAATGATGCTCTTAGTAATTATTTGAACCTCAATTCTGTGAAAAGTGCTCTAAACATTCCAGCAGCGGCTTCGAAATGGGTGGCTGACGGGTAAGACTCTAGAAATTATTATTTCGAAATCATGCCTATCACATGACTTCTGTGCTAATCTCCTTCATCTATCCATATTGTAAACAATTGACAGTTCAGAAGTTCTAAAGCTTTTGAGTTGGTTATAGCAATCATTTTCAAAATATATGTTTCTCCGTCCGTTTTTCAAATTTTTTTCTCATTTTAATAACTATCCATTTATACACTCTGCCGTTTTGGATCTTGACAAAAGCAAACTTCAAAACATAACCTTCGATCATATAAAATTCCAATAGAACTTATAAATTTTTTCATAAATCGAAAATATTCCAAAATCCACCACCAAAACCAACTTACAAGTATAATTCCATTATCAGTACAGACATTTGGAACAGTGATGCATTATCCTTGGAAAATTTCTAAAATTTTACAACCTACATATTTGAAGTAAAAAGGTGAAAAGTGGGTGTTGCTGTCCCATGCAATCGATCAATAATCGATTTCAGCGGTATCATTGCTGTCTACAACCAGACCAATCCATCTGCTGCGCCTTCATTCGACTACATTATCAACAGGTTCTTGCCTTCATCGCTTTATCATTCGTGAAAAAACCCCCCTATTTAGCCCCTATTATAACGCTAGGAATTTTACGATATTGCTCTACAGTGGAGATGTTGATACTATGTGCAATTGGATGGGTGCAGAATGGTTTACCACCGAATATTTTGCAAGCAATCTTGGTTTACCTGTAAGTTTGAGGAACTTCCTAGTAAAGCGCTCGCTAAGGTAGCTGTTGTAGTTACCAGCACGAAATCCGTGGATATACCAAACTGATCCGAATAACTACCCAACACTGGGTGGTTTTGCCAGGAAATATGCGAAAAATATTGATGTACTGACCGTAAAAGTAAGTTTGTGTTAACCTAATATGAACTTGCTGGAAGCGCAGAAACTTGACACTAAGCCAGTTTACAATAAATCTATCATTGTGCATTATTTAGGGCTCCGGGCATTTTGTACCATTGGATCGGCCAATGCAAGCTCTTCAAATGATCTACAATTGGATCAATAGAGCCGACTACAGTACCCCATTCAACATTACCCAACCAACAACCGCTCCTACCCCCACCACGATAACCACGCCCATCGCTACCCAATCCACAGCAACTGCAGCCACAAATTCTAGAACGCCAGCGAATATTCTCACTAGTGTGCAAAGTGCTCCTCCTATAACTGAATATACAGTAACACCAACCACAGGTGGAATATCAAATCTCAGCGTGTTACAGGGTTTGATGTTATTTGTTGTTTTACGGATACTGATCTAAATAAATAATTTTTATTCATTTTATAACTAGAATATACTACGTACTACGAATACATTTCTAAACTCAAAGATTTTTATGTGGTAAAAAGTATGTTTCAGTACAGGACGTCAGTATCATGGAAACACTTTTCAGTCTTTAAATTCTGTCCAAACTAAGCCCTTTACCGAACTTCAGGGTACCATTCTGTAGAGCAACTTGGGATTAGCAGTACAGAGGGGATTGTTATTGTAGGGCTGCGGTAGATCGCAGCAATGTCCACCATTATGGATTACCTGCCTTCTAAAAATTTTTGAAAAAAATCCCAAAAAATGTATAGCGTAGTATAGTGTAGGGTTTTCTCCGCTGATTTCACAGCCCAATTTTTCACAAATTTAAGAAATGTTTTGAGATATGTAGCCAGATGTCTGATTAGCATAGAAGAAACTTTGGGTATACCTGGTATGACTATAACTTATAAACAAACTTGTGCGATAAAGTACAAATCTCATATTCAAATTCAGCAGCTCTTGTTAACCTGGTGTGAGTGTTTAAAAATTGTTTTATTGTATTTACCCTCAATATCAACCCATATGTCTTTTCTCAATATCTCATGTATTACGTGGATTGATGAGGCGCCGCCTCGCTTCGGGCTCGCGCCACGAAGCGCATCGTTTGGTGCGACGTGGCGCTCAAAACAACATGGCGCAAGCTTTTCCACGTTGTTCTTGTTGCCACATCACGCCTAAGATGCGCACGCAACGTGGCGCGAGCCAAAAGCGAGGCAGCGCCCCATCAATCCACGTAATCCAAGTGATGTTGAGGGAAGACATA